>JAJGOT010000058.1:0-1227500 GCA_022457155.1 Cladopsammia gracilis | reverse complement strand
GCGAATGCCAGTCCTGATTAGTCCCTATTCATGGAATAGTACTGAGGCGCGTGAATGTCATCTTTTGTGCCACCAACTGAAGAAGTTGTAATTGAGTTTTTCCTGTTGTTACAAATATCTCGGCTGCTATATAATCATAGTATTAACTGGCTCAGTCAAAAAGTCTTCTCATTTTCCTTACAATAGTCAGTACAGTAACTTATCACTGAAGTTGAACAGGTTTTCTATTCTCTCACCTGGTATCATTATCTGACATCTGGATGCCATAAGTGAAATTCAAACCTCCTTGAAAATCTTCGGCCGAAAGATTGCCAACCAGAGTCCTAAATGACAAATAAAAACGCAAGTTTTTAATTTCAGTAGGTTACGTCTAGAGAAAGTGAACAAGTCTGCCCAAGATTCATAAACTACACACCGGACATACCCTAGTAATGCCTTTATTTATTATTCTCTACAAGTGGATTCAAAGAAACGGAATTTTGAAAGCCAACAATAAAGGACTCCCTCCCGACGATTCTTAAATTTATTAATATTTGGACAATAACTTTTTGCATTGTTTGTACCTTGGCGTAAATGTTCTATCGTTCTTGTACTCAAAACCAGTGATTTTTACAATCTCGATGCTCAGTGTGTTGTTAGATGACGTCACGAAAATAAAGAGGTTTTTACGGTAGATAAAACGTTAATTGCGCGCGTTCCACACAGTAATTTTTTTCAAAAATTGGCAAATTGGAGGATTTTGTTGGTTCGTGATCACGAAGAAAAGACAACAATTTCTGTACATACACGAATCCAATAAACGGAAAAAACGAGAAGTGAGAAAACTGCCGAAAATTATGTACCAATTGTTTTTATTATAGCTTTGTCATATGAGACTTACTGAAAGTTTATACTCTTTCGCCAAAAATCGTGAAAAGCCGTCGAGAGGTTTGCTAGCCACAACAAGCTCAACAACTTAATCAGTGGTTGCCATAGTAACGAGACAAGACTGCCAAATTCAACCTCTCCGTAAAAGAGAAAGCCTAAGCTACGTGAATGTGTATATTATGTCTAGTATCGCGAAACGAAAACTCTCGAAAGACAGCAATATGATCCTGTATATTTTATTTGGAAGACTGGCTAATAGCTATATGGAGCCACCTTAACGCAAAAAAAAATAATAAAAATAATGGAAAAATAATGTAGGGGAAGTTATGTGGCATCCTCTCTATACCTCCTTTTTGGAAAGCAAATGGTACCTTTACATTTTCTTTTAGTGGATTAATTTTGCGTATTTAATTTTGGCAAAGCTTTGACGATGCGCAACGAATTAAAGGAACTAGGACAACCAGAGTTACTGCAAATGTTAGGCGTTAAATTAGTGAGCGTGACCGGTTTGAACATCTGTGAATACTAGAAGTTAAGTCCGGCGTTAGTAATGTAACATGTCTGAGATGAACTTTAGAGACTCGAACACTATTTGTCTTTTACTGGGTCGGCACCACACATTATGTAGAACCGACAACGTGCATCGCACTTTGACTAGCTACATGCGAGACACTTACCTAAGCAGCGGATAAGCGTCTTTGTATGATATCGGGTGTACTGGGATCTGAGGAAGCAACTTCTCAGCTTCTTCTTTAGACAAGCGGTACATACCCTCTAAAATGGACAAGATGATGGTAACTACTAAGGTATAGGCTATTAAAGAAACGTCTTTTTCGCACAGATTTTTTATTTTTTTGCTCAGAAAAAATAATCGTTTACAAAATAATTACATAAACCATTTCAACTACGAAATGTTTTGCACATTTATTACATACCGTAAAATGCCGTAAAATAACCCAGCACCCTCGATTAGCAGCCCCCACCCCCTCCCTGCTTAATAATAATAATAACAGCATTTATTTAAACACGATAAAAATGCAGCAAAAGCTGATGTGGTCGTGTACAAACAATAAAACTAAAATTTCCTAACTAATTACAAAATAATATAGGTCCATCTACTTATAAACAAAAAATGTTCTGGTCTTTCTTTCTGGTCTTTTGAGCATTTTATAAGAATTTTATACTATTATATTTTTACGATAACTTGTATCATAATTATTATAGTATCCCCAATTAGTCCATATGGGCTAAACAAATTGACACTTAAATAAAGTTCTTACTTACTTACTTACTTACTTACGTTTTGTGACGTTTTCGAGCTTAATTACAGACCAGTAAAAGGAAAACGAACTTTGATATTGCTGTATGTTAGTCTTATGCTATTTCTTATCAGCTCATTCAAAAAACGGATTTTTATGCCGCTTACAAACCCCCCGGATATAGGATACCCGCTTATAAGCCCACCCAAAACCCCTTACGAAGATGTATAATCCAGGGCTTATAGCCGGTATTATTATAATGTTTTTATGTTCTTATGTTCATTTGTGTAAAACAAATAATTTATACATGCGCACAACGAGGTGGAGGACAAACTTAAGATAATCAGAAAAAAATGTGAAATACAAATATGTTAAAGGATGGTAATGCAGTGATGAAAGCCTTCCTCTCTCCAATATTTCACTTTGGGATCCAAGTCCAATTCTATCCTTCCATATTCCAAAATAACCAAAAAGAGAACCTTCAGATTAGTGCATGTATTTATAAACTGGGTATTTTCCTACCAACTGAAGGGTAGCCGGGAGTCTGTGGATCTCCTCGTATGGGAGTCGATTTGACGTTACCGCGTTGTACACCAGTACTCGGCATCCAATTGTATTCTGGGTAAACCTTATCGACACCTTTCTTCGCATAGTCCTCGGGATCCATGTAATAAATCGCTCCAATCGCTCCCAATGCTTGAGCTCTTTTGCACTACAGGAGGATGGAAAGAAGGGACTTTTAAATCGAAATTGAGTACGACTTCGAATTTCAAGCTAGCCCCTTTCGTCTTAAGGCTCTTCTTTTTACTGACTAATAGAGAGGGAGGATTTGGAAACGAGATTGTTGTGATACGAGACAGTCGGGTGTACTTGGAAAGGTTGTTAGAATGGTGGTTTGTAGAACGGTGGAGGCGAAAGGAGAGTCCAAAGGTTGTTTCGCTCTTGGTCAGTTTCAGTATCACTTTTAAAAGCCAAAAAGCATATTTGTATCAAAGAAAACTGGACAAACCTAAAAATAATGGTCCACAAGTGCACTAAGACCATTAACACTTGTACATTATAGCCTCTTTAAAGGTTTTCAGCTTACAGGTTTTTTTTTAAAACAATGGATTACAGACCTTAGTAGAGCGACCAACTTTCCCGTATCGCATGATGACGATTTTTCCACTGCAGTTAACACCACTGTTCTTTAGAGCTTCGAAGTCTTTTTCGCGCCCATAATTCGCGTATACAAGTTTCCCCTGAGAGAGAAAAACAAAGAAAGAAAATCATTAGGTCAGCATCCGCTATGATCCGTACAAAGTAGATGGTATGAACCCAGGGGACTGAATAGTTGGTGTAATATGATCTTTGAGAGAAAGTAGTTCGTAGTCCTCACAGGTTAAAGACTGTTACCCTACTGCTTTTAGTGTTTCGAAAAGCTGTGCGCAAGTCATCTTCACAAGCACGATATCTATAAAAGCATTTACTTTAGAGTGGTTTGCTTTGGTTTTGCATTGTTACGCTTTGTAATTGGCTAAAAAATCTAGCGACACTTTCTCGACTAATCGTGACTTGCCTGTACACGTTTACCCGCGCATGTATTTGCTTCGAGTTCTGATTGGTTGATTGGATTGTCTGGCTCTGTGGTGATTGGCCAGAGTGATTACTCAAGTGAAATGTGTTCTTTACTTCAGTAAAAACATTTGTTTATATATTTCTCAAGCAACCAAACTTCCATTTCATGTCGGATTGTGTTTATAGTCTTTCGAAACCAAGTGAAAATCGGGTCCGGATCACAGGACGAAATAATGAATTTACTAACCTTTAAGAGAAAATTAAAGTTTACTTAAAGGTATCGAAAATCTTTAAGTTGAGACGTAAATACTCTTAAAGGTATTAAAGTAAGTAATATCTTTAAGATGTGTTTAAGAGCATTTACGTTATCTTTAATTCAACTTTTCAAGACCCTTAAAGGCAACTTAAATTGTTCGTTACTTGCTTGCTTTTGTGCACTTAAAGATAGTCGAAATTGTTCTTTAAGTTTTCTTTAATGAACCTTTACTTGCACTTAAAGTCGTTATTTCGACCTGTGGATTGGTAAGTTATGTCGCGATGTTTGGATGGTCAACTTTTGACAGTCTCAATAGCAGTCCAGTGAATTGAAAATATCATTACTTGAGAAAGATGTGACGTTCATCATGTGAGTCACCGATAGGAATTGAACCTATAAATGACGTTCCGGATGCTCTAACCACTGAGCTACGAGAGACTCATGGCGAGCCTGGCCATATACTCGGTTCATGAATGACACGCGTCCTGCGTACTGCTAGGATCAGCGATGTTGAAAGCGTCATTTGTTGATGACAAATAAAGAAAGATGGTAAATGTTAAGCTCGTTAATGAAATGGGAAAGATGTTATGTTTATCGTCATTACTTGTATTTGGCTGTAGATGGCCAGGATGGAAATGTGGGTCAATTGTTTTCAAGTTCCTCTATTCTGTCTTTAATTAAAATGATCTCTGACAACTGGTTTGGCTTGTTCTCTTTTCAAGCGATCACTTGATATTTTCCTTTTGTGTTCTAAGAGCATTTTGTGTATAAGCAAAGGTAGGTAAGTCTTCACAAGCCTAATGACTCACAACTGCTGGAGCTGAACTCGGTTTCTGTAGCATAAAGCGACTGAGAGTATTACTACTCCCCCCTGGATGGGATACTAGTCTATCGCAAGGTTACCCCCTGCCCCAGCATTATTTCGCCGGTATCCATTTATACACCTTTGTAGAGAGAGACAACGTGGAGCCTAAAGTTTCTTGTCTAAGTAAACAACACTACGGCAGAGACCAGGCTTGAACCACCGACCTTCAGGTTGAAAGTCTGACGCACTAACCACTAGATCACCGCGCCTCCACATAAGCAAAGGTTTGACCAAAAACAAAAAACACCGTTGGACAGATCAGAGACAGAGACTTTTGGTCAAGAAAACATCAGTATTATTGATATAACTCACCCTGACACTTCCCGATGGAGCATACGCATTAAAAGGTGGCACAACGTTGCTGTTGTTCTCCGAGGGAACAAGAAATGTCTCTTGAGGTGCTGATCTGTAAAGCTCTTGGCCAGACTGGGCATACAACGCTACAACACCAGGCTTCGTGGGTCGTGAAAGCATGATAGTGTAGTTCTTAAGTGTCGCGCTGCTGAAGCCGTATTCCTTCCATTTCTTTTGTATGTACTTTGCCAAGTCGAGGTTCTCTGGGCCTCCAGGAAAGTGGGGAACTTTAGTGAAATACCTGCGGTTTAAAGAAAGCTGTTGAGGTGGTCATCTTTTTTCACAATACTGCATGTAAAGACCAATCGTGAAGGGCGAAATGCTGACTATCACGTGTAGAGTAATAATCTAGAGTCGCTAATTCTCTCCAGAAGCTATTGGAACGCGTGATTTTTCTTTTACATTTTCTAGTGCCAGATGCATGTAGCCTCTTAGAGGGTTAGTTAAACAATGAATTGACTAAAAGAGCAAAGAAATCTGCCTGTGAAGCAAGACCAAGCAAGCCACTCTCCTACCCCTCGCTCTTCTCTTTTGTCCACGCTTGCCTTGCTCACTGTCGCCCCCCCCCCCCCCTCCTCCGCCAATAGCACTAAAGTAGACTGTTTACAGGATAGCGCCGCGTGTGAAGTCACGTCCAATTCACTAATTTATTATTCGACTGATGTCATTTTACCTTATAAGGAAAAGAGAACACGCAAAATATCCGAGCGTATTACACAGTAAATTGCCATATTACTCCTTAGCGCTCCAGTTTGGACACAGAAGTATTACAAATACACAGTCGAATAATAAATCCATTATTCTATAATTTAACATATATTGCATACGTGCGGACATTTTGCTCATTGCTCGCATTTTACTCGCCCCTGCGAGGCTCGGAAAAATACTACGCAACTCGTAAAATATCCGCGCGTATTATCTGTTAAACCATCGAATAAGATGTATAGAATCCGCAAATTCAAACGGGATACGCTGCGCGCTCGTTCGACTTTGAAATCACACGTACGATTTCAGACCAAAATTGCACGATACGAAGTTGAGGGAGGCGTAAGGGGGGTCCGAAAACCGCAAAACCGCGCAGAAAAACGTAAAAAAACGCAATACCGCATCCAAAATTTACCAAATTTATGAAAACCGCAAACCGCTGAGTCTTATGAAACCGCAATACCGCATGTCAAGAAAAGTTTTTTACGTAAAACCGCACCAAAAATAACGCAAAACCGCATCACCGCAAACCCTTACGCTCCCCTCGAAGTTCAATTACCACTTTATTACATCCATTTTGAAATCGCACCATTTAATTGCCCAAATACAGGATTTTCAGGGCCGTAGCCAGAAAAAAATAAGGACTGAGGCAATATCCATGTTTAAATTCCCTGCCTAGCTATTTAGGGTCTTTATGATGACTACATTTAAGCAAAACACTGGGATCGTGACTGAGGCAAGTGCCTCGGTTTGCCTCATACTGGCTACGGCCCTGATTTTAGTCAGTACCAATACTGATGTGACTTATAGATGTGATTTAGAGCAAAAAACAGTGCGATTCGGGAATAAATGGCACTGCTGAGAAAAAGATGCGATTTGGAGCAAAAAACGGTGCGATTCGAGAATAAATCGCACTGCCGAGAAAAAGATGCGATTTGGAGCAAAAAATAGTGCGATTCGGGAATAAATCGCACTGCTGAGAGCCAATCAAATTGCAAGGATCACCAGTGATTTCAAAAAGGATGTAGGCTTAATAACGTAATAAAGCGCAGGAAATGGATTTGGTGAAACTGCTTTTTTAGCCGTTCTTTTGTCTTTTTAGTTTACATATCTTAGCTTTCATTACCTTTAGCGATCTTTCTTCCTATTTCAAGATAATAAAGCAAGTTCCTGACCACTTAACTGGTCTTCCGTGCTTTAGTGGGGATTATGTATCCTGCGCCCCCCCCCCCCCCCCCCAAGGCTACAAATTTTTAAATAAGCGCCCTCCCCACCCCACCCCGCCTCCCAACTTTTCAAGAAATTGAAGCGGATTAGTAGGACTACCTGCCGAAACTCAGTGAAAACAGGACGTTGAAAGCAAAGTGTAAATATGTTCCACACACAGATTTGTATTTCTACTGAAAGCGTAGTTGCAGTTTTGCTATTTAATGTTACAGTTTGTGTTCACTTGAAATAAAAACAGAAAATTCGCCCCCTTCAGATTAGCGCCCCTCTTCGATGTTAGCGCCCCCTCTCAACTCAGAAAGTTAAATAATCGCCCCGGGCGCTAATTGGAGCATTTACGGTAATTGAATTAAAATTTTCTTAGCCGCGAGCAAGCTCGAGGGGGCAGGGTTGGGGAGTGGGGGAGGAGGGGGAATTCCTGCCCCCTCCCCTCTCCACAACCAGAGCTTGCCCACAGGCTAAACGTTCCTTCGCAATATATAAGAGGACGGTCTTTGTCATCACCCACGCAACCCCAATGGCAGCTTTCGCCGAAACACAAATGGACCAAAACTCCTTTATTATCAAAAGTCAATTCCTTTCAGCACGTTATGACGTAAAATTGAATTGAATGAAATTTGTAAATTATTTTGTTTTGCGTGAATTAATTACTGGTTATTGCGTCGACGAAGGAGACGCTTCCTAATCTTGTCGGCGAGGCGGAACGAATCGAGAAAAGTGTCGGTACCAAATCTGCGCCATCTTGAAACGTCACAGATCCAGCATGCTTAGCGCGTCGTCTAGGCGGAACGAATCGAGGTGTCGGTACCAAATCTGCGCCATCTTGAAACGTCACAATATAATAGTATCCAGCACTGTCCCAGCGCGTGGAAATCAGTTATTATCCTGGGAAGCTGGGGTTCCGAAATGTCACATGTGAATAATCTATTTGTCTTGATTTAGTTTCGGATTTTTTTTCCGATTTTGGAATGCCTACTAAAAGTACGCAGTGGAAAAATTGGACGAAGGTTCTTCTCCGGACCAAGTAAGTTGTTGGGTCTCTTTGGAATCAAGCAAGAAGTTATCAGAATTTCCTCGCTACCGTTCTGGTATGTTTTAAATGTTCTATCTTGATTTTGCTGTGGTTCTCTGCCTGATTTGGGAAGCTCTCACCTAAATACCGACGTCGTTCCTCACGATGTTCTACGGTACGGTGCAATTCGCTGTATGTCTTGTAGCAATAATTCACTGACCGGCCGTGCCAGGCGAACGCAGATTTCGCAGTTTTGTGACTAAAATTTTTCTAGTTACTAAAGGAATTATATTCAACAGTCTTGTGTCTTACTTGCAACTTGTAGTTGTAATTTTATCCGAAAAATCCTGCGAAATTCACGTTGAATATTGCGTGACTTAATCGTCGATTTCATGCTCTATTAGCGTGGTGTCCAAGAAGTTTATTACGGGAGCACTTTTTCAGGCTTTCTCAGAAATTTCTCATTTCCGGTTCCGGTATTAGTACATGTACTGAGGAGTATGATTTCAGAATCGGAGAAATAACCGAAATGAAATCAAAACAAATATACTATTTATATGTCGCAAAAATCTGAGACCTTTCGGAGTACACAGCACGGAAGGATTTTGCCAGATCCCACGGCGACAGCGTGAATTTGTTTGATGTCGGCCCGACGTTTTTGCCTGCGTGACATATCTCGCGACAGAGCCCTTTTAAACAGTGGCTGAATTAATTCATGAAACTCAGGTACTAGGTCAAAACGAGGTGCCACGGGATAAGGAGACGCACTATAATCTATGATTACTACTAGTTTTAGTGTTCTGGCTTTGTTGTTTTGTCAAAACACATTCCCGCAGCGACACAGCTACAGGAAATCATATCGAGTACAGACAAGAACAATCCCCTCCCCTCCCCCACTCAAAAATGTTCACAAATTTAGGTATTTTATGACGTCACAATTTAGGTTTTGTTTTGAACAGTTACATCTCTTTTTGTTGCCATTTTTAATTAAAATTACCCTTTTCAAAAACATCTTACTCGGAGATTTGAGCAATCAAATTTTGGTATTTCACGACCTGTGTATTGCATCCAGAGTCTACAAATGCCCTCAATTTTCACGAGAACGTATAAAACGTGAAAAGAGTTTTTACGTGATTGAATTTTGCAAAGAAGTATAGACACCCTCTTCTCGTGGTGCTGTACCTGAGCTGTTTTCCTTCTCTTTTTTTTTTCAGTTTCTAAGGTACCCATACCCTGTGCTCGCGGCACGCTTTCGTGAGAAGTCGGGGCTGGCCAAAGGCCGACCGAACTGCCGGAAGCCAGCAACGAAGGGCGAAGCCGCGATAGAAAATATTAGAGATACGAGAGGCGTGTTATATGAGAGAGATACAGCTGAAGAGCGCGAGAAAAACCTCTGGTACACAGGGTAAGGCACCCACGAAGAGTGCTGCTAAAAAATTTGAATTGCGAAAGATGCATTATTCGGTTGTTTTGTTATTCGATGTTTGTTGATAAAAGTTGACCTGTAGGCATAAAGTTTCAATATTGCAATTTGCATGCGCACGGGAAAGCATTCCATTCCTGATTTCCTAAGTACATTACTGACAAGAAACTCAAGTCAACGAAAGAAAGTCCATCCACTCTGGTACCATATTGAACAGGGTCAATTGACAAACGGATATCGTGGTTTACTGACAGCCTACGACTACATACTAAAGCGTCTGTGAACAGATTACAGAGATATCTCTCGCATATAAAAGTGACTGATTGGATTGCAAAAAGCACGATTTGTGAAAAATAAAGACAGCATAAGCTAGGCCTCTGTCAGAGCAGCTGCAGGCTCAAACATTACCCAGTATAATTAAACGCAGTCTAAACAGCTGAAAGAAACTTTTCTCTCCGGAAAATTTGAATAAGGAATTTTAAATTTATCTTATTAATCATGCATATTTATACAACAAATGAATTCCCAAAACGAATAACTTTCCAGAGAGTCAATTGTGGGGCTTTGATTTTTCATAATCCTTCGTTTCCTTTTGAACCAGTTAGTTTTTAGGGTTCTTGCGCTAACGCCTATGTTAATTTTTATACGTATACTTGTCCACTGGGTCCGGGACTTGACAAGGTCAGAGTCATTAAATCACAAAACACAATGTTGAATTCTACTTACTTCAAGTTATTTCTCAGTTCATTAGTAGAAACCATTTCAACAGCATTCTTGTATACTTCATCAAGCTCTTTCTGGCTTTGTTTTCCAGCTCCGCGTGTGGGTTCGCCGTCTTTGCAACTCTTTACAGAATTGCGTCCGATAAAGTAACCAGCCACAATTCCGACTGTAGCGATCACAAGGAAACCGAGTACAATCAACCCGACTATTAGGCAACGGCGCCTTGGAGACGTATAAGAGGATCCTTTCTCCTCTACGGTCAACATCTTGCGATGCTTTCACGAAAATGAAAACTTTCGTAAAACTTGGCGTTTTCAGGTTTGCTTATAACCGCCTCAGCCCGAGTTTGAGCTGACTGCAAATTTTGTCTGAGTCAAAATTTAATTATTAACTTATTTAGTGCTGTTACCGAAACCACGCCTGATGCGTCACTTTGTCATCGAAACGGCGCCCTCATTGGCAGTTTTTACTCATGCGCATAGCGGCATGAGTCAAGGTTTCGGTAAGGTTTCCTTGTTTCTATTTTTAGCTTTCGTCCCGCTTTTTGTGGTCACAAATTGCCTTGTTTTTTTTAAAGTTTCCCGTATCCCGCGGGAGGACTTTCACTGGTCTGATTGGTTGACATGCGACCTCGTGATTTCGCCGTGCCCGTAATCACGTTCTTGTTTTCAAAATAGCCGAGTCAAGCCACTGGCATTTGGTCTTCACCGGAAAAGAAATTACATTTTTCGATGGGAATTTATGTTGATATCAATTTGTGAATGAATTTTTCTTTGTGTTGTCGCTAGATTTAGAGAAATGTTTATAAAACGTGTTTAAATTCAGTTGTAAATTCAGTCGTAATTATGATATCTGATAATATGTAAACAAAACAAGACTTACATGTCACGCAAAATTCGTTGAGAGGGAAGGGGTGCGTGACCCAGTTAAAATAAACCATAAAACGTTCTTATGCAAGCGCATGAGTACAGGCTACCAGCTAGCCTCTTGTTATACTAGAGACGCATTATCCGTCTGGACGAACTTGGGCAAACATTTGTAGTTCGTCTGGTCATGCGTCTCTAGTATAAAGACGGGCACAAGACGCATTATCCGTCTAGACGAACTATCTTTCGTAGTGCGTCGTTCAAGGCGCATTTCGAACTACAAATGTTTGCCCAAGTTCGTCCAGACGGATAATACGTCTCTAGTTGTTCGTCCCGTCTTTACACTAGACGCATAACATGACAGACGCATTATTCGTCTGGACGGATAATGCCTCTCTGGTATAAAAACGGCCATTGTCAGCAGCGCGTCGGTTCGATGTTTCAAGTTCCGGCGAATTAAGACATCGTGTCGTAAACACAGGAACCAAGCCCCAAGAAAAAATATCTGAATTCGTCAGTTACCATCATAATCATCTCGTACAAAAACTTCGGTCTCATGCAGGGCTGGACTTGGCCGTTTCCCTTTGATCATTGATATAAATAAAATAATTCTTAATTACGTAAGTTATCTTCAAAATAAAGATCAAAACTCTTGTTAGACAGTCGTTACTAATGTGAAAACGTTATCTCCTCCGACGTGACGAAGCTCATTGACATACGACACCTAGTCTTCTACACCAAACTCTTATTTGTAACGAACTTTTAGTTTTATCTTCATTTTTCTGTTAGCCCCTGAAGAAGGTTTGTTTTCAAACCGAAATATTGGGCAAATTTGTTTGAATATATATATGTTGTTTTATTCTTTTGTTTACTCTTTCATCGCCTTGCCGTAAGGATCAGTTATATGCCGTTTTCTGATTTTCTTTTATTCTAATCTCAGGAAGGTACTCGAATATTATGATCTTTCTGAATTAAATCTTGATACATTTGATGACGCTAAGATCAAGCACCATATAGAGCTCATGAACGAGAAATATATCGCACATTTGAAACATAGCTTACAACATTAAAAAAACTAAAATTTTACATAAATTGTAAATGAAGGGACCACTCGACAAATTCGAAATACTGGATCCCTGGGAAGGATCTGATCAGCGAAATTAATTAGAAACAAGGCGGTTATACCCTGATGAAGAACGGCCGTGCTGTTGGAAATTAATCGGTTAAAAAAATATATTCCTTTACCGTGCGATCAGCCTTTCATTTCATTTGTTTAAAACTTTTTTTATAGCGTTTTTAAAAACAATTACAAGCTCTCGATATATTTAGATCCCCCACAGGTACTTTTGGCGTTTGTTTATTGTTTTCCCGGGAATTTCAAAAGATTGAGCCAAGGTGCTTACATAACTTTTTGTTGCCTTGCCCTTATCCCCCCCCCCGCCGGGTACTCCCATATATGAGCTATATAGGTATGTGCCGCTGTGAAGGGTATGGTTTTCAGGCAGTTTAGTCTGGGATAGGGTATAGTTATCAGAGATTTTTGGTCTAGAATAAGGAATCATTTTCTGCGAAACTGATCAGTTGCGTGAAAAAATTAAGTCCAGACAAGGTTTACTGGCAAATGGCATTTAAAAATCGGTGCGGCGGGCAGTACGGCATTTTTACTGACCCCTGTTAACTAATAACTGTGATAGTGAACGAGTTTCTGGAAAATAGCGAGTCTGGAATAGGTCTAGGATAGGGTAGGGCTTTTTGGTGTTTTGTCTAGCATAGGGTTGCAAAATGAAGCTAAAATAGTCTAGTATAGGCTAAAGGTCTCAGAGTCCCATCGGCACACCCCCACCCAAAAATTTGCACCTATTTATTGGTGCATTGGTTACATTTTTGAATCGCGCTTTTTGGTAGCGAAGCTTTAACCGATTTCTATCATTTATGCCATCCTAAATGAAGAATGTTTGAATTTTAAGAAAATATAATTTATTTGTTTGTTAGTCTGCGCGCAGACGTATCCGATTTCCTTGTTCCTGCGAAAACGGAGCAAGGAAATCGGATACGTCTGCGGGCAGGCCATCTGTTTGTGGGAGTAAAAATCTTTAAGATATCAGCATATTTTTAAAACCTCATTTTTACACAAAAAGTCTGTAATTTTAAAATGCAACGACAGATTTTTTTCACTCTACTTCGTCAAATAAACCTTCGAGCTCTCAGGTTTTGTATCTGCAAATTTCAAGACAATCATGACCTTGTAATTTGCTGCAAAATGATGGTGAGTGTTAGTTACCCCACTAATAGCGGAAGAGTGTAGCCAGACTATCTCCCATCGGCTGAAAGCCTGATGCTACCCAAACTAAGTAATCGGAAACATACGGCAAGTCAACGCTACAAGAAGCAGAATTTTATGCTGAATGCAAGGTGAAATTAAATATCAGATATTTATCCGAATTATCGTTCGGATAAATATATTTATTTGAATTACCGAATTATCGAATTATTTGTTTCTTTCTGATACCCTCAAAAAATCTTAGCATCACAAACTACGGCATCTACGGAAAACCCTTACATGTACCAGTTTTCAGCACCGTTGGTTCCCCGCTTCCTTAGGAGAAATATGGCCAGTTGTCTCTCAGACATTCTCAGCCCCGAAAGCTCGTCAGCAACCTCGTTCCCAGGGTATCTCTACCAGCCCCTCTCTTCTCTCAACATGTCCTCGAGACGAGATTATCTCATATCAATAATTGTTATTTGACACCGAATTAACGATTATAGTTAATTCCGAACACTGTTTCCCAGGACATTTCAGAAAAGAAGAAATAAAAAAAAACAACATGTTATTTGGACTGCGGGATTCGAACCCGGAACTACCGCTACTAGGAACGTCTTTTTACCACTAGACTACCGAACAACAAGGCGATGGGAAATTATATCTGCAAGATATTTATTTGAGTCTTGCATAGAATATCATTGATCTACAGTGATTAGACCTAAGCGCTGATTTAAATGGTTAGCTTTTTGTTGAGGTTTGGTGATCAAGCTTTTCCATTCACTTTCTAAAATTATTTTCAAGCGAGTGATTTTATAGGCTTACTACAGGGTGTAGAATAAGCGCATGAATTTTATTATGTTAAAAAATTGAGGTTTGCTCAACCAGGAGCGTGGTGGTCCAGTGGTTAGACGAGAGGATAAGTCAGCGAAGGATCGTAGGGTCGTAGGTTCGAGTCCTGTCCGAACACTGAGGATTGTTCTTTTTCAACAAAAATGCTGATTTCCCAGAATTCCTTTCAGACTGTCAGTGTTCGGAATTAACTATAATCGTTAATTGGTATTTACTTCATGTTAACACACCATATAGGGATCCTAAAAACTCATTTTAAAATGGTTAGCTTTTATTAACTGTTATGGGTAGTGATATCCATAACAGTAAATAAAAGCTAACCATTTTAAAATGAGTTTTTAGCCCTAAATAAGTGCCGGATTCTTTGATGTGCATAAATTAAAACCCACCATGAAGTATATCCCCGTTAATTCGGTTTCAAATAGCAATTATTGATATGAGATAATCTCGTCTCGAGGACATATTGCTTCTCTCGCTCCAGGGGGTGGGAAGATGAGAGACCCTGGGAACGAGATTGGCTCGTCAGCGCTTCGTAACAACATGTCCTCCTCGTTGAATTTACGATTATCGTTAAGTGTCAAATAGGCCATTTGCACGATGGCGTCATTTGACTACAACTACCAGAATTCATTTCGTTTTTCCTTTCTTATTTAAATTTTGTAATCCCAGTGCGGTTCAATAACAATAGCTCTAATTTGCACTACAAAACAAAAAACTGAAGGATTCTGGTAGTTGTAGCCATATGACGTCATCGTGCAAATGGCCTATTGCTCTGAATTTACGATTATCGTTAATTCAGAACACTGTTTCCCAGGACATTTCAGAAAAGAAGAAATAAAAAAAAACCACGTTATTTGGACTGCGGGATTCGAACCCGGAACTACCGCTACTAGGGACGTCTTCTTACCACTAGACCACCGAACAACAAGGCGGTGGGAAATTATATCTGCAAGATATTTATTTGAGTCTTGCATAGAATATCATTGATCTACAGTGATTAGGCCTAAGCGCTGATTTCAAATGGTTAGCTTTTTGTTGAGGTTTGGTGATCAAGCTTTTCCATTTACTTTCTAAAATTATTTTCAAGCGAGTGATTTTAAAGGCTTACTATAGGGTGTAGAATAAGCGCATGAATTTTATTATGTTAAAAAAATTGAGGTTTGCTCAACCAGCAGCGTGGTAGTCTAGTGGTTAGAAGAGAGGATAAGTCAGCGAAGGGTCGTAGGTTCGAGTCCTGTGTTCTTTTTCAACAAAAATGTTGATTTGCCAGAATTCCTTTCAGACTGTCAGTGTTCTGAATTAACGATAATCGTAAATTCAGAGCAATTTGACACTTAACGATAATCGTAAATTCAGAGAGGAGGACGGGTTGTTCGTAAACACAATGAGACTCAGAACAACGACATAAAAAGTGCTTACTTCAGAAAATCTCTGAGTTGGTTGGTGGAGACCAGTTCGACAGCATCCTTATGTATTTGTCCTAAGTCTAGGTGACTTCTCGCCGTAGTAGTAGGAGTAGTAGTAGCAAAACGGTTGGCTTCACATTTGCCTGCATTTTTTCCAACGAAGTAGCCAACAACTATTCCAATAACAAAGAGAATCACAAAGCAAACTACCACTACAATCAGTAACAGGCGTCGGCCTCTTCGATGCTTGGGAGAAAATCTGCTCGCTAGCATAGACTCATTTTCATCTTCCGGAGTCATCATATCCTAACACGAATTGCAAATAAAAGCCTAAATATTAATTGTCGAGGGTAAAATAACGGAAAGTGCAAACATGGTAATATGACAGACAGAAAACACCAACCGATTATTCGAACTGCTGGACTTTGATACTGTATATCAGGCAGCTTTCTTGGACTTATCTGGTGATAAGAAAGCAAGAAATTTGAGCTACAAATTGATGTAATGTTTACGCGGCGGCCATGTTGGATTACAAAACAATGAAATATTGATCCTTTTGGCAATACAACTTTATTGTTATGGAAATAATTTCCGTATTGTTTCTGTCATCCAACTTGGCCGACGTCCAAATCACCAGCATTGTCTCATGTTCAGTTTGTTGCCCCGTCATGCTTCGTGCTTCGTTTGCGCCGTAAATGGGGCTATAAATTATTTTTTCTCCTGTGACAACGTTAATGCTAGTTGTAGCCTGCGCGCAGACGAATATGCGCGCAGGCTACGTTAATGCTCAACAGACCGACACAGAAGTCAATTGAAGTTATAACTGGTTTTGCTCTGTCTTAATAAAATTGACTGACATCCTATGATAGCGCAGTTTTCAATTGAGTATCGTAAAACCAAAACAAAGTAATTACTCTGACCAATCACAGAAGTCGTAAACAATCCAATGAACCAATCAGAGCTCGAAGCAATTACATGTCCGCGGCGCCAAGCGGTATGGCGCGTTATTATGGTCAAAATTATACGTACAAACTTTTTTCAGTTTGAATTTCGAAACGAGTCTTTTTGTTTACAATTACTTTCTAATTGCAGCTCTTGCTGCATGCTTAATTGCGAAATAAAGTTTATCTTGACATTACTTTCTAAAATTTACATCTTTTTTGCGTGTTTGTTGAGGTGAATAAAGTATTACTGCATTAAAAATTACTTGTAAAATGTTTGTTCGCTTTGCACGCAAATTTTTGTTGTAAATATCTAAACTCCTAGTACATGTACACATTTTCGAAATAAATCTCTGTTTGCAACGCCGTACGTCTTCTTCCGATGCGATCGAAATCACGCTGAATTTGCTGACAAATTTTCTGCGAAAAATCAACCAGGCTAAAATTTTCTGCGAAAAATCAACGAGGCGTTTCAATGGGCAGACCACGTGGTTTGTGGCCGGAAGTCACGTGATTCAATGTCTTCCACGATGCACTACAAACCTAAATTGTCACGCAATTTATCACGAATTTCTCCGTGTTGTATTATGTTCTCTCTATAGAGAGCTTTTTTTGTGGGGGGGGGGGGGGGGGGTTGGGCAATTACGAAAAAAAATTCCTGCAGAAGAAATTTAAGAGAAAAAAAAATCGTGCACAAGAAAGCACGTGAAAAAAATTCAAGCATTAAGGTAAAAAAAATTCTTGCAAATAGTGATGCTGGGAAAAAAATTCATGCTCACCCCCCCCCCCCCCCCCCCCCCCCCACAAAAATTAAATGGTCCGTCCCTTAAGCAACCACAACGGTGACGGCAGCGAGAACGGCACAAAACAATAGGTTTAATGAGCGAAAACAATGCCTCTCCACGTGTTGCACGTGCGTTTTACATTTTGGTACATTTCTTTGCCGTTCCCTGCAAAACAACAGCGTCAAATGATCAAATTATAGGTTTTGTGGAGAACGTGAACATTCCTTTCTCCCTTTGAACTGGTAAGCCATCCCTTCAAATTTAGCTCCTGGACAATCCAGACACATTAGACAAACTTAACAAATTAGAACAACTGCAAAGTTGTTTAAAAAAGCGCGAATCCTTTTTTCAAGTGACGTTTTTCATGGCGTTGCCGTCGTCGTTGCTTAAGGCCCGGTTCAAACGTCGAACTTCATATGTGCCGAATCTAATGCAAATGAGCAAGAACAATAGATTTTTCTCATTTGCATTAGGTTCGGCACATGTGAAGTTCGACGTTTGAACCGGGCCTAAGCTCTCTTATGTTCTTACATCGCGGCCGTCGATGCCACGGTCGTTGACGTTGCGGTCGTTGTTGCTGTGCGATTTCCCACGTTTCTGATAAACTCCGTCGTTTCCACCAGACTTTGAGCACACTCGCACAACACATTTGGATCCATAATCTCGGAAAAGTTAAGCTTACTAACGAAATCAAAACAAAAACGAAGAGAACATGCCGTAAAGTTCCGAAAATAACGACCCTTTGAAAGTAGCGACCCTCCGAAAGTAGCAATAAAATTTCACATGCGTTAGCAAATCCCGAACTGTAGCGACCCCCCGAAAATAACGACCCTCCGAAAGTAGCGACCTCAAAAGTAATTTCCGTTTTTAGCAATAAATAACGGAAATGAAAGATATAACAAGCTATACCAAACTGATCCGAGGTTTATTTTTAATGAGTATAATGATCTTTGTCATTCCCATTCAAAGGAAAATAGATAACTCTTAAAAGTACATTACATTTGATTTCAAAAAGTTTTCCTTTCGTCTCTGAATACCCGATAACCAAACCTTTTTCTCTAATAACAAAACTACTATACGATAATATATTAGAGGGTGGCAAAGGGGTTTTACGTGACGCGTGATTGCCCCAAAATTAACCGCGTGATGCGTGATTGTGCCCAAATTAACGGCGTGATGCGTGATCAGATAGCACCGCGTGATGCGTGATTTACTATTTTAGAAGCGCGTGACGCGTGATATACCTTTTATTTTTCCGTGATACATGAATGCTTTCGACATTCTTTGAAAAACTAGAAAGCTTACATTCAAAGGACTCAAAGTAAATTGTCCGGTCTTTTCTTGACCTTTGATCTTCGTGGTGGGTCCAGAGAATCCGTTCCTGGCACGGCAAGGACAGAATCGAGAAATCAGAAAACGCAATCAGAAAACTCGAAGCTCGCAGGGTTGAAGAGACTTGTCCGCGACGTTACGATACAACGCCAAAGCGCACTTATCAGACCCGACGAAGAATTCAAGAAGGAAATCGGAACCATAAGAAAGCAGGCAACATGTCAGGCAGAACAGAAATTACTAGGAGCGCCAATCAAATTCCACTATCGTAACATTGATTCAAATCAAAGAAGATGAGCGAGTAGGCTACTAAGCCAAACGAAACTAATAAACCTAATATGTCAATCAGCCTAAGAACAAGGCACTAAGCCACTCGTAAATGTACAAGGGAGAGTCCAGCTCATACAGAAACAATTCGCGCTCAGTGGTGAAAAACATGTCAGAACTTGAGAATGCCAATAATAAACATATTGAATCTCGTCCTCGTGTGCTCCCTGAGTCTTGATAAACGGAAGGTCTCAGATACACGAAAATGTCTGAATAAGAAACACATTTTCCGCTAAAGACAAGCAAAACGAAAGAAAGCCAATAATGCTAAGAAGAAATACACGCACTTTAAATCTTGTCACCAACCGGGAGTCAAGAAAGGTTTCTTCAAAGGAGAAGTCCTTAGACTCCTCAGAATTGAACAAACTTTTCAAAGGAAAATTTCGAGGGAAACATCAATAAATTCAAATAAAAACCTACGGCTAAGAGCTTACCCTAACAATCTCATTGAGAAGGTGCTCTCAGAAGTCATATTCTCTGACAGAAAGTCAGCTTTCAAAGACAAAACAAAAGCTCGCAAAGAAATATTACCCAATACATCCCAACATGGACAAATGGCATTTAATAGAATCGCAACTTTTACTAAGACAAATCTATAAAGAGCCTCCCCTTATTTCATACAAGAGGGGAAGATCTTTTATAAGATATGCTAGTCTGGGCTAAACTGTTAAAGTCAAACCAGCCAAAAAATCGAGTGAACAAAGGACATCACAACCACACCACGTGCTAGTAGGATTTGTGCTAGGACCGTCAACACCCTTTATTTTATTTTATTATTAATGAATTAAAATGCAATCCTTCAAAAAAAAAATTGAATACAATATCAATGCATTCAGTAGGTAGGCCCACGCCGACTCTACGTTGTTTTGTTGCCATTTTAATGCCGGATTACTCCTTATTTACGTGACGCGTGATTGGTTAAAAATTTTCTCCGTGATGCGTGATTTCACTTAAAAATTCGGCGTGATGCGTGATCGGTACCCCCTCTTTGCCACCCTCATATTAAGGAGACGGCGACATGACCCAAAAAGTGTCAAAAGTAGCGACAGCACGTAAAATGAAATTGCGACAAAATACAATCTTTCTCGGCACAATTCCGACAGCGACATCAAAGCCTAGAATTTATAGCGACAAAGAACGGTGGTTTGGCATAATTTTTCACCCTTGAGGTTCCCTTGAGGGTCTCTTGAGCATGGTGTTATACATCATTTACGCAACTCCACAACTCCTCCACGATTTATCAGGTCAGTTGGTCTGAAATGTTGTACGCAGGTCAGTTACCATGAATGGCTACAGTAGCATGTTACAGGGTCGTAACGAGGTATATTTTTTCATCGCTGATCCCGTATTTTTACGCAAATTTTTAATCCCTGATCCCAAAAGTGATGAAAATTTTGATCCCTGATCCCACAAAATTTTGTTTCCCTGATCCTTGCGTCAATGGAAAACACGCTGATCCCGATCCCGAGGGCTGTGATCCCGGATCCGAGGCTATGATCCCTGATCCCACCCTTTTTTAGGTCTTTGATCCCTGATCCCATATACCTTGTTACGACCCTGATGTTACGTGTTCGTTGCGCACCGAACGATAACTGAGCTATTATAGAACTATAGGCGTTTCTTTATAACGTACCATTATCCACCTTTTCTAAACTTTCGAAAAACTATGTTCGTTCAATTTCCGACAGCCACGTGAAGCATTGATAAAACACCGACATGAGACATTTTAAAATTCAGACAAGTGACCCCCTGGCAGGGCCGCATTAAACCAGTTGCGCTTGCATCTAAAAAACAAAACCCAGTATTGACAAAGTTAACTGTAAACATTTGTTGTCTCAGTAGCATCGTAAATAAAGTAAGTAATAGTCAAGTGAGGCCTTTAAGCTACTGTATCCAAGCCCGAAAAAGCCTGAAAAAAATCAGGGCTTTTCAACGGGAATTCGATTCCCCATGCGTTGAAAGTTTCGGAACTTTACGGTAGCACAACACGGAGAAATTGTGACAAATTGTGTGGCATTGAATCACGTGACTTCCGGCCACAAACCACGTGGTCTGCCCATTGAAACGCCTGGTTGATTTTTCGCAGAAAATTTGAGCCTGGTTGATTTTTCGCAGAAAATTTGTCGACGAAGACTTTTTTTCGAAAGTAATTCCATATGCTGATAAACCGGAAATCAGCAAATTCAGCGTGATTTCGATCGCATCGGAAGAACACGTACGGCGTTGCAAACAGAGATTTATTTCGAAAATGTGTACTAGGAGTTTAGATATTTACAACAAACATTTGCGTGCAAAGCGAACAAACATTTTACAAGTAATTTTTAATGTAGTAATACTTTATTCACCTCAACAAACACGCAAAAAGATGTAAATTTTAGAAAGTAATGTCAAGATAAACTTTATTTCGCAATTAAGCATGCAGCAAGAGCTGCAATGCAATTGGAAAGTAATTGTAAACAAAAAGACTCGTTTCGAAATTCAAACTGAAAAAAGTTTGTACATATAATTTTAACCCTAATAACGCGCTATACAAGCGCGGGAAAACGCGTGCGAGCAAGTCACGATTGGTTTTGGTTTTACTTCTGATTGGTCGAGAAAGTGGCGCGAGATTTTTTAGCCAATCACAAAGCGTAGCAATGAAAAACCAAAGCAATAGGCCATTTCCGAGTTGCCTTTATCCTCTCTACCGGTACATGCAGAAAGACCCGATAAAACGCGATCGCGGAATTATATCGATATAACTATAGCAGGGAAGGCCGAGACATAAGAACTGATATTATTTTCTAGAAAACCTAAAACTAAATGCAAGGCTGATCGGACAGCTATATAAAAGGGTATTTTATTGCCCAATATTTCGGTTAGGCAAAACTAACCTTCATCAGGGGCTACAAAGAGCTAAGTAAAAATGGAATAAAACGGTTAATACAAGATATAAAATGATTCAAATGAAAAGATTAAATATGATTGGTTAACAAAAATAAACAGCAGAAACGTTTACAAAGTCTAGCAACGTTATGTATAAGCGAGTTCGGAGTTTGAAGAATAGGTCCAGTGGGCATGCGTTTTTATCCCGAGATTATTTTCTTCTTTTGTTAGGGCCTGGTCGCACTACAGTCAAAAACAAAAATTAGCCAGTGCAAAATGACCTAAAAACAAACAAATTCTACAAAAAGCCTGTCCCACCGGAGCGGTTTCTTTTGTTTCCCTCGATTTTTGCACGGGCTAATTTTTGTTTTTGACTGTAGTGCGACCAGGCCCTTATTTAAAAAAGTTGAATTTGATTTCCTAATAACATCAACAGAGATAGTGGAATTGAAATTCCCGAAGCGTGGATGCCAACAATCAAGAAGCATAACAGCCGACCGATATCAAATCGGACCGGAGAGGGAACAACATCTTTTCGAAATAATAATGAGGATCGAAATGCACCAATAGCAACAAGCCAACGTGCCACATAAGCGACACGTAACCAATCGACCTCATCGCCTGATGAAGACTAGCAGTAATAGCAGTCGAAACGTCGCGATCAACATCTTAAAGTGACTCCATCGTGAGACAAACGAAAAAAAGCGTTTACCTATCTTACACACCACGATGAACAACAACCACATTTTTAGTAACATTGATTTTTATTGTATTTTTGATTAATGCTTGTTTTTACCCCGACGCGCGCACGTGTTTTTTAGAACTCCGAATTAGCTTATTGGCCCATAGATGACATAGATATGACCCAGATATCAAACAAAATCTTGAAATTGTTAAATTTTTTTAATGAAATGATTATTTTTTTTTACAGGAATACCAAATAACGTTCATTTTTTTATTTTTCATTAAAAGAACTTCTAAACAGTTTAGTAAATCCAGCGTGATTTCTCTTAATATAAAAGTGCAAAAATTGCAATCTTTTGTGCTCCGATTGCAAAGTATCAATGATGAATCTCCATAAAGAAGTGACTGAAACTAAAGAACATGCAATAAAATGCCTTGAGTCGCTTGGACGGTAAGAGAAAAACTACATCCAGTTCAGTGTGATGGTGTCTCTTTCACAACCTCGTTCCCAGGGTCTTCTCCTTCCCGTCCCCTGGAGCTACCCTGGGAACGAGGTTGTCTCTTTCTCGATCCAATCAACGTGCTGGCTGATAACTAGTTGTCATTAAGGTCGCGGGGGACAGGTTCCGCTCATCAGTATGCATTTATGAAAATAGTATGCACGAAGTGCGACGGCTGATACCGAAAATGCGCGAAATATTCACGAACAGGCTCTGTGATGTTTCTGCATCAATAATTGCACGTGCAAAGCGTGTCAACCCTTTGTTCTTTCTGCATGAAGTGTTGACAATAGCCCGTGGATTAAAATTAGCAAAATTACCATATATATTTATTTTCAATTCGTGTTTGCTCGGGAAGCCTTCGGAAGCGTAAAAACAAGCAATTTTGTGTCCAAGAATTCAGCGCGGATAGACAATTTCATGAGTTGATACTGCAGGGAGGTAAACTAGGTGTATTGTAGATTGTCATATCTGACTTTAAATTTTTAAATAGGCTTTCAAAGGGAAGATATGAGGCTTTAAATTCTAACATGGACAATTTTACTCCTTTAATAGCTAATAACTTTTAATTAAAGTTGAAATCAAAAAATCGGAGTCAGATATGACATAATAGACGTTTTGACGGATCAGTGAGTGGCGAAATCAACTTGCTTTGTGTTCTTCTCGAGGAGCAAACTTGGACACAAGCGAGATCCCTTCAATAAAAAACAATACTTATGCACTTCCATCATTCGCCAATATCTCTGTTAAATGTTAGCGAAATCGGCTTTCAAACGTTCACGATATAACGTTTTTCAAAGTGACACCCCTGCTAAAATTTTGCCTTATGAATTTATTCATGGCCAGGTATCCCCCGCGACCTTAATTAAACACCCGAGGTGAGCTAGTCAATGCATATATCAGTATATGGAATGAAGGTATTGTCTACTGTTAGTCTACTGACTGCTGAGCTTATATCACGCGAACGAGCGAAAGTCACGTACGTTCAGGTGCTCCGCTCCCTTTACTCCTTCGCGTGTCCTTTGCTACTTGACTGTCCTGAAGGGAATAGGGAAACTGTTTTCAGCCTAGGTATTCAACTATTGTCTAGCCTTTGCGTTACAAACCAAGCTCGACACTAGTTCTGTGAACTGTAAACTAATAACTGGACTGAAGGGCAAGGAAAGAGCTCAGCTCCAGCACAGGCGCAAAGAGCGACTTACGAAGGCGAAGTGCTGTTGAGTTCTTGTGTTTATACTTCACTCTCGAGTCTCGCCCCCCCCCGGGGGGGGGGGGGGGGAGTACTCCCGACAATTTAGGATAGGTGTGTGCCGCTAAGGTTCTCAAACCCTGACCCTAATCGAGATTTGATACCCTTTAAACTGGAAAGGAGTTGACACTGGCTTGAATAAAAAACGTAAAAGCTGCTAAGAACTAAAACGTTTTCTGTTTGTAAAAATAGACGTTTCGACTACAAAACTCGAGTCTTCATCAGTGATGACAATTAACACATAACATGCAAATATATATAGTCTACAAATTATGCAGATATGCTGGTATATTGACACCATGGCGACGTGACGACTTGAGAACTCAATTAGTGAATAGAGGTGTAAACATCCGAAATTTCCACGTGATCGTTCCCTGAATTTCCACGTGATCGTTCCCTGAATTCTGATCTCTAAGGGAATACCAGGCTTCTAAACTCCTTTCCAGATTATAGTTATAAATCCTGGCTGCAATTTTACCATTTTTAGAACAATTTGATACCCTTTTTAAGGCCAAATTCAGGCGTGTAGTACAGTTTTAACAGACCATATCTTTTTCGTTTTGCGCGTTGGGGTGGATACTGCAATTTACTGACCCTGTCTAAGGAATATCTAAGGATCACAATACCAAATACCCTATTTGAGGACTGAGCTCCTCAAAAAATCAGAAAACGGCAAACTGATCCTTACGGCAAGGCGATGAAGGAGTAAATAAAAGAATAAAACAAAATTTATATTTAAACGAATTTGCCCAATATTTCGGTTTGAAAACAAACCTTCTTCAGGGGCTAACAAAAAAATGAAAAATGAAGTTAAAACTAAAAGTTCGTTACAAATAAGAGTTTGAAATTATGAAAATAAAAACAATAGATTATTATTGGTGCAGGAGACTAGGTGTCGTATGTCAATGAGTTTCGTCACGTCTATTTATTCCTAGAGGAGATAACGTTTTCCCTTTGTGTATCAAATGAGCCTCTCTCGCCTTTCTCACTGCGTCACGATTGCTGCGTATGACCCTACCCTATCGGGCGGCACACACCTGTATAGCGTTTGTAAGGGAGTACGACCCCCCCCCCCCCCCCCCCCCCCCCCTCCCCTCCGGGCTCGACCCTTGTAGCACATGCCCCCTGAACAAAATCAGTCCAAACTGCACGCGCAGTCCTGGGCACAACAAGCGGCCGCGATAAGTTGGACCAGCGCTCTACTTGTAAAAAACGTCATGCTTCCATTTTCCGGTCGACTTTTTCACAGAAATTTCTCATTTTCAACAGCGTAAATTTTGTTAAATTAGAAATTATGGCAAGACAAATACCTCTGACATGTAGCGGACACACAAGACCAGTGGTACATCTATCGTTCTCTGATATAACTCCATACGGATACTTTCTTATTAGCGCGTGTAAAGGTAAGACATTTTACCGGCTTTCATGATCACGTTTCGTGTTTCGATTCCGTGACCTCGAAATAATATGGCCACTTTCGGGATTTAATGGCCCTTTTTAGCGGAGAAGTTAAAAAAAAATGCTATGCAAGTTAAAAGTGTATTCGGTTTTAAGAAAAAATTTCTGGCAACCTGTGTGAAGCTATTTTAAAGTAACCAGTCATTCCAGGATTATAGCCTCGTGATATTAAAACATTACCTCCTAATATACAGCTTAATTCAGACCTTTACCCAAAAACAGGAAAAAATAGTATTGGTATTGTATTATTTTATATTTTTTAAACGTGAATGGTAAAGCAATTTTATTTATATACGGTTTGTTTTAAAGCTTGAAGCTTTTGTGGCCATGTATGATGAAACATCAGAAACAAATACTTCAGAGTTCAAGTTTGGTACTTTTAAAAGTTATTAAATTGTAGACTGATTCGTATTGCATTTTTCTATGTTTGTCAAAATAAATACAATCACAGAACAAAAACATCAGTCACTAATTATAAGTCAGTCCTTGAAGAAAACAAAAACAAAACATACTTAGCAGTTTAACTTGAGTAGCACTTTAATGAAGAGGACATTGGGGTTTGCGGTGTTGCTTAATTTATATTGCGGTATTTTGGTGAATAAAATCCCACGTTGCAGTATTGCGGTAATCTCAAATCCTGCGGTGTGCATTGTTTGATGAAATGAGAATTTTGGGGTGTTGCGGTTTATATAAAACCAGCTCCAGCTGAATGGACAACCCTGTCTAAATATTAATTATGAATAAATAAATAAATAAATAAAAAATAAAATAAAACTATTTACCAAATACCAATATGAAGGTCGTATGCATTAGTGTGAGCAGGGCTGAAAAAAGCTGTAAGACTGCTAGAAAAGCACACAGCCTTGCATGTTAAAATTCAAAATAATTTTGTCTCCAAATTGGTCATATGATAAAATAGTTATATTTGACTGAGTTAGGTTAAGCTGGATTGGAAAATTTGGCTCTTGCTGTGCTCATTCCGTATTAATTTAATACTTTCCCATCTGGCCCTCCCAATCAGTCAATAAGTAGGTGTACTGTACATATTAGAGACCTTAAGATCGAGGTTTTTTGGCATTTCCCGCGAACCGTGAATGTCAATAAGTCACGTGACCAGTGCCTTGCCGTCAGGTTTGCGGTTTGAGGTTCACGTTTGTACGGCTAGACCACGCTGTAGAGGTAAGTGGTTTACCACAAGGTTTTTAGCCCCCCAAAACATCACAATCCCACGTTTGAGAGGAAATACTACTTTTTAGAACTCATTCGCGTATTAATTATCAAATTCTTTTTCATAGAAACGTAATTTTGAAGACGATTTCTCAGCTTAAAGAAAAGTGAACAAACAAATGTGAACAAACATGGCAGCGGGCTATTTGTTTTGGAACTGATTTGCCAGTCGGATTACTTTGTGGTTAAACTACGATAAACGATGTGTGAATGCAAGAATGTATATGCATGAATGTATACTCTGTTTCCTAGATGGCTCCGGTAATAGGCATAGGTAAAAAGAAACCCTCAATCTTAAGCCCAGATTTTGTTCATACGGCAAACTCCGAACTGTAAACTGCTGGCTGATGTTTGTGGTTTGTGGTTTAAGGGGAAAACCTCAATCTTAAGGTCTCTATTATTAGACATGTCTTTATATTAGGGGGCTAAATGACTGAGATTTTGAGATTCTAATGTTCGATAAATGAAAGAAATCTGCAATAGAAATCAAATTTTGTATAATATTGATTATTTCCCTAGTGTTTAAACAAAACATTCACTAGATTTAAATGAAACAAGAGGCTGCAAGCAGCCTTTACTCATGTGCATGCGTAAGAAAATTTTTATGATATATTTTAAACATGATAAAAAGATGTCCGACATGGAGAAGAGTTACTGCTTTCATTCAGTCATCGTTCCTGCAAACCACGTTGTTTACTATTGAATGTTGTGGACATGAAGACTGTACCACAATGAAGCCAGTGATTCTTCTAAGTCTTATATATACCAAACGTGAACATAGTAATGTATGTAGGGTTGTAGGAGATTCTGTCGTGACACCTAAGTAACGCTCTTTTACCGGAAGTGAGAATAGCCGGAAGTCACTAAACAGGAAGTGTAAATGGCAAATACATCAACCGGAAGTGCACTATTTAAAATATGCGTGCATAAATTTGCATGCAAAATTGTGACACAAAAAATAAAAATAATAAAAACAAGAAAAACGGAGCCGAAACCTTACCTCATGCCGCTTCGCGCATGAGTAAAAATTTCATTAAAACTCTGTGCCCTGAACAAGCCAGTCTTACTTTTTGCCACACAAGACCCTTACATGTGTATGTTGTTTTTGTTTCTAATAATGTGGTCTGAGGTAACATCCACATTGTTTAAACTTTTGCCATGTATATGCCTGATGACATTGTAAGGACCAAGCTTTTAGCCAGCGGGGTGTCCAGGCATCCTGTGGACGCTCACTTTGTGAAGAAATTCATGAAAATTGCATCTACTCCTTTAAAAAGTTATGATGGGAAATACTTTCAGACGCCCACTATTCAATTTCTGGCTAAAAGCCTGGTGAGGACACTATTAGTTATTGGTCACTGAGAAAAAAAAGAAGAAACTGCTGTATCGCAACAAATCATTTTCTTTATTGAATGAGTTATCTTGTTGATCATGTGTGACAAAGTAAATAGGTCTAATTAATAGTTATAGAAAACTGTGTTTTTTATACAGTTGAAGTTCCCATAAGCGGCCACCCTCATGATGCAAAAAAAATATCCGTAACTGGAGCTGGTTGCTGACGGAATAATTCTGACTTGTTTTTGAATAATTCTCACAAGAGGAGAATTCAAACAGGGTTTTGTCAAGGCAGCCCTAAATAGAGCTGTTCGCTTACTAGAGTGTCTGCTCAGACAAATAATTGTATCCTATGTTTGATCAAATGCTTTGCTTACTCTAGATGGAAAACCCATGTTAAGACAAGGTGACACTGGCGACTGGATAGGTACTTTTGAAGGGCACAAGGGAGCAGTGTGGAGTGCCACATTAAATGGAGATGCCACAAAGGCAGCTACTGGTGCTGCTGACTTTACAGCGTATGTACATAGTTGTATTTATAATGGGGAAAATAGAGATGGGAATCCAGAAAAGAGATGGCGGGGAGTGGGATTCCCAATAAATTATCTTGAGTGAAGTGGAAGGAATATGAAATACAGTCATGTACATATAATTTTGATTTTTAATTGTGTAATACAGTGAAACCTGTACTAAGTGGACCTGTATTAAACAGTTGCCCTGTATTAAGCGGTTAGTTGAAAAAGCCCTGGAAAATTCTCCTGTGAATTATTGTAAACCTGGCCTCCATTAAGTGGTGCCGGTCACCTTTTTGTAGGTCCCATCAAGTTACGTTAATTTTTTTATTATTGTCTTCACCTGTATTAACCTGACCACTTTGTACACGTAAAATACATTTGTGTGTGACATTCTGGAAATTCATCACAAAGTTTAAAAGAGGTATTAAATGCTTTGAGGTCAAATTCGTCTTGTGACGGGTCTTCCTCAGCAACAATTTTGTTTGTTACTTCATTTATTTTCTCTTGAAAAAACCAACCTGTATTAATTAAGGGGTCCTCCACATGTAGCAATAACCAGAAGAGCTGTTTCTGGAAATGTGTGTATTGGAAACAAACAATCAATTGATCAATTGATCAATCAATCAATGAATCAGACGGTGAGTTAATCAATCAAGGAGACAATCAATCAGTTGTGGATGTATTTTCCTTGTTTATTTTTTCTTTAGGAAAGTTTGGGATGCTGTTGCTGGTGATGAGGTCAGAACTTTGCCGCATAAACACATTGTCAAGATCGTGGACTTTTCTCCAGTAAGAATATGCATAATATAATATTATTAAAATTATTATTTTAGGTCTTATTATCAGTGGAGGTATTTTTTCAAAGATATGCATTTGATGTTGAATTAATAAGTTGCAAAATTGTAAAATTCTATTGATCATTGCAAGATCTACATTGCTTCTCTGTTCAAGAATGTCATATTATTTTCATCGGTGTGCAACCATAACCCCATGAGGGTGAGTCTGGGAAGAGATGTTTCTGCTCACTTTGCATACATTAGCAGGCATATGAGGATAATTCGCCAGTATCCACACTTTCCATCCTTTTTACTTCCCCGCATCTTTCTTGAGCATAAGAAACACTGGAAACCATTTAAATCACTTGGCCAATCACATGACTGTAAACCTTAATGCACTTGGTGGATACTCTGATAACATGGTAAAATCTTGTGTCAGATAGTTCATCATTTTTATTTTTAGATCAGTTTTAATATGTACTGTGTAGTTGTCAGAAACGTTTGAAGCAGTTGGCTGACTTCGAAAGTAACTGGATATTTTTTTTTTAAATGCCATCTACTCTAAAGAGATGGCAAGTTAAGTAGCTGGCTGATCTGACAAAAGTAGGTAGAGATTTTCACTGGCAGCCACTTTTGACAACCTTGTACTAAGGATTTCCTTCTAATGTCATTAGCAGGCCATTAACAGGATATCTTATGAGCAAGCTATATTTTCAATGCAGCTTGCAGTAATCAAATGTGATTGTTTTATTTTTTGTAAGGACGGTGAACGGCTCCTCACAGCTAGTAATGAAAAGCTTCTTAGAATATTTGATCTTCAAGATGAAAGTGCAGGTAAGGGTTTTTGTTTTGTTGACACAAATGAGAACATTGTCTGATTCTGAGTCCTTGCATGTTTCTGAGAAGTTAAAATTGATTGCTTCTGAAAAGTTGAAAATTAATTTTCTCATATGAATTGTACATACATTATATATTTTTTAGAACCAGACTTGTTAAAATATACAACAAACATCAGAGCTGCTTTATGGAGTAAAAATAGCAAGTTTGTTTTCAGTGGAGGAGAAGACAGAAAAATGAGGTAAATTTGCCTTGTTTATTTTTACCACTGTAACATGATTAGTCTGAGTAAACAAAAATATCAACTTCCACATAACAGACACCTTTGATATGGGTTCATAATAGTCTGTAATGAGACCCTGTTAGGAGGGGTGTGTCCCTGTTAGGAGGGGTGTGGCCCTATTAGTAGGGGTGTGACCCTATTAGGAGGGGTGTGCACATCCCATGTCTGAATTTCGAGCCTTGTTATTTTGCACTACCATGTCACAAGTTCTCAATTTCACTGAATTTTCTTGTCACTTGTCATCATTTCACTTCACTGATATTGCTGTTTCAACACCATGTCACTTGTCGGGATTTACCCTAACAGGGCCTCTGTGATAGTAACAGTTATTTTCCTTAAATCTTCTCACTGTTATGTAGACTCTGGTCCTGATAAAAGTGTTCAGGAATACAATTTGATGCCTGTACAGGGATGTAGTGATCAGCTGCTAGTATTTGACAAAGCAGGTCCGATGATGGCATTTTGCACAATGTTAAAAGCATGCTATTTTAGAGGTGTCTGTTTCAGAAATATTAATGTTTAAGAATTGGATAATAAACAGTGCATTTTGGTGGATTTTTGCCACAAAATTGTTGTATTTCCGTACATTTCCCCCCTGGCTGAGGGAAAACTATTCAATTAGAAAGCAAACAAAACTAGGAATTTGTATAAAGGTGCATGACACAAATTTACAGCCAGGATTAGGTTTAATAATAGCTGGTGGACCCATTGCAATGTGATGGAGGTGGACCAGTTGTTACATCTACTTTCAGTTGTAACTCTTATTTGCTGGGACGTAATCCCATGTCCCTAATAACAGGGTGTCTTTTCACATCTGTCACTCATTTTTGAAGTAAGTGTGGGGGACTTCAAGTGGCAATGCCTGCTGTTGAAGTATCAGGGGCTCTTTAAATTTACAATTTAGCTGGTGGAAATCCCCAGGCTCTGGCACTAAGTGACAACCCTGTTGTTATCTCGTAAACACACAAAGCATTGAATGAGATCATTGATAGTATGCAGGGACAATAATTATGCAAATGTTCACGCATTTAATCACTCGGATGTAAACTTTTTTAAAATTCCCTAGTGTATTACATCCTTCAGTTGTCTAGACAGTCTTGTTTTACACAATGCATATTTATGTCACTCTAAGATGTTTTGGTCGTTTTAAATCTGTTTCTCTTCAGTTCATTGACTTCAAACTCATGGAAAAAATTAAAACCGATCTGTGGACTTAACCTTATGTTGTTTCGTATTCACGAGATAGCTCTTAGAGCCCTTTGGTTATTGTTAACAATGTGTCCACAAGGTACTTAATACAGCTTAGGAGATGTAGCTGCTTATGAGCATGGTGATGATATTACATAATTTGACATACAGGGAACTGAATAAAGAGTGATTCATTCTGGTCTACAGCATTCTGTACAGCATAGCAAATGGTTATCTCTTGTTCTAGTTTCCCTGTACATAGTAACCTAATTCTACAGCAAGAGGTACATGTGGTCACATGTGGAGGTTTGACTGTATCAAATTATTGTATTTAATTTTGTTGATCTTGTTTGTAGGCTTTGGGATACAAGAACTATGAGTGAGGTAAAGACGGTTGATGTACCTCAGAGTGTAACAAGTATGGTTTTATCAAAGGACGGCAGTGTACTTGTTGTCACATATGCTAAAACAATATCATTTTGGGATACAGAAAGGTAATGGAAAATATTGATTAAAACAGACATGTTTATGTGCAATTTATTCAGTATTTACAGTGCATTTTTGTGTACGGAGGTGTTGTTTCATATTAAATCTGTTAAAAGTGGAATGTAATGAAATAGAAATGAATAATAAATTCAACAATATATATTATAATTAAGTTTTACTTTACTTTAATACTGTGACATTTGCAAAAGCAGAAAAATATAGGCTGGTTATTTAAACAAAGTCTAACTTTGACTGAAGTTTTAGACAATTAATGGACCACCATAGCTGTTGACAAGTGGCCGGTCATTTTAAGGAGATAAATGTTTTTTCTAGTCAGTGCTATATGCCTTCTGGATACAGTTTGCTGTAAACAGTGTTTGTATAATTTATACAACGAATGCAAATATGGCCGCCAGGCAATTTTTTGTTTGGCCAAGTTTTCAGAGAAATTAATGATATCACGTAAACAAGTGCTGCTAAGTGTATCATCTTGCAAAGTTTGAGTGTTTTTGGTTTAACGGTGCAAAGTTATGGCTCACTGAAATTTTAAGCATTTGTATGAGAAAAGACATTCTATCCTGACTAGCATCGATATCGCTTTCATGTTTTTCGAAAAATTTGATTGCCTTTAACTTCTCCTAAAACAAGAATATGGCCTTGAAAATGCACACAATGACTTATTTTGACCTGATCTTTATCATTATTCAATTGCTTTTCTTTTCTTGAGAACCTGTCCAAACAAAAAATTGTTGGACGGCCATATTTGCATTCGTTCTATTAGAGTTGGCCAGATTGAAATTAATTTAGGCTACAGTTTTGTTAAACACTGTCTCAACTTTGTTTAAATAACTGGCCCATAAGTTTTTGATGATGTCTGAGTTGTTTTGACGGTAAACGACTCAACCAGCTCTGTTCGGGTGGGCCTCCATGATGTGCAGGTCCTCCATTGATATACATGTAAGGTCAGAAAAGTGATGTCATAATATAATGTTCACCTTATTTAAATGACATTGATCACAAATCTTAAAGTTTATTTATTTTTCTCATGTTTAGAATGGAACAGATCAAGTCTTTTGAGGCTCCAACAGCAATATTTTCAGCCTCACTCCACCCTAGTAAGTCTTGTTTTGTTGCTGGAGGAGATGATTTCAAGCTTTATAAGTTTGACTATGAAGATGGAAAAGAACTAGGTAAGATTTTTGTAAAAACCAAATGTGGTGCATTTGACTCTCTACCTTCTTTGTATAGTACAGATTTAACAAGAACTGGAAACTTAAAAACAAATGGCACCACTTAAACTTTATTATTTATTTAGTACGTAGTTTGTTATATTAGTACATATACAGGGGCGTTAAGCCAGGAATTTTTCTGAGGTACGCACAATCAATTTTCAAACACTTCCCCTACCTCCTCCCCCTACCCTCAAGTCCCATATCTTTCTCTTTTTTTTTCGGCTTTTTCAGGTATGCATGTGTGTATGTGCGTACAGGTAGCTACGCCCCCGATATAGTGGGGTTTGCCTCGTCAGTACTTAGTGGTTGCCCCTTCTCAAACTCTCTGTTTGTTCTCTATGTATTACTGTTAAGTAATCTCTTTTATATTATATTGTTGTATACATTCAGTGAGTTTGAATAAAGACTTTAAACTACTTATTACTTGAATGGTCCCACTTTGGGAGGGTGGGGTGGGAGGGAGTAGACGATAATTTTTCTCTTTAGTATTCTAGAAGTAATTTGAGTATGAGCATGGGGTATATAACACTCATGAATGTATGAGTATTAATTAGCACAGCTTTGAGACAAAAAAAAAAAAGAGATGAAAATCCTGGTAGCAGTTTTTTAGCCCTTTAACCAACAGTGCCAGAGATCAAAATTAAAGAAAAATCCTGATTTTTTTTTTGTAAAACATTGAAAAACAAATGGTGCCATGCAAAAGTACTGCCAAATAATGGAGACACAGTATAGTTCTAACTTTGAGTCTGTGGACAAAATCCTCTGGTGTGATCATTCAAATTAAACCTCTTTGACAGTATTTTTGCATGGTATCATTTGTTTTTCAATATTTTACAAAATGAAAGTTGCCATTTTTCTTGAATTTTGATCTTTGGCACTCTTGGGAGTTAAAGGGTTTTAATTAACTCTGGGAGTGAAAGGTTTAACTCTCACCGACTGTTTATTTCAGAATCATACAAAGGACACTTTGGTCCAGTACACTGTGTCAGATATTCACCAGATGGTGAACTGTATGCTTCTGGTTCTGAAGATGGGACGCTGCGCCTGTGGCAACACACTGTCGGCAAGACTTATGGGCTCTGGCGAGCTGTTAACAATGGTGTAGCTGCAGAAGGAACAAATTCATGATAACTTATTTAACAAATGAGAATATTTACTTATGATCCTTGAAAGCAGTTTGTGGTCACAGTTACTCTTACACAATATCAACATACAGTGTCAAGAAAATATCACACCACTTTTCTGAATATTATTTATTTTTAGAATAAATGATTTCTTCAGACAAAAATACAAAGCAATTTTATGTTCCTGTTTGATGAAAGTGCTACCATGTAAAATTAGGTCCAACTGTAAATACATGTCTCAGTTTTCATCATTTTATTTAGCAGTCAGTCATTTCTATGCTTTCCCTTGTCCAAGGTTTTTCATGCTTTCTACGTTTGTATAAAGTTATGGCAAGGTAATTGAAAATTTGAGAGAATTATAAGAAAAGCTGACAGTTTCTCGAAGCAGGAAACAAAGGTGCATGTTTTCACAGCTGATTTTTATAGTTCTTTCAAACTTTCACCCTATAAGTTTTTGTTAATAAGGAAATAACAGGAAGTTTCCTATCTTTTATGAAATGTGTTTTGTAAAATGGTTTTAAACCAAATATTAGCGTGTGTAGTATGCCATTAGTACTTAGTGACAAAATGTTAGTGCCATAGACAAGTGATTTCACAAACCAGTGAAACAAAATTAACAGTTTTAAATAGTCGACAGTAAACAAAAGAAAACAATGGATTTAGTGCCTTATAGTGCGTACAATAACCTCTGTTTAAGCTGGACACCTTCAGGACCAACTTCAGCTGTCTGCCTTAGAGAGGTGTCTGCCCTATAGAGAATTTAGTTACAGATCAGCAAGCTGAAATTAGGCCAGAACCGGCCAATAATAATTGAAGGGCTCCCGGTAAGAACGTCCTAAGTATGTTTTTGGCAACTTTCACTAAAATTGTATGTTTTAGGCCTTTAAAAGCACAGTTTTGTCAAATTATTGATTTATTATTGTTAAGGTACTTAAAACAGATCCAAAATGGGGAAGAAAATCCACATCTTTGAGAAAATCCTATATATCTTTTCAAGAAAAAAAATTATTCCCTACGAAGATGGAAGATTTGTTGACCTGGTTGAAATCCTTTCAGTCATATTTACTTTATCCAGTCATAATTTTGGCAAGTGAGTCCCTTTTGAGGCCAAAAATCCAAGATTTCATTGAAAATTTTCCAAAAAAATACTTTGGACGTTCTTGCTGGGAGTCCTTCAATTGATGTCTGTCTTAGAGAGCTGTCCACCTTACAGGGGTGCCCATCTAAAGAGAGTTTACTGTATTTGTCATGGGTTATATGAAACTACTCTTATGTCAAAAAAACCATCATTCAATAAATATATAGGCAAGTAATAGTTATTTTAAACACGGAATGGAAACAAGTAATAAGCATTAGGTGTAGTCTTATGGAATTTTTCTTCTGCAGCTCCAAGTTTAATAATTTAACACTTCCTCCATAAAAGAACGTTTAAACCAACTGTGATGATAAGTATATGAATAAATTAATGTAATGTAAATTGTGGATATGAAATTCATTAGAGAAATGTCATTGCAGTTATGAACACAATTTTAGGTTGTTGTAATACAGTGTTCCATTTATTGGCATAAAACCGGAACCAAAGTAATGACTGGCTAATCAACAGACATGGACATCAACCAATAGACCATATTCATATTTTCGGTGTTGAACTGTAACTAGGTTGTAGTCAGACAATCTTCTCACATGCAAATATTTTTAATGATATTCCTCCTCCTGAGCCTCCATTGCAAGCTAGTTCCAGTTCAATACCCAGAATACTGTAATGTTTAGGTCAGCGGTCATGTTATTGTAGGACATGCGCACTCGAGATCGAGGAGAGCACATGCTTTGTAAACGTGGTTATCAGTGATCGACCATTAAAACATTTGGAGTTCTCTACACGTTCAGTCTCTCGTGTGGACATTATAAATACGAATATTGTCTGTTACAGGAAAACGTGTGTGAGAAAGTCGCGATTGGTATTAGTATTGGAGTGTGAAATTCCTAGCCAAACAAAAAGTGCAGATATGCAGAATCAAATGCTTAACTTTCAACACTCCACTAAAAACCACTCTAAGCATTCATTACCAATAATACATCCAGTTTTGCTATAATGATGCCTCTGATTGGTTAAAATGAATTTGATTCAACCTATCAGAAAAATTACGTCATCAGAATATAATTTCAACATTCATTCATAATAGTACCCTACGAACAGGATTCTTGGTTAGTGATTTGAATGAACAAAAAAAAAGCTGTGTGTTAAGCAAGCCAAGAGAAAATTGGGGAAAGAGGGATTGGCCAGCAACATTGAATTTGATGGCGCTCCACGAATGACTGGGAACCAGGTTGAGGAAATCTGCCTTTCTTTTTGCCTTTTATATCGCCATCTGACGGCTCGATCACGTACTTTTCACTTGGAAATGTACGCAGTGGGACTGAACAAATATGCATGCTTTCTTGGGCTTCATTAGTTCATGTAAAATTGCTACATACTGTAAAGCATTAATGATGTGAACGTACTTGTAATATTCTTTAGTTTTCCGTATTTTGTTTATCATTAATCATTTAATCATTAAATTTTATCATTAATCAATTTCATTAATTCAAATTAATTAATTTTATCATTAATCATTAATCATTTTGTTTTATCATTTATCTAGACTAAAAAACTGCTCAAAAGTTAAAGGTTCGCGGTGCATTTTGTCTAATTTTTTTAAGGTTTCAACTGAGTTATTTGAGACCCAATCGCACAACATGCAACTTTTAAAAGATATTGTATTTGGGGAACTTCATCAAAGAAGCAAAAAAGCTATTGTCTTCTGCTATTCTGATTGGTTAAGCACGAACATTTCCTAAAATTTATTTGACGCAAATGGATTTTCTTTATTTTTATAATGAAATATTATGATTAACCATCAGCTCCTCCTCTATTCTTGTAATCAAAGATATTCTTTGTGGGAAAGAGCCAATGCCGCAGAACAATGAAGTTTGCTATCGTTCTTATGTGGAGCATTACTTAAGAAGTCCCAAGTATGAAACACATGTATGTAATTCCATGGGGTATCTAGGGGAGGGGCCGGGTTAACCCCACTCCTCTTTTTCCATTCGGCCCGAAATTTTTCCCTACGTTTTTCCCTCTTCGTCGTGACATTAGAGGAACTGATCCTGAGTGTAGAAAACGGTTTGCCTTTACAGAAAGTAATAACATGCAAAAAAGTGTTAGTGTGAAAAATTCTCCCATTTTCAGAGGCAGCGAATTCAATGATGGTGAAGACGCAGGGAGAACTAGAACTAAGGCATGCCTCAAAAGGGTCTCAAAAGCCCGCAGGTGTTGGTACACATGGGAGCTTTTGTCCGAAGACAAGTGTTACGTGACTGTAGTCTCCAACTAGTTCCACTGTATGTGGTAAATATATGTCTGGAGTTGCAGGTTGCTTCCGGTCCCGGTGGTGACACAGGTGCAAAGTATGGTTAACACTCGTTAACATCTCTCAAACGGACCTTTCCTTTTCACTTTAAGTTACATGAAGCAAAACCTATTTCACACTTAGAGTAAAATTAGAAAAAAGATCAGTTAAGTGTATGCCTCGAACCCGAGTCGTTTGCTTCATAACTTGTATCCTTATCCACTACACCAACGTGGATTAGCTGCCGGGAGGTGTAATTTTTAACATATTTATAGAGTTACCCATAACCATAAATGAAAGCTAACCATTTTCAAATCAGTGCTTAACCCTAAACACTGTAGATCAATGCTAAACCCCAAAACGCTACTCTTTGCTTAGCCGGATCCCTGTTCTCTTAGTTCTCTGCCCAATATAATGGGGTTCTGTTCTCGTGTACGTCAGTACTACGGTACCAGGCATAACTAATCAATGATCAATGACATCAATGAGTAATCAATGGGTAATCAATGGGTAATCAATTGATTAATCATTGAGTATTGGCAATACTCAATGAGTAATCAATGATTAATCGAACACAAAAAAATTTGTGGGTCATTGATTACTCATTGATGTCATTGATTACACCAACAGAGACCTTCCAGTACACCCATTTCTCTTCCTGTTACCCACCAAGGGTCAGAAAAGGGCTCAGGAACGGTGGAGCCCTGAGACTTTTATTTATTTATTTATTTATTACAATAAGAACAAATTCCTCAGCGAAATCATTCAGCGAGAATATCGACAACTTTAAAGCACGCCTATGAGGTAGAGGCTACACTCACAATCTCACTGAGAAAATAATTTCCGAGGTAAAATTCAATGAACGGAAGTCATCTTTGCAGCAAAAAAAAAAAAAAACGTGCGAAAAAGAATACTGCCTTTCGTAACAACGTACCACCTGGCATTGCCTAATCTTAAAAACATCTTAATGAACAAATGGCATTTAATTCAGAACCAACCATTGCTAAGAGAAATATACAATCTCATACAAAAAAGGAAAATCCTTCGGGATATACTTGTTACAGCATGCAAAACTCACATTCCAAGTTATCACAAGCTTATGAGTCGTGTCTGGCCTGTCAACACCTCTTTTCATGCAAACAAGACGCTGTGGGAGCGTATACTTGGGCGTCGTTGTATTAGGCATATTGGAGAATAATTGTCTTGGGAATCTGCATGCACGTTATTTCACGGTTTGATTTGTTTATTTATTAATATATTTATTCATTTGTTATTTTAGGCTTCTTAATATAGTTAACTTAGATTAGCAATTTTATGTAAACTTAGATCTCCTAGTATAGTTTTTACTGATTTAGGAGTATTTTATTAAAGCATTAAAGTGAGCAGTCTAACAAAGAAGCGCGTTAACCGTCTAAAACAAGAAGACACAGTACACTTAGCGTGCGAGATCGCACGCAAATTATTAAAGTAGCGTGTCCACTGTGTCAAAAGACGAGTACATACTGAAAAATACAAATCGATGCCTACTTTGTACTTACCGTTGAAAAAAAAAAGGCCGTATGTCAGAGTTTCCCGATGGTTGTTATTGGTTTTAGCTAAATCTTGTAACTAGCTGGTCTGTGTTTCCGACACTTTTGAAGTGAATGCAAATGTAGCCGCAAAGTGGCTTTTCGAAGCCATGATGTAATTGCCTGGTCCGGCCCGAGGTCAAAACAACTTTTCCAATTGAAAGTTTTGCTGAAAGTATTCCCGCCGTTATTGTAATAAAGTTTGAATGAAACATAAATTTAATCAAAGTTAACGACAGAAGTGATAATTTAGGAGGAGAGAACCAAATTTAGCCCTTTGAAATATATTTTTTCAGTTGAGGTAAAAATGGGGTGTTAGTAATCGGCGTAATGGCGTAACGAGTAACGGCGTAACAGCGTAACGAGAATCGGCGTAACGGATTTTTATTTCTTAATTTTTTTTTTTTTTACTTTTTTTATGAATGATAATTTTATACTTCGTTATAAATGATTTTTCCCCAGTTTTTATTTTATTTTATTTTTATGAATGATAATTGCAGTTTATCGTCTATTGTCTGTTTTGGCGCTTTTTTCCCGATATCGAGCCCAGACTTTCTCCGTCGGTGCTGTTTGTCAGCGACTGACCGCTGACAAAGAGCCGGAGAAAGTGAATATGACAAGATATAAATCGCGGGCTCAATTTCCCACGCGAGTGCTAAAAATAGACGTTCCGATCTTCGATCTTCAGCCGGGCAGGTCAGCAGCAGCACATCTCAGTCCTACAGCACGTCAGGTTTTACTGCAAAGCCGTGGCATAACAGCAACCCTTTTGTGGTTTTAAAATTAAACAACCGAGTGAAGAAATGCTGCGCTTGTCATTTAGAGTTTCGCTCCCCGGCAGGACCACCTTTCATAGGATTGGTTGTGAGGCACGTAGAGCGCGATCAGTACAGAGATAAGTATGGCCAGTTTCGCCTAAGGGGCGGACCATTAGAAATCTTGGGAGGGGGGGGGGGTGACAATTACCAAAAAAAAAATCCTGCAAAGGAAAATTGTCTCAAAAAAAATTCCTGCAAGCAGTTGACCATAAAAAAATAAAATCCTGCAAGCTAACTGGCTATGTATACATATATTTATTTATTTATTTTAAACTGGAACATATGAGAGTATGACATGCTCTCTGGTAGTAAAATTCATCAAAAAGCAACTTCAGGTTGACTCAAATGCTGTCAAAAATTACCTGCCTCCAAGGTCTATCTGGTACATGTACCAATATCTTAATATAACCAAAACCTTGTTTATGTACATATTTGAAAACACTGTAAACATCATGAAATATGTAACCTGCTCTACTACACACAAGTATTTTTGAAATACATTACAGATTGTCCAACCGTCCTGATTTCGTCGAGATTACCCCGATTTTGCTTGAAAATGAAATTCTGTCATTTTCGTCAAATTCTCACAATACTTACTATACAAAAAGACGAAATTGCGTATACTCAACTCTGATATCCAGATAAACTAAAGAAACAGCAAGAAAAATAAAATGAAATCGAGTAATTGTATGTGGAGCCACACAAAGAGACGCAAAGCGACGAGAAGCCACATCAATTTGCCAAACATTTTTGACAGAAATTGTTGTCTCAGAACACTAGAAATGGAGTTTCAGAGCATCAAGATTTCAAACTTTTCTGGTGGGGCATGCCCCCAGACCCCCCTAGCGGCTCGCGCCTTCGGCGCTCGACCACTCCACCACTCCATCTCAATTCTTATTTCTCCCCATTTTTTATGCAAAGGTTCGACAGTCTGACTTAAATCTACTCTCCAGCGTTTAATACCAAAAATGGATTGGGCCATTAGTATAAAAAAAAAATTGGGGCTTGTACGCATTTATAAAGAAGATCAAAAAAAAAAACCTGCAGGCTTGCACCTCCCTCAAAAAAAAATCCTGCAGGAAACTCAGGCCGAAAAAAAAATTCATACACTGAAAAATTTTTGACCCCCCTCCCAGGATTTCTAATGGTCCACCCCTAAGCAGTGAGGCCAATCATTATTATCACTGCACGATGCAATGCATCAAGTGCAGGCATCCATTCTTTCATCCTGGATTGCTGCAAGTGGAAGGTGCTGATGACATGGATGAAATCCAAATAGACTATCTGAAAAAAATTTTTGGATCCTAGACACTTTTAAAAGGACATTTTTGTCTGCAGTTTGCTTTCTGATTTATGTACTGAACAGTTTTTCGCAGATAACTGCAGTGTCAGTTTCTGGTGAAAAATAATGTATTTTTTTGTTTATATTAGAAATTAACCTTAACAGGATTTAAGTTTGAAAAAGACAATGTTCATTTGATGTTAGATATCTTTGAAGCCGTTACAGTACAAGTATCACAACCAATTACTTCTGGAAGTATCACAAGAAGCGATGTGGTTCGATTGGGTTCTACTTAATAAGCAATTTTAGGCGGTTGAGCGAAAAAGCGTCATTACCTTTGTTTTTGTTTGATCGGCGATACTTTTCTTTCTAAAGATATCAGTTGCACAAAATTTCGACCGATTTATGGGAAGGTTGAAGACCAGCAAGACCGTAGGTTTTCGGTAGCTTAGAATGAAGCCGGGCATGCCGTGTTTTGTTTAAATTTCTTATAGAGGCAAGATAAAAATGGTTTAATTTGTAAGTTTGAAATCGCTTTTCTTAAAGCCAATAAATGTTGTTTTATTTGACGCGTACAATTCTTAGGGACTTAATCGCGCGAATATAGTATTTGCCTGCATTTGCAACTGCACTGGGTAAAACTGAACAAAACCTAATAAAATTCAGGCGGCGCCTAATGGTCAGTGAGCTGGAACCTGAAGTGCTCTGGCTTTGAGTCATACCCAAGGCAAATAATAATTTCATTGTGCTCTTGAGGTGTACGCCTCACTTGGTTTGGCTGGGAAAATAAAAAGGAAAATTCGAATGACGACTGATTTTTTGGTGATTTCACGCCTTGAAAACACCCTGTGAACTGAAGAATAAACTCTGGCCTGGAGAGCCAAATGGATCATATGCGTATCAGTTGTCTTATCTGGGTTCGATCCGAAGTGTCTGAAGTCCAGTCCGAAGGCCTGTTCCAATTTTTCCAGTGGCCACGAAAAAGAAGATTGCGACTAAACCACTCTCATTCTGAACGTAGCGTAATACAGAGAGCAGAGTGTTGCTTCTGGTAAATATGCCTACCGATGAGAAGCGGGCCACCGCTGAGAGGCTAGACTTGGCGGAAATGATCGAGGCCTCGGTGGTTTGAACTCGGGAGACGACAGCACCATGACGATTCAAAGCGAGTTGTCAAGCGGCAAAAAGTTTACGACATATCAACCAACTGAGCGCCGCTTTCACGCTAACCGATATACTCGTTCATACACTCAGTCGTAAAAATGAAAAAAAAAAAAGAAAAAAAAATCCGTTACGCCGATTCTCGTTACGCTGTTACGCCGTTACTCGTTACACCGATTACTAACAGGTCCTAACACCCGTAAAAATGTTTCAATTTGCATAATGTGAAAGTAATTTGAAACCTTTCCAGTAACGCATAACGCAGCTGTTTCATAAAACATCTCGCAATCAGACACACGAAAATATATCCAGTTTTTATTCCTCTGTATCCGAAACACAGAAAAGAAAATTAAATGAAAAAGTGATCGCTTTAAGGTTATTTTCGCCCGAGAAACTAACTAGCTAGCGGAAGCAAAACTCGCAAGAAACGTCTCGCAAGACACCGCGTGCATTGTTTGCACCCAAAGTTTCAGTTGGCTGTTCTGTTCCTTCAACTTCACGAAATCAAAATTAATGTAAAGCAAACAACCGAAAGAAGTGAAATTAATTGGGATTCCTACCACGCTTATATTTCTTCCTTCGCTGTCCACTGTTCAGTTCTTATTAAATAAGCGCTATGTATGTATTCGTCTAAATTATCTTCTTCATGTTCGTTTAAACATGTTTTAGCGGGTTTCCGTCATGAAGGTATCGTAGAATTAAATCGCGAGTGCCAAATACTTTCGCAGTGTCTTCTTGAGTAATTTCCTTAAGCATATTGAATATGAAACTGTTAGATGCAACAGAGAAAACACAACTCGCACTTTGTGACGTTCGCCTCGCATCAACAAACAGGTGTACTCCACTGCGGTCAAACGAGAGAAATTTGCAAACGCTAATCAAAGTACTTCAAAGTTAAGGTTGTCATTTTTACTGTTTATTAAAAGTTTCATATATTAACAATACACTGTCAACTCACTAAACGTTTTGAAAGTTTACTAAAAAAGTTCTAAGCGTTTGAAAACTATGAACCGCAGAACTGTCGGCGCCATTTGCCAACACAATTTTGCTCAGGCACGAAGCGTTTTGATCAGTTTTCAACGATCGAAAAAAGCTCGTTATTTTGAGCCGGAAAGATGAAAAGATAGTTACATAAACTAATTATTTTATACATCCTAGCCCACGTTTCCACTTAATACTAAATGAATCCCACCAAATAAAACGAAAAACGCCTCAGACGTGTGATCGCGGTGAAGGTTTGAACAATCCCGCCATCCCCAGAGTTGCGCAATACTGCACATTTGTGGACGACCAAACTGCATTTTAATACTTGGTCGCTACGCCCAAGTAATTAATGACTAATCAATGACATCAATGACCAAAAAGTTTGTGGGTCATTGATTAGTCATTGAGTACTCATTGAGTATTGGCAATACTCAATGATTACTCATTGATTACATTTTAAAACGATAAAAAATACTACGTTGTGTAAAACCTCATAATGTGTCCATTGTCCGTTTGAGAGATGTTAACGAGTAACAAGCTGATTGCGTGACGGACGTTGAAACTGTTTCGAAGTACGTTCGAGTATGGCTCTCAGTCGGTACCTCACCAATTTAGACCACATTCAACGCTTATGCTTGTGAAATAGCTGATATCGAGAACGCAACAGAACAGATTTGTTGGCGAATTCTGGAAAAAGTGAATGAACTAGACAACCGATTTCACACAGCCCGTGTACTGAAGACAGGAAGCTTTTACGAAGGAACTAAAATAAGCAAACCAGATGAGTTTGATGTGATGGCTGTAAATGATGAATTGTCGCGCCCAGGAATTTGCCAAGCAGTCCAAGAATGTCCTAATGCAGCCGGATTTGCACATGTCTTGTTGAAAGACGAGACCGTCGTTGATCAATGGAGAGAACTTACTTATTCGAGGAAAGATGGTCGTACATACATACTTCCTTATTATCAGTTTGGCTCTGTACAAGAACGATTTGGTAAGTTGGTTGAGCAAGCGTACGAACACCTTTGCTCTCAACAACAAAGAAGAGTTTGGAAGCCTACGGGGACTTTGGAAATGGAAAGTACAAATGCAACTCGACCGGGCTGTCAATTTAATGTCAAATGGAAGCCGAGCCGTATTGACAATGACTGGGAACAACAGCGGATAAAAATCGATTTAACAGTTGCCATTGATGTGGAAGTGGCAAATGAACATGAAAGCGACAACAAAAGATTTCTTTTAGTTCCAGCTTGGTGTTATGAATGCCAGGACCATTACAATTTTGACCCGAACATCACACTGTGTTGGAGAAGGTCGTTTTCTTTGAATGAAAAACAAATGTTCCAAGAGATGGGTTGCAGTCACATTCACAAACGCTGTAACAGGGTTCTAAAATATTTGAGAGACATGCTTTATCTTGACAGAAACCCATTTCAAGTCAGCTCATATGTTATCAAAACACTTGTACTTCGTCACGAACAGCATTACGCTAAAATGGAGCACAAACGTCTCGACAAGTGCGTTATGAGATGTCTGCGTGACTTAGTAGATTGTTGCCGGGAAAAGAAGCTTCAAAGTTTCCATGTCTCTAACTGCAATATTTTTGCTGGAGTAGGGATAAGGAAACTGATAGCGACTGAGAAGGCAATCCACTTGGTGATCGCAGCTTTGAAACAGATAAATGAAAAGAGACGTGGCAATCTACTCAAGCGTCTTCGATATGACATGAAGAACTTCTTGAATGAGCTAAGGAAAGTGCAGCATTGTCTGGTTAATGCAGATTGTCAGAAATGGTTTCTGTGGAGAGGGGAGAGGTCAAGAGAGGGCCTGCGAGGTTCAATGAGAAATGCAGTTGCAATCCGAGCACACAAAACTGGTGGGCAAAAGCCACTAACGTTTGAATAATAAGAATTCTTGAAGAGGTGGTAGGAATTATGACTATATCAGCAAAAATCAAATGAAGCAGATGGGAAACACTAGAATTGACAGATTAATCGATTAATTAATTTTTAAGGAACATTTTCAGGCTATTTTTGTCAAAAACGTTCTTGTGGAATTTTTTCAAACTTCATGTAGGCTACAAGTAAGAGTAGATCGTTTTAAAAGTTTAGGCCTTGATGTTGAGAAAATAAGTGATACTTTAGAAGCCATGATGTCATCATTTCATTGCTATGGTAACAAAGATGTCAATCAAACCTTCTTCTTTGAATACGTTTTATCCTTATATAATAAATGGGTGAAGTGGTTAGTCTAACCGAGTTCTGACATTGAAGTATCAGCCAATTATAGTTAGGATGGTGCGCCACTCAAAAACAAGGGTGAGCCACCTTTATAGATCTCCCAGAAAAAGACATTTGGAGATTTAGCATCATATTAATCTGTTTGTTTTCTCTTGTCCCAAAAAGACTCTGGGAGTGAGGTTAGGCATCTAGTATCAAAACAATTTTGTATAAAAATTTATTTGTGTTGGAGTGGTAAGGGGAATTTTTTTTTTTTTGAGTGGTTCAAACTAGACTCAGATATTACACCCTTATGACAAAAAAATCTTCACTTTTATATTCATATGTACAGTGGAACCCCACTTTATAATAAGTGCACTGATGGCCATAGGAATTGGTGGATTTCAGAAGGTGCTAAGATTAACAGGTTTTCCATATAAGAAACTGATTGCACAAGCTATAATAATAATAAATTGTTTAGCATGAAAAATTCCATTATAACAAAAACAGGTGATCATGAATATTAGGGGGGGGGGGAGGGGGGGGTGTTGAGAAGGGTTCCACTGTATATCTATATTCTTGTTAGGAGAGACTGCGCTAATATAGCTCTATGCCAAAGAATCTGTTTTACACGTGTCTTCAGTTTAGAGTTTCACTAAAGAATACAGGTGTCTCCTTGCTTATTTAACAAACCCTATCAATGACCAATTTGTTATCATGGTGACCCTATTAAGTAATGATCCGCATAAGAAGGAAAGTGCTAACGGCAATGCACGATGGAATGTCAACTTTTTTCATTGTTACAACTAGTGATCTCATTAGCCTAGACTCAAAGACCACTAAAAAGTTAAGGTTCAAGGTGCATTTTGTCTGATTTTTTAAAGGTTTCGAGTAATTTGAGACCCAAGCGCACAACATGCAATTTTTAAAAGAAATTGTATTTGAGGAAGTTCATCAAGAAGTAAAATTATTAGCTTTTGTCTTCCGCTATTCTGATTGGTTAAGCACGAACATTTCCTAAAATTTATTTGACGCAAATGGATTTTCTTTATTTTTATACTGAAATATAATTCTAAACCATCAGCCCCTCCTCTATTCTCGAACTCAAAGAAATTCTATGTGAGAAAGAGCCAATGCCGCAGAACAATGAAGTTTACTGTAGTTCTTATGTGGAGCATTACTTAATAAATTATTAAAAAGCCATATTGTGGTGATCAATAATCACAGATGAGCTCTGATGATCCCTTCATGCAAATACCAGCCATAAATGGTTATGCTTGGCCTTTACCCTTTAACTCCCAAGAGTGCCAAACTCAAAATGCAAGAAAAATCCCAAATTTTATTTTGTAATATTTGAAAAACAAATGGTACCATGAAAAAGAACTACCAAAAAGGTTTCATTTGAATGGTCACACCATAGGATTTCATTGACAGACTCAAAAGTTAGAACTACACTACATGTCTCCATAATTGACTCTTGGAGTTAAAGGGTTGAGCATCACACTTAGGAAAACAGTTCTTTATGGTCTGAGTGAACATGGATTATTGCCAAACAACAATCAGCCCTTTGTGTATGCCGTGGCATGGTCAGTGCATGGCCCATGAAAGGATCTTCTGAATTCACTCAGGGCCTGAACAGTAACCTTGACCTCTTTTGCCCAGTGAATTATGACTTTTAGTCATCAGAATCTTCACAGCTACTGTAATCTCCCAACATGCCCAGTGAGTCAAGTCTACTTCCGCTTGCATCTGATTTGCTGTCTGATGTATTAGCGTTCTTATTTACATCCTGTAAATCCACTCTTGCTGCAGCTACAGCAGTGTTTGTTTTTACAACGGCTTTTCCAGCAGCTTTTTGTCCATTATTTTTGTCCTTGTTGACTTTAACTAATGATGCTAGCTGTGCCTTGTTTTGCAGTTTTCCAATGCTTAAATTACTTGCTGTCTTATGTTTCTTCTGAGCTGGTTGAGTGTCTGGATCCTACAAGTCAATGTGATAGGATATTAACTAGTATTGTAATTTCAACCTGGTTGCAGAGTGTCTGGATCCTACAAGTCAATGTGATAGGATATTAACTAGTATTGTAATTTCAACCTGGTTGCAGAGTGTCTGGATCCTACAAGTCAATGTGATAGGATATTAACTAGTATTGTAATTTCAACCTGGTTGCAGAGTGTCTGGATCCTACAAGTCAATGTGATAGGATATTAACTAGTATTGTAATTTCAACCTGGTTGCAGAGTGTCTGGATCCTACAAGTCAATGTGATAGGATATTAACTAGTATTGTAATTTCAACCTGGTTGCAGAGTGTCTGGATCCTACAAGTCAATGTGATAGGATATTAACTAGTATTGTAATTTCAACCTGGTTGCAGAGTGTCTGGATCCTACAAGTCAATGTGATAGGATATTAACTAGTATTGTAATTTCAACCTGGTTGAGTGTCTGGATCCTACATGTCAATGTGATAGGATATTAACTAGTATTGTAATTTCAACCTGGTTGAGTGTCTGGATCCTACAAGTCAATGTGATAGGATATAAACTAGTATTGTAATTTCAACCGGCGCATTTAATAAATCAAGGCCTATAGTTTTATAGCAGCGTGCACTTATGATGCAAGCTTTAGTAATTCTGTGCAGGCTCACACAAAAATGTAGGTTTTTCTGATTTTTCATGATGCCAGTAAAGCAAAAAGAAAATTTAACTGCAGATTTTCTTGTTTGTCCTTCAGTTAATTTGTCTAAACTTAGCAAAATTTTGAGATACTAATACTACCTTTCACATATTACTTTTGGAAAAAAAATCTGTCAAAGCATTTCAGTTTAATAGTAAAAAAATATACACAAAATTGTATGATATTGGAAAAACCATGGCCCAACCAACCCAAGGGTTTTTTTCTTCCAAAACTGCAAAATAGCAAAGTTAAAAAAACTCATCAAAGGAAACTCAAAATTTGAAAGAATTAATTTAAAGTCAATTATTGCACAATATTTGCCATTCTTTAGATGCTGTGTTGCCATGGCAATCGCCTCTAACAAAAAAGTGACAATTAAGCATAAATATGTTGGCATCCTTACTGGTGAGCACTTAATACAGGTTTGTCTGTTATAAGTTGCTGGGAAATGTTTACCTCTGCCAGGATGTCTGTGGCTTTTCTTCGTATTGGTTTTCTGACTTGTGTTGTTGGATTGTCTTCTTTATCTTCATCATTATCACTGCTGTCACTCAATCTTTTCTGGATTTTCTGGGTACCAAAGTAGGATCTACAATTCATTTTGAAAAATTAACATGAAATAAATTTAATTGACTGTACATTCAAATCTCATATTTTCTTTGTGTTGCTACAGTATATGTGTGTAAATTATGTAATACAAAGCTAGCATGTCAGTGCACCAGTAAGCTTGTTAAGCTTGAGTGCTTTGACCTTCATTGTCCCAAACTTACAGCTATTCAATAAATGTTGTCTGGAGAATTGTGCATTGGTACATTTCAGGACTGCAAGGAATTGTGGGTCCAGTTCATCTTGCCAAAATCTGTATCACCTGGCATGTCACTCACAGATGGCAGACTGTAAGGTATGCTTATAAGGAATTGATTCTAAGGTCATCACTGTATGAAGCTGGCATATTGTCCTGTGAAGAGTATTTTCAATAGTACAGCGCTTTCAATAAGCACCGATGAAGAGTATTTTCAATAGTACAGCGCTTTCAATAAGCACAGATGGCCGACGAAAACCGTTGGCTGCTTTGCCTGGAGAAGTCGACTATTTTCCCCACCAAATTGAAGAAATATAAGAAAAAATCTTTTAAAACTTGTTGATACAGTTGGTTACTCTACTCAAACGTGCTGCCTACTTCAAATTTTATTGAAACCCCTGATAGTACCAATGCACAATTCTTCAGACAATGTTTATTGATTTAGCTGAATAAAGGCATGGGATAAAATAGTTATGCAATGCTTTCCCACGCTATATTGCATATACAATAAACATCAAGTCACTTGTGGGATATTTCATGGTATACCACTTGAAACTATCGCATAACTAGCATTTTTATTAATGCATAAAAAATATTTTGAACAAATCCACAAAGTGCTTACTGGACTTCCTGCTCATCCTCCTCAGCTTCTTTGGCTCGTAGTTCTTCTTGTGCCTTTGCATTTAACTCCAGCAAGGTGTCATAATCAACTAAAATAACAAAACAACAAAAACAATCACTTCCAATTGAAAGGAACATTATGATAAGTTAAATTGTACAATCGAATGTCCCAATGAAACCACCTGTTGTAAGCCATCACCTTTCTTGATCAAACAACTTCTAGAGTTTTAGTGAAAAATGGCAATTTGAAGCCACTATTGCCGTTTGTTGACTACCGTCTGGACAAATTGCAAGCAAACTGGCCAAAAACTTGTTTGGGACATGAAAATGAATAGTGACTTTTTTCTAGGGCTAGTTTTTACCATTTCGGGCATGCACAAAGCAACATTTCGAAATAGTTTTTGAATGAGAAAATGATAAACCAACTTGACTTTTCTTTTTTCCTTGTTGTTAGCCTTTCATTAGACTTCATTTTGACTGAAAATGATTTCACATGAATGATTGCATTAGTTGGTGATCAAAAAAAGTTTAAAGTAGACATCTCACTTTGGAAAGTAACCAGATATATTTTTAAATGCCATCTCCTCTAAAGAACTGCCAAGCGAAGTAGCCGGCCAACATGACAAGGTACTAGGTCACAATTTTTTGCCGGCAGCCAGATACTTTTGACAACCCTGTGAACTTAAGATTTTGCCTTTTATCGAAAACCACAGTAACCTTTAATTAAGCAAATCAAGCTATTACCTATTGTTTTGTGGCTCACAATAAACCAATATGCTATTACATTTTCCAAGTTACCTCAACCATCTTCATCAAAGCAAGATAAGGTGAGTCTTCACAAGCCTAATGGCTCACAACTGTTAGAGCATAACCCGGTTACTGTAGCATGAAGCAACTGAGAGTATTACTCCCCCCCCCCCACCCCCCGGATGGGATGCAAGTTCATTGCAAGATTACCCCCCAGCATTATGTTGCCGGTACCCAGAGAAACAATGTGGAGTAAAGTATCTTGTCTAAGGAACCAACCTGACGGCAGAGACCAGGCTCAAACCATCAACCTTCAGATTGAAAGTCTGACCTGCTAACCACAAGACTGCTGTGCCTCCACATCAAATTAAGGGCTGGTGTAAAGAACCTTCATTATGATTTAACAACATAATATTTGCAGGTACATGAAAATCCATTTTCATATGAAAGATTATGTACTGGCATGTCAACCCTCACTTTGAATTGTGCAAAAAAGGCTACTGATGACAGTGGGGATATAATGAGTTCATTTTTAACTCAAGATATGTGAAGTATTGAACTGGTCACCTGCCTTACCCATGGGGATGGTGCAGGAGGGAGGGGAGGGAGGGGAGGGTGGGGAGTTAGACACAGGGGTGTGGAATCTGTGAATCACAATGTCCAGGAGAGGGAGAAGTCTGAACATTTTGTATTCACAAGTTGGCTCACAGGAGCCGTTGATTTTACATAAACAGTACAGTACATAGTGTACATACACCTTATTTGATGGTTTGAAGATAATATGCATGGACATTTGACGACTTGCAGGGGCGAGAATAAATGTGAGCAATGAGTAAAATGTCCGTACCGAATAAGGGATTTATTATTTGACTGAAATTCCTTTCTTTATAGTTTTTGTGCCTTCAAACCACGGGCCGGCCGATTCACGAAGCCCTCCTAAGTGAAGACATATCCTAAGTATTGTTTCTTAACAATGGTCTATTGTCATTCCAACAATAAGCTATTGTTAAGAAACAATACTTAGGATATGTCTTAACTTAGGAGGGCTTCGTGAATCTGGCCCCAGGACACTAAGGTGTAATGACAATCTGCTGTATAATACGCTCAAATATTTTGCGTGTTCTGTTTTTCTTATAAGGTAAAAAGAAGTCACAGTTGAATAATTAAATTCTAATAATGTTTATTTTTGTAGGCTGAACTGCTTGGTCAAATATAAAGGAAAAGGTACTCAATAATATTGTTTTTTGAGACACAGTTTACATACCATTAGCATGTCTGGTGTTCAAATCTCTCAGCTCTTCTAACTTCTCTAAAATGTCCATCTCTTGTTTGGATTCTTTTGTTCTCTTTTCAAGAGCCTGAAAAAGCAGACAATTTAGATTTACTGAAATGGAAAATTAATAGTTACTTTTTACAGTGAAATACTGTAGGAATTGTTATTTGTAATATCTTTGGAAGCAAAACGGATGGCTTTACAAGACTTTACAAGAAAAAAAGCTAACCAAAGGCATTTTTGTGTTTTGACAGCCGAGCATGTACGGGTACAATCTCAAACTAGTAAGACATTTTAGGAATTTGGTCGGACAATGCTCTGTGAATATCCACGTGTGCGCCATAACATTACATGTTGTAAGAAATTTATATTATGCATAACTATAGCTATTAAAAGCACTGCAGCCTGATTGTTGATTAGTTTCTGCCAAGCTGATGCTGTCAAGCATTTCCCAAGCTACTTCTATGCTGCTAAGGAGCTGTAACTAAGCTTCCACTGTGTTCCAGCCACTTTACCTTCATGGGGTTGTTTTGTTCTTCTTCTTCCTCCTCCTTTTGTTTTCTTGTCTCTTCATCTTCCATCATTTTCTGAGCTTGAAAGTTCCTTGTTGCTCCATTCTCACAAACGTAATCAGTGTTTTCAGGATCAGTCTAAGAAATTATAAACATAATAGCATTAATACAAAACAATCTACAGTCAAACATCCATGTGCGACCACCTCTCCTAAGCGGCCACCTCTCCTAAGCGACCACCTCTCCTAAGTGACCACCTCTCCTAAGTGACCACCTCTCCTAAGCGACCACCTCTCCTAAGCGACCACCTCTCCTAAGCGACCACCTCTCCTAAGCAACCACCTCTCCTAAGTGACCACCTCTCCTAAGCGACCACCTCTCCTAAGCGACCACCTCTCCTAAGCCACCACCTCTCCTAAGTGACCACCTCTCCTAAGCGACCACCTCTCCTAAGCGACCACCTCTCCTAAGCGACCACCTCTCCTAAGCGGCCACCTCTCCTAAGCGACCACCTCTTCTAAGGGACCACCTCTCCTAAGTCACCACCTGTCCTAAGCGACCACCTCTCCTAAGCGACCACCTCTTCTAAGGGACCACCTCTCCTAAGTCACCACCTGTCCTAAGCGACCACCTCTCCTAAGCGACCACCTCTTCTAAGGGGCCACCTCTCCTAAGTCACCACCTGTCCTAAGCGACCACCTCTCCTAAGCAACCACCTCTTCTAAGCAACCACCTCTCCTAAGCAACCACCTCTTCTAAGCGACCACCTCTCCTAAGCGACCACCTCTCCTAAGCACCAGCTCTCCCAAGCTGCCACCTCTCCTAAGCGACTACCTCTCCTACATGTAAGTGGTCACCTCTCTTAAGTGACCACCTCTCCTAAGCGACCACTTCTCCTAAGCGACTACCTCTCCTACATGTAAGCGGCCACCTCTTCTAAGCGAAATTGGATGTGTTACAGTAGAACTCCAATATAACAAAAACATTGTCCCTTGTATCAAAATGTCTTTATACAATTAACTGAATACTACGCGCTCTGTGATTGGTTGTTGCCTATGATCTATCAGAGTACAGACGCACGGCTGAAGTCATAGAAAAATTGTTTGCTTTGTTTTGTCCAACATGGCGCACAGTTTTGAAAATGTTTGCAAGATTATTCTGGGTTGTGCAAGTGAAAGCCTCGAAAAATGTTTAGCAGGAGCTGTTTACAAGCAAGAAAGAGAAGAAACCAAGAAAAAAGTGTTCTTGGCAACTTGAAAAATATCTAAATTGGAACAAATCTTCGAACAGTCGAGCGCTGCGAGGCAAGTTCGTAATTCTACTCTTTTTACTTTTCTGTTCATTGTATAAAACAAATAGATTCCATTTTGCCATGTGTCTGTTCAGTTATAGATCGCAGAAGACATCAAAATGTGGTAAGAACATCAGTGACACACTCGCCTGCAACTCATGTTCCACTTTTTTGTTCTTAAAAATGTGGTAAGTACCACATTTTGACGTCATCTGTGATCTATAACTGAACAGACACACGGCCAAAGGGAATCTATTTGTTAAATATGATACACACTATATGTGATGATAGGTGCTTTGTATATTCAAATTCCCTGTACCACAGGTTCACATGATTCAAAGTTAAGACCCCTGTGGTCTGTCCTCTCGTAAGTGACCACCTTCCATAAGCGACCTGGCCTTGGCTTTTTGGGTGGTTGCTTATGAGAGGTTCAACTGTAATGTCACAGCCTGGTACAACATCAACTATTATTTATTATAATTATCTTTCTTTAATGCCATGCGTTTCTTGTTTCTTAGTTGATGAAACACAAGATGTAAAAAATGCTAGAGCTACATTGTTTTTACTTCAGGGCAGGAGAATAATTAAAGAAAATAAATGATAACTGGACAAAGGAATTGAAACAACGTTGAATCACTGTAAATCCTCTATTACCGGTAAGTCCTCCTCCAAAATACGCCCTAAGAACACTGTGTTTACAAGGTAGTAGGGCCAGACAGCTGGCAACAGTCTATTACGGCCAGCAACTATAGTAAAGATAACCAGCAACTTAAAGACTGAATAGAGCGTTTTCATCTGACGTCACGGCGGCCATATTGATGTTCCAAAACAAAGAAACGGCGGCCATATTGGTATACCAAACCAATTCTCCGGGAATTGAACTCTATTTTTATGCAAACATTTTCTTTTGTTTCAGTAAACCAATATGGCCACTGGTCACGTGAGTGAAAACACTCTATGTGACTAAAAGACAACAAGCATGGAAGATGTTTTTTAAATTATTTATAACTGCTACTCCAGGAGGGGGGGGGGGTACTCCCATATATGAGCTATATAGGTATGTACCACTGTGAAGGGTATGGTTTTCAGGCAGTTTAGTCTGGGATAGGGTATAGAAATCAGAGATTTTTGGTCTAGAATAGGGTATAATTTTTCACAAAACTGATCAGTTGCATGAAGAATTTATTCTAGAGAAGGTTTACTGCAAATGGCATCTTAGACTGTGATAGTGAACGAGGGTCTGGAATAGGTCTAGGATAGGGTAGGTTTTTTTGGTGTTTAGTCTAGAATAGGGTTGCAAAATAAAGCTAAAATGGTCTAGTATAGGTTAAGGGTCCCCAGCGGCACACCCCCACCCAAAAATTTGCCAAGTCCCCCCCCCCCTCTCCCCCCGGGGCTGCTACTTTACTTGTGGAGCCGGCCTTTAAAGCTTAAAGCTTAATGATTGTTTATACCTTGAATGTTATTTCTGATATACATCTGGGGCATCTGATGTAAAACCTGAATCTCAGAAGTCCAAGGTATGTTTCATTCTGTACAGTTTCCTATAACAAAGACAAGAAAGAAGTAGACAGTATGGTTACTGAAATATATTGTCCATACTGAGCCCCTAAGAGAGGAATTAAAATTTATTTGAACATTAACTAAACTACAGTGAAATGTCTACAATTTTGTTATTACTACAAGTATTAAATATATTTTTATGTCATGTTTGTAAATTTTTAAAAATTTTTAGTTGGGTAAATTTTTTTTCACACAGCAATAACCTCATGATTTCCCCTTTTAGGAGGTGTTTTTAACTTGTATTTGTTTTGCTTTCTGAACACAAAGTCACATATAGCCCACATGCCATCTTTAGAATGTACACCAAATTGAAGAAACATTGACTCACGAAAAGCATAAACCATGAACGATGAATCCACTGGCGAGCTAGTAATATTCTATTTCTTGATAATCACGATGTTTTCTTTGTTTGAGACATTTAAGAGCATGATTTATGCATCCTGTGTTAATATAATGTATATTCTGTCACAGAGGAAGATTAAATTTTCCAACGTCCCAGTAAACCTTTGGTTACCATGGTTTATGCTTTTCACCCGACAATGTTTCTTCAATTTGGTGTATAACAGTCTCAAGAGAACCAGACAGCTGCCTTACCACAAGTGTCTGCAAGAAGACTACGCACACTGATCAGTACTTAGCATATGATTCTCACCACCCTCAATCAGTAAAACGCAGTATTGTTTAGTGTCTGTATGACTGGACAAAATGTCTCTTGACCAGACTTTCAGTTATCTCTAGGGTGAAGTAACATTTTATTGTCTCTTCTTGTTTCTAATATGGTTATCCTTCCTCCTTTGTGCAGAAAAATCAACAAGACCAGAAGACCAGCCCCAAGAAGCATGGTTTTACCCTATATATGTCCAGGAAATATCAGAGCCTCTTCGCTGCTGACTACAACAAGGCAGTTGCATAATCTTCAAGTCTGACATGACACTTAAGTCACACATGTGGGCTATATGTGACTTTATTACACCTACCAGTATTCATGTTACATAAGATGTTGTCGACCTGACCAGACAAGATGGCAAAAATTACAAGATTTCCTGTGAATGCAGCAAAGTCTACAGAGAATTGAATCTACAGGAATTAAACTCAACAACTTCTGGAAACCGGTGAGATGCATTCAACAACTGAGCTACTGGCCAGGGAGACTAGTGGACGCTAGCTCATTTTAATTAGTAGTTTCATGTGTGACATGAGTCCTGCATACTGCTAGTATCAGCAATGCTTAGTGATGAAAATAAGAAAGATGTAATGTAATATTTATTACTCTTTTCAATCTTAAAATCATTCTGTGAGCTTTTCATAATATTATTATTAAAAGCTCTTTTTCACCTACCTTCCTAGCATTGAATTTTTTTCCCTTGTAAATGTACTCTCCACAGGTAGTGCACCTAAAACATAAAAATCTGTTAGTAAATTCCATATTTATCACATGCTAACTAGCCTCTAACACAGGCATCCTTAGCTCTCTGCAATCCATTAATGTGTGATGTAAGACATTACCTTGCCACTATGTTTACCAGTCAAAAACACTGAAAATCAAAAGAAAATACAACGACACAAATAATGAAAATTGCAGGAATGATGATTGGCTAATTTATTGTCAGTGGTTTTTACTCCATGTAACACTACATGATCTATACACCACCTAAAATTGCTCTCTTTTTTTGTTTAAGGGCCAATTTCTATGCTTTATCTACAATCAAGGACGTTTGTGCTAATTGTTTATGCACATCCTTACTGCGCACGCAATCCCCCTTGCAACGTTATGCGAAGCCATGCATGAGCACAGACGCTAAGAAAGAAATCTAACACACAAATGGATGGTAACAGTTGCGTTGACCCTTTAATTGTGGAATTTCACTCAAAACACGCTTTTTGGGGTTAAAAAAGTGGGTTTTTGTGGACTTTTTGGCCAAATTGGGCGTTTCCTGCGCTAAAAATGCGTATTTGTGAACAGGGGCCAAGGTGTTTAATATATAGTTTCTGAGTGAAAACAATCAATTTAATCTTTGGTGCAGGTGTAAACCGATACTTTAGACTTAAAAAAAAGAGTTTTCCCATTTGATGTTAGTTCCTTCTCTCTTTAATTTCCTTTCATTTTTCCCGCCCTTTCTTTACTTGCTATCTTCGGCTATTTATACACTTTCTTTCAGCTGGAAAAGTTTTGACCCAACCTTTTAAGGAACCCGAGAAATGAATCTGGGAGAATGCCCAGTGTGTGAGCCAAATTTGGCACTTATTTTGCAACAAAAATTTAACAGGTTTTTCCAGCATAACTCCGGAAGAATTTGACCAATTCCCAAAATTGAGACATGAATGCAAAGATCTATCCATTCTGCATCAACTCGATGTCAAAGTTAACTTGTGACATGTGAATTGATGACATCACAATGGCTTCCATGTGTAAAACCCCAAAACCCGTAAATATTGTGGTTTAGCATGTAAAGGGTTAACTTTGCTTAGACTTAACTCGCTTGGATGGTGACCCCTACATTTTGGGGGATAGATTATTTTCTTTACTTATTCTCAACAGATTGTGAAAAAAGGAGCAAAAAACCAATGTGGAAAGTTTAAAATTTTTCCATTTTTTTTACCCATGCAACATCGAATCACACCAACTTGCGACTCTCAGAGTTTGCAAATGCTGTTGTTTAAAGATTAGGTTTACAAATGTACTTTAATGGATGTTACCAATTCATTTAATTTGCTTTATAGACCCGCTCATAAAATTTGGCATAGGAAGTTCCATTCTAGAGATTCATTTCCAATATTTTGAGACTAACAGACACTGGGGCCATATTGAGTAAGAAAGACCAATTTTTCAAAATTAGGGTGGCCTTTCAGGTATGATATCTCCGAAACGAAGTTAGTGACCCCCCCCCCCCCCCCCCCCCATTGTTTTGTATTTCTGACAAGAGTAACTCATTATCTAGCTGCAGCAAAAGTTTTACAAAAAAATCAATGTCGGAAGGTTTTTGTGCAAATGTCCTTAAGTCCCATATTTTATGGTTGCAATTATCTGGGAGCAGAAAAAAATTACTGTTTTATCTGACAACTGTCAAAAACAGACTTAAATTTATAGTGTAAAAAGACAAAATCTGCTGCATAAAAGCCCTCTTTTGTCACACAATCTGCCTGAAAATACGGCATAATTTTTTTTTCACATTCGTAGATCCTATCAGAAGGCCTGCTTTGTGGATACAGGTTTTGTTACAATTTTGGGAAAAATTTATTTGTCATCCCAGAGTGAACATATTTTAACCATTAGTCTAGATAACTACGGTATATTTCACTACCAACCTCATGTTAAAAGGAGCCATAAGTCGCACTACATATTGACGATCCCTTGAAAGTCCAAGTTTAGGGATCTTAGATGCATCAAAATCTGGTGGGTAGTATTTCTGTAAAATAAAATGGAAGAGTTTAAATCATATACATTATTTATTTATTTAAGTTTCTCTGATCTCTACAGTGCCTGTATTTTACAGTTTGACTGTAGTTCAAATAATTTGACCAATCCCAAACAACTGTTCTTTTCTACTGTAATCCCTTGATGGCAGCCAAATCTTGCATTCCAACAAATTATTTAATTTATTAATTCTTTTCGTGGCCCTGTCTTATACATTACTGCACTTTTCAATAACATGCGGAATCTGAAATTCAAATCACCACCAATGGTTGCGTTTTTCCCTGCTGTCAATCAAATTTTCGGCGGTTTCCGATTACTTTCGAGCATTTTCGTATCATTAGTGAAAGTTAACATGGTTCGTTTGTAAGTGAAAGTGAAACATCACTGCATTGGAGATTCATTTTTCTATGCGCGAGTCATCATCTCTCACCACAGGAAGTTGCCCGACTTCTGAAAGCGAGCAAAATATTTGTGTACTACGTGTTCAAACAATATAGAGAGACGAAAGGAGTTGATTATTTGGAAAATCGTGACAGCTGCAAGCGACGATCAGTACAGTGTCGTTGGTATGATATTTTTGTCTCTAATCGTCCTGTGCACGTTTACTGAACATCTATCTTTTGTTTACATGATTTTTTAATTTCAATTTTTTTTTTTCAGGGAGAGCTATTGTGCTCGCTCATGGACTTATGAGACAATTTTCAGAATTATATTAAGACAAATTGCATGACTGGATTGAATTCCTAACTGGAGAAGTGTACTCAAAACAAAGAAAGAAGTATAAAAATAGACAGGCGAAGCGAAACACGACTCCCACTTGTTGCAAATGAAAGTATTTAAAAAGCCTAAAGCATAAAGCTTTCTCAGTAAGATTTCAGAGAGATTTGCTTCTCAGTTAGATCACAGTTATGAATTTTTTCTCTTCGCCAATGGTATTGACCTTTTGATCTCGGTGGATTATCTCTCAAATTGAATTATTTTACTTCTTTATGCCGGTGTTCAGTGCTCGCTCTGTTGGCATACATTGCAGTTTTTTTGGCTCACTTTTGTTGCAAGATAAATAGTTATCAGCTAAAGTTTGTCGTCACTTTGAAAGTGCTAGGATCGTTAAATTTCCCAGGCCGTGATTTAGTGTCTAAAGTCTACAGTGTGCCAGACTTGTGTGAGAAAGTATTTCCCATCACGGATAACCGATAATTATAGGCGTCTCAGATCCGAGTCTCAAAATACTGTAGTCTACAATTCCACTGCAGTGAAAATCAACTGACGTTGAGCAAAGACAGCTTTCCAATCTTGGAAAGAAAATAAACAGCAATCTACGCCCAGTATTTACGAGCAAGAAAATTGCCCATGAGATCAAAGTAGCAGAAGCCAAACCACCATCAATAAATCAACAATGCATTGTTTACAGATTCAGCTGTGATCTATGTGATGCAGATTGTGTGGGTTATACGTGCTGACACCTTTTTCAGCACACTGAGGAACACAAGTACTCTGCTATTGGAAAACACTTGCGCATACTCACAATCAGGAGACCTTCCAAGGGATAAAAAAAGACAAGCGACATGGCCCCGAAAACTGCAAACACAAGACGTTCTAAACAGCGACAAGCAACTCTATTCCACCTAAAGATATGACAATTACGACAACGACACAATAAACACTGAAAATAGACAGCGACTTCAGAAAGTTGTGCAATTTACCAATAAAAGTTAAACATTATTGACCATATCGTCTACAGTATATCAACACAACATGCAATGGTCCTAGCCTGCGTAGCAGTCGTTTCCTTTTCGCAAAGCGTGTAGGGCGCACGAAAGCTTGGGCGCGATGGTCCTTTTATTGCAGTATTATAAAGGTGACAGGCCAAACACGACTCCCGCTAGTCGCAAAATGTATAAAGAAGCCTTTAGAATTAATTTCCCAAGAAGCTAGTCTACGAGATATTTGTTCCCTTTTCTTCCAGAGTGAAACCTTGAAGCAACAGCGACATTTGGGTTCACTAAGAAAAATGACAGTCACATTTGCAACTGTTGCTTAAGCGACATCAGTACTTGGAAGGGTACTACATAGCAACACATCTATCCCCCTTGGAATAAAGGAACATTTCACCATTCTTAAGAAATGCCGTGGGAAGCTGAAATGCTTAACTTACGAAATGCTTTCTATCAAAAAGAAAAAACCTAAACTGAACACTCAATCTGACTCAATCAAAGCAAAACTATTTACCAAATTAACACCCGCTACATTCCACATTGTATTTATTTTTAATTAAGGTATTTGACCCTATTGTCGGACACTTTTGCACCTATCGTTGGTGATTTTCTTGTCCCGTATAAAACGTCAAGTGTTTACTAGACATCAATCCATCGCTAATCTTGGATTTTGAAAAACTTTTCCTCGCAAAAAGGGAGCTTGCCAGTTTATTTGCTAAAAAACCAAATGTCGGACATGTAAACCTATTGTCGGACGCCTCTGAAATGTTTGTAAAATTGAATCACCACACGTAAACCACGCGCTTGCACTGCAAAACAAACTTGACTCCACTGCTTTGTGACTGATCTCAGTCGGTTGTAAACAAGAAATGAAGTCTTCAAAACACAGGTAAGGCTGTTTAAAATCTTTTTAACTGTCTTTTCCATGGTTCCGTCGTGTGCGTCCGACAACAGGTCGCTGAAACTCCGAGAGGATTGTACAAAGGTTTGAGCATATTGCGGTAGCCAAGAGGCCGCTATGAATCATGGGATACAAAATGGTGGCCAGAGTTGTTTGTTACGAAGTATGAAGTAAATCGGAGCTTGTTTTCCACTATTTTTTGAAGTTTTTCTGTGCGCGCACGGAATTTCAATGCTTATTTTACGTGCCATATTTTTGTGCAGGTGAGGAACAAGTCTTTTATTGGTGTTTTTCCTTTTCAAGAAATAAACAAACCTCGTTCGGTAGAGTCTTAGTTCTGTGTTTATTACTTGTATTCCCATGTTCTTCGGTTTCTGCCTTTATATAGACATTGTGGTGACTCTTTTCTCGTGTGTCCGAGATTAGGTAGTGTCCGACAATAGGGTCAAATACCTTAAGTTTACATGCACACGCAATTAATCTTAATTAAGCATTTTCCTCGTGAAGCGAGGTTAATAAATTTGTCGTGCTTCGGGAGCTAAGGCGCGCGAATTCGAGCGAAAAATATATTTATATATATACTTGATGGTGTCCTGCAGTTGCCTGGCAACAATGTGGTACTACTTCATGTAAGCCTATATAGGAGCATGGTAAATAAAGATGGCGGACGGAAACGGTAAGCGAAAGGACCTTTTAAAAACGTTTTTGGTTGCAAAGAAGGTAGCTTCTCGATATATCAACAACGCAATGAAATACAACAATACCTCGTTCTTTTTATCCATTGTTACGTTAATTTTTTCTTTTGTGTTGAATCGTTTTATGGAATATTCATAGACTGCTAAGCCATTGTTGTTGATATATCGAGAAAGGGCCGCAAAGAAGACGAAGTGGAATGGCAAAAAGCCTCATACGCAAATCGAGAGTTTCTACTCGCGGTGCACCCTCCCCCGAGCTTTGCGAGGTTCTGCGAGACACGTATTTCTAGTTAATATAACAGGACGTAACACATCGATAATTCCGATACTCGATCAAAATCGATAAAAATCGATAAACATCGATAATTATTAATCGATTAATATCGGAAATCGATCAAAATCGATGGCCAGGTTCTTTGTGATTATCGATTTTGATCGATTTCGTTAATTAAGGTTCGATTAGTATCGATTTTGATCGATTATATCGGGGACTGAGGAAAAGCAACTTTCAATCAATCCTGACGTGTCACGCTGAAAGAATTGCAGTCGCTTGTGGGCAAATCAACCGGTTTGCCGCTAAAAGCCTTCAATGAAGTTTGTTTAACAATTTTTAATTGGTTTTAAACTCTTTGACACTGTGAGATACTGTAAGAAAGTTGGTAAGTATGTATGCTAACTGCTTTAAAACTTGACGTCAATTACTTATAACTTCATGCTGGAAACAGTGACGCTGGTGGCGTTGATGCTCAACAACAGCAATAAAATGCGACAAACGACTTAGTTGTGACTCATCTTTACTTTTTAGTATTAACTTCCCAACTTTTTTGTCCATTCACGCCTGCAGCATAATCTGGCATAATGCATCTGAGACTGTGCAACAAAGCAGACAAAACACAAGCATAAAAATAATAATAACAAGTTTTGAAGCAGCCCAATAGAATCAAGGTACCTGTATGAAGAAAAAAAATGAAATTAAATGACCCTCTCCCCAGTATCCTCTCCTTTTCACATGGTGCCTCGCTCGCGCCCGATATGTACAGTATTTTTCATTAGGATGCAAACTGTTTTGGCTGCTCCACGCCATAGTAACTTCGGCCATGAAACTGATAAAGGTGCACTAGCCTGGTGGACGAGCGACTACATTTTCGTAATGTAATGAATGGATCCGTTTTTAATGAAAATTACATATATTTTTGCCGAGAATCATAGCTTGCGCCTGCTTACGAAATGTGTTTCCTAAGCTAGAGTTTTACGCTTGAGGTCACCAATGTAAGGTAAGAAGCGACGGTTAACAAGCTAAGCCTGTAATAAGTCAGTGTCCCCCATTCGTGACTGGTATACAGTATTCCTGATGCGGTATATACTCCATGGGAGAATGCCATGGTTGCACCGAAGAGTGCATATATTTACAATACTTACCTCTACTTATCCATACTTACCCATACCTACCCATACTTACCCATACCTGCCCATACTTACCCATACCTACCCATACTTACCCATACTTACCCGTACTTACCCATACTTACCCATACTTACCCATACTTACCCGTACTTACCCATACTTACCCATACTTACCCGTACTTACCCATACTTACCCGTACTTACCCATACTTACCCATACTTACCCATACTTACCCGTACTTACCCGTGGAGTATATACCCCTGATGCCTTGATATCACTGACACTTTCGACACTATTGTTTCGATCAAATTGGCTTCCTGAGTATATTATTAGCGGGTGTTTTGTCGCGGTATCCTGACAGTTTCTCAAAATCGATAGAAATCGATACCCGATGCTTAGACTACTGTGATTATCGATTTTGATCGATTAATTTGCTTAATCGATTGATTATTATCGATTAAAATCGAGTAATATCGATTTGTCGATTAGGTTTCCGATGATCGATTTCGATCGATGCGTTACGTCCCGAATATAAGCTTAAGTTTAATGAACTCACAAGAACGTGACTTTGGTTAAATTTGAAAATGATGAGTGAGTCAGTCATATTCAGGTTGGAAGTCCGACGCGCTATAAACCACTAGATCACCGCGCCTCCTCCTTTAACGGTATGCAAAATTATAAATAAAACGCAAACGATCTATGATCAGTAACGTTTACTTACGTTCAGCACTTTACGTTCCGACATCTTTGCTTCGTTTTCTGGTCCTGGGAGTAGTGGTTACCAAGCCTTCCCATAGTGCTTGGCGCCTCGATTTTCAAAATTTCGTGAAAGAAAAAACACATACAAAAAAGGATGTGACTTTTTTAACTAATACACAAGGAACACACAGTAGAATAATTTATGAGGCGTATTGTTGTGACAGCTGGGAAATCAGCTAGTTATTTACAGAGGATCAGGAGAGTTGTCCGAATGGTGCGCGACTAGAATTGCTGCTGAAGAAATCGTGCTTTTATTCTTGTAACACGTTGTTCATGAGCCGAAGTTAGAGCAACGTTTGGCCGCGCCAATCGCTGATGAGGAATTGAAAATCTCCTTTGCGGCTACTTTGAATTTCATATCTTGCCTCCTCTCCGTAATCTGGCCCTCAAGTCATCCATTCTACCGCATGCAAATGCTAGAATCGTGACTGTTCCGTGTGCTCGTCTGGGAATGATGAATTTATCGCGTACTTTCTTTGCGTGAACAGTGAGCTCATCGTACATTCACAAACCTCTGAACACCTAGAAGGATACAGTATTCTATCATTTTACCGTTAGTTAAAAGCACAGCATAATCGCAGTTCCAATGGTTTGCGGCTAGGATCGTTTCCCGACCTGTAACATCGATAAAATGAGAGGTTAGTATAAGCTTAAGTATGAGATGTTTTTAAATGTCTGCGAGGGGCTGGCCGCTTTAATTTCACGCTGTTTTGCAATATTTCGAGTAAACATCGCAGCCTACAGATAATTGCGCCGTGGCAAAATGGCTAAAGCCTTTAGATCAACAGGGGGTAAGAAGAATAATTTAAATAGCGGTAAACATAATATTTTATTGAAAAAATTAAATGTTTTGCACTATAAATATGGCTTTATGACTCCGCTGTTGTCGCTTTGACGTGATTCGTGATGAAACTTTTGTTATGATTATTTCAAAATTCGCACATCCTTGCGGTCAAATTTCGTAAAGCCACGCGATCGCGTCATAATTTTCACTTTTACGGAAGTAGAAATTAAAGATGACCCTTTTGTTAGATGCCAAAATGTACATGATGTATGCTTCGTTTTAAAATGGATCTGCCAACAGCGCAAACAGATCGAGAAGAATTATTTTAATTTACAGACTTGGCAGCTATCTTATATAGCATGAGAGATGAGCATCATGCAAGTATAAGGCTCGGCATATTAATAAAACTATTGTTCTTATTTTAAACACAACACGAAGATTAAATATTTTTTGCAGCACATGACAAAGCGAATGATTTGTGATTCGGTAGCGAGATCCAAACATTCTTTGTTCAATTCTATCAAGGGTTCGATCTTTAAACCGCCAAACCGTGGCGTCTCTTTCAATTGCAATTCTCGCACTTTATAAACTAAGATCTTAATCGGATAGCTAGTCGACTGCTGCGTAATTTCCTTTATCCCAGCCAACATTTCCTCGAAGTGTCTGAATTTACGGAAGTTTTAATACACTAGCATCACGCTTTCGATCAATTTTGACTCAGAAAAGTCATCTTGGGTTGAATGTCATTTGTGATATTATTTCTTTATAGTTGAGGTGCGAACAGTTACTAGTCGGAAGTGGACTATTTTTGTTATTATTTCTCGCTTTGTCATCTACCGTCTTTTGTTTTCGTCTCGTCGTAAGTTACGTGATCGAAACTTAAGCTTATGTTTTAATCTGTCAGCCATTTATTCGGTTCTTAGATTTGCTCATCGGGTTGATTTATTTCTGTCGTAGGTTTTGGAAAATCATAATATGATAAATTGTTAATCAGCTATGGCGGATTGCAACTGTGGAGCTTTTGAAGCCGAAGACATAGTCAAGTATGGCTACATGATGATTAAAAGACCTCCAACTTCGACAAAAGTGCGGATTAAGGTACGGTATGTTTTATTATTTGTAAGAATTAAGCTTGTGTATTACAATATAGACCTGTTAATCTTTTTTTTTCGCCAATAGACATCTATTAAAACGTGCTTGATCGAGTCACTTTAAACTTCTATATACAAATATGTTGCCATTTTGGTTTTGCATCCAGTGCTGACAAATGATTTGCGTTACTAAGGTGTTGCATCCTGTAGACACCTTGGTGAATATATGAATTATCTAGAAATTTCAAATGTCATGATCAAAAACTCTTTAATTTATCAATTGATCTCCTGTAAGTTAAACATTAACTTACTGGAGAATATTGTGGGCTCTACTGCATTCTTTGTCGCATCTTTTCTGGATCTGCATTGTGCGTCTGTTTACCTCCTTAAATTATATGGACTCTTGTGTATTCTAGACTGCTGTAGTTCAAGAGAATATTGTTGCTGGGGAGGACAGCTTGTTTTAAACTTCTTTCAACAGTTGTTTCTCTTCCCACTTGCTAGATAGTTGCCTTCTGGCTGCCAAAATACCAATTACAATAATTAATCTGCATGTGTATACCTTATAGCAATAGGATTATTCACACTTATTTCATTACAGTAAAATATTACAAAATTAAGAGAAAAATATGGGAGAAAGAATTACATAACAAATATGACATTACATCTACCAAGGGAGAAGTGTGCAGTGGCCAAAGGGGCAAAAGCTTTCGAGTTGGCCACTAGACCTGCCACAGTGAAATTATCTAATTGAGGGAAGAAATAAGTTCACGTAACACTTACTTAATGACAAGGCTCAATATTAGGGACAAGACTAACTTACTAACTAACTAAAAATATAAATTAAATTACCAGAATCATTACCATGATGATAAATATCAGTGTGTAACATGTGATCAAAAACAAGGAAGTAGTGCAAAATACCTTGCTGCAATAAAATTAGTGTTAAATAGCTGGAGCTGCCATGAAACTGAATGGAGCGGATAATTTGTTCAATTTGTACAATGTAGGCAATATTTCATATCCTGTTTTCTCGGATGCATTATAAATAAGGTTGAATTGTTTACTGCAACAGAAACATGTCTGCAATATAATTATAATAAACAAGGAAATGAAGAGGTTATATATTCAACACATTCGGTGAAAGTCACGTAGAAATACATTTGGGTCTCTGTCTTAAAAATACATCCTTCAACAGTCTTTAATTTATACTCTCTTATTATCTTAAGCTTTCCAATTCACAAAATTACCATGCTGTACTGGCATGAAATTTTCGTGGGAGTTTAATTTTCCAGGTTGCCAATATTGTGCCTTTCGTGGGCACAAATTTTCGCGTATTTGGAATTCAGACGTTACCACTAGGAACAAATTTTCATCGATCTCGGGCAAGTTCCCTTCTGCAATATTTCAACAGGAGATGATCTACTTGTCCAGGGTTGTTAAAAAATTTACCCAGACTGCAGAGACTGTTTGTTGTAGAAGAAGGTCTTAATATTGTTTGAGGTCAATTTAATTGAAATTCAGAAATGTGTAAAGAAATGGAGAAAGTTCTCGCGATTTTCTTTTTGGCAGAAGTTTATTTTTACGCAATCTGCTTCTCCATGGATAGTTGGAAAACCAGTTAAATTTGCTGAATATTTATTTGATCCTGAGAAAATTTCATGCCACACGTGTGGTATGTCATTCACATCAGCACAGAGGCACAGACCATGAAATAATGATTATCATGGAATTCCCTTTAATTTAAATTACTGCTTTTGTCTGCATGTCTGACAAAAGCAGGAAATCAATAAGTTGCAAATTTAACCCAAAACTGGTGCCAAAATCCTGGAAACATCTTTTTTATAAGCCAGATTGTATATTTTTGAGACAGTATAAATTCTATATGGAGAATGTTCGAGAGACAGCATGCGAACAGAATAATAAATTATGCACAGTCATTATGATTATAGTTTGTCTTTTATTATGTACAGCTGACTTTAAAGATTATAATTATGAAATAACTTTTAAACTTACTAGCCTAGCTAGTGACTATTAAGAATGTCACGATAAAACTATTTTACTAGCCTAAATTAATTTTTACTAGTCAGTCACTGACAATATTGTTTTTCAATTTGATGTCATGATGTTGTATCACAAAATCTGTCACGCCAAGTGAAGCATAAAATTAAAGCCAAGTCAAAGGTTTGTTTCATAGAAAGAACATTTAATTTACAAAGTAATACAGATAAAACCTTGGTGAATAACATTCAGTTTAATTTCTATTTCTCTGTATTTGTGAACCTATATATAATCATAGTTGGACCTCTAACCTGAATACCACCTAGTGCTTAATTTTATTTAATAATTACAATTCATGGCTAAAAGAAATACTGCAAAAATAGCATCAAACTTGTAAATGCCCAGTCATTGTTGAACAAGTTATGGTCTTAAGTTATGACCATAACAGGGTTCTCACTAAGTTTTAGAGTAGACGATTGAGATATGATAGTAGGCGGATTGGCAATTGAGTGCAGAAGGCATGAATTTCTAGGGTGGTCTGGGGGCATGCCCCTCAGGAAAATTTGAAAATCTAGAGGCTTAGAATTGCCTTTTTATGCATTTTTGTCAAGACATTTTTCATAAAACCCTCAACTGAGGGATTACCTTCAATGAGAAAACAAATTTATGAGAAACCTGTCTGTTCATTATTTTTTTGTGTAAGTAAGCTTACATTTTTATTTAAGTACATTGCTTTGCTCAACTTTCACTGTTCATTCAGGTTTGTTTAACACATAATTATTAAGCCTTTTCACTGAAAAGTAGGTGGCTCAAAACTTGTTCACCAATGACTGGACATTTGTTTGATACCATTATTGTAGCATCGTCAACTGATGCAAAGTGGTAATATATTGATCCATCTAAGTGTAAGTAGTGGAAATTACTTCTAAACTGTTGTGAGCCACCTTGAAGTTTATGTATCAGTATATGTTACTCATTAAAGACAGTGTTATGTACCAGAACAGGATGTTAAACATTTTGTAAAATTGTAAATGGTTTAAACCCAGGAGTATCAGTAGTCTGTTGGTTGTGATTGTCCAGGTAAGCGTGGTTCTGAAAAGAACTGTTGTTGTTGACACTGACTGACATTTTGTCAACCTGAGCGGAAGTCATCTTCAGAGTCATGTGAATTGTGAATTATTTATTATTATTTAAGTGTCTGGTTGTTGCTGTCATTGGCCAGTTTAGACATTGGGTGCATATCATTTAGCCAAAAAATCTGGAAATTTCGGTTGAAAGTCAAATGGCTAAATCAGACAATTTCCATAAAATCTGTTCAGAAATTGTGGAATACCTCCAGAGGTAGTCCTTTTTTTCCATTTTGGAATGGAATATTGGAAATTTCCTTACCATTTTAATTTAGATAAATTCAAATTGCTAAATCGAGTTAACAGTCTGGGTACCAGGATGGGGAAATGGAGTATTTAAATGGTAAGGTGCAATCTCGTCGGTTGGTCGGTAAATTTGGAAAATCGCTTACCATTATGGAACAGTCACCTCAACCAGTGTTTGTAAGCACCCATGATGTTACTGGCTGTTGAGACTCAAGACAGTGATTGGTGTGTTTCTATCTGTGTATTGTTAATAGTGTAAATTTTGTCAGTGTAGTATAAGTTCAGTCTATTGTTTGTCTGTTCTATTAACAAGTCGCTTGTAAGCTGCAGGCAGCTGTTGGCTGTTGGCTGTTGGCATACTTCTAGTTACAGAATAATCATTTTACTATATCAGGGCAAGAGAACACGTAAAGTTTGTGAGTGTATTACACTGAATATATGTACCGAATTGACAGGTTAGGAACAGAGCAAAAATGGCCAGCAATTTCTCCAAATTTTATTTGAAAGAATGCCATGGCATATTATATCTCTGACTTAAAAAAATTTATTAAAAAAAAAACATCTTGTAAAGCACAATAATAATGAACACTTTCCTTGATGAAAATTGCACTATAATATTTAAAGCAATATTATTATTCTTATTAAGGAAGCATGAAATAATTAGCTTTATTCTACCATATATTTAAGGTGAGGTCATAAAATTTACCATTATCTTAATTTATCCACCTGCATGGCCCCAGTTGTTCAAAAGGTGGATAGTGCTATTCATCAGATAAATCACCATCCAGTGGATAAGTATTAACAAAATCCATTGTGTTATCCGCTGGATAGTGATTTACCTGGTGGATAGTGCCAGGCGCATACCTGCCTTTAAGCAAATAAGCATGGGCTTGCAGGCCGTTTAGCCGGTATAATACCTTTTTTTAAAATGTTGTATTTGAATGAGTCACAAAGCTTGGCTGCTTGACTAAGCTGTGATCCAACTGTAGACTTAATTAGTGTAGACTTGTTGAAAGGCATATTTACAAGTCCAGAGCATTACTCGATCACAACTCGCTCTATGGCCAGAGGCCGGATGTAACGTCCCGTCATTTGACATGTAAGGTCTGGCCTGATCTGGTGTAAATAAATTGGATGGTTTTGTATTTGTTTATTAAAGATAGAGTTGAGCCTTATTTTCCTCACTTAACACTATGATTCCATTGGAATCTACTAAAAACGGACACCTTTTTTTTTTTTTTTTTGTAGATGCATGTTTATTTACATTTACTCCTTATAGATACAAACAGTACAAACTAACTTACACTACAACTAACTTACACCTGCATACTGATGATTATCATAATTGCCAAGTCAAATATTTAATTTTTTGTTAGCATTTTAATGACCTTCCCGGTTGACGACTTCCAGTCCAGGGAACGCATGAAATGGCGATTCAGACTGTCCAATTTCAAAAATTTCCCAGTGGAGGGGGGGGGGGGGGGGGGGCGGCTGTCCTAAACATTTATCCCTTCGGCACTCACAACCATCAAGGCTTACAATCAGAAAAAGCCTAGGAATTTGAGCTCGCACTACTCAAAAGCACTTGTTATGCAGGCTATTGGATTTATGGAAGTCCTGAAGTAACAAAAATGAAGTTTATGCAAAGTCGCGTGATAAACTATTTCTGTGACCAAGGGCTAAGGAATTCCTGCAGAATGTCAGACCTTATATTCAGTCTGATCCTGTTTTCTTTTTTGACCAGAGCGTTGATAAGTTGGAGGTCAGTTCCTGCTAATGAATCACAGTTTTCCTTGCATTAAATTATACCAAGAAAAAAAACATGATTTCAATCTGGAAAAACACCCAACACAAAACATGAAGTTGAGGCAACTTGTTCAACCCCCCCCCCCCCCCCCCCACCCTCTACTAAGGTGTAAAATTTCTCACCCCCTAAACAGATGCTCATGTCAAATTTCTGCCTATCCAGGCATGAAAACTGAACAAGTGTCCAAGGGTTGCCGGGTGAGGGGGGGGGGGGGGGGGGGGATATTGAAGGTTCAATTTGATCAGTACATTATACCTCCTAGTTCCTTGTTGTGCCAGCGTCTTTGCTTAAACACCGAAGATGGGTCCATCTCCAAGTTTGAGAAGGTTGCTCATCTTCCTTTCATGTGCACCCTTTGCTACAATGTATATTGCTATCCTGTTTCCTAATGATGTGATCTACCCATCTCTGTGCCCTTTCCTTTAGTTCAATCTCCATTGGTTAAATTACAGGACTTTGTTGATGCTCTTCTCCTTCCATCTACCAAGAATGCTCTTCACGATCAGACACTTGTTTGCAACACTTGCAATTTTTTTATAATGTTTTAGTTATCTTCTAAGTGACAGCCTCATAGAGCAACACCATCTTGATATTTCATGAGAAAATATTATGCACTTATTGACTGAGTGGGAGGGCTGGACGGGAAAATATTTGGCTCGAGGTCATGGCAAACGGACCGAGCACAGCGAGGTCCGTGCGCTATGACCAAGAGCCAAATATTTTCCCGTCTGGCCCAACCTAACTCAGTCAATAAGTACTTTATAATATGACTAGAAAGTACAAGAATAGTCGTGCAGTGCGAGGTCGCTTGAACTCGAGCGGGGCCGGATGGCTTTTTCTGGACCGGCTCACGTCAAACCGTCCGGCCCCGCTCACGTCACTTTGCGATTCTATTTTCTGTAGGATTGCGTCAGCGGGGCCATACGGTCATATTATAATGCATTTTATCTTCCAGTTCTACACAGAAGAAGTTCTCAGTACTGGCCGCAGTATTCAACTGATCATAAATAATGTTCTTTTTCTTCAGGCATGGCAATCTAAGTTCTTTGTTTTACGTGACAAGACACACAATTTTCCTCAAAGACTGGAATACTACAAAGATGAGGCAGCATTTGAATTTCAAAAATCAGTGGAACATTGCTTCTATTTGGACAGCATTGTTTATATTGGTGAAACTCGCAGCTCTAAATCACATTGCTATCCAATAATGGTGGTGTGTAGCAAGATGGGAGCCTTCACCCTGGGCTGTGATACTGAAGATGCCACTGTTGAGTGGATACAAGCATTAAATAGAGTTGCTGTTAAGGTGGGCGGAATGGCATCCCCTGAAATGTGGATGCATGTAAGTGTTGACGACAGTCCTGCAACCACTCCAGAGCTTACAAGGCGCGCATATTCTGAAATCTCATCTGGAGCATCTCCCAATTTGGAAGAACAGGTACCTAAAGGAAAACTTACTAGGACGAGAACAATCAACTCATCAACCACAGCAGGTAAGACACAAGATTTTATTTATCAATAATATTTATTGTAGTAAATTATTACTGAACTAATTAGTAAAGTTAAACCCAAAATCATGGTGTTCAGTGGAGAATTTAAGCTTTTGCAAGGGTATGGTTATTGTGTTCATATGCTTGGCCATCAGTCTTAACTTAGTAAATGATTTGCATTACAAACATTTTACACCCACCACTAATACCCCACAATCAACCAAAGATACAGTGGAACCTCCTTAATATATACAGACACCAAAGGGACAGCCCTAAGTGTCTGCATTATAGAGGTGTCCATATTAAAGAGGTAGGGAATGTATGAATTTTGGTATCTTCAGGACCAGAGAACTGTATGCATTATACAGGTGTCTGTATTATAGAGGTAGGGATTATCAATTTTTGTATCTTTGGGACCAAGAGAACTGTTTGTAGTAGGGAGGTGTCTGTATTATGGAGGTGTCCATAAGGAGAGGTTTGACTGTACATGTAAACTCTGTCAGAGGTGTTGGGTAAGTAACACTGGGGGGGGGGGGGGGGGGGACTCACATGTAAAATTGACATGTGGTGATTGTCAGAAATTTTGAAAGGAACCCCTAATAGATACCAGAAACTCATTTTATGGATGTGGCTCACATTAATTTTTACACCTTAGAAATTTAAATTCACATGCATGCTTACATGAGAGAGAGAGTTTTGGAGAATTAATTTAACCTTTTAAGTCCAAGCCTGCGAGCAAGCTCTCAGAAACCCAAAGCCCGAGCCGAGAACTTGCTTACAGGCTATTTAAGCCCCAGTAGTGATCAGCATCAAATTTCTTTTTGTAATATCAATGCTAAATCTTCTCCCCACTAATACAATAATAAAATGTATGGGCACAAGAAAGGAGAATTTGTAATTTGATGTTGGGGGTTAAAAGGTTCAATATGTGGACTTGAGCCACAGTCAAAGTTTTCCATACCGGTAATTCTCCAAAAATAAAATTATGTTCTTGAGTGTTTGCATCAGGCAATATTTAAATTACATTGTCTTTGTACCGAATAATACACCATATTCCAAAATGGCGGCCAATTTATTATTATTTTATATGCATGTTAATTAGCCCTCTTGGTCTCATTTTTGCTCGAAAATTCCTTTGTATTTTGCATATGCTAATGAGATCAAGAGGGCTAATTAAAATGTATATAAAGGAATAATAAATTGGCCGCCATTAAGGTGTATACCAGCATTCAAATTGATGTATGATATTGGTTATTGACAGGTTATTTTGTTACCACGCGGCTGACTCCTGATTCAGAGAAGAACAACATCAGGGGGGACTACATGCTGTGTATTACTGAGGGGGAGGTGGTACTACAGTCTGTTGACAGGAGCGTTACAGTAGTCACTTGGCCTGTAGGTCATTTGCGAGCATTCAAGAGTGAGCCTCATGCTGTTAGTGCAGGAGCAAAGGACATGCAACTGCTTACACTTAACGTTGGCAGGTAAAACGTAGTCAATATTTGCATGTTATTGGAGTCCTTCCCTTCGTGGGCGGCACGGTGGTCTAGTGGTTAGCGCGTCGGACTTTCAACCTGAAGGTTGGTGGTTCGAAGCCTGGTCTCTGCCGTCGTGTTGTTTCCTTAGACAAGAAACTTTACTCCACACTGTCTCTCTCCACCCAGGTGTATAAATGGGTACCGGCGATAAAATGCTGGGGGTAACCCTGCGATGGACTAGCATCCCATCCAGGGGGGAGTAGCAATATTCCTAGTTGCTTCATGCTAACAGAAACTGGGTTAAGCTCTGGCTGTGTGGGCCATCTTGGCTCGAGTGCGACTTTACCTTAACCTTATTGGAGTCCTTCAGAATTTAGTGAGAGTACGAGACTCAGTGGTAGTATTTGACTTTCGAATTTCAAACCTGTCAAGTTCCCAGAGCTCCTGATCCCTCTTGTGGCTCCGTATTCGTTTGCTTGATACCAGCACAAAATCTCATTCCAGTACGAGTTCATCCCGGTAGCTGCACCGGTTTGAGATTTTCGTACCATGAAAACTAATATAGGGGTTTATTTATTTATTTTTTATTTTCCAAATGCTTGCTCTCCATCAATTAGATGATTCTAAGCAAGTGGTCAGCGGTTTTACTAATAATATTAGGTAACAATAACAATTAGGGTTGCTTACCGTTTAGCCAAAAAAGGTCTTTCCCCTTTTCAGAATGGAACATTGTAAATTTCCGTACCATTTGAATTTAGAAAAATTCAAATCGCTGAATCGAGTTAACGGCCTGGGTACCAGGATGGGGAAATGGAATGTATAAATGGCCGGTAGGGTCGTAACTCTCTCAAAAACCTCAATTTTCATTGGCCGTTCTAAAACACCCTAAATGGCAAGTGCATCGGTTTGTCGGTAAATTTGGAAAATCGGTTATGAGCGCTTTCCATTCGACCAAAAATTCCGGGTGTTCCGTGTGGCGAGTGGAACAGCATTTTCCGGTTGGTTGTTCCAGTCCATCACGTTCCAAGTTTCGCACGAAAATACAAAATAAACCAAAGCAAAACAAATGGGGAACTCGTTGCCTCTTTTACTTGCTCCTGAAGTTGTTCGATGACTCTGAAGTTAAAAAGAACGATATTTTAAGCGAGAACGATGATATTATTTTTTCCGTGCAGCTAGCTGTTACATGCGAAGGAATTTTTAAAAATCGAGTCGGCGACTACTTTGTGCTCGTGACTTTATATATTACTTTCGTTTAATCCATAAGCTTATAAGCATTTCTGTGCTACTTACCAGTCCTAGCTGTGGCCATTTCTGCTGTTGTACTGTTGTACTGTGCTGTTGCCATTTCTGCTGTATCTGCAGTATCTGTAGTACCTGTAGTATCTGTAGTAGGTGTAGTAAGTGAAGTACCTGTAGTATCTGTAGTAACTGTAGTATCTGTAGTATCTGTAGTATCTGTAGTACGTGTAGTACCTGTAGTATCTGTAGTACCTGTAGTATCTGTAGTACCTGTAGTACCTGTAGTATCTGTAGTATCTGTAGTATCTGTAGTACGTGTAGTACCTGTAGTACCTGCAGTATCTGTAGTATCTGTAGTACCTGTAGTATCTGTAGTACCTGTAGTATCTGTAGTACCTGTAGTACCTGTAGTACCTGTAGTACCTGTAGTAGCTGTAGTATCTGTAGTACCTGTAGTACCTGCAGTATCTGTAGTATCTGTAGTATCTGTAGTACCTGTAGTATCTGTAGTACCTGTAGTACCTGTAGTACCTGTAGTACCTGTAGTACCTGTAGTATCTGTAGTACCTGTAGTAGCTGTAGTATCTGTAGTACCTGTAGTACCTGTAGTATCTGTAGTACCTGTAGTATCTGTAGTATCTGTAGTACCTGTAGTACCTGTAGTATCTGTAGTACCTGTAGTACCTGCAGTACCTGCAGTATCTGTAGTACCTGCAGTATCTGTAGTATCTGTAGTATTTGTAGTAACTGTAGTACCTGCAGTATCTGTAGTATCTGTAGTATTTGTAGTAACTGTAGTACCTGTAGTACCTGTAGTATCTGTAGTACCTGTAGTAGCTGTAGTATCTGTAGTACCTGTAGTACCTGCAGTATCTGTAGTATCTGTAGTACCTGTAGTATCTGTAGTACCTGTAGTAGCTGTAGTATCTGTAGTACCTGTAGTATCTGTAGTACCTGTAGTATCTGTAGTACCTGTAGTAGCTGTAGTATCTGTAGTACCTGTAGTACCTGTAGTATCTGTAGTACCTGTAGTATCTGTAGTACCTGTAGTACCTGTAGTATCTGTAGTAACTGTAGTATCTGTAGTACCTGTAGTATCTGTAGTACCTGTAGTACCTGTAGTACCTGTAGTATCTGTAGTACCTGTAGTATCTGTAGTACCTGTAGTACCTGCAGTATCTGTAGTAGCTGTAGTACCTGTAGTATCTGTAGTATCTGTAGTACCTGCAGTATCTGTAGTACCTGTAGTATCTGTAGTACCTGTAGTATCTGTAGTACCTGTAGTAGCTGTAGTATCTGTAGTACCTGTAGTACCTGTAGTATCTGTAGTACCTGTAGTATCTGTAGTACCTGTAGTACCTGTAGTATCTGTAGTAACTGTAGTATCTGTAGTACCTGTAGTATCTGTAGTACCTGTAGTACGTGTAGTACCTGTAGTACCTGTAGTATCTGTAGTACCTGTAGTATCTGTAGTACCTGTAGTACCTACAGCTACTACAGGTACTACAGATACTACAGGTACTACAGATACTACAGATACTGCAGGTACTACAGGTACTACAGATACTACAGCTACTACAGGTACTACAGATACTACAGGTACTACAGGTACTACAGGTACTACAAATACTACAGATACTACAGATACTGCAGGTACTACAGATACTGCAGGTACTGCAGGTACTGCAGGTACTACAGGTACTACAGATACTACAGGTACTACAGGTACTACAGATACTACAGATACTACAGGTACTACAGATACTACAGGTACTACAGGTACTACAGATACTACAGGTACTACAGGTACTACAGATACTACAGGTACTACAGGTACTACAGGTACTACAGGTACTACAGGTACTACAGATACTACAGGTACTACAGATACTACAGGTACTACACGTACTACAGATACTACAGATACTACAGATACTACAGGTACTACAGGTACTACAGATACTACAGGTACTACAGATACTACAGGTACTACACGTACTACAGATACTACAGATACTACAGGTACTACAGATACTACAGTTACTACAGATACTACAGATACTACAGATACTGCAGGTACTACAGGTACTACAGATACTGCAGGTACTGCAGGTACTACAGGTACTACAGATACTACAGGTACTACAGGTACTACAGGTACTACAGGTACTACAGGTACTACAGGTACTACAGGTACTACAGATACTACAGGTACTACAGATACTACAGGTACTACAGGTACTACAGGTACTACAGGTACTACAGGTACTACAGATACTACAGGTACTACAGATACTACAGATACTGCAGGTACTACAGGTACTACAGATACTACAGGTACTACAGTTACTACAGATACTACAGGTACTACAGATACTACAGGTACTACAGGTACTACAGATACTACAGGTACTACAGGTACTACAGGTACTACAGATACTACAGATACTACAGATACTACAGGTACTACAGATACTACAGGTACTACACGTACTACAGATACTACAGATACTACAGATACTACAGGTACTACAGGTACTACAGATACTACAGGTACTACAGATACTACAGGTACTACACGTACTACAGATACTACAGATACTACAGATACTACAGTTACTACAACTACTACAGACTTCTAGAATGAGTACAGGCACTGAAAGTGACACACTGCACCACTCTTACGCAGATGGGTGTGACCCGGGACATAATAGTCCGGCTTACACCAAGTACTAGCCCATGCTCACGTAAGAGCTGTAAGCTTTCGGTGAAAAACATCTTGACAATGCGGACACGTTCGATTCCGGCTCAGAGGAACTGGGCCGAGCGGGAATGGTCGAATGGAACGGTATTTTTCAGTTGTTCCGATTTTCCGGAATCGCGAGGTTGTCCTAAAATTCCGGAATTTATTCCGGGAAATTTACGTTCCATTCGCTTCCCAACCCGGAATTTCCGGAATTTTTGGTTGAATGGAAAGCGCCCATTATGTAACGGTCACCCCAACCGGTTTTTTCCTACAAATGGTAAGCACCCCATGTAAGCACGAAATGCCCACTCGTTTCGGTATGAAACCACTCTCTTGGGTGCTTGCTATTTAGCCAAGAAAACCGGTATTTTTGGTTGCAAAACAAATGGTACGGTTGATTTTCTGGGAATTTCGGTTGAACTAGTGAACAACCTTCAGAATCGACAGGAATTTCTCTTATCATTTGACCATTTCTCTCGGTTCCATTGTTATAACAAGGTAAAAACAAAAACCGAAAAGAAATTGCAAATGGTAAGCGACATCTCTTTTGGTTGTTTCGGTTTAACTACTTTAGAGCAGTTTTCATTTGAGTGTCGTAAAACCAAAACCAAAGTAATAGGCCATTTGCACGATGACGTCATTTGACCACAACTACCAGAATTCATTTCGTTTTTCCCTTCTTATTTAAATTTTGTAATCCCAGTGCGGTTTAAATAACAATAGCCCTAATTTGCACTACAAAACAAAAAACTGAAGGATTCTGGTAGTTGTAGTCATATGACGTCATCGTGCAAATGGCCTATTACTCTGACCAATCACAGCAGTCGTAAACAATCCAATGAACCAATGAGAGCTCGAAGCAATTACATGTCGGCGGCGCCAAGCGCGGGAAAACGCGTGCGAGCAAGTCACGATTGGTTTTGATTTTACTTCTGATTGGTCGAGAAAGTGGTGCGAGATTTTTTAGCCAATCATAAAGCATAGCAATGCAAAACCAAAGCAATTGTGTAATTACTTTCGATACTCAAATAGCGTGAGGTCCGTATTGGGAAAATATTAGTCTCATTTGGCTCGGTCCATAAACTTGCAAAAAAAGAACGAGACCAATATTTTCCAACACGGACCGAAGAAGCTAGTTCAATAAAGTTTTTATCATTATTGCTGATAAATTAATGCGTCCGTTCTCGGCAAATGCGCGCGCCAAAGTTAAGCATATACTTTGCATTTTTCAGGCCACTATCGTAATAGTTTAAGAGAAATTATCTGCCAAATATGAAGAAAAAGTGTTTCTACTTAATAAAAAAGTTTTCTTTGTTTAATGTTTCATAAAAGGGATTTTGCAAAATTAATTCGTGAGTGGTCCATCTTTGCGGTCCGGCTCAGGGAACCAATCAGAATGCTCCTTTTCATCACGAACCAGTTCAGCCATTAAAGGCCCACTATCACCCATTCGGCTTTGCGGTCGTTTGTTTTTGTTTTCAAATGAGGAGCTCGCTCGTGATTGGCTTTTTCGGGAATTTGCGACTGCGTTAAATTCGCAATGCATCTTGGGTGATAATAAGCCTTTAAAATTTGAAACAATTTTGTCTCCAAATTGGTCATACGATAAAATATTTATTGATTAAGTTAAGTCGGGCGGATGCGAATATATTTGGCACTCGGTCATGGGGCACGGACCGAGCGTAATATGCGCTATGACCTCGAGCCAAATATATTTCCATCCGGCCTTCCCACTCAGTTAATAAGTACATATGTTGTGGTTCGAATTCTTCTTTGATTTGAAAAATTTCAACCCAGTTTGGTTTTTGTTTTCCTTTGTCTCAGAATATGATAACGAATCTGAGACAAAGGAAAATAATAATTAAACTGGTTGAAAAATTTTCAAACAAAAGAAAAATTTGAACCACAACCCAATTACTTATGATAACGTTAAACACCTTTTGCACTCTGTTTTCGTTTAAACAGGCGCAGTGCTACTGGTGTAGGACTTTTTCAGTTCTTCACCAAACATGGCGAAACCATCGCCGATGAAATCCGCTGGCAGTCGCAGCACGCATTCAAATCAGCGGAGGAGAAGCGCAAAGCTTTCGTTCTAAGGAGAACTTCAACGAACAACGGCAGTAAATCTCCCCCGATCGTTAATCCGGCCAAAAAGCTCCCAAGAACCATGACCGCACCTCCTGACAAGTTAACAAACATGGTGACGAAAAAAGACCGGCGTCCTTTGATGGACAGCCCTGGGAGATCGCGCGCTGGAATGGATCCTACCAATGTCGGAAAAGTAAAACAGAACGGTGCTGATGTTGCAGCAAACGGGAATGCTAATGGTAAAACCAGTGAATCTACAACAAGTGATGAGACGCGACCCCGATCAGCAACGGATTCCTCTGTCGAAAAGACAGGCGATGATGAAGTGTTTCTTACCCGGTCGGCATACTGTGAAATCAATTCTGGTGACAAAGAGGAGCCTGACGCTAATGACGGTAGCGCGTACATTGATCTGCTGTCAGACGACACCGCTGAGCCTATTCACATTTCCGACCCAGTTCCCTCCCCGAAAACATCCAACGGGTCACAAACAAGCACTTGCTCAATAAGCAGTGACGACGGGAGCATGCGTACTTGCTCTTTAACCAGAAACTTTTCAGGCCAGGGTTTGATTCCTGAAGAAAATGAAATGGACTCCGAGGGATACATAAAATGTGAAGCGCTTCAAGGAGGACCAGGGGAAAATAGCGTTGATGAAAGCGTAAATGTTGGGGATTTTTTGGCGTCTGAAATTGTTACCGAAAATCAACTGTTCGATATGTCAAGCGCTCAAAGTCGAGGCTACTCAAACTCGCCAGCTGACCTAATCACGCAGAAAACTGGCGGGCTGGAACTTTCGTCATTCAACTCGAGGATAAGTCGAAAAATGCGCGACAATTTAGTGTCTCAAATCAAAGATCCTAGTACTTTCCCGCCAAAACCGAAGTTGGAGAGGGAGGGCATGCTTAAGTCGGAAAATGTTTTCCCGCCAGCATCTAGAACAGTCGAGGAAGAGCCTCGTCTCCATGCTGATTCTGATTCAGGGCATGCGCTGTTAGAAAAAGCCAGAGATCCCGAATCCTCCAAAAAGCTGTTAGATCAAATTATCGCTCAGATGGAAAAACCTCAGCAGCATGACGTCACCGAACTCTTCCCAGCATCAACCCGAAAACGAAACAGTATTGCAACAATGTCTATGGAGACTGTGCGCGAGGCCCAGCAAAAAGCTAAAGGAAGTCATAGTCATAGTTTTTCTTTCAAGAAACATTCTGTGATTGAAAAGAGCAAGTCAACTTGCGAAGTATTCGGCTTACCACGACCATTAAGCCCCGGGCCTCCGCCCGTACCACTTCGTCCAGACTCTGCTGAGGTGGCCCGGAGACGAGCGTGTTCGTCTGTGGGTGATATTTCTGAGGAGTTGCACAAGCGGCCGGATTTAATAGCCGCGCATCGCCCCAACACGTTTTTCGCTAAGGGCATGAAGAGTGTTAATCCGCAAACTTTGATGGCACCACTAAGGACCAACATTACTGGTGGTCATCTCAGCGGCGAAGCTGCGATACACGCGCGTCTCATAGAGAAAACTGAGATACGAGATGAGCTGGCACAGTCCAACACTTTCAGAGGTAAGGCAGGAGAAGATACCTCAACTTGTTTGATTGCTAACGGAGGAAATACCACCTGTCCGATTGCAGACGAAGCAATTCCTAACAGCGCAGATTCCCTAGAGAAGGGTCGTGTTAGATCCTCAGAACATTTGGACGAAGAGGCGCATGGTGAAATGGCGAAACGTAGAGATTCGAAAGCGAGTAATTTTATGAAAAAAGTGTTGAAGTTCGCTCCGAAACCAAGGCGAGGAAGCAACGAGTCGCGAGACATTTACGACGAGTATTCGGGCTCCTCGGAAAGACCTCGTAGAGAGTCACTTTCTCCGGGTGATGCCGTGGATTTACAAGGACGATTTTCAGGAAGTGAAACTAACTCGCCTGAAACGTCCCCTCAGATGAAGAGAAAAAACTCCAAAACTTCACCAAAAGATGCGCGAAAGACATCCAGTGACGAGAAATTGAAAAAAGACAAAGAGTCGTCGGCTTCAAAGATATTACGCAAGGTTACCAAAGGTGACTTAAAGAAGGATGACTCTAATCATAAAAGCCCTGTTAAGAAGGTCTCCAGAGAGGAATCACCCAAAAAAGATGTGTTATCAAATAACAACATCTCAAAACCTTTTTCTCCTATTCCTCATAAAGCGGCAGCGCCCGAAAGAAACAGGAAGATTTCAAATGACGAAAAAGCAAAGGAAAGCCTTGAAAATCATAAGATGATTGACAGATTTCACCACACTGATGGCCAACTGGGATCTGTGTCAGAAAGCCAGCACTCATCGACTGACGGCGTCGAAGACTCCGCGCCTGCCCTCCCCCCACGGAAGAAGTTTGAACCCCCTCCTCTTCCTCCAAGACTATCTAAATCATCTCCTTCCCTCAACTCGATTACGTCTCCCGTTCATTCCACCTCACCCCATCACGGTACTCGTGCACCGCAACCCACTGCTTCATCCACAAGGGAGGGGAGACTTCACAGCAGCAGCAGCGGTAGACGACATAGTAGTAGTAGTGGGCAAAAAGAAGAATTTTTGCCGCCTCCACCCGTTCCTCCACGAAGCAGCCAGTCTCCAGAGCCGAAAAAAACCCAGGCAACAAATGAACAACGATCGTCTGGGCGAGCACCTGTCATTCATCTCACGTGTTCGTCACCGGAAAATCGAGACGATGCTTTTGAAAAGCAGAATTCAGGTGAGTGCGGGGCTGGTTTGAGTGTTGAGGCAGGTAAAAATAACATTGGAGGTTCGTTTTTAACTCGTGAATGCGCGAAGCGTTGAACGAGTTATAGCAGACGGGGACAAATATGCAAATTTTCACTCCATCCATCACTTAGCTGTAAACTAAGGGGAGAGTTCAACAGTTCAATAGCTAATTAGCAATTGCATGGATAAGTCTCCTACGTTAGTAGTATAGTAGGGACGTTTAAACCTACGTTTTAACTCGTGAATACGCAAAGCGTTGAACGAGTTATAGCAGGAGGGGACAAATATGCAAATTTTCACTCCATCCATCAGGCTCCGGTTGTTCGAAACGTAGATAGCGCTATCCATCGCGGAATAAATCACTATTCAGTGGATAAGTATTGACAAAATCTTTTGTGTTATCCACTGGATAGTAATTTATCTGGCCCCAGTTGTTCAAAAGGTGGATAGCGCTATCCACCGGATAAATCACTATCCAGTGGATAAGTATTAACAAATCCAATGTGTTATCCACTGGATAGTGATTTATCCGGTGGATAGCGCTATCCACCTTTTGAACAACTGGATCCAGCTGTAAACCTTTCTTTGTAATTCCACTAAAAAGTGCATAAGGCTTGCGCACATAGTTTGCATTATAATTCAACACATTGATACACTTCCCAAATATACGCTATGTCTACATGACGTATATCCAACGATGGATGTAAATTTCGCATTTTGACAAGAGAATGCAAAAATGACGGACCAGCCTCGATATTTTTTCTTCAAACTGTGCTTTGTTATCAGTGTGTTGAATTATAAAACTATTATCCAAATGCGATAGGTAGTGGTCACCTGCCTTACCCATGGCGACAACGTTGGAGTAAGGGGAGGGTGGGAAGTTGGACGTAGGGGGTGGGGGTCGGTGGAGCAAAACGCGTAGGGGAGGGTTTGGAAGTTGTTTCGAATTCACGAGTTGGCTCGTAGGAGCATTTGATTTGTTGTTGTTGTTGTTGATGTGTTTGTGTTTGTTAATGTGGAATAATGAAAATGACGGTTCCAAAAATGAATTAAACAAAAGGCCTTTCCTAAAACTACTATAAGAACACTAAAATTTGCAATATTTTAGTGCATTTACCTGCAAACCTACTGATCTACTTGCAAAACATGGTTTTTCTCGTGTGTGTTTGTGATTTGTAACCTACTTTCCATTTTTTTAAAATATCTTTATTGAGGATATCAATTTCACTAATAAGTGATTTACAAAAGAGTCCTCGAAAATTAAAATAGAACAAAAGGAAAAATATAGACTAATATACGAAAAAATAAAAATTAGACTAAAAACTATTTACATTTCTTACCGCTCTTTTAAAACTAGCTAATGATGGGGTTTGTCTGATTGAGAGGTCTAATTTATTCCAAACGTTTGAGGCAAAATTTATCAAGGTCCAATGCCTCCAGTTCCTACTAGATGCACTCTTACGGATATTGTTTTTACATCTAGTATTATAATCATGTTTATCTTCATTTGTTTTAAAAAATCAAAAGTAATGTTTTAGGTTTCTTTGATTCCAGAACAGGTTACGCTCAGCACAAGCCGGTTACATGTATTTTAGATGGCTGTCCTGTCAGTGGCGTCTGTTTGTTTGACCACACAAAGAATATTTGAGTTGAAGTGTGGATAAATGTTTAACAATTTTTAATTCTTATTAAATTGCAGATTCTGAGGAAGGTACAACAAATGCGACATCTGATAAGGTAATGTAAGCTGTTGAGTTCATCGATTTACAGTTCTATATTAGTTGGTAAAGGTGCTCCTACACGTCACAATTTTTCGTCTCGCAAAAAAGATTGTTGCAAGTTGCACGTACAATGTTACACATTACAATTTCCATTTAACTTGCCTCGCGAAAAAAAATTGCGAAATTGAAAAATGACACATCTGTCGCCCACTCCCAGGGGACATTTTCACCAACATCACAAACAATCGACGAGTGCGCGATGCAATTCGCCGTTCCGAGGTTCCGCGGGAGATTGGGTCAAGTTACGTGTTGCAAAGCATCATAGGGCTGTATAACTAACTTTTGAGGAGTCACAGTCCAAGGAAATATCGAAGGAAGTTGAGTTCTGCACATTCTTTCTCGCAAAGGGATGTGATATCCTCAAATCCTAGTGTTCTGTGCATCCACCTTCAAATTTTCTTTGCGTATGAGTTTTTTATACAAACATCATTAGCTTTAGCATCACTCGGCATTACAGTTCTATATTAGATGGTAAAGGTGCTGCTATACGGAACAATTTTTTGTCTCGCAAAAAAGATTGTTGCAAGTTGCACGTACAATGTTACACGTTACAATTTCCATGTAACTTGCCTCGCGAAAAAAAAATTGCGAAATTGAAAAATGAAACATCTGTCGCCCACTCATCATTAGCATCATTAGCTTTAGCATCACTCGGCAACGTGTGACACTGTATATCTGGCGAGTTACTCCAGTTATTTGTGCATCCTGGCACACAAAAGTTAGATTTACTCATTTTACAACCAAAACACAAAGCTACGAGAAATTCGAGCAAATGGCGTCCCCCAAAACAGCCCTATGATGCTTTGCGACACGTAACTTGACCCAATCTCCCGCGCAACCTCGGAACGGCGAATGGCAGGCCTGCTAAGTCGAAAGAGGAAAGCTCTCGCAATTTTTTGTTTGATAGAATTTGCATTTAAGGAGGAGCCGCTCCAGAAAAGAAGACTTGGATAAGGCCATGGCTTACGTCAGTAAAACGTCATAGCCTTGCTGGACTGTGATTGGGGCATTGCCACGCAGATTTTGCTGTGTTTTGGTCAAAATACACCAAACAGTTGACAAAGTTTTAAGAAAGAATAAACCATAATCAGTTTTTTTATTCCACGACACTTAGGAGAAACTTGAAAAATTTGGCCATTTTTTTCTTTCAAATTGCAATCCATTTCCATCCTGGACATCCGCAGCCAAAGATAACGAATACTAGTTTCTGTGCACTGGTAGAGAATTTGTTAACAAAACTGGGGCCAATTCAATAAACACTTTACATTTGTAATTTACAAATGTAGCCATTGTTTCAGAGGTTGAAAACAATAGCGATATTTCTCGTTACGTCACCTATTGTTATTAATGTGCCAACCAGAGAACTATTGGCTGTTGAAACAAATAGTTCTTTTGTTTAATAGTTGGCAAATTTGAAGAACAAAACAAATTTGACGGAATGTTTGTAAACAGAGAAATATCGCTATTGGGCCGGTTTTCACTTACGTCATATCAAAATTCAGAAGCATTGAACAACAGATTTCGATTCCAAAATGTTCATGGAATTGTAGAGAGTTTAAAACTACACATTTGGGCCAAATTTTGAAGCGCAAGAGCATTTCGTTCGAGAGTTATAGGCGACAGGTATTAGACATTTTTAGTAAGAAATGAAAGGAGCGGCCATCTTGGTCTTAATTACATCAAAAATCAAATCACAAAATATCGTATTCGCTATAAGTTCCATTAAATCGGCTTATAAGCATTTGTAATGCAAAAATAACTTTCAACTGGTTCAATTTTGTTTATTTTCACGGCTTATCTGAAATAGCGTGACGAATTGCGTGACACATTTAAAACTTTTATAAATCGGAGGCAAAACATCGTTGAAACCTGAAACTTTTTGTAAAAATTTATAACACTGGTATCCACATACCATGTTAGAAACAGCTTTGTAGGATGTATACTTTAGATTTTTGAATTTTTATGACATCATGTGCAACCCCCAATAGCTACACTTGTAAATTACACTTGTAAAAGTTTTATTGAATTGACCCCTGGACCATTATTTCAGTCAGATTTCTAGTGTTACAAATGTGTTTTTTGGCTTTTCAAAGTGAAACTAAAAATAGGTGACAGCCCCTTTAAAAAATGTGGCGAAACAAGTTGCAAGAGCCATGTTACACGTGTTGTGAAACTTGAGAATTTGTTGCAAAAAGTAGAAAACGATTCAACTTTTCGTGCAACTGAAAACTGAAAACAAAAATTCAGTTGTACGAGGTGGTGTTACTTGAAAAAGTCGTGCGTGCAACTTGCAATAATTTTTTTTTCTTGTGAGACAACTTGTGCGAAAAACTGTTACGTGAAACAGCACCTTTTCGTCTACGTTGTGTTTTTACGGCATTCGATCTTGTGGCATGTGTAGATAGTTTGTAATCGTTAACCCAAATTAAACCATTTGTGGTCTTCTAAATATAAGGCGACTTTGATTGAGTTGATTGCAAATTCCATAAGACACATGATAAGAGTATCACATGATAAAGAGTATCACATGATAAGACTATCACATGATAAGAGTATCACATGATAAGACTATCACATGATAAGACTATCACATGATGAGACTATCACATGATAAGACTATCACATGATGAGACTATCACATGATGAGACTATCACATGATAAGAGTATCACATGATAAGACTATCACATGATAAGAGTACTATCAAATCATAAGACTATCACATGATGAGACTATCACATGAAAGGACTATAGACGGACTTGAGCGGTTTTCAATTGAGCCTCGAAAGGAATTTCGCGATTGCTTTGGTTTTACTTATTGGTTAAGAAATCTACCTCGGACTATCTAAGGGTATACTTCTGTTAGCGCCTCGATATGCTGACATCCGATCTCATCTCTCAGTAGAATTGGAGAGGCTGTAACTATCGCCATCAGCGTGCAAGTTCACTCGCGGTTTTGAGTTGAGTGTAGTGCAAGCAAGTCGCGATTGGTTTTACCTCTGATTGGTTGAGAAAGGGGCGGCAGATTTTTTAGCCAATCACAAAGCGTAGCAATGCAAAACCAAAGCAATACCGAAATTATTGTCTATACTCATTGAAAACCGCTTAAATGTAACGTGCTGTAGTACCACTCGTCTCACCGTGATCCTGTTTGCATTTCCAGACCCCAGAACAAGGCCCTCCAATTTTGTCAACCACTCATCAGTCACCAGAATCACTGTCGCATCCAGTTCCTTGCCGACCGCCCAAAAGCGAACGAAGGACTCAGGCGAAAGAGTTCTTCCGCACCCATGCCAGTCAACGAGTTTACGTTCCGTCATCAGACTCTGATGGCGGTGAATTGGAGGATAGCGACTTCCCGCCACACTCTCCTCGTTATGGTAACATAGATGAAATCAGGATGGCAGCAATAGGAGCAAGCGAAGAAGAGAGCGTACCTCATGGGGAAACTCATCCCCAGAGCGCGGAGTCTAACCGCACCGGTTCGCCTCCCGTGAAGTTGAGTGTGGAGGAAATACGTGTCATAAAATCACAGAGAGAAGCGATGCATCTGAAGATTAACTTGATGAAGGAGTCATCAGTTGATGAAGACATTGCGTTCGAAAGTGATGATGCTGAAGATGTGGAAGAAAAAACCAAACCGAAGAGACCCAGCACTCCTCTCAGTATTCAAAGAAACGTATTCACGCTATCCAGTGTGAGCATAAATTAATTTTGAAGGTCTTGTTACAAGACACAAGGCGTTCTTTTTTGCACTAGCAACGCAATGCTAAGGTGAAAGATAAGGTGAAAGATCACGCTGCAACTGAAGCGCGGAAGTAGATTGTTCCGGTCTCACTGCAAGTAGTTTTTTAACCCTTTAACTCCCAAGAGTGCCAAACATCAAAATTCCAGAAAAATCCCAAATTTAATTTTGAAAAACGTTGAAAAACAAATGGTACCATGCAAAAGTACTGCCGAAGAGGTTTCATTTGAATGGTCACACCATAGGATTTCATCAACAGACTCAAAAGTTAGAACAAATGGTACCATGCAAAAGTACTGCTGAAGAGGTTTCATTTGAATGGTCACACCATAGGATGTTTTTGACAGACTCAAAAGTTAGAACTACACTTTATGTTTCCATAATTGACTCTGGGAGTGAAAGGGTTAAAGAAAGGGGACCACCCCTGTTGGGTGGGTGCTAGTTATGTTTACCCAGGCAAAAATATTTGTTTTCTTGCATACTCCAAGCACACACAGTGTTGAGTAGCAAAGTCTTTAAAACGTCTAACTACTTATCACAAACGTCAGGGGCGTTCCCAGCCTTTTTGCAAGAGGGGGGTGGGGTGGGGGGGGGGGGGGGGGAAGGTGCATCTCGTCCGAAATCAGTCACTCAAGACAGTTCAGTTACAAAGGCATTCAATACGCATGTGCATGGTACGTTCAGGAAGGAAAAATAACACCAACTTCCCATTTCTCGCTTTCGAGAAATGGGAAGTGTACGCCCTTGTACGCCCCTGAACGTCTTTTGGTAAAACGTACTCGTCGAGGATATTAGGAAAACTGTTCCTGTTTTTATTGCCCATGATTGACATGGTAACGTTAATTGCGATTACCGTGTGTGTAGTTTGTCATTGACTTGGCTGGGAGTAGCTGGCTTTCATTGCCATAAATTTTGGTATCGGTCAGAACCCTGGAAAACGCAAAGCTATTCGAAAATATAATGAAGTAAGTATTTAAAAACCCTAGGAAAACGTAGGAAACAAAACTTAACAGTTTTTGTGAAAAGTCGTTAGGGTTCTCTTTTGCGATTTGGCACTTGTCATTATTATTATTATTATTATTATTATTATTATTATTATTATTATTATTATTTTGTTATTATTTTGTTATTATTTTATGGTTATTATAACTATTATTATTTCAGACTCGGTAACGAAAGGAATTGTGCAATATTTATGTGACTTTTTAATGTGGAAATGTTCGGGTTATGCAAATATACTCAGTCACATTATAGAAAGTTTTAGGCGAAATGAAATCTAAAATGGCTACATTTTGCGCCTGACGTGTATATATATAGATATGTATATTGATATACAATGTCCGCCATTATGAACCTCGCCTTATGTCTTAACCGTTCCCCTTGGGGAAGAAGTCGAAGAAGAATAGGGAAAATAATGGTTGTAGCGTGTCATCCCCCCCCCCCAGGGGACTCCCATGTTAAAGTGACGGGGGTGCTCGTGGTACCTTTTGGGGTGCTAGAATCTAAAATGACCACCGTTAGAATTGTCGAGGAACATTTAGGATATTGAGCCGAAAAGAATAACAGGAACGTTTTGTCAGTTGACTGGTTTCTATTGTTGTCTAAGAGTGGAAAGTATTCGAAGGAATCGTCTCTAAAAATTGTTAGTTCATGTGTTGTTTTAGAATTGGTACCTCCTGGGGGTAAAAATCAATTTGAGCCACGCCCATCAAACGACATTCTGCTATACTTAGGGTGTTTTTCGAAAATCTCCGACGAGCACCCCCGTCATTTTTGTCTGGGACCCCCCACGGGGGGGAATTTATCTCTAGTAGTAACTGTCACTCAGTTTTGGTCAGCAAAACGTACCGTATGGAGAGTAGTAATTTCCGTTTATCGTCATTGTGCGATTGCAAAGCAATGTTGAATATTTTTCCCTTGGAGGGAGTTAGTGTTACATAAAAAATACTTAGGAATTATTTACAGTTAATATGGAAAATAGTCCAGAAAACTTTCTCAAGTCATGTATATATGAAATGGCCCGAAGCGCGTTAAAATTAAGTGAATTTAATTGGTATGCATTTGATAAATATAAGCTTAAAGCCGTTAAATTAAAATGTTAGCTCGTCATATTTAAATTTACAATTTTAATGTGTAAAGGTATTTTAATGACAGTAAATGGAAAAATCCTAAATATTTATTGGCAGTTGAGGCATTGGTGTCATGTACGATTAAATGATCAATTACATTATATTGATATATCAAGGAAATAAATGTCTGATCATTTTATCGGGAGTGGTTTGTTTGTTAAGACCCTGAGCACAGTTAATGAAAGGAAATATGAAGTCCGACATGCGTCTTGCTAACACTCTCGCAGGACTAAGTGAAGCGTCCAAACTTATTTTGTGCCCAGCCTATTTCCAGGGTGTGGGGCGCGGGGGTCCATCTCGTCTGGGCAGGGTCCATGGCTTTAATGGAAATATCTCGTTCACGTTTCAAGCAATCCAAAACGTCGGTAGTTTCTTGGTGTTGCGGATGGTGTGATCACCAAATGACGTAAAACAAAAGACACTGAACAATACCCACACCACAACACAAAAGCTAACCAACAAAGGCTTCCGCAATACCAAGAAACACCCAAAAAGTCTATGCTCTTCTCATGAATCTATGTTATGGGGTGTTTTGTAAATTTTTGGGTATGTTTGGGAAGAAACAGTTTTTCTCAAAGGATTTGTAAAATTAAGAGAAATAAGACTGGAAAATTTAGGGAAGTTTTAAAATTAGAATTTGTAGTTAATAAATTAATAGACGGACACTAAGTGCCCACTAACAACCTGGGGTACTCTTGCGTGGGTATCAATTGTCTGTTGGTGTTCCAAAAGTCCTTTTCTTTCTTCTATCCCTTCTTTAAACCTCTTCAAATTTCGCGCTTCGCGTTCTCGCACCCCAAAAGGTACTGTTGTGCACGCTACAGGAAAGTCAAAGAAAGAGGAATGACACAGACAACATTTTTTGAGAATTTTTGTTTTAAATTGGTTAAAAAATTAATTTTAATGACGCTCTCACTGCACTACAACTTTCTCTGATTATTTTTATGATTATCTGATCAGCACTAAACATGGAATAAATACAAAATTACCAACAATATAATTCATTTCATTTCACAGATATTGGATATCAAAACCACCGTGCGCCATCGCACTTATTTCTAACCATTGCAATTTCTTCTGATGTAGGGCGTCCGAAATAAATAAATCCTAAAAACGACTTCCAAGTTCAAACAAGGTAAGATGTAAAAGATAAAACAACCGTGGCGGATCCAGGGGGAGCCCGGACGCCCGGTGCCCCCTCCCCCATTCTTCACTCCGGGTCTCCGGGTCTCCGGGTCCCCCCCTTACGAGTCTGGATCCTCCACTGAAGAACATAGTAAAAAGAGAAAGATCTGAGTTTTGGTTTCTATCAAGAGGATAAAAAGAAACAGAAAAAAAAAACATTCCTTTCAAGTAACATAACACGTCCGTCGAATAAAGTTATCTCTACAAGCAACTTCGCGATATACAGAGTCTGCAAATTTGCGATTTAGAGAACTGGTAAAGGAATGAAATTCTACCATTATATAACAATTGCTGTGCTAAATAAAGACATTACGGTTGTAATTACGAAAATTTCCTCGACCAACCAAGAAATTTAATAAATTCTAAGAATGTTTTTGTTTAGGAAAAGTATCATCAGATTTGTAACTTATTTTAGCAACACTGTGACATTCAAATGCGTGTAAATATATTATCTTTCAGTTTTGGCTGTTCAAGACCTTTGTCTTTTTACAAATTTCTAGGTTATTTATACTGACAGTCGACCCTATTTTGAAATTTACAGGACGGACTTGAAGATCAACCGTCCCATTAAAATTTCAGCAAACCAACCTCGCTCCCAGGATCCTCCTCTTCCCGTCCTTGAAAAGATACCATGGGGACGAGGTTGTCAGCAAACATACATTATCATTCACAATATCGTTCACTTTTATTCACAATGTCATTCACAGCGGTCAAACGCGCAGTGCATGCGTAGTTGCAGCAAAAATGTTGCCGGAAGTGTAAGCAAGAAAGATGCGCAAAAATTAACAGCCAAAGTAAATTTAGTATTTGTTTACTTCCTTCTTCGCCATAAAATCTTAAGCTCGGATGATTTCCAATTATAATTTAATTTTGCATAATTCTCTTCAGAGAAGGGAAGAACGGCCCATTTTTCGCGCATGCATTCTGTGACGTATAACCGCTGAAAAGTTGAAACCATTGTTAATAAAAACAAAAAATGCCTTGCACTTCAATTATGCCTAAATACTAATAACAGATAGACGCCAGTAAAATTGTAATCAAAGGCTCCTGTGAGCCAACTAATGAATACCCTCCGCCCACCATTTTGAACGCGGAGAGGGCCTGGCACGAGGTTGTTTTATCGAGGGAAGACAATAACCCTTATTCATGATGCGTCACCAGCTCAAACTTCACCACCAAGCCTCGTTTGTACTACATTCCTTGCAAACCTTTGACAAGTTCACGTTGTTTTTTAGTGGGTATTCTTTTCAACTTTGTTCCTTTGAGAAAACATTGATGAGATTGTGACGGGTTTACACTTCGAAAGCGAAGCTTGGGGTGAGAAATTAGCTAGTCTGACGTAAGCATGCAAGGACTATTGGAGAAAAACCCTCCAAGTACTGTTTTATTGTTTGAGCGAGGACAGTGATGAGAATATCACATAATAGCATTTTACGGAGTATAGTATATCACCGCTTTCCTTCCTTATACGCATAAAACAGAGCTAAAAGAACTTCTGAAGTATCAACGCCATTAATACCACTGAAATATATACATTTCTTATGCTCATTGATCGAACAGAAGGTTGGAATCTATTTATAGTTTAGACCTCTGTTTATTTCTGTGATCAAACTCCATACTGCTGTTTAGCTTTTCGCCATTTCCATCCCCAGAAACCGCGATTTCTGTGCGTAGCACAAAGAATCAACAAATTTTCTAGTGCAGCTCGCCTGCCTAACTATATATTTTTATCCTCTGACTTTGGCAGTTATGCCCAGCGTTCGGCCTCTGGGGACATACGATAAAAGTGAACAAATACGAAGTCAAAAACAGAAATGATTTTGATGCAAAGCTGTTTTCGCATTATGGACCGTTGATCACAAAAAAGCTTCCAATTTAAATTGATTTACTTTAGTATCATTAAAAATATGTTGGTGCGTCTGGCTTATATACGACTCGCAAACCAATTTAAGGGCTCATACACTGTTAAAATATCATATTATTGCTATCATTATTTCTTAATTATTAAAATGCAGCTATTTACTTTTAAAACGGTCATTTTACACAAAATTATTTCGGTGCACATAACTAAGGGAAACTTACAGAATAAAACAATTCACTAATCCAAGTAATTTCAGCAACATTTATGGACAGTGATTTTTGGCGATAATGTAAAAGTAAAAGTCATAACAAAGATAAGAGTAAGAGGGTCGTGAAGGGGTAAAATGGGAGCTGGGATTTGCCTTTTTTAGAGGCTGGGAAATGGGATTTTGTGCACTGGGACTGGGATTCATGAAACAAAAACAATAGAAAAATGGGAATGGGATTTCAATTTGAGCAACACAGGCTGGGATTGTGGGATTTGAGCTGGGATTTAAAAAAAACAATTTGCTGGGAAATGGGATTACGACCCCCCCTTCACGACCCTCGAGTAAGATTAGGCGTTTTTTAAAAATTGTAATTACCGTTTTACACTCTAACCAAAGTCGACTGGTTTAAAATCACGAGCCAGCTGATGACGTTTATCCAGTTTGTGAGGTTGCTAGGTTACGACAGGGACGTTACAAGGGTACGCGACTTTAAATACCACAAAATAACCATTCTTAAAACATAACATGATGAATGAAACTGTCGAAAGAATAATGCGAACTAAGTAAATAAAAATATGGGCTATGGAATGGGACGCTGAAATTTGAACCCTATATCGTCTTGTTCTGTACACTGAGAAAATAAAGTTTTCTGTTTGAATACACGCGAGGTGAAACAATGATTGACTAAAAGTCCTTGTCCCAACCAGTGGTATCATCTGGAGGCGTCTCGTCGTCAGGAGGGTAGTCGTCGAAGTTTGATGCGTCTGTTGGAGACTTGATCTGAATGGAAATGAAAACAGTGTAAATCAAAGGCTCCTGTGAGTAGTGGTATCGGGCAGTCTCAGCCAGATTTTCCGAAGTTCTCCGAAGATTTTCCGAAGATGTCCTGTGAGCCAACTCGTGAATACGAAACAACCTTCGGACCCTCGCCTCTCCTAAGCGTTTCTGTCCACATCGACAGGGGTATTTCATAGTCTACGCAGGGTTCTTCAAGCCGTCACGCTACGCTTCTCCACTGAGGAAAAGCATTGCGTGACGGCTGATAGGAGACTAAAGGGATATGAAAATAAATCAACGAACCTTAGGAATTATTGGTGCTTGAAGTTTCCTCTGCCTCAAACCTTCCCAGTTAAAACCGTCAAACCACCTGAAAAGCAAGAGAAAACGTTTCAGATTACTTCCAAGCCCTAACTTCGGGCGGCTTAGAAAGCAGAGTCGAAGCGAAGGGAATTCAGTTGTTACTTACTTGTTTTTCATGATATCCTTAAGACCTCCTTTCTGGTAGCCGAGTCGTTCAGTGGGGTTGTCTCTGTAGAACAAAATGAAAAAAGTGAAAAACTGGGAGGTTATATATGGATTCTAAAACAATATTACCATAATTATAGTGAGCATAACAGGCGCGGGACTTAAGGATGCGAGTTTCGGGGAAGCACGTGGATGAAAGGGCACACGCGAAACGCGCGAGAAAAATGAAAAAAACACCTAGAGTTTTACTTACCTACAGAGCTTCTTGATTAGAGTGTGAGCGTTCTTAAGGACCTTGCGAGGAAACTCAATCATATCAATTCCCTTGAGAATTATGTTGTAGGTCTTCATCGGGTCTGACCCAGTGAACGGAGGGCTGGGAAAAAGAAGAAGAACTGCTTTTAAACCAATATTTACACACAGTGGCAGATTACGTCTGCCGAATGAGTCACAAAGCCAGACGAAGCCAGTCATGGGTAAGAAGAGTAAGTCAGAAGAAAACAAAAAATCGTCAGAGGCATCCAAAAGGATTGTTTTGGTGAATTGAGTGTTCTAAAATCCTTAGTTGTGTTTAATCACACCCTAGAGGTTTCTTCCATGTTACCCCAAACGTCATTTCAAGAAAAATAATGCCGTTTGTTTTTAGACAAATACTAAAAATGTAATCAGTTTTTTAGCGAACAAAATGCCAGCTAAGATTTTTCTAAGGTAGTACTGCGGGGGACAGAGTGCCCCGAAGAACCAGGAGAAAAGGTTTGATGATATTGATAACGATGACGACAATGATAATGACGAGAAAAACAACGGTGATAATATTGAAGACGACGACGAAGATGAAAACGATGCCGATGATGATGATGATGATGATGATGATGGTGACACCTACCTGCCAGTCAAAAGTTCAAACATAAGAATTCCTAGAGACCAATAATCAGCTGAAAGGTCGTGGCCCTGGAGGGGGTAAAACAAATCAAAATGATTACTAAGTAAATATCGTAATGACTCGATTTAGCGCCCTCCTTTCAATAAAAGCCCCTCGTTGAGTGTCTTTTTGTTAACCATTTTTAAAGCCCTGAGGCGAATACCCTGTTTTTCCACACTGGTAACTAAAATCTCTATCTCCATTTATGATATACCATTTGAAAGGTTTTGAAGAGTACACTTGCGTTAACTTATGTCATTTTTAATGGAGGAAGTGATGGCTTTGATAGAAATGGGTTTAAAGCATAAAAATAAAAACGTTTAGCAAAGTCCTTATCTTTTTACATGGTAGGTATACCCCCGAACTATACCTCATTTTGCAGCCCTACGTATCTAGAATAACATGCGTTCTATCTTAGTGCTCATATACATTAAGAAAAAAAACATTGAAATTACATTTTGAGGGGTGATCAATCTTATCACATAGAGTATATGGGGGTGATTTTATGTATTCAATGGTTAGATCTTTCCAATACCATTTTGGTGGTCAAAATTCATTGAAATTGACCAGATATTGAACAAGTTATGTGATTATGTGCCATATGGCATTATTAGAGCTTAAAGAGTTAATAAGCGCCCCCTTTCTTATAAGCGCCACCACCCGCCTCGAAGATACTATGCCAGGAAGCTATGTTATCGAAGAAAGTGACATTGAAGACAGTGAGGTATAATTGTGAATTATATTGTGACTATGCGAACCTTTGTTGCCGTTGTTCTGACTATCAAAAAATGGGAATTGTATATTTTCTGTTATTGTTCATTAAAGTGCTTTTTCACGCTCTCGCATGTTTTTGCCAAAAAAGAAATAAGCACTCTCTCTCCAATAAGCGCCCTCCCTTGAGCTGGCAAAAGTAAATAAGCGCCCCGAGCGCTAAATAGAATCATTACCGTAGGAATTGTGCAATTATTGGAACGGGTGGCCTTACGAAACAACCAGAATCACACGAAGTTTTCCATAGTTACCTTGTTGAGGATGATTTCAGGCGCCACATATTCTGGAGTTCCACAGAACGTCCATGTTTTCCTTCCGGATCCTATTTTCTTTGCAAACCCAAAATCAACCTAGAAACAAAGGCACACATTCGTCAAAAAGGCAGTTTCACAGCTCCGGCATGGGGCGCGTTAATCTTTTACATCCTTCTCAACCTCCGTCAGACGTAATATTGTTGCGACTTTTTAGTCTATAGGGATGACGAACCAGGGCATGAGGCGTGACCATTCGAATGAAAGCTTTTGTTTAGTCGAAAGCAAGGCATTGCGTGATTTTCGCACTTCGCTAGATCACCAATACAAAATTCTAAAAATAATAAAATGAATAAATAAATAAATAAATAAATAGGAATTTCGGTGGAATCCACCAGGTGGCTCTTACTTCCACTGTTTTCGGATCAAATTGAAATTTGGTCGAAGAAAGACCACGTGGCCCATTGCGAAAAAAAAAAACCAGTCTTCAAATCTATGCAGTGTAGGTGGTCAGAAATGGAACCTTGTCCCCAGTACCTTCTCCACTTTCCATTTTGAAAGCTGAGAAGGATCTGGGGATGAGGTTGTCCTGATGGTCTGACGTCCTTTTCCAACCTCGTTCCCGCCGGGAGCAGAATTGAGCGGTTTCCTTTTGTATGGAAAATCCGGTTGTTCCGGTGGTTAATCAAATGGAACAGACTTTCCACTGGAAATTTTTCGTTAAAAAAGGAACACCTTCAGAGGTAGTCCTCGAGCGCTTTCCTTTTGTATGGAAAATCCAGTTGTTCCGGTGGTAAATCAAATGGAACAGACTTTTCCACTGGAAATTTTTCGGAAAAAAAGGAATGCCTTCAGAGGTAGACCTCTTTTCTCGTTTTTGCCGAAATGATCGGAAAATCCTGTTCCATCTGCTGCGTCCCACTAGTGCCATGCTCCTTGATGAATTAAAGGCCATGTTTGTCATTGTAAATCGTCTCCATAAGAAAGAAAAAGCAACCTGTTCCTTTTAACAGGAAATTCGACAAAAAATGTCGTTTTGGGTACGAAATTACTAAGGTCGGCTAGGACTTTCGAAAGGGTGAAAGCAGCTGGTAAATTCCCTGGATAACATTCCCTTCCCTAAGATTTTTTGCCGCTGATATATTCAGCTTAAAGAACCGAAAAGTTCGAACTGTATTAGCTTTCACACAGTTTCATTCAAAGGCAATAAAACGATATGGAAAAAACAGCACAACGCCATTCCAAGAGTTTTCTTTAACATTTACGTTGGTTGCCTCGGTTTCTTTCACTAGCCTCATTACTTACCAATTTGCAGTAACCTTTGGCGTCCAGAAGTAAGTTCTCAGGCTGCAAAAGAAATAATACCACGTTTTAACGTTTCAATGAAACATACAGCTGATAGAACGTAACAACTTCCCACCAAGCCTTGAGTCGATCTCGTCCCCAGGGTCTCCTAAAGTCACACCCAGTAATTTTGGGACGAGAACTCAGAAGAAATTGGATATGACCACTCTCGTCTTGCCCCAAATCAAATAAATAGCAACCGGGTGCGGGCGTGCTGGCAAATAGCAAATTACGTGACCTTAAAATATCCCTCAACAGGTGGTGAGAAAACAGCACGTGATTTATTATTCGCGAGGATCTTCTCTCAGCTCATTTTTGAATACCAAGAAGACCCTGGAGACGAACTTAGTGCGCTTACCATTTGTCAGACCTGGCCGGCCAGGGCGGTCCGTTTGTAGATAGACAGAGAGACAAATAGATAGATAGATAGACAGACAGACAGACAGACAGACAGACAGACAGACAGACAGACAGACAGAAAAATCCTCTAATCCTCTAAATCTAGCTTTCTAATAGCCTTTTTAAGAGCGTCAATTGATGGTGCGTTTCGTATATTAGAGTCTAGCTTTGACCAAAGTAGAGGTCCTAAGTATCTCAACGAGTGTTTGCCATAACTAGTTGTGTTGTAACTAAAATGTATATTTTTGAAGACTTGTTCCTTCAAGTCCATCATAAGAGTGCATACTATTTCCAAATTTACCAGTCTGGCCGACCAGTTCTGGCAAATAATGGAATAATATTTACGAATTGAGCGGTCCAGCCGGGCAGTTCTGACAAATGGTAAGCGCCCTTAATGACCGTATTCGTAGTTCTTGGGATTGAACTGGAACTAGCTTGCAGGCTCATTTGCAAGGTAAAAAAAAGCCTTGTTAGCAAGCTAGTTCCAGTTCGATACCAAAATCTTTGACGAATATGGCTAAAGACTAAGAGAGAGAAAGAGGTTAGTTTCTAAAGAAACAGAGGTACTGCGTTAGTGGGGGAGTGAACATTAAAGACATTAAAATAAAACTTGAAAGGGAGTCGGAGCACACGAACGATATTGAAGACAGGTGACGGCAAAAAAAAAAAAAACAGGACAAATATATAAAAAAGAAAACAGCGTAAAAAGGAAATACAGAACGCCGGACAACACCAACCTTCAAATCTCTGTACACGATGCCTCTTTCATGAAGATACGTAAAGGCCTCTATAACACATCCTACATAAAAGCGCGTGGTTCCATCATCAAATGATCCCCTGACGTAGGAGAGAATTTTGAAAGGCTTTTTAGGACTATAGTCATTATAAAAACTGAAACAGGTTCGATGTTTTTGCATGTTCAAAAAAACATGCCTCTTTATAAGTTACTTACTTGTCTCTGAGAATAGTCCAAAGTTCGCCGCCTAGACAAGCTTCCAAAAGCATGAACAGAAATTTCTTATTGGTAAACGTCTTATATAGCCTGAAACGAAAAAGAAAGAAAAAAAGAATATTTAAAAAAGAGAAGTGGCTGTCCTTAGCGTAGGCTCGATTTCCAGCAGTTTTGTGCGCCCGCGTTCCTTCGCGCACACCACGTTGTTGGGAAGAGGATCTGAAAACCGGATATGGAGGGGCATTCTCGGATCCCATATTATTCCATCATATCCTCCATTCCATCGGATCGTACCCTGTATGGAATTGGATCGGATCCCATATTATTCCATCGTATCCTCCATTCCATGAGATCGTAAAATGGAATGGAGGATACGATGGAATAATATGGAATCCGATCCAATTCCATACAGGGTATGATGGAATAATATGGGATCCGACCCAATTCCATTTTAGTCCAGAATGCCCCTCCATAACCGGACTAGGGGCCGGACTCCCTCAAACGGCTGAAAATCGGGCCTGCCCTTAGCGATGACTGAGCCCGTGATTTTCGTAAAATTGTCGTGACAACTTTGGTATGTTCGTGCAATTTTCTGATTGGTTTATAATACTAGCAAGTTTTCGCGTAGTTTTACGATCATTTACCGAAAACAAGCTCCGGTCTTTCCAATCGGGAACAGTTTTAGAAGATTTCAGATCGTTTTCTCATTTCAACAAGCACTTTTACAGCTGCAAGAAAACTACGTCCACTCCTCAACGAAAGAACCAACTCTTATGATATAAAGGTTTTCACAGAAGTGACAGAACAAGCAAATTCAACATCAAAACAAGTTAGGAGTTACGTTTGAGGTAAGCTATGCCTAGTCATGAAACCACAATCTAGCTGCATAAAAATCCTGCTTTTATTCCTGTTTAAGTTAGTATGTTTAACCTGTTGTAGCCTTCAACCAAGCTTTCTTCGAACAATAACAACCGTTCAATGTTATTTCCTCTGATCCTTTCGAAGAAAAATCCTTCACTCATCTTTCATAGGTTAAAGGCCACAAAATACAGCTGTTAGTAATAATGTAAACGTCAAATAATTTTCGTCATATTAGATAACAGTTTCTTAGAAATTTAGAAATGGTTAACTGACGATATCAGGTAAAAGATTATTGTGTTAGATTTGAGCAAGGAACCTGGACTACAAAGCGGGTGAAAAGGTGTTTCAATTTTTCCAAACATTTAAGCTTACAGTCTATAAAAATTTCCCGCGGACTTTCACAGGTTTTTACATACAAATCTATAAGCTAAAGGAAATCTTGCCAAATGTTTACCTGCAATCTCAATTTTACCATTCATCAATTTTTCAGATATCAAATTTGAGGACGATTTTAATATACTTTTATTGTTTAAGTTTTAGTTGGCTTAAGGTGGCTCCATATTGTTCAGGCCTCTCGTCTTTTGCATTCTATTACAGCTAGCCCGATGGTGTGGCTAAAAATATTTTACTTGAAACCAGTAAATCTTTTATCAGTCAACAAAGTGGTATCCAAACGACGTCATCATTCATTGCCATGGCAGCGCGAAAAGAGGTCAAAAATACGCTATTTTGGACCATTTGAGGCTAATAACTTATAAATTACACGGTGAAAGTTTTTGTTTTTGATATATTTTTGTTTAATTGGCAAGAGAAACATTTTAACAAATTTTTAAAATATTCTGTACATAGAGTTCAGAGCTACCTTAAATTTATGTAAAAATGACATATCTCTGAATCCTATGTACAGATTTTTTCAAAATTGGCACAAATGTTTATTATGTTTATAAGACAAAAATATATAAAAATCCAAAAATTTCACCGAGCAGTTTTGAAGTTATTGGCCTCAAAAGGTTGAAAATGGGGTCTTTTTGGCCTCTTTTTACGTTGTCATGGTAACAAATTTTGATGTCGTAGCCACCTAAATTTGTTCATTGGTTAAGTGTTTGCAAACCTGTACTAAACGTTTTCTCTTAACTTTACTGGTGTAGCTGTGATTGAATATCATAGATGTATCATGATAGGAATGTTTAAACTAATAGGAGCAACCTTAAATGCAACGCTTTAATCACCATCGTGTTGAAATAAACGTTATTGCATTGCATTGCATTATTTCACATCAGTTTTTGTTTTTTTTTCCCATACAAACACTGCATTTCATAACCAGTTTTTGCCCCAGACAGACCTTATAAAGAACAACATGAAAAATTGTTAAGCAGACTGCTTAGGTTCCTCACCTTACAATGAAGAGACAGTTAGCCTCCATCATGATTTTTTTTTCCGACATGATGTGCTCCTGTTGCCTCGTTTCAACAATGTGGTGTTTCTTTAGGGCTTTCAGAGCAAATGTTCTCTTGTCATTAGCCAATTGAACCTTAAAAGGCATAAATTAATTTGCTAGTTAGAAAGTTTACTTCTCAGGCTGGAAATATGAATTGCCTTTAAGACCCAGTATTGTCCATTATGCTTCACATGCCTTTGTTATTGTTTTTGTTTGCACAGGAGCAAGGCTTCTATTGTTACAGGCGTGTGGAGCAATGTGGACAATACAAAGTGCCAAGGGACGGGGGAAATGTGTTCATTATAACAGGGCTTTGTTATAAATGAAACCCCAATATAACAAATTTGAATTGTGGGATAACGACCAAAAACTTTGTTATATCGGATTTGGTTAATAATTAACTTACCTTAAAAATAAACAGTGTTACATTGCATTGTTATATAGCTGGAGTTTTTCTCAATACAACGCGCGCGTTGATTGGTTGATTCATCGTCACATGACATCTAACAAACAAACTGTTTCCTGCCAATTGTGCTAAGCGGGCAACATTTGCGAAAGCGGGCAACAATTTTGACATCGTAGGGTAACATTGCACTGTTGCCCGCTAGCACACGTGATCAGACTGTGACAAAAGGTGGCATGATTATGATGGATCGAGTGCTCGGCGCGTTTTTCAAACTGTCTTGTGTTGTGTTATATTTTGCGTTGCTATATAACAAATCACTTAATGACTGATCCCTCGGGAAACAGTCAATTTTGTTTCCCAAGAATCTCAATGTTTCCCGAGACGAACATCGTGATTCTCAGGAAACAAAATTCACTGTTTCCCTCGGGACCAGTCATTAAGTGTTTATTATTCAGCATTCGATTTAATATAACTGTATTTACTTGAACAAAATCCTATGGTGTGACCATTCAAATGAATCCTCTTTGGCAGTACTTTTGCATGGTACCATTTGTTTTTCAACATTTTACAAAATGAAATTTGGAATTTTTCTTGAATTTTGCTTTTTGTCTCTCTTGGGAGTTAGGATTAAGGTGCTGCCTATCAATATTACACAGGCAATAAACAACTCACCAATTCTACACGTCCAAAACCTCCCACACCTAGAGTCTTGATAAGGGAAAGGTCCTCAAGGTTCACCTTGGCAAATTCATCAAGTTCTGCTTTTGTGCGACTGAAAAGAAATTGTTACGACATCATATATAAGAACAAGACCTGTAATTAATAATGATATATTCGATGTCCTTTATCCAGATATTTTCAGTTATTTTCTGCACTGTTATGATTGATTTTTCATTATTTTACTGCAACAAATTAATAGTTTGTTGTATTATGGGGTTTGAAAGATCGCTGACCTTAGCTAAACTGCCAATTATTATTTTTTTTATAAAGAGAGTCCTTGAGATTCCAAAGAGGAAAAGTTAGGAGAAAATTTTGAAGCAATGTTCAATGTTATATTGAGATTCATAATATATGTTGTTTATTATACAGTGGTAAGACAATTGGTTGATATAATAGGATCAGGAAGTTTAGTGCAGGCTTACACCATGAACTCCCTTATTTACCAAAGGGACTCTGTAGTCAATATCTAGACAACAAATGTGATTAACAGTTTGGTAGGGCAGGGGCAAAGAGCAGCAGTTAACCACACAATGGCAAAAGTGGGGGCTGAGGGTGACCGATTGCAATTGTATTTTGATTAAGCTGTAATTAAAAATTTGAAAAACTTCACTCTTGAAAAATGGGATCAATTTAGTTATTTGAAGAATGTTTAAACCATAACACCAATAATTAAAATATTACATGTAAGCTTTACAAGAACAAAGCTCTGTACTTTATAAAGAGTAGTCATACATGTGTGCAATAAGTGCCATAAAAAGATCATTATCAAGTAGGAATAAATAGTGTTTGAATATCATGATGAAACACTCTTCCTCGTGTTTGATATATTAGATCTGGACAATGGTATTGTGGTTATACCATTTATTTCAAAAGATATGCCATAAGTTTTCTTACTTGTGACATTTGTTTTGTGGGTTATCATGCAATGAAACATTTACTGGTAAGCAATACATGTACAACAGTTCAAGATAAGTTGGAAGTTGAATGAAAGTGTTGCCAAGGTGTCCCTGTAATCGCAATATTCTGTGAGTTGAATTTTTAAATTTCACATCAATCAAAACAACTAAGTCACAAAGATCTTTATTCCAAAAAAGTTTGAAACAAAAGGGCTACTTTTTAAAAAAATCTATCAGTCATTGTGGCAATATAACTTGTGGTTGAAATTTTTCTTTGGTTTGAAAATTTTCAAACTAGTTTGATTTTTGTTTTTCTTTTGTCTCAGATTATGATAATGAATCTCAGACAAATGAAAACAAAAATCAAACTGGTTTGTAAATTTTTGTTTTCAAATTTTGGGGGTTTAGTGGTTAAGGTGCTAAAAATGGTGTGTTAACCCATTGACACCTTGACACCTCAAATGCCCAAAACGGCCTGTGAATGAATGAATGAATGAATGAATAACTTTATTTACCGAGGGTGACACATTACAGTGACACATTACACAGGGTGACAAACCCATGGTCCTTCTACCATTTGTGATGTCATCGCTTTTTATGATGAAAGATGTCTTTCATAACTAACTCACGAAGAGGGAACAAATCTTAATTCGAAAAGTAGCCAAATGAGAGAGATCTCATGAATTGGGCCAGAGTAACATGTGAAAAACCGGTTAGATTTGGCTACCATTTGCCACTTCTAGTTAAAAATTTCACCTTCTTCAGCATTTTATGGGAAAATTTTACTACATAAATAAAGTCTAGTGAAAGGCCAACAACGAGGGTAAAAGAATGGAATAAGAATGAAAAAGACCGGGAAGTAAAACGAAGAAAAAGAAAAGTCAAACTTATTATGCTTTTTCTCGTTCAAAATCTATCTCAAAATTTTGCTTTGTGCACATGCCCGAAACCAAAGTTGATTTATTCAAACCAGTTAAGGAAAGGAAACTAAGTTTTCATGTTGCACACAATGTTTTGGACAGTTTGCTTGCAATTTGCCTCCACAGCAGTCAGAAAATAACATTAGAGGCTTCAAATTGCCATTTTCTGCAACATTTCTGGGAGTCAATGGGTTAATAATAATTTAATAAATACCTTTAGAATAACGACATTTAAATGACAATAGAGATTTAATACCTGAATTGAAAAAGCTACTTAGCTTTACTAAGTGAGTGTTATTTAATTATTATCAGACTTTAAAGTGCTCGAAACATGTACGGGTATCAGAGCTTCAAATGTATTATGTTATCAAAAATTATTAGAATAATTTGTTTCATTTTATTAATTAATTAATTAATTAATTAATTAATATCAGAAAAGCTACTTAAAACACACTTAAGTGAATGTTATTTAAAATTATCAGACTATTAAGTGCTTAAAACATGTATCAGTGCTTCAAATGTGTTATAATATGATCATTAGAATTGTTTCGTATTATTTGTCAGGGTTGCCACGGTCAGGGAAAAGTCAGAGAAAAACAAAATTTTTTCAAGGTCAGGGAAAAGTCAGGGAATTTTGCAAAAGGTCAGGGAAAATCTTAGCTCTTGTCAAAGTCAGTGAATAGTCAGGGAATTTTAATGGATTTGTTGGTGAAGTCAAATGCCATGCGTTCAAAATCCCATGAAAAACGTAAAGAGATCGAAAATGAAGAGAAGAATATTGATGGCCTGCAAATTAAGAAGCTGAAGCAAATGTAATAGTGGATGTGGCTTATTTGGTTATTCGCCTAATGCAAAGTCAGTGAAAATTGTTTTGAGGTCAGTGAAAAGTCAGGGAAAAGTCATTGAGGGAATTTTTTATGTTCTAATGAGTGGCAACCCTGATTTGTGTAAGAACAGTTAATTCGTGTACCAACCTTTCCATTTCCTGGATCTGTCTACTTGGTTAAGGGGTTAAGAGGAACAAATAATATGTAAGTCTTCTGCCGAAAAAATAAACACTCAGAGAACCAAAAAATAAATTTAGGAAGCTAAAGTGGATCAATTGTTTTAAAGTTAGAGTTTCAATTAATTCAGATTACTGTTATTATATTGTACATTAAAACTGTGGCTTTAAGTTAGTAAAATTCTTCCTCAATGTCAGTTTTGGACTGTGTGAATTAAAACTCAGTTAAGCCAAGATTTAGGTAAATGCTGCACTTGTAAATCAAATCAGATGTAATGCAAACACTAACTCTCTCACTCAGCCAGCTGCAAGGCAGTCGGCCATGATCTTTCACCATTGCTTCTTGTCTTTGGCATTTTGTAATGCAAAATACCAAAGAAACATCACAATTCTTGTCAGATTCTGAATGTGTGATGCTCAGGGTTAACATATTTAATAAAATTTGATCTTAATTATTTTTAAGTTTGGAAGGAATGTAAAAATAAACTTGAGTTACATAAAAAACAAACAAAATATTATTTTGTTGAAAAATTGTAAAAAAAATAATTTTCAAAATAGTTTAATTTCATCTAAATATTCAGTACATTTTACGTACAGTTTAAAAAAAATTTAAAATCTTAATTAATGGATTATACAGTTCAGAGGGAATAACCCATCATTAAAACATCATCACCAAATCAGTTGCTGACAAATTCATGCTAAAAGTACAAGCAGAAACTCATAAGTTGTTGAAATGCATAATGCATGCTCACCCTCACAGTGTCGGGTCAAATTTTTGTACATGTGGCGAACACAGATTCTAAATTTTATTGCTTATTCTTCAAAGACTTTAAAGTACTTGATTCAAGGTTGATTGTAGTGGGTAGTTTCAAGATTTTTACAATAAGAAAAATCACATGTGTAAATGTGCTTTAGATCTTGTCTTTTCCCACATAGTCATAATCGTACAAAAAATACCTTAAACCACAAACCATTGAGAGTTACATGTTTTAGCCTTATGAGTTTCTGGACTACAAATTGTTGTTTTTAGTATGGTGCATTAGGGGAGTTAGAGTGTGAATGATGCCTTGAAGATTTGATTTAGAACCAAGAAGAGTCAAAATAAATGACCTTTTAGGTTGGCTTTAATAATGTAAAAGGAACAACTTTAAAATTTCATACTGGACATGTATTGCTAGACCAAGATCTGCAAATTGACTGTAAATAACTGCAGGTATACAATCCTATAAAAGTTTTATTTCCAAACATATTACCATAACACTGCGCACATCAGGAAGGTACAATAAATGTAATATCCAGATTGATGTAATGTAATTTAGGCAAATGAAACAAAATAAGGTTACCTTGCAATCTGAGGCTCTACTCCTCTTTCCTTGTCACTATATTTGTCTTTCTTCATATCATCCAAAGCACCAATAAACTCTCCAAAAGCTCTGTAAAATGGACATAAAAGAAACACTGGTCAAACACAAGCAGAATTCTGTCTGTCAAAATAATCGAAACATGACTTAAAGTTTACCATAACACCTATAACTTTCATGTGGGTTTTAATTTTGTTATTTTTGTGCATAATCAAAAGTTTGCAAAAATAAAACCCACAAAGGAAGGAATGAAATGTAAATGTATGACTTTTATCGCTAAAGACTGGTAATATTATAACAATCATTACCTAAAGATAACTAAACATTTAACACGAGGGCCTGTTATTTAAACAATTTTGGGTGATTTTTGCAAATTTTTAATCCCTTGAAATTAATAAGGCATTGGAGTATAACCTCCCCTGCGCTCTCCCTCTGCCTATGCAGTGTTGTCAAAGACAGGATGGGAAAAGACATCTTCATTAAAAGCACTAGTATTGATTAATTAAGAGGAAACAAGGTAATTGTCACATTATATTAACAACTAATGTGGGATCCATGTGATACGTTGCATGAATTCTATGATCTATCTTTTATTTTGTTACCCTCAGAGGATTTTTAAAAAGCCAGCTTCCCAATCAGAAGCTGAATGTGTCCATTAAAATGTATAAGAAATCATTACTTACTGTCTATCTAACACTAAACAATGAACCCCTCCTTTGGATGCTATGCAATTTGCTGTCCGCAAGTCCTCTCTGTAAGAAATTAGTGAGAGCACAATCCTTTAATACATGAGCGAGAAGAGGAAAGATGTTTGTTTTAATATAAGGTTTCATGATAACAACAGCTGAGACAGTGTAACCATATGTCAAAATTAGCAAAGTCAAAAGTAGTAACAGGGTAAATATAGAGAAAAAGCATGGGCTTCAATTCTGCCAGGACTGAAAAAACTGTCAGTGATACAGCAGATTTCTGTAGTCTTTCTTAGCCTACAAATTGACTTTGATGGCTCTCAAATTATTTATTAAATGAACAGTGAAAATGATTCTAAACAGTTCAGGAACAGAATTTGGCCCTCAGCTGGAATTTAACATTAAGTAACTTCAAAACAACTGGGTCCAGCTGTTAAAGGTATTTTAAAGATAGACATTTTACAAAAAACATACCCCTTGAGAGCTTTCTCTCCAAAAAAGTCTCCTTTGCCCAGAGTGCGTACGAACACAGGTTCAGCATGAATTGAAGGACGCTGGGTGACTTTGACCTACACAGAAAAGAATCTTACTGAATTTTCCAAATTCATAACACAGATGGATGTATATCAGCAGGCATTAAAAATGAAAATAATGTCCAGCTGTAGTTAATTTCTCAATTAAAATTCTCTTTAATACATGGTAATTTCTTTTACTTCGAGTGAAAGAAGGTGATTATAACCTGACTAATACACTTATGCCAACTCCCCCGGATTATCCGGGAGTCTCCCGGATACGGAACAAATCTCCCGGTCTCCAGTACGGGTCACCGAATCTCCTGGATAAAAGTGACTTTGGATGTTTTCTCTACAATAGGCTAAGATTTTAAACCAAATTTTCCCAAAATCCCCCCAAAATGCGGTCTTTTGTCATGTCTTAACTTCGCAAACGCTTTTCGGGTCTCAGGAATGCAGAAAATGGCACCTTTAGAGGGTAAAGCCAAAAAAAATTCCGGACCCCCTAGATGCTCGCAACTACGTCGCTTGATTCATGTATTTGGCGTGAAAACATTTCACCATCAGAAAAAATCTCCCTATTTTTAATCTCCAGAGGTTGGCATCTCTGCTAATATATAATTCAAAAAAAACAAAAAATGCACCAAAAGAGCAAGGTTAAAATTTGATGACAAATGTGGGGTTAAAAGTTTACCAGCAAGCTCTTCAAGTCTGATGGCATCTGATTTGTCCTTTGAACAGAGTAGGGCGGGGGGGGGGGGGGGAGGGTGAAGAGGGAAGACAAGTTGTTATGTGACTTACAGCTCCTTTCTTGATAATAAAGAAGGTATCTCCCCTAGCACCTTGCCGTATAATGTACTCTCCCTCATCATAAAATGCCTGTGGTAAAGAAACGGATTGCAAGTATTGATTTTAATAAACGATTCCTATATGCAGGCCTTCTTATATTTTTTTATATATATTAAGGATGAAGAAGTAATTGCAAAATTTAAATTTTATGTGGCATCTTGTACAGGCATATTGTGCAATTTGTCTAAATTGCTCGATTTTCCAGTTTTATGAATAAATGATATACAGTGTATTTCGTGTATGTTACATGAGTTGTGTTTTATAGCCCAGATTAAGTGTGTCCGAGTGTGATTCAGTTTAAACTAAGTTAGCCTTCGAGTTCTTTGGTTCAATTCTATTCATGGCAAGTTCTTGTCTTGTTTCATCATCTGTTGTTTTGGGCCAGTTATTTAATGAAGTCTATTAGTTGGCATTTTATGGTGTAAGAAACCTTGTTAGTAATTAAGGCCAATGTCTATTATTTCAAAGATATTTTTTTGCATATCATAGGTAGTCTTGACCAACTAATGCTGCTTTACCTCCTCAATGACATCAGCAACTTTGGACAGTATGTCTTCACGCAGCTTGTTCAACAGTGGAACACTACAAGGCACAACATAGCAAAGTTACCTAAATGAACTGGGGATGCCTAAACAGAAAGGTGCATTATCTTCGATCATCACCAACAAAGGCAATACCTACTACTTTGCAGGTTAGTAAGTAGTTGCAGCTGTACCTTATGTTTATTATTCAATTATGACATCATTTTACCTTATAAGGGAAAGAGAACACGCAAAATATCCGAGAGTATTACTCAGTAGATTGCCGTATTACACCTTAGCATCCCGGTTTCAAGACACAAGATATTATAAATAAAATAATTTCAGTCGAATAATAAATCCCTTATTCGATGGTTAACAGATAATACGTGCGGACATTTTACTCATTGCTTGCATTTTTTCTCGCCCCGCATATCCGCGCATATTATCTGTTAAACCATCGAATAAGGTGCATATATTCACCTTTTGACTCCCAAGAGTGCCAATCATCAAAATTCTAAAAAACTCCCAAATTTCATTTTGTAAAATATTGCAAAACAAATAGTACCTGATGCAAAAGTACTGCTGAAGAGGTTTCATTTGAATGGTCACACGATAGGATTTTGTCAACAGACTCAAAAGTTAGAACTATTTACATATCACCATAATTGACTCTGGGAGTGAAAGGGTTAAATGTTTGCCACAGCAAAATTATGTAAGTTATTAAACATAAAAATGATTTTTTTTACTTGTAAGCAGCTCTTCTTAAGTATAATAGTATCAATAATTTAAGAACTGTTTAGCTGATTGAGACAGTTTGTACCTTGGAATGCAAAGGAAAAGAAAATATTGAGACATGAAGCATCTTTCAGTAGTATGCTAATGAGACTACAGATAGTGTTTTACCTCTTCAAAAAGTCAGTGTGTTCCTTTTGTCTCATCATTCCTGTCTTCATCATAATTGTCTGGAATGTTTGTCTGTCAATTGCCCACATCTTAACATCACTCTCAGCTAAAAAAGAAAGCAATACAGTAGAGCTTGATAACAATTCCAGAGCTCTCAAACCTCACACATGCATTGAGTGTGAGACTCGCGCAATCAGGATGCAATCTTCCACCTGGTTAAAATAAAGCGGTACATGTACTTATCCAGGGAGAATTTCAACTTTGAATGTAGTCTCGTGGCTAATCAATGTAGATTTCTGTCAATTATTTTTGTCCTGAATTTAACACATTCATAAAAAATAATAATTTTACCTTTCACACTGGCTGTTCTTGGACATTTGTACAAAATGGCAAGTTCACCAAACACCTTGCCTTGTCCCATTACGCCCAGTACAGTTCCCTCTTTCATCACCTTGAGTTTTCCCTCTGGAAAAAAGGTCATAAAATATATAAATTGAGTAAACAGTTATCATGGTTAATGAACCTTTTAACCTCCAAGGTGAATGCCATTTTTTTCCAAATTGATAAATACAAACTCTGCCTCCATGTATTATATACCATTTGAAAGCTATCCATCAGGTGTATTTCATAAATCATATCAGCATTTATGAAGGATGTTATGGCTTTCATAGAAATGAGATTAAAACACACATAAAAAGGTTACTGGTAAATAATGTTGAAATATTTTTATATGTTAGGTATACCCCTAAATTATTAATAGCTTATTTTGTAGCTCTCAGTGCATAGAATAATGTGGCACATGTCTTAGACTATGATATACTAAGAAAAAAAGATTCCAAAAAGTTATAGGGGTGGTCAACTACATCATAAATAGACAATTTTGGTGGCAAAAATTCATACAAATCTACCAAATATTGGCCACGTTTTGACATCATGTGCCAATTGACTCTTAGGATTGAAAGGGTTAAAACAAGTTTGCATAGGAAAAATACCAAAAGGACTTTAATTTACAAGTATTTGTTGGGATAGTATCCACTATGTCTAATCTTGGCATAGCCAATCAATAAAAATTGAAAGTTTTCCTGCAAAGAGGATCTATCTATCACTTTTTGGGCTGATTATCATTTTTTGCAGGATTAAGCTAATTTTTGGCAGACTGACTCGTTTTGTATTTTTTTTACTGATTTGCGCCTCGTTTTTGAGAAATAACATTACAAAAAAAAAACGTGGTGGCATGTTTGGAAAGCCATGCAAAGGTATTGTTTAACCGGAAACAAATGAAATTTATTTCTTGAAAACAAGGTGCAAATCAGCAAAAAAAAAAAAAAACAGAATGGTTTTTGTTATGTCAAAACAAGTCAGTCTGCCAAAATTAGCTCAATCCTGCAAAAAATGAAAATCGGCCCAAAAAGCAATACAGGCCCTTTTAGCAGGAAAGCCTTCAATTGATCATCGAAGCCAATCAAATTAATCTATTATAATGAACAATATGATCAGTTGATTAATATTGATTGATATTGGTAATCAGTGAAAATTGATAGTCACAATGGAAGCATCCTTGATTGTTTTGATTTCTATTGATTATCATCAACTGCTTTTATTCCGAGCTAGCATCGGAAATATCAGGCGTGTGGTATCATGTTCATTTTAGATATGACTATCCATCTGGCTGTATCATGTCTCTTTTAAGTCCTACAGGATAGTACACACACGATTTAGCTGAGCTTAACTTCACACCTGCTTACAATGGAAACAATCACTTGTACCACATACAAGACCTCTCTACAGACCTTATTCATAAATGGTGGCTGATTTATTATTCTTTTATATTCATGCTAATCAGCCCAACTAGCCTCCTTAGCATGTGCAAAATTCAAAAGAAGTTTTGCTCTAAATTGGCCGCCATTTATGAATAAGGTCTACTACAAATTGAAACTGGACTGTATATAAACATTGCATCTGCATTTTGGATTCCAGACAAAGGACTTGTTTTTGGTCAAATAGTAAGTATTCTGTGTAACCCATCATTGAAATCTTCATATCTGGTGTTTGAATGGCAACCAGATGAACAAAAAAGAGGTAAAAATTATTACATCTGATTTAAAGGGTCTTGTCCCACAGCAAAATTAGTTCTGAGAAATGGAAGCTAACATAAATATTATGATTTCAGTGATGTGAGCCTAAATTAAAAACTCACATGGCCGTAACCATCAATACAGAATATTGATAAAAATCGATGAAAATTGATGATAATCGATAGTCACAAGCTAAAGTTTATATGCTATTTATTTCCATTGATTTCCGATATGAATCGATAAACAGTATTATTATATAAACATCAATGAAATACCAGGTGAGCTTTCGCGCGTAAACATCATATCTTCACATGTGAGAATAACATGTTATCTTCACACGTGAAAAGATCACCATTGACATGTTGTTCTACTTTAGGACTTCAAAAAAATATTAAAGTGAAATGGTTTGATTTCATTGGTGTTTATATAATAAACAGAACATTACATTGCCGCTTGAAGATACGAAATTTATCTTCTCGTGTTGCGCGAACGAGTGAAATATTTTTCAACGCTCGAAGAGAAATTTCGTATCTTCGCGCGGCCATGTAATATCCTCTATGTATCAATAATTATTGATTATTGTCAATACAGGTATGTATCAATTATCGGAATCATACACCGAATGCAAATATGGCCGCCCAACAATATTTTGTTTCGATAGCTTCTCAAGAAAAGAAAAGCATTTGGTTAATGGTAAAGATCAGGTCAAAACAAGTCATTGTGTGCATTTTCAAGGCCATATTCTTATTTTAGGAGAAGTTAGAGGCAATCAAATTTTGTGAAAAACATGAAAGCAAGGCTAGTTAGGATAGAATGTCTTTTCTCATACACATGCTTAAAATTTCAGTGAGCCATAACTTGCAAACGTTAAACCAAAAACACTCAAACTTTGCAAGATGATACACTTAGCAGCACTTGTTTACGTGATATCATTAATTTCTCTGAAAACTTGGCCAAACAAAAAACTGCCTGACGGCCATATTTGCATTGGGTGTGTTGATTGGCTATGCAAGGGTCTCATCAAAGGTACACTGTCCTGGCTGATATATCATGTATCTTTTCATGATTATGGCCAGGAGCTTGCTTTCAGTTTGCTTTAATCTTGAAGTAGGAAGAAAAAAATTGGCAAAAGAGATAAAAGCAAAGAAATACTAAAGAGATGAAATTATGGCTAAAAAACATCAAAATTCCACATACAAGAGCAGCAATTTTGATTTCTTAACCACCTGTCATGAAATCAGATTTGTTTAACTGCAATCCACTTCCATCCTTGCAAATATCCTGGGGTCAATTCAATAAAACATTTACAAGTGTAGCTATTGTTTCAGAGGTTGAAAACAATTATAGCTCCACTTGTAAATTACACTTGTAAAAATTTTATTGAATTGACCCTAGCCTTGCTTTTTATCTTCAAACTACTGCTTTTGTTTTTTTTTTTAATGGGGTGGGCATAATAATGAAGTGGGGTTAAAACCACTTATTAATCTTTTTAAGCCAAATTGCTGTAAAATACTGCAAACTGAACGGTACCAAACAGAGAGAAAGATGCCAATCACCTAACCAAATGAATCACAGAGTAAATGTTCCATTCCTTGTCAATTCTATTTTAATTAATAGAATTGACAAGGAATGGAACATTCACACTTAGATATCATCATGCACATCCAGTAGTCATATCAACATGGTAAATTTGAAAAGAATTTGAGGGATGTGGACTGCAAAAGGTGGTAGTTGGATGGTTAGATTAACAGCGTTTTCAGATAAGAAAGTTAAGTTACGCTCCAAATAAGAACTACAAACTTCATTGTTCTGCGGCATTGGCTCTTTCTCACATAGAATGTCTTTGATTTCAAGAATAGGGGAGGAGATAATATTTCCCCGGAGGGTTAGTACTTACCTGACGGGGAGATGTGGTTCTCCGAACCCCTCGTAGACTGATATGAGCAATACTGGTGCATATGTCGCGCGGCCGCGGCCTGGATACCACAATATAAAAGATTTTACGCGCATGCGCTGTACCTCGGAGTAGTGGAGAGTGAGGCCGTATCGATTGGCAGTACAAGGGCGGGGAGGAAAAGATCACTCCGATGGCCTGGGGACCAGTATTGCTCATATCAGTCTACGAGGGGTTCGGAGAACCACATCTCCCCGTCAGGTAAGTACTAACCCTCCGGGGAAATATTATTTCTCCTTCACCCCTCTCCGACTGATAGTCGCAATACTGGTGCAGACTTACGAAGCAGTACTGTCAAGCGAATAAATGATAAGGCAAAACAACACAACCATAACAATTTAATAACGTTCAGGCGAGGCATACCGATAACTGTATGTCCTAAATGAGTACTAAGCCTCCTATCAAAAAGGTATACAAGGATAAACTCCGCAATATCAAACAAAAGGAATGAGTGAGTCTAACTGTTCAGTACTGCCCTTGCAAAAGCGCCTTCAGATGTCTCTCTGTGGTAAAAACGTTCGAAGGTCTGCACGGAAGCCCAGTCCGCAGCTTCCAGGATAAGATCAACAGACAGTCCTGATGCTGCAGCTGCAGAGGTAGAGGCTCCCCTGGTCGAGTGGCCAGAGTATCCTAGTTCAATACCTGCCATCCGAAGAGCTCTTGTCAGCCACCGAGAGACTGATTGGCTTGAAATAGCTCTGTGTGGAGAGATATATGACACAAGGAGCTGAGAGGATTTACGTAATCCCTTTGTTCTCTCCACATATGCGGCAAGATTGCGAACAACACAAATCTTCGGATTCTCTGGAAATGCAGGAAGAAAAATCTTGCGTGCTGGGTGACCAGGCCTCGAGGTCTTGACATGTGTAGGAAGTGAAAATTCCCATGAACCCTCTTTTCTAAGGGAACATGTTAAGTCCAAGGCGGACAGTTCATGAGCTCTCGCTGCGGATGTCAATGCCAATAATAACACAGTTTTAAACGAAAGTTGTTTTAGCGTAAGTTCTTCTACGGGTTCAAGAGACTCTAAAAAGGTCAAAGCAGTGTTAACGCTCCATGTGACACAGTATTTGGGCTTGGGGGGTTTAATCTTAAACACACCCCTCATAAAACGAGCGACGACAGGAAGACTGCCTAACTGAGTAGAGCCAACTGGGTCGTGAGTCTGAGAAATAGCTGACCTATAGAGAGCTATTGTCCTGTACTCCAAATTGCCTTGCGTAACTAGGGATGCAAGAAATGCAAGGGCCTCTGCTACAGGAGCTGAAACGGGACAGGTACCCCGTTGAGAACACCAGCGTACCCAAGCCTTCCAAGGCCCTGAGTACCGCTTCTGGGTTGCTGTTGCCCATGATGCCAACAAGATGTCAACAACTTCTCTTGAAAGGCCCGTTGCTTGGTAACGCTGCCTGATAGTGGCCAAACTGTTAGATGTAGGGACCCCCACAGGGGGTGGTGTGCTGTTGGTTGAAATGGTAGGAACAGAAGAGATTTGAACTGGGGTAGAAGCAGTGGCTGATCCACCAACATCTGAATAAGTTCTGGAAACCATGGTTGTCCTTTCCAATTCGGTGCAATTAGGAGCACTGTTGCTTGGTCTTCTCTGATTTTCTTGAGGATCCGAGGAAGAAGGACTATGGGAGGGTGGATTAGGCAAGTCCATTTGCTCCAATCCTGGAGAAATGCATCCACCGCCAGAGCCCCTGGATCTGGGTACCTCGAGACATACTTGGGTACTTGATGGTTCAAGCGAGATGCAAAGAGGTCTACTTCTGGTCTGTAAAACCTCTGACAAATTGACTGGAAAATCTTCCTGTCCAAGGTCCATTCGGTTCTGGTCTCTATCTGCCTGGAGGCTGTGTCTGCTGTCCCATTCTGAATGCCTGGAATGTGCTGCGCTGTCAAGGCTACTCCCGCTTTCAGGACTACTGCCCACAACTCTAAGGCCTGGGCCGTTAGAGCAGGGGAGCATGTTCCCCCCCTCTTGTTGATGTAGGCCACAGCTGTGGTGTTGTCTATCCGCAAGTGAACATGCTTGGGTAGGGGGGATTGTGACTCTTGTGGCCGCAGAAGCGCCTTTAGGGCAAACGTTGCTGCTCTTAACTCTAAGACATTGATGTGAGCCTTTGCCTCCTCTACGCTCCAATGACCCCCGGTCGATAACCCCTGATAGGCAGCACCCCAGCCCTGTTTTGAGGCATCGGTCCAAATAGTGGCATCGATAGGAGGAAGCTGAATTGGAGAACCATTCAGACGGCTGCTCTCTGGAGAGATCCACCATTCCAGTTCCCCCAGGGCTTGAGAGGTTAAGGGAATTAGCACTTTGCCTGTGTGACCATGTCGAGACACCGCTTGCTGGTGTAGACGTTGGAGAGCTCTGTAATGAAGTGGGGCATGCGAGATCCCTGTCTGCGATGCATGGCTCATTCGTCCGATTAGGGTGGACAGAGTCCTCACTGAGGCATTCCTTTGAGCAAGTAGGTGACGGCATGTATCCACAATGCTGGTTAGTTTTGGCTGAGGAAGGAAAAGTGTCATTGTTGTGGAGTCGAGCAAAGCCCCCAGGAAAACTATACGCTGACAGGGGAGGGAAGAGCATTTCTCCCTCTTGACCAGGAAACCCAGTTTTTCCAGGAATTCTACCACCTGAGCAAAGATTTTCCGCAGCATCTCGCTTTGCTGGTGAAGCAACAACATGTCGTCGATGTAAATCACCACCCGGATTCCCAAAGAACGTAGCACTGCCAACACTGGTTTCAATGTTTTTGTGAAGGCTCGAGGGGCTGAGGACAGACCGAATGGTAGGCATTGAAACTCGTACGTCCTGTCCTGGTAAATGAACCTCAGATACTTCCTGTGGGAGGGGTGAATTGGAAGTGCATAATATGCATCCTTCAAATCCAACTTCATCATCAAGTCCCCTTGTTGTAGTAGGGATCTTACCACCTGCAGTCCCTCCATCTTGAAGGACTCCTTTCCCAGGAAACGGTTTAGAGCCCGAAGAGTGATAACAGGTCGGAAATCGCCATTTTCTTTTTGTACTAGAAACACGGTTGATGTGAACTGGTCGTCCTGTGGCTGGACCTCTTTCACAGCCCCCTTCACTAACAGGTCTTTGATTGCCAGTGTCATTTGGTGGGCATCTGAGTCGTTTCTTACTCGGGTAATTCTCATACGCCATTGTCTGGGGCGCCTGGAAAAGGGGATCTTGTACCCCTGAATTGTCTGTAATGTCCATGAGTCCTGTGTTATCTTTCTCCAGTTCTGAACAAAAAATTGTAAGCGGGTTGCTGAGCCATTGGTAGGGGGGTTGATCAATTTGAGATGGGGGAACGGATAGTCAGCTCGAGCTGGTTCTGGAGCCGGGCGGCTGGGTGGAGGATCCTTCTGTTCTTGTACGCATACGCTTGGGGGAGTGGGGGTTAAACTTTGAGCCATATCCCCATTTCCGTTTTCCTCCAGCCCGACTGTTGTCAGTGGTGCGGTAATTCCCACGAAAGGGCTGTTCCCTTCCATATGGTTGCTTCGAGAAACGCCTTGAGGTTGTTGGGGTGCTTATAAGCTTGCTGTTAGTTGAGCTATGATCATGCTCGCTCTTGATCTTTGCATGAAATTTATCCGGAAAGAGGTGTTTGTCCGCTGGGATACATTCCCCTAGTGTACGCTTACCAACTTCGGTGAGGAACTCGCTGAAGCGCTTTTGCCTCCAGGCATTGAGGCGGAAGTTGGCATTCCCAAGGAGGACCAGAGCATCCTCCAATAGATCCTTTATGGCATCAGGGTCAGGACCTTCATCCTCATCCTCACCTCCCATATTATCTAGGGCTGCCAGGGCTGCGAGGAGTGGTCGAGCTACAACTAAGAAGGCAGACTGGCGATCAGCCAGGCCATCATCTGATACAAAGAGCTCCTTTGTTTTCATGTAACCGTGTCTCTTTTTGATATCCTCTTTCATGCCAGCCTCCATTGTAGGGGCAACCAGCAGGGACTCTGTGTGTTTAATTTGTGGGTAAGAAGTGGTCAACTCTTTCCACTTCTCCTTGGAGAGAGCCCTGGAGAAGGCCTTAGTTGTGAGATCCAACAGGTCCTGGGAGATGACAGTTTCATGTTCTGTATTATAAAACCGGTCCCCTCGGGAAGTGGTTGGCACCGGTGCCGCATCGGTGGATTTTGTGACTGTCTCAAGACTGTCTTTCTGGTCATTCTGGCCCGGTAAGGAGGGTGAGGCGAAGAGACCTTTCAGGACCGCTGGCATTGTTTTTGCCACTGCCTCCGCAACTAACTTCTGGAAATCTGGGAGTTTTTGTCCGCTGCCCGCCATATGGATCGGGTCAGACGGTTGCAAGTTGTCGGCCTAAGGACAACAGAAGGCGGTCAATGACTCGTACCTTCGATGCTAAACTTCCACTGCTTCACAAAAGCAAACTCATAGAATTGAAATCGAAAGTACTTACTTTTGTTGAGGTTTCTTCAGTCATTTCCGACGGTTAAACCGCGATACTTAAAGGAAAATACGCCAAACAGGCAGAGAAACAGAAAACGTGGTCGGCCGAAACGAAGCCACGAAACGAAGAGGTACAGCGCATGCGCGTAAAATCTTTTATATTGTGGTATCCAGGCCGCGGCCGCGCGACATATGCACCAGTATTGCGACTATCAGTCGGAGAGGGGTGAAGGAGAACTAATGGTTTATAATATTATATTTCGGTATAAAAATAAAGAATATCCATTTGCGTCAGATAAATTTTAGGAAATGTTTGTGCTCAACCAATCAAAAAAGCAGAAGACAATAGCTAATAATTTTTCTTCTTTGATGAAGTTCCTCAAATACAATTTCTTTAAAAATTTGCATGTTTTGCAATTGGGTGTTAAATTACATGAAACCTTTAAAAAATCAAACAAAATGCACCTTGAAACCTAACTTTTTAGCAGTCTTTGAGTCTAGGCCAATGAGATCACTAGTTGTAACAATGAAAAAACTTGACATTCCATCGTGCATTGCCGTTAGCACTTTCCTTCTTAAGTGGATCATTACTTAATAAGCTTAATTTGCTTCAGTCACAAAAAGTGGCCATTTATGAGTTTCATTATACAAAATCAGCTACAGTACTGCAAGTTACAACAGAGAAACTTGCTCTATTACCTTCTAGAACATAGAGGTCTGATCCTTGATCTCCTTCCTTGATGACATATTCATCTTTTTTGCATTTCTTCTCACACATGCACTCAACAATTTCACGAATTTGTGATTGCTCCAACTTCTTGAGAAAATCATTGTCCAAAATTGCATCTTTAATAAGTTCTTTTGATCTACAATGCAAGAAAGAAGCAACTCAATGAACCAGTGCAATGCAAATGTCAGTATACATGTATCTTAAACTAAGGTGCAGCTACATGTGAACATGCTAAAAAAATACTTGACATATACCGGTAGTCGAAGGCCAACATCTTGAATAGTTGGGAAAAATAAAAAAAAAAACAGAAAGTTCAACAACTAGGCTGCAGGAAACACTATCTGGGTTAGAGTAAGCAAGAGTTATCCTAAGTTATCCTAAGTTATCCTAAGTTTGCAAAAAGATGTTTTTGAGTTCATGATGATAGTATGGAGTAGCATGTCACTGTGAAGGCTTAATGGTTTTCAAGCATTTATGTCTGGGATTGGGTGAATTGGTGTAGAATAGGGCATCATTTGCTGAGAATTCGAAGCTGATCAGTCCCCCGCCATGTTTTGTTGGATCATAAATTTGGACATAAATATATTGTTTGTGTTCTTATTTTGAGTGTGATTGAAAATGAGCGCACATGGTTTTTCTTGTGGGGTAAAGTCAATCAAGATGAATGTATGAAATGATAATAGGAATGCGAATAAATCGATTGGAAATCTAAGGAGTACCATATTTGTTTGACAACAGGAAAGAAAAGAGAAAGGGGGATGGTCAAATTGAGAGGCATGCAAAGGTCTCCACATTAATTTATAAGGTGTCCTTAAATACGTGGGATAAAATTTTCTGTGAATTTTGATATACCAGAGCCTTTTAAGTCACTTAAAAAGTGACTTGTGTGGGTGTTGTGTTATAAAGGGGTTCAAAAGAAGAGGTTTGGAAAAGTATATTTCAGCTATCTTTTTGTGTATGCTCTTTATTCTGTTGGCTCATTTTCTACAGCACAATAAAACTGGAAATATTATCATCACAAACTCCTTACCAATTAATAAACATTAATTGAGCAGAAAATTATGTTCTGAATTACTGAGTATGAATATAAAAATTATGTTCCAAAGGGGAAAATATGACTTCACGTTTATCACTGGTCTTCAAAGTTCACATGAGTGATGCTGTGAGTTAAGGTTATGTATGGATTCTAAATAATTTGACAATTACAATGTATGGCGGATTTTAACCTTGGTCAGTAATGGAGACATGTAATGTAGTTGTTCTAATTTTGAGTCTGTCAAAAAATCCTATGGTGTAATCATTCAATTGAAACCTCTTTGCTTGTACTGTTGCATGGTACCATTTGTTTTCCAATATTAACACAATGAAATTTGTACATGCAATAGATTATGATGCTTAAACCTGCATCACAAAACAACTGGACCTGGTTGTGCAAAAGGTAGACAGTGCTATCCACTGGATAAATCACTATCCAGAGGAGAAGCTGTGTTTGACCATTGGCCGACCACATTGTAAATAACAAGAGGCTCCAAGCAGCCTTTACTCATGCGCATGCGTAAGAAAATTTTATGATATAATTAAATTTTATTTTAAACATGATAAGATGATGTCCGACATGGAGAAGAGTTACTCCTTTCATTCAGTCATCGTTCCTGAAAACCACGTTGTTTCTTATTGAATGTTGTGGACATGAAAGCTGTACCACAATGAAGCCAGTGATTTTTCTAAGTCTTATATATACCAAACGTGAACATAGTAATGTATGTAGGGTTGTAGGAGATTCTGTCGTGACACCTAAGTAACGCTCTTTTACCGGAAGTGAGAATAGCCGGAAATCACTAAACCGGAAGTGTAAATGGCAAGGACGTCAACCGGAAGTGCACAATTTAAAATATGCGTGCATAAATTTGCATGCAAAATCGTGACACAAAAAATAAAAATAATAATAATAAAAACAAGAAAAACGGAGCCGAAACCTTACCTCATGCCGCTACGCGCATGAGTAATTATTGCAGTTTGTGTGAAGGAATGATGTCTTGGAATCCTAAATATGATCCTGAACTTTCACAGTTCAGATATACATGACCCTACAAGCTGTACAGCTTTAATCACTCAGGTTTTACATTACATTACATAACAGAATTGATTATTCAACTGTGATGTCATTTTACCTTAACAAAATAACAAAATAACATGCAAAATATCTGAGTGTATTACACAGTAGATTGCCATATTACACAACAACAACAACAACAACAACAACAACAAAAATCTTTAATAGTTACTTATTATACAATTTATAATAAAATTAAGTACATGATTAGAAATTGCTACACACGCTAATTTGTAAAAATAAAAAGAAAGGATCAAACAACAGAAAAAAAGAAGAAACAAAAAGAAAAAAAAAACAAGTGATCGAAATAAAAGAAAGAGAATTGTAAAAATATTAATAGATAGACAGATTTTAATCATTTTATTTTATTAGCTTCGCCAAATCAAGTGCATATGTATATGTTGTGGTTCAATTTTATCCTTGGTTCAAATTTTATTTTCCTTTGTTTAAAACTCATTATCATACATTACCATAGCCAAAAACAAAGGAAAATAAAATATGAACCAAGGATAAAATTGAACCACAACATATACACTAACAAGAAAAAAAAAATGAAAGAGGCAGGGATAGATCACATCGCGGCCCATGGGCTGAATTACGTAAATATTTACATGCTAATAATTTTATATATAACGATAAAAATTCAAGGTTATAATAAATGTATTTAACAGCACCCCAGTTTCAAGACACAAGATATTATAAGTATAACAATTTTAGTCGAATGATAAATCCCTTGTTCGATGGTTTAACAGATAATACGTGTGAACATTTTACTTGTTTCTTGCATTTTTTCTTGCCCCTGCGAGGCTTGAAAAAATACTATGCAACTCAGAAAATATCTACGCGTATTATCTGTTAAACCACCATGTTAAGTGTATGGATTCTGTTAATACTTATCCACTGGATAATGATTTATCTGGTGGACAGCAATATCCACCTTTTGAACAACCAGGGCCTGAGTTGCTGTTGTATCACTGGGTCATAGACTATTCATAGGATCTGGAAACAGCCTGTGATTGGTTAGTCTTATGGAGTGAAAGTTGCTGCTCATTTAAGCAGACATTTGTGAAGACACAAAGGCTGTAACCATGGCAACTGTGACCATCTGACACATTTGCATTATCACAAAACACTGGAACATTGAATTAGCATTTTTGTCTTTTCCATAAACTTAAAATAATGTAATAGTCCAAACAGAAACTGATAAAGAAATATCAGTTGCAAATATCAATAAGGATATCATATTTTAAACTAACAGCCAAAGCATATTTAGTATTCCAAGACATCATTCCTTCGCACAAAATGCAATAATTATTTATAATGTGGTCATTATTATTTATAATGTGGTCGGCCAATGGTCAAACATAGCTTTTGTTTGAGTCTCTTCGCACTCCAGTTGTCACTTGTATGATGTTGGATGTATTGTCAGCAAGCCATTATAGAATGGCATAATCGTCCTTCAATACAATATAACTCAGTCAGGCAGATAAATATCTAAATGTTTATATTTATTTGCTTGTATCATGTTAGAAAACAGGAAAGGTACTCGAAATACTCTGTGATTGATATTTTACAACAAAGTGAAGGGGTGATACTCAAATTCCCTCAACATTTTACTATTCCTATTTACAAAGTAATTAAAGCCAACTGTGCAGGAGATCAAATCTTATGAATTAGCATAAATGACCTGACAGCAGGTCTATATCTAAGACCAAGGCATTAGTGAAAACAATGCTCTTAAAAATGCCTGCAGTACCTAGATATTGAACTATTTTCAATTGGCAGTTGCCAAAGGACAGCCACCTTTGTACATGTATAATTGATTATTTTTTCCTTATATTATTTCTCTTTTCTTTACTTTGATGAAACATTTTGAGCCTCAAGAAAACAGAATTTAATATAATTTTATATAAAATTCACATTTATTGCATCATGTTTCATCCAATTGCACTTCAAGAAGTTTGGTTTAGAACAACCTTAAAGCATATTTTCACTACTTTCAAATTTCAAAGGAAATGTAGACCCTGGTATAAAATAAAGTTATTCAAAACAAAATGCACTGGAACAATTTTGCAAGGGGGCCAAAGCTAATATCCCAAATAACGACTGCAGTTAGTTTGAGTTAATAACCTAAACACAGAATGGACTTGTTAATTAGCCTTTATTTTCAATAAAAAGTTCATTTTTTTTTTCACCAAGAATATGCAGTGTTTGTGATTATTACAACAGGTGCAACGAGAAAACTACTAAAAGTTTTTCAGGTCAAACAATAACTTCAACTACACAGGGGATTAGGATATTATCCAGAAGAATAATATAAAGCCCTTGCCATAGTATGAAATGTGTCAAGCAAAACTAATTCCAACACAAAATTAATAAAAAACAGAACGTATACAGCAAATGAAATTGCAATGCCACAACATTAATCTTCCTAATAAGCGTCGTACAAGCCGCATATTTGCGGGAACATGGCTGATATAAACGTACAAATCGTAACAAAACAGTGGCTGAAAATCGGCTGTCAGGGAAAAAGGCAGATAATTCGACACTTCGGCAATACTTATCAATGACAGATTAAAAAATTAAAGATCAGTCCAAGAAGCAAGCGTCTGTTTCATGCACATGACAAAGATAATCATATATTGGTCTTGCACTAAAACCGCGTTCATAAATGTTATGAAACAAAGGCAAAAAAGTCATTAAAAACGTGAACTTCATTAAGGTATGCAAAGGTTTAGTTATTCAGTATAAATTGAGTGATCCGTAGAAATAAAAAGCAACCGCATCAAAATGTTTACACAGCAACAGGAAAACTAAAGCTAATTATCATCTTGTATTTTTGGTTAACTTTCGTGTCTCTTTCTATGAAACAAGCTTCTCGGAGTGTCACAAGATGATTGCTTTTTCAGAATGTATTAAAATTCCCCGAAGAAAGTTCAACAAACTGATCGCGACGTTCAATCGAGACAAAGCCTTGAACATTTAATGCAAATATTCGTCTGTAACCAAACCCTTTCCAAGCTAAACGAGGCGATTCTTCTGGCTACAATCGATCGATAGTGTGTTTATACCACAATTTTCTTTTCGATGGTCACGTTGCGCGGCTTTTGTTGCAAATGATATACAAAACAGTGAATGAGAGTAAATTTATGAAGCTCTGGCTTCGATCGAACGACACATTAGGTAGTAAATAGAAATAACAATCAAATTTGCATTCAATCGTTTGCTGCTTATTTGAAGCAAACTTGTGAGGCAGTCCCCGGAAATCAGTATTCAGTTAACGGCTTGTTTCTGTGCCACCTTTTTTCTGTTAGTGATGGCGTGCTTCGTTTAAAACCAGACCGTAGGATCGATAACACTGTAAACTCAAGCCTGAATTGAACAACCCGCCGCCTGATCTGCATGACACAAAAACCAAAGTTATGCAGCTTACAGAAATAAAATTAAAATTGTAATTATGAGCACGATAAATTTCAGAGCGCCGGATGAGCACGTCACGTCCACTCGGTCGAAGCAAGCGGGAAGGATGTCAATATAATATCAGAGAGCACTCGCTACTCGAAAAATCATGAAGCACAATTAAAGATAAATAAGTATACCTATCAGCAGCGCGTGTTTTAACGTGTTGTAACAGGCAAACTTAAGTTCACAACACAATGAATCAAGCTAAAACGTTCTAGGTAAGGCCAGTATTACAAAGGGTTGAAAAATGTTGCAAATCTACTAATGTCAAAACGTAGTCGAGCGTGAGCCGTTGCCACATGATGTATGCTCCGGCTCTTACCGGTTTCCTCTATCCCACTGTGGTTTGTTGTCGATTTGAAGTACACAATAAAAACAACAAAGAGCAGATCATTCGAAAACGTTCTAAAATCACGAGTGAGTCAGGAACCAATTCGATTAGTGCGCGAATGAATTCAGCCGTGCGCGTAAATTCCAAGGTAAGTGAAATTGACCATCAAGCCACATTCGCATCTGTGTCAGATTTCATGGAGAAATAGACATGCCTCCAACGTGAACACCCAACTCAATCAGTCAAAATACGAGATCTAACCACGAGCTATCCTCAAATGCCACGAAGAATGAGACAGCGAAAGATCGTATCGTTATCACAATTGATTATCCCTTGCTAGGCGCAATTTCTTCATATTATTGCAAAAATTTTAGCGTTCTTATATTAGAATTTCGATCTCTTCATTTAGCCAGTATAAATTTTTGCGTTGGCGTACTCGACGGTTCGCGATGACCGCAAATATTGACAGCATAGAGTAGCGGAATAAAAAAAATCGCGATCATAAATCGCAGAATGTACTTTCGTGATAAACATTGTCCAGCTAACTTAGCTTTCTGATGACTCCAAAGATCACAAAGCTAGACGCGCAGCGCCTCACATCAACAGCCGGTTGATATATACACTGCAAACAACCCAAAACGTCCCTAACGCTTGCTGAGTGAGCTCTCATCTACTGACTCTAAAATAAATGAAGTTTAAAATAACAAAAAATCCCTTGCCTGGTGCTTTTGTTGTGTCTCTGAAGCGGCTTGGCAGCATCGCTGACAGTTTTAAAACTCTGCGGCTCGGCTGAAATTCCTTGGCGTTGATTTCTCGTTCGAGTTGCTACGGCCGGTTGCAACACCGAGCGATATTTATCGAGCTCCCTCTCCAGATGCCGGATAATGTCGTTCCTTCTTTTCAATTCTTGCTCCAGGGCCTGGATTCGGCTATCTTTCATTTTCATCTCGGAGTTCTTTTCCTGCAGAGCGTGCTGTAGCTCTCGCAGACTGCCCATTTTCGCTGTGGTTGCAGTAGTACCCCGCCGAAAACACAAACACCCTGCCTTCTTTTTGCCAACGGCTCGGCCGCAATGCATCACTCGTCGAGCGTTCAAGCCTCCAATGGAACACTGGGATTACGTTTGCTTGACCTTTCTTTCTCCCAAGTTGAAAGATTGAGATGAAAAATCACTCGCTTTTCCGAGATCACTGCATTAAACGCAAATTCGTAAGAAAGTCTTAACACCACCCTTCTTCTTTATAAATGCATCAATACTGCCCTGTAGTGCAAACCTTCCTAAATGCTTTGTCAGTGGTTATAAGTAATTCGTATGTTAATTAATAATTGACATCCCGAGCGGATGTGCTTGCCTCGTCGCAAAGGAAAACTAGTGCTTTCAGCAATAAGCTGACAGATAGATAAAAAAAAAACCTAAAGGTGCTTTTGGGCCAATAAGAAAGAAATGATTGGCCTTTTAGAAATTTCAACTTTAATTGTTTGCACGAGAGATTACGGGAGCTTGTTTAGGCGCGTGATGTGGGGGCACAGATTCATTCTTTTGAGCCCGGCTTTTGAGCTGGAATCTACACCACGTGACTGCCAAATGCTTCCTTCAATCTTCTGATTTACACTGTGTTGCTAAGATCTTTTAATCATTGCAAAGGATTAACTTGTTCGAAAAAAGTGGCCAACGTAAGCGATACTAGCGCAGCACAAAAAGACACATTCAAGTCCCTGGACAATTGTATTTACATGTTTGGTTACACAGCCATTCCAGCTTTTTGCGCTGAAACTACGAAAAATATAAACCACATAACAATAGTCATGACCCAAATAACCCAAACATTCATTGTCTGAAGGTAAATCAAAATAAGAAGTGTTTTGCGCTTTAAAAAGGAAGCTGGCAGATAAAAAGTTCTGTGGCACCAATAGGCCGTGACAATTGGCTCATTGTTTTCTTAATCTATTTCTGCATGAATGCAATTTGGCTATTATGTCTGTTTGCATTTCCTATAGTGACGCTACAAACTGAAAGCAACCGGATCTGAATCGTCAAAAATTATCAGCGCACTTCAATATGAGAGGGGTCTAATGCGTCACGTAAGAAGGTTATCAGGCAGTGATTCTTCCAAGTGGAAATGATGGCACTGAATTGCCCTTTCCATTGTCTCTAATAACATGCCCATTTAAAGTGTTTGCAGTATAAAATACTTTAAGGCATTAAGAGTGTTTACATTTCATATCAGAAGGCTTTTATTTTACAACTCGAATTTGCATATATATTGTAACTTAAAAAGAGATTAAAATACGCTGACGTGTCAAACTTCAATTCAGGACTTTAGTAGTCCATGATTTCCATTTCAAACATTAGCAACGACAGCCCCAGGAGCAACTGTCTAGCTCGACTTCCAACTTGTGTTTTCTGATGTCACAGAATTCGTCAAGAAAGATAAATTGTCATTAATATTGCTTTGTAGCATATAGCCTGGCTCAGATGAAAAAAGCAAAAGAATCAGGTTTGGAAGTTGTATTTTTACCTCCGTTTTTTAGCGAAATTTGCTATTCGATTTTTTTTATAATCAACAGCTTCACACTGGCGGACAATATGAACCAAGTAAATGCCTGAGTACCCCTTGAATCCAAGTTGGCTCAAGCGTCCAGTCGTGCGTTCGATTTCCTTCAGGGACTCAGATGTTTTCTTTGTTCCCACGCTCGTCACATATGATCACTTTCATCTTCCTTCATGCCAGGTTGCGCACGGACGTCACGTATTGCAGGAAAAGGAAGTCACAACGGGGAGCATTTTGATAGATGGTCACCTTTATTTTGGTTCGTTCGTGAAACTTGTAGAGGGAATCTACAAGTATATTATTGCAAATTCTAAAAGACGAGGATGCTTATATTGACACACCCACCATTTTCAAATTTGTAAATAGTCCCCATCTCAATTGTATATTCTGTGAAAGTCAATCTTTACCCGGCTTAAAACTCTTATCTTGTCCGTAATTTTAATTTGATAGTTTAAATATATAATATTTATATTTTTACCACAATTGCCGCTAAACTCGCAATCTGATTGGTCGACGTAAGTGGTAAATGAGAGTCCAGACAACGGTGCTGACGCTAACATAACGCGCGCTTGAAAAACACCAATCAGATTGCGAGAAAGTTATAGACAACGCTTGCTCTTTCTTTGCTGTCAAGTTTTGTAACAAGGCTTCGATTTTTCCTTGTGTTTTTTTCTAAATATTGTTGTAAAAAACAAATTTACACCGGTTTTCCGTGGTGTGGACTCTTATTTACCACGATTTACGTCATCGCATGGTCAAAATTTTTTTGCTGACTGACATTTTGACCATGTGATGACGTAAATCGTGGTAAATAAGAGTCCACACCACGGAAAACCGTTGTAAATTTGTTAAATATACCTCAAACACTGCCTGCCTCGATTAGCTCTTGCTATCTGCGGGTCAGTGTAAATTGTAATTAAATTTAAATGAATAAAGTCACTGTTGTTGTTGTTGTAGAGAATGTCACAACGGGGAGCATTAGTTACTGGTTTGTTCGTGAAGAAGAACATTTCTACTTTGAATTTGTTACCGTCAGGTGCCGGAGCTTTGGCTTCAAGAGAGTTCGATTGAGACAATAGCCTGGGCAAATGATACACAGAAAAACCACAACAAATCCCAAAATAGTATAACGGAAATTAACGACCTCCCTTCTCCTTACCCTTAGAAATCAACACGTTTTTGAGGAAAGTCGCTAAAACATCCGGTCACAATTTTTTGGTCAACTGCGCATGCGTTGCATTTGACTGGGTTCTCGATCCAAACACAAAAACGACCAAAAAGGCAGTGTATTTCTTCAATGGTTCTATAAATTATCTATTGATTCAACAAACATTTTTACGAACAACAAATTGTTTGATTTTAAGACCGAAAACAACACTTTCGCGATCCACGCTGAGCAAAATAAAATGATCGCCGAATAGGCGCCACGTTTGTTTTTCTCAAAACTCTGCACGTGCTGACTCACGTAAGCATCTGAAATTGAAGAGCGCGCGCGCAAACTGTGTTCAGCCACCTTAAGTGTCTATTTTCTCACTGGGTACACTGGCCTTTTTGTAGAAGACGACACGTCGTTCCTGACTCGTACCCAGTCATCTCTCTTGGTAAAACTTTCTACTAGTCGAAATACTGGCCGATTAATTTTCGTTAATTGAATTGAATTGAATTGTTTGATGTACACTATGAGTGACGTCTAGTACAAGCATCCCTTACCACGCATTTTATCGTAGCGTTGAGTGGTCCTCAGCATTTAAAATTTGTAACCTATAACCGCGGGAAAAATGGCCTGCGATTCCAACCGCCTCTCATCGCTCCCAGCCGATAGGGGCGTAAGCGCGAACCGGGAGCGATGGAGGCGGCTGTATTCGCAGGCTACGGGAAAAAGCATGCAAGTAAATCACGATTGGTTTTGGTTTTAATTCTGATTGGTTGAGAAAGTGGTGCAGATTTGTTAGCGAATCACTAAGCGTAGCAATACAAAGCAATTACGAAATTTAATACGTTCGACACTCAATTGAAAAATGCTCTTGGTGGTGAAATAAGCCATTTTCGTATTTAAAATTACCGCTGAATTCAAACACCAATGACACATTGATACAGGGTTAGACTCGACCTGATGTAAAATATTCACAAATACCGGCAGAAGGTGCGTGAAATTTGAAAATTAAACAATAGACAGAGACAGGTCATTTTCTCGCCTGAATTTGTGAATTTATCACCAGATTAAGGCTAACCCTGTAAAAATGCGTCTTCAATGCTTTCATTCAACGACCATAGCGAATTCGAAACTGGACTATAAACATGAGTATGGTGGTGAGGTAGTAATCTGTGATTATGTCATCCTTAGCTTATTCCCTCCCTTTTTGCTTTCCTTTGAAGGAAAGAAAGAACTGTCGTAGCTCTTTCTGCGATCACGATCTGTTAAGAGGATTTGTTATGATTGGCCAGAGCCGGAATGGATTTCTGGCCAGGCTTATTACTTTGGTTTTGGTTTTGCGACAATAGAGCAGTTTTCAATTGAGTGTCAAAAGTAATTACACAATTACTTTGGTTTTTCATTGCTATGCTTTGTGATTGGCTAAAAAATCTCGCGCCACTTTCTCAACCAATCAGAAGTAAAACCAAAACAATCGTGACTTGCTCGCACGCGTTTTCCCGCGCTTGGCGCCGCCGACATGTAATTGCTTCGAGCTCTGATTGGTTCATTGGATTGTTTACGACTGCTCTGATTGGTCAGAGTAATTACTTTGGTTTTGGTTTTACCACACTCGATTGAAAACTGCTCTAAGTAAAAAACCACTGCAATAGGTATGTAGGGGCAGATAAGTTAAGACACACAGCCTGTGTAATAAAACCCGCTGTTAAACACTGACGCATTTTACTGCTTTGTTGTTTCTGAATTAAACCTCCTTGTTCGCATCCAAGTTATTGTCCACGAATGTAGTAGGAAGTCGAGGAAAAACGTCATCTTTCCTCGCCCCCTGCCCGTAACAGTGGATCCCTCCTTTACCATCAAATTGGAAAGGGCTTCCCTCCACCCAGCCCCTTAGATTAGCCCACGACCGGTTTCGAAACTGGGAATTAGAGAGCTTTGAATTTAGATCAGACTTGCTGGGTTAACATGGTTGTTTTGACTTGAATCTCCTTTGCATAATTCTCCTATTAGCGTCATTTAGATGTCAGTTATCCCTTTCTGAGCCAGTTTACAAGTCGATCATCACTGACATCATCATCGTCATCAAGCTGCTTCAAGTGGTGCATAGGGTGATAAGGAATCGTGATCTCAGCTTTGTTTTTCTGTGGGGGAAAATGCTATTTCTAGGGCCGGAGATGAAAGGTAAGAAAAAGTAGTATACAAAAAGGAAAAGAAAAATCTTTCTCACAACAGGCTCGTTGAACTCACCTTTCACTTTTTGAATAATGTCGAAGAAATTTTTGCAAGTTGGCGGGATTTAGCTGCTTTGGTTCAGCGGACACACCCTGCGCACGCGCACGGCCCTGAGGCAGAGAAGGTGGCGGCATGACGGACATCAGCTTCTCGACTTTGCTGTCCAGTCGCTCGATCTCGTGCTCCTGTTCTTTTATCGTCACTACTTTTGACATGACATCCATTCGTAATGTTCTGATTTCTTTGTGTAATATTTCGACTTCTTGTCTCTCCATATCCTCCCGTTCATTGATAAGATTCTCGTATTCCCTAATGACGTCGTCTTTTCGCCTGAGCTCGTTGCGCAAGAACTCGATTTCCTTCTTTTGAATATCCATCTGCTTGTTGCGTTCCCTCAGCGCACTTTCTAGCAGCTTCACGGAGCTTTTCAGCCATTCCAGGTTCAAGGCTGCCGTTCGACCTGTTGTAATAGTTGTTATTCAGTAAATTAACATAAAAATTAAACAATACGTGAATAATCTAAAAGAAAATGCCAAACAATTTAGCACAAGACGTGAAACGTATAAGTAAAACCTCACGGGGGTAACAGGCACTTCATTGAAGAGCCACTTACGTAGCTAACCTACAATCAGTGACAATTTCAGCCGCGCTCTTATGTACTCTTACGTGGTCGTTCGCTAGTTTTCGTTCCGTTTTTCAACGACAAGCATAGTAGAACTTGATACAGGTCACCACATTTTTAACCCGGGGGGGGGGGGGGGGATCCTATGTGTAGCGTACCACCCTTCCCCCTCCTCCCCGAGGACCTCCCGTTTTTCCTCGGGGGTTGGTACGGCTACACGTAGGCTAGGGGAAGGGAGGAGAGAGAGAGTACTTTTATCCATTTTCAGACCAAAATATTTGTTTCCTACCCCATTTCCTTTTTCCAAGCGACAATAGAAAACATGTACACTGACCTAATTTCAAACTAGTAGGCAAAACATACCAAATTTCAGACCAAATTTTCAAACTCTATACCTAGTTCAAACCAAAACGGCTTATAAAGCATATCCTTTAAGGGTCGCAAATTGGGGAGAGTGTTCCAACCGGCGTTCGCGAGTCGGCTTTTTGTCATGGAATGCAGCCGAACATCTCTCTTACTTGGACGTAGTCGTGGTCCAAGGCACACACAATCATAGCTTGCGAATAGAGCCGCCTCTCATCGCGAACGCGAACGTCCCTAGCGGCCGGGAGCGGTGAGAGGCAGCTGTATAATCATTCATACATACTTTGTTGAAGCTCCTATACATTTTCTGTTACTGTTGAACCGGCGATTACTTACGTTCACCTTCCCTGTCCCTTTCCTGCTTTGGATTACTCATCATTGGCGGCTGAGGCGCGTTTGAATCATTTTTGAAAAACGGAGAATTCTTTCTGGAGTTTCTAGCCACCAGTTTGAACACTGGGGAGCCCATGTGTTCCTGCATGTCGGTATCGATATGAGATGACCTGCAAAACAATGGACCAAGTCACTCAGTCAGCAGACCAATCTGATTATGAACGTAAAAAAGATGACGCTATTTTTATTTTACCACACATAAAACGAAAATTGATGACAAGTACAAGAAATTACAGAACACTGCTTGATGAGAAGGGGAAATTGAAACCCTAAGTACTTCTTTATCCCAAAGGCTAGCACAGTAATCAAAAACTCCTATAGAGCAGTTTTCAATATTGAGAGTCGTAAAACCAAAACCAAAGTAATTACTCTGACTAATCACAGTAGTCGTAAACAATCCAATGAACCAATCAGAGCTCGAAGCAATTACATGTCGGCGGCGCCAAGCGGGGGAAAGCGCGTGCGAGCAAGGTTTTACTTCTGATTGGTCGAGAAAGTGGCGCGAGATTTTTTAGCCAATCACAAAGCGTAGCAATGCAAAACCAATGCAATTGTATAATTACTGAGCCAACTCGGAATACGAAACATTCGGACCCTCCTCTCCTGGGCGTTTTGTTCCACTGACCCACCACCCCTTGTATCCAACTCCTCGCCCTCCCTTCTGTCCAACACTGTCTGCATGGATAAGGCAGATGACCACTACATCTCGCGGGCTTAATGTTAACAGCCCCATTGAACGGGCAGCATTAGATAAGATTCCATCTGTCAACACCGCCTCGGACACTTACTGAGAATTATATAAAGTAATGTCGACACTTAGAATTTCATTTTCAATATATTTTTAAGTGTAAAAAAGAAAATCTAAAATCCCCACTCAGGATTGAACCTGTAACCTCAGCTAGGCTTAGGCTTACATAGCCTACCTTACCAGAGTACCACCTAGCTTCTCGGGTTGTTTAGGCCTAAATTTAAAGGGGCAGTATCACGAGGTTCCACGCGCGGCACTGTTCACTATTCTTGCACCGGAATTTTGGACATATCACTGTTAAAAGTGATTTTTTCTTTCTTCCAGCTATCAAAACGGATTTTTTTTTATTCAACAAATACCTCCACTTCTCGACGGCCTTTTTGAATTTGCCGAATCAAACTTGAAAACGTCGGCCCAGTTTTCAAGTTTCGCCCTCATGATACTGCCCCTTTAACTGTACTGAAACTGCTAACCCCAACCTCAACTGAAAGCTAATCAGTTACTCCGTTATGTAAGTCTCAATAAGGCGTCCGAGGTGGTGTTGGTGGATGGAATCTCATGCTACCCCATTGAACGACCGATCCAGGGAGTATTGTCTCCAACTGCTATAAGTCGCGTATTCACGAGTTAAAATAAAACAAAACAAACAAATCTGGTGCCACTTCCTCCATTGCAGCATGGAGCTGAATTACGGAGGACCGGAGAGGTGAGACCGGACGTAAGCATTTGTATTAGATGGTTACTGAGGCCGGCAGGAATATGTGATATATTGCAGTCAGCTGAGGGCGTTGCACGAGTGCAGCAATATGTGATATATTGCAGTCAGCTGAAGGCGTTGCACGAGGCCTAGCCTCGTTTTGATGTTAAGCTTGTGTTCATCCTTTGTGACGTTATCAAATCATTATTTTTGGACGGGAAGCTGGCTTATTTCAAAGTTCTTCTGAGTTTTGCCTTCTCAACTGTTGTTATTGTATAACCTCACATTATTTTTTTTATCTCCTTTCCATTAGAAAGGTGATCGTGGTTACTGATCAGATGTCATGAAACTAAGGGGGCGCTTATTCGAGAGATGGCGCTTAATCGATGAAATACAGTAAGAATGCAACGAATATAGAAGTAACCGGGTACGCAAAAAAATGTGAATACTTGGAATATGAGAGGCCTGATGTCGCTGATGATGGCATTTACAGAGCGCTACTGATCCAAGTTTTCTTATAAAGCTTCGCACTATTAAAAATAAATTTTAACAAGTTAGAAATAAAAAAAAAACCTCTTATATGCTAATTTAAAAAGATGTTTCTCCAGGTGGTTCTATAAAAGGCTCCTGAAAAGGCCAAAGGAAAGAACTATTCCTATAGCTAAAATGGCGGTCCGTTCTTCAGTTTGAGTCCGGCTACTGACAAATATCTGTCCATGTTTTTCGCTTGTATAGTAAATAGTTTTAACTTTTGAGTCTGTGGATGAAACACCCAAGTGTGACCATTCAAATGAAAGCTACTAAGCAGTACTTTCCTGTGGTACTGTTTATTATTGCTGTACAAGATGGTTCTAACTTTTGAGTCTGTGGATGAAACACCCAAGTGTGACCATTCAAATGAAAGCTACTAAGTAGTACTTTCCCGTGGTACTGTTTATTATGCTGCACAAGGTGGTTCTAACTTTTAAGTCTGTGGATGAAATCCTAAAGTGTGACCATTCAAATGAAAGCTACTAAGCAGTACTTTCCTGTGGTACTGTTTGTTATGCTCACCTTGGTTTTACTGAATTTTTGAGTCTGTGGATGAAATCCTGATATGTGACCATTCATATGGCAGCTATTGTTATGCTGTACACGAGGCGGTTGAAACCTTTTTCTGTGGATGAATTACTAAAGAGTGACCATTCAAATGAAAGCTTCTGAGCAGTACTTTCCTGTGGTCGTGTTTTTGATGCTGTACAAGGTGGTTCTAATTTTTGAGTTTGATGATGAAATCCTAAAGTGTGACCATTCAAATGAAAGCTACTAAGCAGTACTTTCCTGTGGTACTGTTTATTATGCTGTAGAAGGTGGTTCTAACTTTTGAGTCCGTGGATGAAATCCTAAAGTGTGACCATTCAAATGAAAGCTATTGAGCAGTACTTTCCTGTGGTACTGTTTATTATGCTGTAGAAGGTGGTTCTAACTTTTGGGTCTGAGGATAAAACCCCAAAGTGTGATTATTCAAATGCACGAAAGTTCTTTAGCAGTAGTTTTCTTTGAATCTTTTGGTTTCTAATCGACATTTTTTTCAAAACGCTGTTTTGGAGTTTTAACTTATTTCGATTTTGGTCGCATTCGTCAGTGAAAGGGTTAATACGATCAATATTCTACAGAATGTTAAGAATCAAATACGTTGTAACAATACCCATATAGCTTCACTGGCTCGTCAGCTCCTTCGCTTTTTTCGCCTTCTTGCTCCCTGTTCAAGTGATTCATTGTCAACCAAGCAGAATAATGATTCCAAGGAGTAAATAACTCGTGGTATCACTGATAAAGAGTCGCAATTCATTTAACATAATCAGGCTGAGTTCCACGATAAACACGCTAAATTTACGCGGTGTCATTATATTAGAACTAAAAAAAACATTTCTTATATGGCAGGATTTGCATGAATTCATGGTGCTTTTTAAATTTATTTCAGTGATTAAATCATCAACGTGGTTTTAAGTATGACACGTAGTGGAAACTGAAAAATAGCCAGCTGTTCCGCAGCGCAGGTTTCAAAGTTCACGAACCAAGAGTTGTTTAAAAATACAGAGCTTGTCATCAGGGCAAGATAATGTGTTCGCGTGCGAAGTATTTCTTGATTTTTTTTGTAATATTTTGAATTTATTACTTACTAGGAAATACTGTATAAAAAATGTATGTGAACTAAAAAGTGTGCTGAGCAAGCTAAATCAGCTATTAAAATGTTAAAGAAATTCTGAGTTTTTATAACGTATCGAGTCAAAAATAGCCAAGTGATATTTTTACGCACACTCAGTCAAGTGGGCGAGCACATGTGGGGAGCACATTGAACCGTTTATACTTTCGAAAACGATTTTGTGAAGGGGAAGAAAAACGATATTGGCGTGCATCGGTTCGGTTTTTGATCACAGATGACGTCAAAATCTTTGCCTCGTCCCCAGTGTCCCTCCGTATTCTAACGCGGTGCGCGTGGAGTTGTGGGAATGACGCACTACATCCCTTCCGGCGACGCCCCGCGCACCCTGCTTTTTCCGCTCTCAGTCAATGTAGTAAGAACAAAAAAGGGTTACGCGAGTCGCCCACGAGACAATGGTCGAGTGGGTTGCGACGTTTTGATGTCTTCTGTGATCTATTACTGAACAGACGTACGGCAGAGTGGAATCTATTTGTCTTGTACAATAATGGTTTCAATAATTTGTATAGAAAAAATGACATTTCAAAGCACGTTCGGTGTCGAAAGTTTATTGAAAGTCACCTCTGTCCATCCAAAAAGACGAAAATCGAGCGATCTGGCGTTATCTATGTTTAAAGCAGCTTATTCCAGACTGGGCGACAGATAACATCAACAAAAGTTTTGTCCGAGGCTGTGGATCAGTTGCAAAAGAAAAACATGGAGTCGAAACCGTGTTTTACCGACGTAGGATCTCTGAATTGAAGAAATTTTTTCATCAGGCACAGTCCACCGCTACAAAGCGAAATATAGATTGGTTTGTAAAATTGTTTGAAGGTGAGCAGGTGAGCTATCTTAAACAGAAACATTCCACTGCAACGAAGAGAAATACAAAATGGTTTGTTTGAAGGTGAGCTATCGTTGTTTTCTTTCGTAATTTACATTGAATTGCACAAAAAAAGTCTTATTGTAAATTTTGAAAATTCTCCGCCATTTTGAAAAAAAAAGAAAAAAATGCGTCTCGATGACGTCATCTATGCATCTGTCCTACGATAGATCATAGGTAACGACCAATAAAAATGCGCGTAGAATTTCAGTGTATAAATATTGATTATCGTCGTAAAAGTCTTGAATAAATTCGCCAAAGTTTCAGTTCGGTGAAATCGCGAAAATTAAGTGACTTATGTTCCGAAGTTTACGAAAAAGCGCTAAATTAAAGTGCCGCTAAATATGTATTTTTCAAAATCGCTAAATTAACGTGTCGCCAAAATTTCATGTAATATAAAGGTTAAGTCAAGATGGTAGGCTATCACTTGACTGATTGGGTAATTAATTACTGTCAGTCCTGCTGGGGAGGAAACTTTTAAATCTGTTGGTCTCGAACGTTCGATTCATGGAACGCAAAGGGGCAATGTGTTATGAAGTGAAATTCTTGTTAAATTGGTGTTTTGCAATTCTAAACATACTTGAAGGATTGTGCTAAATCGGCATGCTTAGTTCACGTTATAAATTTAGTAACCTTTCGTGCGTTTCTAGTCAAAACTCCCGAATAATTTTCGGGCCCGAAAGCTATTTTTGAAATTCAATTTGTTTTAAGTGGCGGTGAAGATTTTAGCCCAAAAACCAGTGCAAAGCTCCTTGTCAACTAAAGTTTTTATTGCTTATAGCTCTCAAAACGAACGAAAATGAATCTCTGTTGGTAAACAGCCTGCACAGAAAATGTTTTTTTTGGGCCCGAAAAGTCTCCGGAAGTTTTAAGAAACGCACGCCTTGACCGTTCTGATCCAGGGGTGGATCCAGGGGGGGGGGGGGTGAAATGGGTGAATTTTCAGCCCCCCCCCCCCCCCCCCTTTTCTGAGACCCTTTCTTTCTTTTTTCTAAAGTATTTCTAAAATTCTCAAATAAATAATATTTTATTTCTCTGATATCTTTTTTGATTAAAATTTCACCCCCCATTTCAAGAATCTGGATCCGCCCCTGTGATCATCAGATCGACACAGGTAGCCGACACATCCTCGAACGTTGCCAATAGGAATTAAGATTTTGAGACAACTTCCCTTGTTTAACTCAGTAAAATATCGAGACCATCACCGAGATTTCCTTTGTCCAGTTCAGTAGTATTAGATGAACAGAAGATAAGGTTTAGCTCACACATTAAACTCTGTTATTCACTGGTTTTAATATTGTACTCAGTTGCAAAGCCGCAAGGCTAAGGTTGTAGTTCTAGTTGAACTTTGAGAAACAAGCAGAAGTAAGGAACGTGGATGGGCAAGGAATTGCTTCTGTCAACCACACCTTCTAAGGATCAAAGTCTTTCACGTCGACTTGTCTATAATCCAGCTTTAGCGCAAAACCCCTCAGATCCTCTCACAAGGCTTGTAATCTGTGTAATCAGGCCAACTGATACAAAGATCAATAAACGAGTAGAACTCTTTAGATTCCCGGTTTGCACTTAAGTAGAATTATAATTCAACTTGATACACTGCCCAAATATGGTAAAAAAGTTATCGATGTACAAATATCTCCGGCAGATCGCTCTTTTTGGTCAAAACTGTACTGAATATTTCACTAAGTGTCTTTGCTCTTACACCAAATACTGTCAGAGAACCGAAAGGTAAACATCAAGTGATTCGTCGAAGAGAGGAAACTGTCATCAAGTTGCCGTCCATTTCCCTGCAGGCAGTTTTGCGAAGACACTAAGTGATAATTTCAATGCACAATTATAGTGATCATGGTAATTGTTAACAAAACTGGAGCATTGGTCCAAAAGGGTTTTTTTTGGCTTTTTACGGTAAACAAATAGTTCTGCCAAAAATTAGTTTTGCATGAAAGAAGGCGTTAAATCTGGAGAAACATGGACGGCGACATAACATTTAGCCCCCTATTCTCTATTTTCGAATTGCCCATAAAGCACTTTTTTTGCCCCCAAAGTTTACATAAACTATTGTTAGTAAATGCTCTTGGGAGGACTGCATATTCCCAAGAGCATTTCAAAACAATAGTTTGCAAATTATTATTATTATTTATTTTTTTTTTTTTTGGGGGGGGGGGGGGGGCGGGGGGGGGGGCAAACAAAGTGTATTATGGGCAATTCGAAAATAGAGAATACGGGCTGATTGGCTGGTTTCGAACCGTGCAAGTCACTATTTAGTCCATCGGATATCTTGTCCAGCCGGAAGGGTCTCTTTAACTCCCAAGAGTGCCAAAAATCAAAATTCAAAAAAATTCCCGAATTTAATGTTGTAAAATATTGAAAAACAAATTTTACCATGCAAAAGTACTGCTGAATGGGGTTACCATTGAATGGTCACACCACAGGATTTCGTCAACAGACTCAAAAGTTAGAGAACTACACTAATTGGCTACATGTCACCATAATTGACTCCGAGTGAAAGGGTTAAAACGTGTATCAGTATAAATATCAAGCGATTGTATGCCTACATACTTCCTTCAAGCGTGTAACATCAGTTTACAATCTTAACACGCATGTATGCTGCCACGTATAGCTTAGTTACATAATTTTCTGACCGTAATGGTTTACTTGAGAAAAACTTTAAAGAGATGACACGAGGTGATATAACTGACGAGGAAAACATACGATGATTACGCCAGACGCTGTTTGCTGCATATCACTAAGATAATGTGTTTATGGAAACATTCAGAACATTAATGAGACTTTGATATTTTAATCTTATGTACTGAGCTGCTTTAGGACGTGACGCGATATAGAGTTTCTTTTAATTATTATATCTCCCAGGATATCGGAGATGGCGTTCGAAAAAATGACGACAAAAATTGAAAAGGAACTAAAAAACGAGTGGGTAAACAACTTTTTTGCTTAATCCTCCGACTTCCAAGGGTGCCGAATATCACGAAAATTCAAGAAAAATCCTAAATTTCATTTTTGTAAAATTTTGTAAAACAAATATTACTACTGCCGAAGAGGATTCATTTGAATGGTCGCATCATAACATTAATTCCACGTGACAATAAACATGACAACTTCTATTGAGATGGGTATTTGAGCAAAATGTTGAGAACCCTTGAACACTGTGCGTGAATCAAACAAGAAACAGTGTAGGGATGGCAGTTCGCCATAAATCAAAGTGACAATGAGAACAGAATAGGAAGTAAAACTCAGTGTCAGCAGTCCCTGATACATGTACATCTTTTGTAATATAACGCCTTACAGGTGAACCAATTTTACAAATACAGCGACCAATCTTATTTTGAACGTTAAGATACGGCAAAGACTATTAATTAAGCACTAACCCACAAGCATTTCAAGGCATGATAATCGAGTTGTCTTGATCTTCAAGTTTTTAGTGCGCGATATCGGTCAGTAGGAATTATCGCTGTTGGACACTGACCATAAGTTGGATTAGTGAACTCTCAAAACATACTAATACTATCATGAAGTTTAGTCAAGTATGACATAACAATGTGGATTGGATAAGCTATAAATTACAATTTTAATCCTTCTACCCCATGCAGGATTTTCTCCACGTACTCAAAAGTTAGAACCACCAAATAATAAACAGTACCATCTGCTGCTCAATTTCTTTCATTTAATATGAGTCACACTTTAGGATTTCGTCCACGTACTCAGAAGCGCTCAGAAGTTAGAGCCACCTTGTACAGCATGTTAAACAGTACCACAGGAAAGTACTGCTCAATAGCTTTCATTTGAATGGTCACATTTTAGGATTTCATCCACAGACTTTAAAGTTAGAACCACCTTTTACAGCATGATAAACAGTACCCCAGAAAAGTACTGCTCAGGAGATTTCATTTGAATGGTCACACTTTAGGATTTAGTTCACGGACCGTGAAAAGTTTGAACCACCAGCTTGTATGAGATATAAACAAACAGTATCACACGAAAGTATAACACTGCTAAAGAGCTTTCAGTTGAATGGTCACACTTCAGGATTTCCTCCACGGATTTAAAAGTTAGAACTACCCTGCATTTTTAATGAACAGTACTGCTATACCAAGAAAAGTACTACTGAAGAGCTTTCGCAATTCCTCCAGACTCAAAAACTATCTAACCACCTTGTACAGCATAATAAACAGTACCACAGGAAAGTACTGCTTAGTAGCTTTCATTTGAATGGTCACACTTCAGGATTTCATCCACGGACTTAAAAGTTAGAGCCAACCACCTTGTACAACATAATTAACAGCACAGGAATTCAAAGTGCTGCTCAACGACCTTCATTTGAAATGTTATACTTTAGAATTTCATCCACAGACTCGAAAGTTAGAACCGCATTTAAGATGCTTATCTGAGAGTGAAAGGGTTAAAGTTAAAACCTAAACATACGGGATGATCTTGAGTCCTGTCAGCTATGAACGCAGCGGAATATCATAAAATTTTACGCTTTTGTTTACAATCAGGTAATCCGCTCAAGAATGAGTTGAATATCCGATCCCAGCGACACGCGCAACGTGGAAAATGTTTCGAATGTGACCTTAGTTTTGTTTGAAAAATTTCATCAGACGGCGGAAAGAATGAAAAGAAAATCATGGAAAATTAAAGCAAAGAAAAAGTGTAATGCAGCGTATAAAACAAGGACTACAAACTGTAGCCTTAAGATGGCAAGTTGTACTCGATTGATATTAACCCATGTTTGTTTTATAATTGAGATCAGACTTAACGATTAAAATTCCTTTCATTTCCTTGTTCCTAGAGCTGGAGTATGAAATGTTTTAGGCGATTGAGTGAGAAGACGCGGACGCACCTACCGAAGATTGAACTTTCTATCACTCGCGCGCATCGTAGATATCTGTTCCAGACATAGCTGTTGCAATCACTCACCTCAATACGTAGCGTACTTCAACAATTCCATGAAGAACAGTTCAGCAAAAATTGGGCTCATTCTGCAGTGTGAGTCCATGCATGTTTCACAACCGAGCGCAAGAAACCACAAATTCGCATGGAAGATTCAACTTTCGCTAAGTCCTCTTGTGGGTGTCCACTCATGCTAACCCAAACCAGAATTTCGATAGAGTTGATCAGATCCAGTTATTGATCTCCTTATCTTATCGTAAATACAGCCGCAAGCTAAAATACAAGGGCCATAAACAAACTCCTGCATGCAGAAAGCATTAAAGAGAATACAGTAATGACAGACAAGAGGGCACATAGCTGTCCCCGGCTTGTGACCCCAACTGACCACAGATTTCTATTTTTACTCAAACTGAAGTTGTTTTCCAGTCCGCATTAAATCCGTTATTCAGTAAAAACGTGGAAGATACGATAACCTTAAGGGTTCTTAAGTAGCTCTACTGCATCGTGCGCAATAAAAGAAGTGGCTTAAACTTAAAGCAGCTTGTAGTTGTTCATACTGACGAGAAGCCAGTGGAGTACTGAACCCGCAGAACTGAGTAGTTGTCTTTGCAGTGAGAGATCACATTGCATACCAAGACGTTTTGCACAGCAGAAGTGAAAAACAGCAGACCACGGATTGACTTCGTACTGGCAAGAAAATCAAACACCTGTGTGCCATCTTGCTCTTATTTAATTCTCATTAACAAGACAGTGAGATTCATGGTAAGCAGATCATGTGGCGGGGTATTCATTTCTATATCCATGTTTATTGTACAGATTTTCCCGATAATCCAATGTCAGTGGATATTAAGCGCCAAGTAAACCCAGTAGTAAATAGCAATTAGGGCTGTCATTAAGCTTTAGAGGAAGCCGGCTCCAAAAGGACCAGCTGAAGTAGCCTGTCATTTAGTCATTTAAAGTCATAATAACCAGTTGCCTCGAAGTTGCCGACTGCTATTAAATGACAGCCCTAAACAATAATATTGTAGTGTACGCCAGTAAACGTTAAACCTGTTAAGCGTCATTCACTCAAGTTAGGGGCCGACCATTTAACTTTTGAGGGGGGGGGGGGGGGGGGGTGGGTGATTTTGAAAAAAAATTTCCTGCAAGCGCTTGTCGGAAGAAAAAAATTGCATGCAGCACAAATGGAATAGAAAAAAAATTCTTGCAGTGCTGTAAGGAAGAAAAAAAATGTTACAAAGCTATTTTATTATTTAGACTGAGAGCTGTACAAAATCACCAGCGAAACTGTAACTATTCTTCTCTTGCTTCCTTTTAAACTCTGGATTTGGTGGTATCTTTAATAGACCCATAGATATCCAGACAAGTGATGCTGACCCAGGTGTGTCATCTCATGAGAGGCTGGTTCAAATTAGGATGGCCGAATATTTCCAAGTTTTCAATTTAGATTTACAGGCTCGCATTCATTATGCACCTAATGACGCAAGGTCACACATTGCTGAACAGGTGACGAGAAGCTTGAATGAAGCAACTGGTGACGGCCGTTCCATTTCTGTTCCAAAGGTGCCTCTATTTGGGGGCCTTAATCAAGATCAGGTCTTATCACTTACTCAAGATGAGTTTAATGCCCTTGAATCCAAGCGCCAAGAGGAAATATCAAAGCTGTGAGCAGAGGAAGTAGAAAGGCGGTATAGCGGGAAGAGGTGCTTGGGAACCTCTATACATTCTCGGTGCCCAAGCTATTCTCAGTCTGCCAATTTCTTCTTCGACGATGTATTCATGAAGAAAGTACATGATTCCTCACAAGCTAAACAGAGGTTTTGTGCAGGTAGTGCCTGAAAAGGTGGATTAACGACAGTAAAGAAAAGCACAAAGATGTGTGTGATGAGAATAGCCCTTATGGAATAACTCAGGCCGGAATGATGTCAAAATGCTGGAAATGGCACTTGAGAGACCCTAAATTTGCAAAATTTCCCGGGGGGGCATGCCCCCGGACCCCCCTAGAAACTCGCGCCGTCGGCGCTCGGAATAGCGCCTATGGCGCTAATAATTACTCCCTATTTTCAATCAGTTGGGCTTGGAATCTCTGGTACATTTGCTTGATGTGCATCACTTTATGATATGACAATATTATAATGACTTCATATGACATGAGTGTAAAGAATGACTACATACAAAAGCATAGCAGTGGAAACCTAAGGCTTGTGGGATGTGGCTAAAAGTGTAATGCACAGAATACTGCACACTAAAGTGCACAACGTAAACTGTAGCCACAAATAGGGCACAAAGTCCACATAGGTAGCAAGTATTACCCCTTAGCTACCAATAAAAGGAACTGAACCCAAGCATTAGCAGCCATGGACAGCTATTTCAGCCTAAGCCCTTGTTAGGCCTCATCATCAAGGCATAGCTGATACTAATGGCCTCAAGTATCCCACAATACATAAAGATAACAAGCAGTGAAAATGTAGGGCTTGTGGGATATGACTAAAAGTGTGATACACAGAACACGAATGGTATTCTGTACAGCAAAGAAGAAAGATTTTGTAAAGCTTACAAAATCTTAAGGCTCCATATCAGGACTATTGCTGCAATAGCCACAATGTAAATGTAAATCAATTTTTGGAAAACTTGGACTGACCCTTTTTCAGGAAAAAAAATGCTGCAGAGAACTGAGAAGGGAAAAAAAATATCCTGCAAAGCATTGAGAAGGGAAAAAAAAATCCTGCACACCGGGTCTCTAGAAAAAAAAATTCTTGCTGACCAGAAATCACCCACCCCCCCCCCCCCCCCCCCCCCCCTCAAAAGTTAAATGGTCGGCCCCTTAGTCTCTATAAAAGGTCCTTAATGACCAGAACGCAAAGAATGTCAAATGTTTTGATAACTGATCGGAGATACTGCTACAAAGGGCCTTGATGTAATGCATCGTGAATCCACTGAAAAACGAAACCAATCATACACACCAGACGATATGGGGTCCTACGAGAAAATATCGCGAACACTGGAGGAAAACAAAACAGTTCTACGCGAGAACAACAGTATCCAAAGGAAATGGGTCTCTGTCTCGGCACTGATTGGACTGAGGCGTGGTGGTAGTGGCGTTGAACACTGATTCAAGCCTGGTCTCTCCCGTCGTGTTGTTCCCTTAGATAAAACAAATTTGCCCTACGTTTTCTTTTCTCACCTATTGTAGATCTGGTGTATAAATGGGTACGTATACCGGCGACATAATGTTGGGTATCCTGAGATGGACTATAACATATAACCCATCTTTGGTCTGCTATGACAGTGTTCATGATAGCCAGTAGTAAATTACTGTACAACAGTGTTCGAGGAAAACGGGTCTCTGTTTGAGATAACGAGAGGTTTAAAAGACCTTAAAATAGCCAGTAGTAAAATACTGTACAACAGTTTCCAAGCAAAAGGAGTCTCTTTTTGAGATAACGAGAGGTTTAGAATAGCCAGTAGTAAATTACTGTACAACAGTGTTCGAGGAAAACGAGTCTTTGTTTGAGATAACGAGAGGTTTAAAATAGCCAGTAGTAAAATACTGTACAACAGTGTCCAAGCAAAAGGAGTCTCTGTTTGAGATAACGAGAGGTTTTGAATAGCCAGCAGTAAATTACTGCATGTACAACGGTGTCCAACAAAAACGGGTCTCTGTTTGAGATAACGAGAGGTTTAGAATAGCCAGTGGTTAATTACTGTACAACAGTGTCCCAGCAAAACGAGTCTCTGTTTGCGATAACAAGAGGTTTAGAATAGCCAGTGGTAGCGTGTACAACCGCAGTGTCCAAGCAAAACGAGTCTCTGTTTGAGATAACGAGAGGTTTAAAATAGGCAGTAGTAAATTATTGTACAACAGTGTCCAAGGAAAACGGGTCTCGCGGTTTGAGATAACGAGAGGTTTAAAATAGCCAGTAGTAAAATACTGTACAACAGTGTCCAAGGAAAACGGTTCGAGATAGCTCGAGTCTACTATGTATAAGGTTTTGATGTCCAAACTTACAGGGGTACAGAAGGGCATATGTTACTGTTCATGGATTGGCGGTATTTGGGGTCAGGGTGGCGGTGTATATATCACGCGCAAACAAAAAGCTAAACAAATGTTGTGTAAGTTCATTAACGCTTTTCTAGTTTTTCATAGTTTTGAAATTCTTAGACAAAAGTCGTCGTTTGTTTTAATCTAAATAGTCTTTAACACTTACTATTACTTCGCTGTGTTGATGTATTACTGAAAGAGACCATATTTTACTTATTTTATTTTTGATATATTTCTGCAAGAGACTATACATTTTTTACTATATTATTCTAATTATCATGTTATAATGAGCCTTGAACCTTGAAGGAAAACTAGGGTTGTCAGAGATTCAGAATTGGTTTGAGATATAAAATACTGACACAAATTAAGTAAAAAGTGTGAAATATGATCATTTATTCTTAGATATTCTTTTGATGGAGAAAAACGCCTAGGACATTGAAAGTATGGAGCAAGGCTGATACTACGTAGAACATTTAACGCGACAACGACATGATAGAGCCCAAACTGAAAGCCAAAATGCAACCGTGGACAGCTGTTTTGACCTGGTTGGGTCTCGTCAGCATGGTGTACCAGCAAAAATGTAGAAAAACTAGCGCGAACGCCAGCTCTATACTTTGATTGTATCTCTATTTTTGGCTGACTAGATCTGTTACAGATCCTACGTACACCGGCAGCATTTTCGTTCACGCTCCTTTGCTTCGTGTTCACTTAGGACATTGAGCCCACGGTCACCTACCTTAGCTTACCAATGGGGACAGCGTTTATAGGGAGGGGTAGGTGGGGAGTTAGACGCAAGGGGTGGTGTGTCAGTGGAACGAAACGCCTAGCTAGGACAGGATAGATCCGAACGTTTCGAATTTTACGAGTTGGCTCAGGAGTTTTTCAGTGACAGTTTGGGCTAATGTCCTACGCAGCCTTTATTTGGGTCTTTACGCAATGCTCCCATGAGCGTTGTGTGACAGACCCTTAAATTTGGGCATCTGATTCAAGGTCAAGCCCAAATCATACCGTCCAGAAGGACGTCGGTCACCTTATTGAGACTTATATAACGGAGTAACTGGTTAGCTTTCAGTTGAGGTAGGGGGTAGCAGTTTATATAGTTAAATTTAGGACTAAGCAACCCGAGAAGCTAGGTGGTACAGTGGTACGGTAGGTTATGTAAGCCTAAGCCTAGCTGAGGTCACAGGTTCAATCATGAGTGGGGTTTTTAGATTTTCTTTTTTACACTTAAATTTATTAAAAATAAAATTCTAAGTGTCGACATTACGTTATATAAATCTCAATAAAGTGTCCGACGTCCTTCTGAACGGTATGATTTAGACACAACCCTGATTCAATGGTCTGTCATCCAAGAGCTATCGACACCTCTCTCCTTATATGATTAAAGTAAAATAGAAATAATCCATAAAGATACCCAGTATAGTGAAATCAAGAAAACTCAATTTCGGGTGATAAATTAAACAAGGCTTTGTACAATGTTCTTCACTCTAAATCAGTATCCAGGAAATTAACTAAAACGAGAGTTTTAATATCTCAACATTTCGAGCAACGACAACTGAAGAAAAAGATCATTTCTTAACTATGCCTCTCACCTTTATCAGCGAAACACTGCGCCAATGTTTTCGTTAAAAACTACAAAGCTACCGAAAGGCGGGCAAATGAACGTCTGTATACCCAGGTTGATTTTATCTGAGCGAGTGGAACGCTATTGTAATCCAAATAGCGCAAAACAGTTGATAACGAAAAAGGATATATAAACAATAGAGTCGGCAAGTACTCAGTATGATACTTTTTCGCACCATTATGAACCATAAATTTATATGACAATCCGTGATTTGAATCGCCGAAAGGTACCATGGCAACAACAGAAATAAATGAAGGCAGAATATCGCTTATTTTTACTGACACTGTGTTGAAACGTTCCCTTGCTGATCAACGCAAGTACCAATTCGACTTGCAAGTTGCGTGAGCTGCCGTGTTGGCGGGGGGGGGGGGGGGGGGGGGGGGGGTACCATATAATGGGCTATACGGGGATGCTCCGCCCGAAAGGGGTACCTTTTTTAGGCTGGAGGCCATATGAAAGGGTAGGGATTTCACGAGTTCAAGTATATGAAAGGGTAGGATTTCACGAAGTATAGGAAAGGGTAGGGAAAACACGAGTTGAAGTATAAGAAAAAGTAGGGAAAACAGCCATTTAAGTATTATAAAAAGCGCCTTTCAAAATATATCAAACAGACGAACGTAAAGGCTATATGAAAGGGGTACCATTTTCAATGATTTAAGGGTTTGGGCCTCGGGGCGAAGCATCCCCGTACAAAACTTTGTTGAGGTTAAATCATATTTCCAATCACGAGCCGAAGGCTTGTAGATCTGATTGTAGGCCTCAGGGGCGTAGCTGGGGAGGGGGGGGGGGGTCCTGGGGTGCCCGTGAATTCCCCCCCCCCCCCCCTTTGTGAGATACATACTTTTACAGTAAAACACAGCGTGGATGTCGACATGACAATCTGGTAAGTACCCTGGGTGTGACACAATGTGACCACCCCTTTGAAAAATCCTAGCTACGCCCCTAGATCTGATACAACACGGACGCGAATGTTGTAGAATACGTATGAAATGAAAATGAAATGCTAATTAGTTACAACCACAAGTGGACATTTTTTCCACTTGCGGTTGCATGTAAGTAGCATTTCAAAGCTGTTCTGTATAAGCATTACAAGCCTGTATTACATTTTCATTTCTTTTGTATTTTCCTTATGAATTATTAATGCATTTGATAATAACAGCAACAGTAATTCTGTCTGTAATACTTCTTGTCAGTTAAACATTACAACAGTATACAGTATGTGCATGTGTGTCTCACGGCACATGCAGCCATCGTAATTATGTGAACTTTTAATACGAGAAACTAAAGTTTGCAAACAAAAAAGTGTTAAATCAGGATCTACAAAGTGCAATGAATCAATTTGTTTCTTTCTACTTTGCGAAAGAACTGAAATGGGAAACTTAAGTATTAAGTTTGGACAGGAGCTTATACTAGCTCCTGCGGTTTGAACAATAAGTTTACCAACTGGAATAGGCGTATATTCGTGTCGGTCTTTTTATCATATAAGTGTATCAGTAACAAGGTTTATCGAGAACACAGCCTGGGGTCTTCAAAATGGTGGGGTAAAAATCCTTGGAAAGATTGAGGCAAAACAAAGTGATCTGCTCTAAAAGTACCTCGCCGCCATTTTGAATATCGAGAAGAGCCTGAAGATGAGCCAGTGCGTCAATCAAGAGCTCCCAGAGCTGAAGTTCTTCTTTTTTTGCACATGTCGTACGGTGGCGGTTAACCTTACAGTAGTGCGTGAATCCTTGCGTTTTTGTATTACCAGATCTTATCGATATATCTAGAAGAAATTCTGCTCATTAATTATCCATTTATTCCGGCTGACAATGTACGCAAAAGGGGCTTATTATGTTTGCTTTCTGCCAGGAAAATCTCATCAACTTTGTTCGTCTGTATCAGTGTATCGTGGATTTCAGGGATTATGCCTGTTGCCACAAAAAGGCCGGATTTTCAACCGTTCATACCGAATGCTATGTAAAATTGCCAGAATATCTTTTCGAAAGTCACAATTTTCCTTTTGCCAACCATGGAGAGACAAACGTTGCATATTAGATAAATATTCAAAACCTTCGTCGAGCCGATTTTTGCGGGTTTTTACCTCTGCCCTGACTACCTGCCCCCGGGTGTCTCCGAGGATGAGAAATATTTGATACCGTAGCCACTTAACTGATGTAAATATCAGTTAACCAAGTTCATGTGCTATATTTCGACATGTTTTCACAATACTTCCTCTCTTAACGAATATTACAAACATTAAATAATAACCGTCGCTGTGAAAGCGAAATTCAGAAGCTAACTTTTTAATTGCAGATGTTAGCCGAGGCTAATAAAAAAAGAGTTCGTTAATTTCATTGTGAATAACTGTTCTTGTTCTCTTTCGACGCTGTAACAAACTTTACTAGTTTCGTCTATTATGCAACTTCCGTACGCGGTTTTAACCCGCGTTTCAAAACAGAACTCGCTGGTTAGAAATCCGTGAATTTTACAAAGCTTTAGTTCTTCGATCATAAATTGCGCCTTATTTTAATTGACAAATTAGTTATATGCATGTTTACTTCCCTCCCTATAACATGAAGTGCCAGAAGTTATTTTTGAAAATAAAGTAGCAGTAAAGATTTCAGTTAGCGAGATATGTGAGTGTCTGACGTTTATCAACGGATTTTTTGTTTGTAAAATTTGTTAAGTGATCCAACATTTAATTCATCGCGTGTTGTCCAAAAGCTTCTGGATTCAGTACAATGAACATCCATTCTCGGTGAAAACGGTGTCAGTAATTAAAACTGGAAAATTGCGAGAATGCATCCGTTCGACTACCGATTTATGCTGAGAAAAACTCCAATTACCTGAATTTTCTGCTGTGTCTTGGAATTGCATGGTCTTCCCTGTGAGCATGATTCATCAACTTTAGGTAATACGGGTTTCTTCTGGTTACTACAGCTACTTGTCACGGAAACCTAAACTATGCGGGCCTAGGGCAGAAATTATCATTTTTTGCTCATGAATATAATTTGTATGCTATTTTTGATCATGCAAAACAAAACAGGCCTGACGGCGGATCAGAAGCCTTGTGTGATTGACAAACCAAACAACCACGCTCCACTTGAGCGACCTTACATGTATTATTTGATGTTTTTAGACTGAATTATATAATTGAAGCACGACAAAACATTGAAGGAGAACAAAATATTAATACAACTAATAGCTTTGCTGTTGTTTAAAAAGGCTCATTCTTCGAGATTCGAGGATATTGAACTTGTCTCAGATGAGTGAATTTTTTATTCCGTTTTTTAACCAAACTGACAACTTCTGAATCTGTTGTTTATCGCGTATGATATTAGCCCAGATTGTTTTAACCACAATCATCATCTCAGGACCGTTTTATGGATCCTTGACCTTACATTCTTATAATTGTAGGATATTCTCTTTGCAGCCCCTGATGAAGGTTAGTTTTGCCTAACCGAAATATTGGCCTTGGGCAATAAAATACCCTTGTCTGATCCTGTCCGATCAGCCTTACATTAAGTTTTAAGTTTTTTTTTAATAAAACAGAGCCCACCAATGGTTCTTGAATAAAACCACTAACTAATATAAAATAGATGAATGTAGACTTGATATTGTCATTAATACTTCACCGTTTTATCTGGATTTACTAGAAAAGTCAGGAAATACCATATAATTTCTTTGTATAAAAAGTATTCGAATTTACCGTTTCGACATTGCACTTTCATTTTTTTTTTTCAATTTTGTAAATTTTATTAGGAAGAGAAAGTATTAAATATTCCGCTTTTGAACTTTAGCGCGGCGGTTCCCGATTGTCTATTGTTTGGCGCGAAAATACCATGTACCAGCTGTGATTTTGAACGCATGAATGTGGACATGGGACAGGATGGTTGAAGGCAGACAGGGGTACTTGAAAGTTTTCAAATGGTTGACACTAATGGATTTGAATGTCGTTTGAGAGCTGCGGAATGAAAACTTCGAAATACGTAATGAAAAGCATAACAAAGAGAGCTTTGCGCTGTTTAAACAAAACCGAAACAGTGTCAATGATTGCGGTCTTTTTTGTATAAATTTCTCTTAGCGACACCGATTGATAAATTTTGATACAATGATGAAAGTCCGCTGTTAAGGTGATTTCCAGCCGTAATATTAAAAATATTAAAGATATCAGTTACAGACATTACCAAGCTAAATGTTGCTGATATGATTGAAGTCGTTTCGGTTTTATTTTAATTTCCTGCGAAGAATAATTAGTTGACTGATTAGTGAATCAAAACATCCCTGTCATCGGCTAGCTTGGAACTCAACCAATTTTTTACGCTATGGATTATGTTAGCCCCGTCCGCACCTCTCCGCTGCGAAATAACATGTCACCAGCTCACTGCAGAATGAGTCAGCGGGAAGATAAATACGCGACTTCGATGATATTGTGCTTGCTTTTACAAGCAATCAAAACTTACGCACTTGAGCGGTTAAGATTGCTGAGTAAGAAGCTCTCGATCTAACGATGGCCGACAAATGATAAGCGCTTCATCTAATGTAGCATAACTGAACATTACAAAATCGCATTTTTCCGTGATTTCTGTAGGGTAAAGATACCGCCGGCGATTTATATATACATAGTTGCGGAAGGCAATCGGTGGGACAATCGGTTGTGAGATACTGCAGTTAAGTACAGCGCGTTTGTTAGAAACGATTATCTCACTCATTGCGGTTTGTTTGAAAAAACAACCATTAGTTCAATGCCGCACCACACTGAAAAACAAAACAGAGACGGCGCTTTATATAAGCTAAAACCAAGCTGTGATCATTAAATAACTTACCTGAAAGAAAAAAACAACAAGCCAAGGGTGGTAGGAGAGCGGGCTTCTCTTGACGTAACCTTAAATCTGACTTCTCATAACTAACGGAGCGGCAGCTGTGCAGAGAAGATAGCTGCAAGCGAGTCAAAGTGTTTTATTTACGTTTGATCACATTAAGCCTCATGAATAATAAAATCATGCACATGAAAAATAATACGTAAACCAAGCAGTGATAGATGTAATTAATAAAAAATATCGTCCCGATACTACAGTAATCAAATATAAAAGGCGATAACTTTCATGAATAGCCTTAAAACGACACCTTACCTTGTCTCTATAAACCATCCTTTGGTGTTAGCAGCCATTACATTCCAAACCCTGTTATAAGTTGTCCTCACATTAAAAGCCCCATCCCTTCTAACGTTGCATTCTCCAACCCTCTAAAGTATTTTGGAGTCTGGTATGTCGATAAGAAACCCAAAATAGCCGATCGTGCCTGAAGCGAGTGTTATTATGTCTAAAGTCACACACGACTTGAATAACGACACGTTACTTTGAGTTGTTTGACAACTGACAAAAGGTTCACCGCTCCAGTGATCAGGTGTTTGTATAACAATATATTTAATTTCTCTTAAAACAGAAAGGACTTCATTATGTGGTTGTTAGTGCGAACATACCTGCCGTGAGAGAGAATGAAAGACCGTGCCATATGGTGGAAATGAAAACGGTCATGTTCCTCTTGTTACCGTTCATGTGTGAGATCTAAAGACAGTAGCCCACCGGGGTTAACAGTAAATTGTTATCTTCATTAAAGTATCTTCATTATATCCAATCCCACTGCGCGATTTGAATATTCAGCATTTTTCATGAACCCTTGGCCCTATTCAGTTTCAAAAGCGCTTCACTTTTTTCACTTTTTTGTCAAACACGAATGACCATTTATTCTGAAATCCACTTTTATCTCTGGTTTGTACTTTCAGAACACCAAAAATCCCATTTGTCGGGAACCACAGAAGATATACATGTTAACCATGGAATGTAGAACAAAGCCAGTAGTGCATAGTTAATTCGTTTGATTACTTCTTTTGTTGCAATATCGTTATCCTGGTTATCCATGATTGACGTTACATGCCTGCAGCAAAACTAGTGTCCATTACTTTTAGCTGTGTCGTGAGTTCGTCCTGGCTCGTGCTGATAACAAAAACAACAACAATAATAACAAAAACAACAATATTTTAATTCAACTCACACAAGATCAAGGAAAAGGAAAAAGAAAATAATTTAAAATAAAACTAGATTATAGATATAGAAAAGAAATTGGTTTAAAATATATATTCCTTACTGTACGATCAGCCTTTCATTTTATTTGTTTATAGAAAAGAAAAACCAAAGAAAAGAATTAACAGATAGAATTCGTGAGTTTGGAGCATCCAAATAGCTAGAGCTAATCGAGTGGATGATCCAAAAGGAAAACTGAGTACATAGAAAAATAAGATTTAAATTACGTAAATTAAGATAAAAAGTATTTCTTCATGAGCTAATAATATTAATTTAAGTATTTGTACAAGCGTACATTTCTCGAAAGTCCCGAAAACAGTTCGGGTCCGAAAAGGTATTTCATGTGCATAACGTTTATATCAACAGAGATTTAACAACGCGAAATGGTATAGTCCTTTCAATTTTATGAAACAAATTGAGCCATTTGGCGTCATAAGCGTCCGCCCGGTCCCGGAGGGGCTTCATTCGTGAGGGCGATACGTCCCTCCCAGGGTTAACACGGTCATGGACAGTCATGTCCCACGGCATATCATTTGTATTCCAGACCTGGAAAAGTCATGGAGTGAAACAAAAGAAACGGCAAACTGATCCTTACGGCAGAAAAACAGAAGCAGAAGCAAATAAAATGAAATAAAATAAAAGTGGACTATAATAGTGCCCAATATTTCGCTTTGTTTTGCAAAGTATTAATACTGATCTAGGTCTGGAAACCTTATGGCCCTATTTTCCCAGAGGAGACTTAGGAATTAAGTCAAGTAAGTCAGGTCTGGAAACCCAGATCCGGCCACTCTCAACGGTTTGTTGCAGTGATCGTGCATTCTATGTTTCTTTTTAAGTCATGGAAGCTACTGAGCCAGGGATTGGTCTAAGCTCAAATTCTGAGGAACGAGAAACACCGACAGCAAGTTCTTATCTGCGAGGGGAAAAAAGTACTCAGGCATACAGGAGGCGAAAGAAGTGGAAGAGCGAAAGGGGGGGGGGGGGATCAAATGAAGGGTTATTATATTTCCTTGCCAGCGCTCGAAAGAGAAGGAGAAGGCGGGATTCGGGACTCGGGATTCGGGTGACTTCCCGCTTCCCGTTTAGTGCCTGCCACGCAGGCAACACATTTTCGAACCCCGAGTATTTGCGTCTTCTGTCCATACTGCGCTCATCATTCAAGGTAGCGGATTCGATAACAATCAAACAGGAAAAAGTTCACAAATCATTTAACATTTATTGCCTGCTGTTTTCTTCTGTTTTGTTTGAATCAGAACTACATCATGCTTTTATTCTAAACTTAAAAAGAAAACCGGTTACACATCTTTTAGCCCTCTTTAATTCTTTACCTGATGAAAACTTAATTTCGCCTTACAATATTAATACAGTTTCAAGTATGATAAACAGTTGACAAGAATTAATAAAAAATGTCAACAAGGAGGTATTCTCTATGATGCACAGTAAGTTCTTAAAATGTACATGTATTGCAATTGAGAAATCGGTTGTCATCATCGTGCGGCCGCAGCCCTCTCAGCAGGGCCGTAGCCAGTATGAGGCAAACCGAGGCACTTGCCTCAGTCATGATCCCAGTGTTTTGTTTAAACGTAGTCATCATAAAGACCCTAAATAGCTAGGCGGGGAATTTAACCATGGATATTGCCTCAGTCCTTATTTTTTTCTGGCTACGGCCCTGCTCTGATGGGCGGTGGCTTGTCCTTAAACTAGCAATCATTAAATCCGTGAGGAGAATGGATCAGTATTTTAAACTAGGGACTTGAAGTAGTTGATCCAGCAGCATCTTAGAATAAACAAATATAATTTTAACCCTTACCCTCGTAGAGTCCAAAACCTCGAATTACCGGTGTATTTTAATTTTAATTTGATAAGTCTGTCGATAAAATATTAAAGCGAGGCGTTTCAAATAAAAATCTTGAGCAGCACTTTTCCGTGAAGCTGCTTGAGCAGTAGTTACTGTGATAATATTAATTGTGCTGTACAGAATGTGTTAAGTAACTTTTCGTATTTTATTCATCATAGAGGGTAAAGGATTAAAGTTAGAAGCCGTTTTCTTTAAAACATATACGGAATGATCCTGTAGGGAACCAGCTCACAGTACTTGTCCCAGTAAGCTCCATACTTCTGTTTGCACCTGATGTCATCACGGAACGAGCGGTGGATCAAAAGGATTAGCATGAAACAGAAGTAGAAATACGGCAAAGCGTGACCGGTTCCACACGCCAAACAGTACGACAGTGCGTTCATCAGATCACCGACGTAATTGAAATGGCGTGAGAGTCCCCACCAACCGGAAGCTAGAAGGTAGGACTGCTTCTGCTCAGCGTCCGTGGTGGCGTAGGACGCCAGAATATACTGCGCCGGCTTCCCCCAGATCGTGCACTTGCCATCCGTCTTCATCGCAACACGGAAGTAATCCTTCTGGTGGTTGACGGAACGGAAAATCAAATACCCAGTCAGGCCGAGGAGAAGCGTGCCTGCACAGGCCCACCAAGGCAGGCTTATCGGGTGGCGAGCCAGGTAGACACTTTGGAGAGTGTACATGAAGGGGAGCCAGACCGTGTCGCCCCAAGCCAGGTAGAAACCAAAGTGGTCATGGGCGATGTCGATTGTGCGCAGATACCAAGACTCGTTGAGGAAGAAGTCTACAACGTAGGTCGCGTGCAGAATGTTGAGGAGGATCATCGAGTTACTGACATAGCCGAAGTCGTTGTACTGCTTGGCAGCGAACGACAAGTTAATCAAAGTCCAGGCAACAATTCCCGGCCGTCCGTTAAAGAACAGCTTGAAATCAAAAGAGCCAATCCTCGGGTTGTGTTCGATGCCCATAAAGAAGTCGTAAAAGGCCGATCCACTGAAGCACCGGTCCTCGGCATGACTTGGAAAATAGTGCGCCTTGAGATAAGCGAACAGCGCCAGGCTGAAGCCAAATACGTTAGTGATAACCATTAAGGCCCCCCAGTTGTCGCTAATGATAGTGGCGTTAATGACGCCCTTCTTCACTAAGATGAGAAACAGGAGGTGTGACAATACCCAGGCGCTGATACCATTACACTTGTACGTCAGCACATTCCCAGCAGGCGTGGCGGTTCCTCGTCTGATGCGGCCTGGGAGGGCTATGAATAGAACCACCTGCAGCAGCATCCAACCGCTGTACAAAATGATTGCTTCGGTGTTTACATCCGGGAAGACTTTTTTCGCGAAATTGATAATAGTCCCATCAGATATCTTGCCGGACACCACTCTAGCCAGACCTCCAAGGGAGCACTGATATGAGTGACAGGCCAACCAAAAGAACGCCACACACACCGGTGGCCATAGCAACATTAAGGATCCTAAAATGGCAACGCTGACACCTGGTAGGCCTGGTGACAAGTTGATGATGTCATTTTGACTTCTAACAATCTTAGTGGGTTGGACACCATTAGCCTGAATATCATCTGGTTTTCTTCTAGTAACACGTGACTGCACCGTGTCGTGCACACCCGCGTGACCATTCTGTATTGCAGGCTCTGTGGCATGATGTGGTACCGCACCATTTGAAGCTGAGTGGGTCTGGGCCCCTCCTGAGCTGCCTTCCGGGGGTGTCCTCATGGCAGAAATGATGTTCAGGAAAAAAGGCAGCTATAAGTAAAGCAAACACTGGTTTAGTTAGGTGAAACTTCCTTCGATTAACTTTTGATAGTAGATAGTTATGTGTTATTGTGGTGGGTTAGCTTCGTATTCACCGAATCTGTTATAAAGCCCTTGAGGAAGTTTCGAGAGAAGGAAGAAATTTTAAAAAGTGTTGAGGAAACTGTTGAGCAGCAAGCGAGTGTTTTTCCCTACTTCTTAAAAAACAACAACAACAACCGGGCACCGATTGAAGTTTTATTTAGTTAAATAGTATTAACACACCGATGTTATTGAGTAATTCATGATTGGACTTCAAGAAAAAAATGCTTCAAAAGCTGTCCACCCACAAGAATGATGACGAGATTTCGTTGCTTTATACGCTTAGTTCACAAAGCACTACATACGCAAGCTATATAATTAAAAAGACTAATGCGACATGTTCTAAAAAATTATAACTCAAAGCAAGATTTTGTCTGCATTTTGTCGTTTTCAACCAATCAGGAGTAAAAACCAAATATCCATTTTTGGATAAAAACGATAAAACTGACGCAATCAGCGAAAGTTTTTCCAAACTTTTCAGCGCTGCGTTTTTCGTGGCGAGAATTATTTCACAAATCCAATTCAATGAGGAAATCGTCCAAAATAGATGAGATGAACCTCATGAAGCTAAAACACAACCTAAAAGCGGAAAGATGAAGATGTTTGTTGAGAATCCAGACCTGACATGAAAATTGGCGGTGAGCAGGATTATAGTGCTGTCGCTGAAATAAGCTTTACCGGAGGTCATGAACTGAACCGTGTTTCAACGGATTATTTGAGAACAATTTTAAAATAAAGGTTAGTTTCAAAATTCCAATTTTTCTATGTGTTTCTGACTTACTCTACTCAAACTTTTAATTTACGAGCCCGTGTTTCTCGGAATTATGGCGATGAAATTCTGGTTTTGTGGCGATCGCATCTTGCATTTCCTTCCTTCGTTTCAACATCAGTTTTGGCGTTTTGGTATTGTAAAAAACAAATTGACATCAGTTTTTTATGCGTCTGTCCCCTTATTGATGATAAGTTTGATAAGTTGATAAGTTTGCTCTTCGGTTCGTGGATCCACAGCACTTTCACAATGTTATGACGAAATTTATCATCAATAAGAGGACAGACGCATAAAAAACTGACGTCAATTTGTTAACTCGAACTTGTTATGCGCGCGTCTTCCACTCGGGTTTCCCCTCGAGCTTCTCCTGGGGTGGGAAGGGGGTGGTTTGATGGTAGTCTGTTCCAGGCGTTCAGATAGTGGGGAAAGCGTGAATAGTTGGAGAAGGCGCGAAGAAAAGCGAGCGAAAAAAATGCGGGGAGGCGAGGCTTCTTCTCCCCAGTCTCCCCACATTGTTTTCGCTCGCTTTTCTTAATTCGCGCCTTCCCCAACTATTCGCGCTTTCCCCACTATCTGAACACCTGGAACAGGCTAGTTTGATGGAGGCGGGAAGATGGTATATTATCGTTGGGGTAGAAAATTACGGTTTAACAAGCCGAACCTCTCTTTGCTATATAAAAATATGAAAATCCAGCGTAGAACTATTTTCTGTCTCAGTGTACGAAACCATAACATCTGCTGTAGCCTGCATGACAGGCGCTCCGCTTGGCTCATAAAGCGCCTGTCATGCAGGCTACATCTGCTGTTGTGGTTAGCGTAAACTGTTCTCACAATATCTTAGCTGTAAAGTGTAAGAACCTGCAAAAGTCCTTAAGTTGTTATTACCTGCGTTAGTTTGAAAGTAATTAATGTTGATTTCATCCAGTAGAACTTCTGAAATGTTTGTTTTATAACATGGCTTTTTTGTTTATGATGTAATCCAAGTTGCGCGTTACTGAGCTTAGTTTTAAATATAAGTGCTTTATTAGACATCAGTCGAAATACGCCCGATGGAGCTATGCTCCCGGTCGGGTCTTTTTTATTTAATTTTTTTTATTTTTTATATATGTTTATTTATTTCATGCCCCCGGTCGGGTCGCTGGTTACAATCTTGGTTATAATCTAGTGAAGTCTACGTTCTGTCTGTTCTATTCGTCTTGGTGGTTTTATTTGTTAGCTTTGCTGTAACAAATCCCGGCCTTCCCGCAGTCAGCGAGTGTCCCCCAGGTTGAGAAACCGTCCCAGAGTTAAAGAGAATTGTCCGTAATGCACCAATCAATTCCGGCTGTTACCATCCCCCCCCGGGCCAAACCCCGGGGATTTGTGGTTTTTTTTTTCGTGGAACTACAAATTCCCCGCCCCCGAGCTTCCAGAAACTACAAATTGCCCGCCCCTGGGCAACAGAAAAGCAACAGAAATTACAAAAGTTAAAGAAACATATATTTAAAGCACGTTTAATAATGTAACATCATTAATAACGTAACATCAGATCACCGAAAAGACAGTTGCTGGCTCTGCGAAAGTTCTAACAAAACGTCTATGAATCAGAATGTATAAAGACATATTTAACGTTGTTTCTTTGATCGGATGCACGACTTTGGACTGTCGGAAATTTCTGTTTATGCGTCAGCAGCCTGATGCTGTGCTTTGTTTTTCCGTGCCCTTGTCAACTTTGCTTTTTCAGCTCCTTGCCTCAAAGCCTACGTTGAAATACACATCAAGAAGTGTTTCTTACCTTCAAACAAATTCTTTAACTTTGCAATACCTTGGTTTTCAAGCCAATCGCCCACAAAAGTAGTCGGGTTCCCGGCAAATTCTTCCATTGTTTACTAACACGGCGACCGCATGGATCTGGCGATCGGTCAAGTTGTCCCCCGCCCCCAAACCCCGGGGCAACACGTTGTTGTATAAAATCCCCGCCCCAGGGACATAGGGCCTTACAAATCCCCGGGGTATGCCCGGGAGGGTATGGTAACAGCCGGAATTGATTGATGCATAAAGCCTAAAACCTGTTTTAGATAGGTCTGAAATAATAAATATAATAATAATAATAATAATAATAATAATAATAATAATAATAATAATAATAATAATAAAGGATTTTTATAGTGCCACATCCATGGGCTCGTGGCGCTTTACAGCATAATAGTTTAACACTTTCGCTGCTAAAGTCGACCTTTTTTGTCGACTTTTGGAGCAGCAGACATTGCACCACTTGTGACGTCATCAATTTGTACGTTGCCAGATAATTTTGATGCTTAACTGATACAGCGAGGATAGATCCATGCACACGTGCCTCCACTTTGAATATGGTCCAAATTGTAGCAGAGCTATTCGAAAAAAACATGTTCAAATATTGGTGCAAAATTAGGTGGTAAATTAGGTCAATATACCTGCAATTGAACAATGTTTCATTTCCAGTGTTTTTAGCGCTTATGCCAAACCTTTTCTGGCCGATAGAAAGGTAATAAAGAGTAGAAGATAGGAAGAGAAGAAAGGGGGAGAAAAAGGGAAAGTAAAAGAAGCAAAAAAAATAATCGGAAAGATGTGTTTTTTTTGGCTTATGCGCATGCGCTAAACGTAATCATTACACTTTTCAAGACGGAATCTAGTTCATACTGTAGCGCGAGTGTAGCAAATTGCTTTTGTAGCAATCAAATAAAGCAAGGACCACTTGGACAAACAGCACGGCGAAGTGAAGCCGGATCTTGGTGTAGATCAGGATCAGCAGTATGTGAAAGACTCAAGTCTTTAATACAGGGTTCCAAACGTAAACTTTATCAACACAACAAACTGCGAGGCGTTCGCTTACAATTTTCATTCCACGACTCTAAAACTCTCCTCGCTCGAAAACCGGAAAGCATGCACGCACCCAGTGAAGCATGACGTAGTGACGTCATTGTCACGGAACCGGAAATCATGACAATTTTGTCACACATTCCCCCCCTTCTCTAGACAAAAATAGCACTGTTTTTGTCGATACAAACATCCTCACAAAGTCTATGAAAGTCTACCCCCAGTTACTAGCAAAAAATGATATGAAAAGGGAGATAGTTCAATGTCCACTTAGTTCCATGAAGTATCAAATCACTAATATCAACAAAGTTCCAAAAGTGTTTACAAAATAAAGTTTGTGACGATGAAAACATGTCTCCAGTTCTCTAGTTCCGCAAGGTCATACATTAACACATCCGCGCTTAAAGGCTCTGGACAGAGCATCCGCATTAACATTCTCCTTGCCTGGCTTGTGCTGCACCGTAAACTTGTAACTTTGTAAAGTCAAGCTCCATCTCGTCAGTCTGGCATTTTTGTCCTTCATCCTGTCTAACCATTGTAAAGCATGGTGGTCAGACTGGATAGTAAACTCTTGGCCATAGAGGTAAACTTGCAGTGACTGGATGACACTCCTTCTCTACTGTGGCATAGTTCTGCTCTCGTGGTAACAATTTTCTGCTCAGGAACATCACCGGATGCTCTTGCTGGTCTCCTCCCAACTGGCTTAACACGGCACCGATACCTCGCTCCGATGCATCCGTCTGGATAATAAAAGGCTGTTTGAAGTCGGGACTTGTCAACACTGGGGGAACGCAAAGGGTCTCCTTCAGATGGTGAAATGCTTCTTCACACTCTGGTGTCCAGTTCACTACTTGTGGACAACATTTCTTTGTCAAATCTGATAAAGGCGCTGCAATGGATGCATAACTTGGAATAAACTTGCGATAGTACCCGGTTAGCCCCAAGAAAGACCGCACATCTTTCTTTGTAACTGGTCTCGGAAACTCTCTAACAGCTTTGACTTTGTTCAGCTCCGGTTTGACTTCTCCACTTCCTACTACATGACCCAGGTATGTGGTCTCTTTCATGGCTAAGTGGCATTTCTTCGGTTTAGCGGTCAAACAGGCTTCCCTCAGCCGCCTGAGTATCTCCCTCAAATGCTCAATGTGTTCCTCCCAAGTCGTACTGAAGACTACCAGATCGTCAAGGAGGGCAGCAGCAAAATCTTCTGTTCCACGGAGTACCTGATCCATCATACGCTGGAAGGTCGCTGCTGCTCCATGTAGTCCGAAAGGCATGGTCACAAACTCATACAATCCGAACGGCGTGGTAAAGGCTGTTTTTGCTCTAGAATGTTCTGCTAAGGGTACCTGCCAGTATCCTCTTGTCAGGTCAAGGGTTGATATGTACTTCGCTTTACCAAGTTTGTCAATGATGTCGTCCACTCGTGCCATCGGATATGCATCAAACCGTGCCACTCTGTTGAGGCCTCGATAATCTACACAAAACCTTGTCGTCCCATCCTTTTTAGGTACGAGGACAATCGGGGCTGCCCACTCGCTTGATGATGGGACAATGACGCCCATTTCCTCCATCATTTGTAGCTCCTTTCGTACTGTCTCGCGTTTGGTGTAAGGGAGTCTGTAAGGCCGCTGTCGTACAGGTGGTGCTGTCCCAGTGTCAATGCAATGGCTGATTACTTGTGTTTTGCCTGGATCGTCACCAAGTACATCACTGAACTCGGCTAGTAGATTCGTCAAGTCTTGACGCTGCATTTCGTCTAGATCATTGCCCATAACAACATCTTGCCATGTTCCTTTCGATGTATCTGGCAACAACTGTGGGATTCCTTCATCGCTGTCTGAAGTTTCTTCTTCTTGTTCATTGGTAAAGTAGCTAGTCTCTTTTGCGTGGTACCATCCTCTTAGCATGTTGACATGGAGGATCCTTACTTTCTTCCTCTTGTCTGGCATGTACACTTCATAATTTACTGCTCCTACCCTCCGTCTGACTGTGTAGGGGCCGGCCCACTCAGCGTGGAGCTTATGGGTGCTGGTCGGCAGAAGAACTAGCACGTTGTCACCTGGGCTGAACTCTCGAGATCGTGAACTACGGTCGTACCAAGTCTTCTGTCTTCGCTGTGCGGCTGCTAGGTTCGTTTGAGCTTCTTCTGCCATTTCTTCCAGGTGCTCTCGCATTCGTAAGACATAGGAGATGATGTCTTCTGAACTCCTTTGGTCAGCTTCCCATGTTTCTCTTACGATGTCCAATGGTCCGCGGACCTGTCTACCATACAACAATTCAAAGGGTGAGAACCCGGTCGATTCTTGCGGTACCTCTCGGTATGCAAACAGCAGATATGGCAGGAGCTTGTCCCAATTCTTCGGGTCTTGCTTCGCAAACTTCTTCAGCATGCTCACAAGAGTCTGGTTAAAACGCTCACAGAATCCATCTGTTTGGGGATGATAAGGACTTGTCCTTATCGGTTGCACCTTCAGCATGCGGTAAACCTCCTTTAGCAACTGCGAAGTAAAGTTACTGCCCTGATCCGTTAGTATCTCCTCCGGTACGCCCACTCTGGAGAATAGCTTCATCAGTTCCTCGGCTATCACCTCTGCTTCAGTGCTTTTCAAAGCCACGGCCTCTGGGTATCTGGTAGCGTAGTCGCAGATGACTAGGATGAAACGGCATCCTGATTCAGACCGGTCCAATGGTCCAACAATGTCCATCGCTATCCGCTTGAATGGCACATCGATAATGGGGAGTGGTATCATCTTGGCCTTTGTAGCTAACTTCTTTCCTGCAGACTTCTGGCAGAGGTCACAGGACTTGCAATACTCAGAGACATCATGAAACATGCTGGGCCAGTAGAACCGTTGCTGAATTCTATCAAGTGTCTTCTTCTTTCCGAGGTGTCCGGCCATAGGTATGTTGTGAGCCACCTCTAACACTGTGCGACGACACTGTACTGGTAACACCAACTGATCAACAACGCCCTCTTCACCACTATCCAACAACTTCCACTGACGATACAACAACCCCTCTCTAACAACAAACCTTACGTTTCCGTTTCGTGTCACCGTTTCGGTTTCTGCCAATTTGCGGACGTTTTCCAGTGTCGGGTCCGTTTGCTGTAACTCTCGTAGTTTTTCTGGACTCATATTTGTGGCTTCGACATCCTCGGTTTCGGGTTCTCCTGAACTTGACTCGCCCACCGCTGGTGCAAGTTCGCCAACATCTTGCTGCAATCTTTCTGAACCTTCTTGTCGCTCGTTCTGTAGACTCCCTTGTTGTGCACTTTCCGGACTTGAAACGGTATCTACTTCTTTGCGGGTTCTTTGTTGCCAATCTTTTTTGGCAGTACGTTTGTCCTTCTTTGTCTTCCTCTTCTTGGTTCCTCCTTCAAAAAGGCTATCCTCAAGATCGCAGAACTCTGTTGCATCACTGTCTTTCTCCTCGCCAGTTCCATTGACAGTTCGCTCTATTTCCTCTACAGCTTTGGGTTTGGCTCCCCCAGAAATTTGTCTGGCCAGCATAATAGCATCTTCTCTCTCTTGTTTTCGTTTCTGAAGTCGGGTGAGCACTGAGAATGCATTTGCCTCCCTCACAGCTAGCCCTACAAGGTTCCCGACGTCACGTCCCAAGAGAACATATCTCGGAAGAGTCGGTGACACTCCAGCCCTTATTTTGTATGCAGTACCATTAATGGTGATCTCCAACTGAGCTGTGGGGTATTCTGAGATGTTGCCATGAGCACACTGTACTTGAAGCGTCTGACTTGCGTCGACCTTCTCGGGCGGTACCAAATCTTGGTGTACCAAAGTGCATGATGCTCCTGTGTCTAACACCATCTCCACTGCCTGACCCTCAACAAAACCTGAACAACAATGTTCTCCTTCCCCGTCGCGTGCTCCTAGGTGATAGATGTGAGCCTCCTTTTCCCGCTCTTGCATGTACGAAATTTCTTGCTTCTTGTCATCAACAAAGTAGCTTCTCGGGAGTGCATTTCCAGGCCTGTTGGTACTATTTGTACAGTTCATAGCAATATGTCCCAGACGGTTACATTTATAGCATCGCAGTTCATCTTGTTTCCATGTTTGGCCTCGCGGGGTGGTTCTGGTGCTACCTTCCTGCCTTGTATTCCAGGTTTGGTTTCGTGGAGCGGTCGCGGTGCTGTTTCCTTGTCTTGCATTTTGGACGCTTCTGCTGTTTTCGTCGGTGTCCCTGCCAATGCCTTCTCTAACAACTTTACATTCTGCAGCCAGATGTCCTGTCCGATCGCACTTGTAACATCTTCTCTTGTCTCCTGTAGTTGTTGCCTTTCTAGCAAGATAATAATCATCCGCCATTTCCCCTGCATCTTGCGCCGTCTTGGGTTTTCTTTCACGTACCTGCAATTGGGCGTCTCGGGGCATATCTTCTATCAGTTGTTCCATAACCATGAGATCAGCCAACTCCTCAGATGTGTGTTCTTTGGGTTTTGTCCACTTGTCAAAAGTGTCCCGAAGTCGAACTTCCAATTCCACATAGCTCTCCTGAGGCTCTTTTCTCGCTGCACGAAATCTCTGTCTATACGTTTCTTCGTTAATATTGTACCGTTTCAAGATGGCTGTCTTCACAAATTCATAGCGGTGCGTCTGATCTTTATCCATGGTTGCGAAGGCCGCTTGTGCTTTTCCTGTCAGGTATGGTGCAAGCTTCAAACTCCATATCTCACTTGGCCATTTAAATGCCGTGGCTACGCGCTCGAAGGTCGTCAGGTAATTTTCGATATCGTCACTTTCCGACAGTTTCTGCATCGTCGGTTCCTTAACTGTGTTCCTTACAACTTTCGCGCTTGTCTCGCTGCCAAAATTACTGCCGCCATCTTGGAGACCTTTCAAAAACATCTGTCTTTCTTTCTCGGCTTGTGCATTCCAAATTCGCGTCTCTTCTTCTTCTCTCTGTCTTCTCTCTTCGCTGATTTTTCTCTGCTCTTCGGCAGCTCTTTCACGTCGCTCTTCATCAATTCGCCATTGCTCCTCCTGTTGAGTTTGTTTCTCGGTGAACGCTTTCATGATTTGCAAAAACTGCTGTTGTTGTCTCGTGGCTTCCTCGTCACGTCTTCGTCTGTCTTCTTCTAATCTTTCTCGTTCCTCCTCTCCCCGTTGTCGTTCCGCTTCTTCTCTCTGCTTTCTTTCTTCTTCTCTTTGTTTTCTTTCTTCTTCTCTACGCTGGCGATCGTTTTCCATCATCATCTGGAAGATGCTTAGCACGTCTTGTGGTTTCTCGGCGAGAGATGTTTCCTGAACTTTTCCACTGCGAGTTTCCATGTTTACATTCGGCGAAAATTTGAAATCCTTCTGCCTCACCGCTTCGTCTACTGACGTTTAATCCTCGACGAAAATCATCCCACTTCTGACGCCAAATGTGAAAGACTCAAGTCTTTAATACAGGGTTCCAAACGTAAACTTTATCAACACAACAAACTGCGAGGCGTTCGCTTACAATTTTCATTCCACGACTCTAAAACTCTCCTCGCTCGAAAACCGGAAAGCATGCACGCACCCAGTGAAGCATGACGTAGTGACGTCATTGTCACGGAACCGGAAATCATGACAATTTTGTCACACAGTATTGAATAAAACTTAAAACTAAATACAAGGCTGATCGGACAGCTATAAAGGGTATTTTATTGCCCAATATTTCGGTTAGGCAAAACTAACCTTCATCAGGGGCTACAAAGAGCTAAGTCAAGTCTAAGTCAAGCTAAGTCTTAGCTCTTTGTAGCCCCTGATGAAGGTTAGTTTTGCCTAACCGAAATATTGGGCAATAAAATACCCTTTATAGCTGTCCGATCAGCCTTGCATTTAGTTTTAAGTTTTGTAGCAATGTTTGTTGACATTTGGCCACTGACGTGCTCCCAAAAAAACCGATTTAACGGTAAAAAAATACCCTTTTTAAAAATTTCAGCGGTGAAAGGGTTAAGGTGTTTCCCTCCAGTTTCCATGTAGCCGCACCGACCATTTTTAAGCGGGACTCTGTAAAACGCGGATCCGGACGGCGGATGCGGACGGCGGATGCGGACGGCGGATGCGGACGGCGGACGGCGGACGGCGGACGGCGGAAAATAATAAATCAATAAAATAAATCAATAAATGTATAATGTAAAAAAGGAAATAAATTAATGAGATAATTTGATAAGAAAAATTAAGAAAGAAAAAATAAAAATAAAATCACTATTAGTCGAGACATTTTCGAATCACTGTCGGAAATCAATCGGAAGTCTTCGGTACTCATCGGAATTTTTCGGAAAATGATCAGAAACGTTCGAAAATTGCAGAAATTACATTTCATTCTCCGCGCATTCGTGTATTAAAATCAGTATCTATTTATGCGTGAGCTTATGTACGAGTTTATTCTTTAATTAAAGGAATGACTTAAGATGAAAGTAATTAAGTTCATTTAAGACAATGTTCGGAAAATTTTCAGAAATCTTTGAAAAATGCTTGGAAATTTTCGGAGAATTTGCAGAAATCTTATATGCGCACTATAAATGTATTAATGTCTATATCTTTTTTATTCGTGATTTTATACTATCAAGGAATGACTAATTAAGAATTGGTTCATGCTTAGCGTGCGTCTATCGAGTTATGGATACACGGAAGTTAGTTACACGGAAGGTTGGAAAGCACGAGAGAAGTGTTAGAGTTGCTCGAGGTTGAAAATGTTCCTAAACATTGTTTGAAGCGGATTTGAACCGAAAAAATCTCACTACACGGCTGTAGGAACTTAAAGGAGCTAGTTTTTATTATGGTATAGCAAGGAAATTCGCCCAATCTAATTCAATAGCACGAGCGTACATTTATTCAACAATTGTTTTAGTGTAAATCTGCTAGACGTTCAAAACTTAACAAATACTCTTCACAGACACTTCGAAAACGCGAAGAAGCGGGCGCCATTAGGCTATTCACTCGACTCACTTTCAACTTAACAATTAGATGATGAGCTCGAGCTTTCTATCGAGTGATACTTGATGAGGGCGAAGCGGATCTGGTCGGGTCGCCTTCGAAATCTTGGCACTCCCGCCAAAAAATTCCCTCGCCTATCAACCTCGAGCAACTCTTAAGCCTGGTTTCCGGATCGCTACGATCGCAAAGATCGCTGAAAAGACGTTCAGCGCTTGTAGCGAAATGAACTAAACCACTCTCCATACTTTCAACACAATCGCAACGATCGCTGGAGAGTGGCTTACTCCCTTTCGCTACAAGCGCTGATCGTTTTTTCAGCGAGAGCAACTATCGTAGCGATCATATGGAAACCAGGCTTCGGCTTCTCTCGTGCTCTCCAAACTTCAGGCGTGCATCCATTGACTCGATAGACGCACGCTAAGCATGAACCAATTCTTAATTAGTCATTCCTTGTAGTATAAAATCACGAAGAAAAAAGATATAGACATTAATACATTGGTGCGCAAATAAGATTTCTGCAAATTCCGAAAATTTCCGAGCGTTTTTCGAAGATTTCGGAAAATTTTCCGAACTTAGTTTCATCTTAAGTCATTCCATTAATCAAAGAATAAACTCGTATATATGCTCACGAATAAATAGACATAGATAATAATACACGAATGCGGGGAGAATGGAATATGAAATATTATATTAACAACACAGAATACGATTTCTACAATTTTTGAACGTTTCTGATCATTTTCCGAAAAATTCCGATGGGTATCGAAGACTTCCGACTGATTTCCGACAGTGATCCGAAAATGTCTCGACTAATAGTGATTTTTCTATTTTTCTTTCTTAACTTTTTCTTATTAATTTATCTCATTAATTTATTTCATTTTGTACATTAAACATTTATTGATTTATTTTTATTGATTTATTATTTTCCGCGTCCGCCGTCCGCCACCCGCTGTCCGCCGTCCGCCGTCCGCCGTCCGCCGTCCGCCGTCCGCCGTCCGCCGTCCGCCGTCCGCCGTCCGCCGTCCGCCGTCCGCCGTCCGCATCTGCCGTCCGGATCCGCGTTTTACAGAGTCCCTTTTTAAGCGGCCGTTTAACTAACTTTCCTTTATTTATTTCCTCAAACGGTTGAAGGCGCCCAAAGACGCTTTAATTAATTAATTCAGGTGAAGCGCAACGCATTTCTGCGTGACCATCATGTTTTGCGGAGTAATGTTTAGGGGCTGTGTTCCACGTTATTTTTATCATTCCCACGAATTTCAGTGGGACGTTTATTTGAAAGCAGTTTTTTTATTCGCATTTGACGTGCACTGGACACTCTCGACATTTTGAATTGTAGGGAAAAGAAAGAAGTCAACTCGATTTGCATAATTCTCAACACGCAGAAATGCGTTAACACTTCATCTGAATTAATTAAAGCGTCTTTGCGACGTGCGCCTTCAACCGTGCAATCAAAGCACAACTTCTCAATCGCGTTTTAGGTGAACTTTATTATTTTATTTGACCATGTTGCAATGTTTCAATCAAGATGAAACTTCGAGACAATGTTGTTCATATTATAAAGAAACGACTATAAAAGTTTAAAAAAAAATCTATCTCGCGGTTTTTGAAATATGTAGAAATGTGCTAAAACTACAATATCAAGAACTCAGTCAAAAAACTACGGTTTCCTATAGAAAATCGAATCTCCAAAATTAAAACGAGAAACGCTTTCAAACTTTCATAGTTTCATCTCATACTATAAACACACATTTTGACGTAAATTTGAGATTGAGAAATTAAACTTTTATAAGCTTAATTGAGGATTTTGTAGATGTGCTCATACACATGCAAAATCACAAGTTCGAAATGTTTATCTGATTTACTCAAAATCGGCTTGACAAAAGTTTCTAATTTTTAGATATTTTGTTTGCCATATGTCATAGTTTATCGTAATAGTTTTGATTTTTCTAGATGCCATCGCAATCGCTGGGAATTTAGACTCAAGTGATTTCAATGTTTCTCGTTTATCTCCACAATTTTAAATCCGATTTACAAAATTGTTACACTATTATAAACTTCAAACTTTGTACAATACTTTGTGTAAGTTTCATACTAATTCAATAAAGGGAAGTTAGTTAAACGGCCGATTAAAAATGGTCGGTGCGGCTGCACGGAAACTGGAGGGAAACACCTTAAACAAAAATTAAATTCAAAAATTTGCATCAGTGATAAAAAAACAAAATATATAAAAAACAATAACTGAAATTCATATCTTAATATTTACAATATATACATTATTCTAGGGACAGTACTTCATTTGAAATATTCGCGAAATAAGCAAGTCTTTTTTGCAGTCTTAAAGTTTGCAAGATCATCATGATGGCGGACAGATTCTGGTAATGAGTTCCATAGTGTAGGTGCGGCAAATGAGAACGATCTGCAGCCATAACACTTCAACTTGGCTAGTGGTGCTGTCAGAAGCTTCTTAGATGCAGATCGTAACTGCTTCTTGGGTAAGGAAGATCATGTATTTTGGTTTGAAATCCGGTAAGAGTTTTACGAAACGCGACGCACAACCCCCACCAGAAAATCATCCCCTCCCCACCTCCCGTGGGAGTTATGCATTTTGCATTCCTTCAGTATCAAACCGATCCGCATCCTCAACTGAGAGATAGCCGAAAAGAGAAGCAAACATTCTACTGGGGGAAGATATGTACGCGCTTGCCAGAAAATTACCGACAAATCAACTATTTATATCACATTCGATTTTCAGACCAGACGGAATTCCTTAATGTTTAATTAGAAGTAGTCCTATCAACGAGTATTTGCCCTAACTTGGTAATTTTGTTGGCATTATTTTATACGAATCAACGATTTACGCGAAAGATCTAGACGACAACATGTCGACAACATTGCTAGTGACACAATGTTTTCAGCATCTCTTCAATAGGATCGGAAAAAGTCTTGTAAATTTTTAAATTTAAATTCTTACCGGCAAAATAATGCGGCTTCAAGGTTTGGCACGCGGCACTCAAAAGGTCAACGCAGAAAGCACAGGAGTTTTTGTTTGCTATCGATCCCTGGAAAAAAGTGATTCTATTCTCCTTCTTGACAAAAATGTATCAAATGACGGTAGAGGGAAATAAAATCTGCCTCCCCAACAAGTTTTTCTTGTCCGTGTTTTGTTTACTTTTTGAAGTGTTTGATTAAATATTCATATATTGGGAAATCTTCATAAGACCCTCATAACGATATCGCTTGAGCTCTACCATTTTTGCCGCGAGGAATGTCTATCATTTTAACCTGGAGAAACTAAGACGTGAAAAGGTCTATTTGTCTATTCATCTGGAATACATATAATGCACTAGAGAGTTCTGCAAGATAACAGTACGTGGTGGCTGTTTATAGCTAGCCGTCACTTGCCTTCAAAGACAGATTTCAAGGTAGCTCAAGGTCAAGTATTCAAGGAATCCTTTGTATAGTTATCACATGCTTCACTCGCGAGTTTCACTTGGCTCACCTTTAAGTCCTTTAACTGACTGTTATTAAAAGGCTTTTCAACTTGATTCCCAGACAATCTTTGCAGATGTTGTTTTTTTCCTGTTGTGTGCACGTCGCACTGTCTGGCTTTTGAATGCAAACAGGGTACTGTCCTCAGGGAAATCGTGATTCTGATCTGCCGGATGCAATAAAACCATATTAAAATATCACCCGGCAACATTAACAGGATTATATTTATATATCAACACCCCACACCTAATGTGCGTGCTAAAAGGTAGCATGTGTCCATTCGCATGCCGCGCTGTCTGTGTTTTTTCTGTCTGAGTGCGATTCATTTTACCAGACACACATGTTACTCCCCACCCTTCCCCCCACCACCGCACCGCACCGCGAGAGGTGTACGACAAGACTGTATTTTAAGTCCACTTCTTTTCAACCTTTACATTAACGATTTACCTTTTTCATTTGAAAATTTTTTTTCAGATCCTTTTGTTCTACCAAACGGCACAAAATTAAATTCTCATTTATATGCGGACGATTTAATCATTTTATCACGTTCTAAAACAGGTCTACAAAATTGTCCTAATGCATTATCTTCATACTGCAACACGTGGATGTTAAGCATAAATCCCAATAAAAACCAAGATTATGGTTTTTCAAAAACGCGCAAGAAAATGCTCTGAATATAGATTTTATATGAAAAATCAAATTATTGATGTTGTACAAGATTATACTTATTTAGGAACTAAAATTTCCTCTTAAAGTCTCGCTTGATCATCTAAAAGAGAAAGCACTTCACGCTCTTTTCAGTCTGAGGCGACAAACAGATTTTAGTAAGCTAAATCCGTCCCTTGCCTGTCAAATTTTTGATACAATGATATCTCCAATTTTGCTCTACAGTGAAATTTGGGGTGGATATACCAAATCTGATTTTAAGGCTTGGGATAGCTCACAAGTTGAAAAAACGCATCTCAGTTTTGTAAACGCCGTACGTCTTCCTCCGATGCGATCGAAATCACGCACGCTGAATTTGCTGATTTCCGGTTTTCAGCGAAAAATCAACCAGGCGCTGCAACGGACAGACCACGTGATTTGTGGAAGTCACGTGATTCAAACTCTCCCATGATGTAGTAATGGTAAAAACGGCAAACTGATCCTTACGGCAAGAAGAAAAGATAGAGACAGAAGTGAAATAAAAAAATTAATAAACGGTTGAATATATTATTTATTTAGTTTATTATTTGTTTATTATTTTTTTTATTTCACTTCTGTCTCTATCTTTTCTTCTTGCCGTAAGGATCAGTTTGCCGTTTTTACCATTGCTATTTCAAGATTTTTACTGATCCAGGTCTACGATAGATCCGGTACTCTGTCTTCATTGGTTTGTCGTTGTGGTTTTACCGTTATTATAGTTTTTGAATACGAATCTCCCATGATGGACTACAAGCCTAGACGGGCACACAATTTGTCACAACATGTGTTGCGCGAGTGCGCTCATTGTCTGCTGGAGACGGCAGATTTTATCAGAAACGTGGGAAACCGTACAGCAACAACGACCGCCAGAGAAAAAGAGAAGCCTATTAACACTGAAATCCGGGGGGGAGGGGGTTACTCCCTTATATGACTTTTTTTTCCCTGACTTTTTTTCAACCATTTTTGATGGGGGCTTATTGGAGAGGGGGTGGGGGGCTTTTTTAAAACTGGGGTGACAACCCTTGCTTGGTAAATCATTTTATTTCAAAAGCGGTATTTCTGAAAACTGGAGCATATTAATATTAATATTTATACACTCTGCAAATAGCTAGCGTTGAAGCCGCTAGGCGGCATAGGTATCATTAGCAGTTCCCTGCCTTGGACCGTCCTTTTCCGGCACGGAAAATTTCGTAGTCTCCTCCCAATGCCCGGAAGGCGGCCAGTATGTGCCGCCTTTGTAATGACTTCAGCAAATGGTATGACATTCTAGTCTTCTCGGATAAGGACGAATAAACTGTAGGTCCCGTCTCACAGCACTCTCTGATCTGTTCTTGTGGGACGTTAAAGATCCCACATCACTGTTCGAAAGAGTAGGGGACGTTGACCCCGGTGGTGTGGTCAACCTTGCAGGTTGTGGGAGTGGAAGGGATGGCACCTCGCATGGGACCTGAGTCCCGTTCGTGCCTTTCCCTCTGGACTGTATGAGTCCAGAAAAGTTGTAAGTATCGTGTCGTGGACTTCGGCAGCATTCCCCTCTTTAGGAAAGGTTAATTTCTTTTCTCCGAGTCCGTTTAGCGATAAATCTATACGTTCTGAAGTTGATGGTGGCGTTTGTTGTCTTGCCACTGCTAGACAAACAAAAGACCGGCTCCACGTGCCGTTTGCACGGCCTACCGCGGAGTTTGTGTAAGGGTTTTTACGCCGACTTCATCCATTTCCACGGGGCTGTCGAGCTCGTGACGGAGCTGGCGGGCGGTAGCCAAACAGACGGTTGTGCTCATTTCTGATACTGTCATGAGCACGACTATCTGTAGGCGCGCCATTTGGCTCTGTTTGCGACATCGCGGCCGTCGATGTCGCTGTCGTAGACGTTGCGGTCGTTGTTGCTGTGCACGGGTTTCCTACGTTTCTGATAAAATCTGCCGTTCCAGCAGACGTTGAGCTAGCCTGTGAACAGGCTCTCTGGTGGGATATAGGGCGAAAAAAAAACCAGCTTTCTTTTCGCCGCTATCTACTTTCGTCATACCCCCACAAGGAGGCCTGTTCACAGGCTAACGTTGAGCGCACTCGCGCAAAACATTTGGATCAATAATCTCGGAAAAGTAACTAGTCAGATCAAAACTAAAAACTAGATCAAAAGTTACTAAATCAAAACAACGAAGACAACACAGCACAACAAGGAGAAATCCCCAATGGTGTTTCAAATTGTGACCATTTACGCTTGTAGTGCATTATGGGAGAGTTTGAATCACGTGACTTCCACAAACCACGTGGTCTGTCCATTGGAGAGATGATTGATTTTTCGCAGAAAATTTGTCGAACACTTTTAACAAAAGTATTTCCATACGCTGATAAACCGGAAATCGGCAAATTCAGGGTGATTTCGATCGCATCGGAGGAAGACGTACGACGTTGCAAACAGAGATTTATTTAGAAAATGTGTACTGGGAGTTTAGACAGTTACAATTACAGAAATTTGCGTGCAAAGCGACTATCGTGAGGTGGTTCGCAAACAGCGCACAAACAAACATTTCACAAGTAATTTTTGATGTAGTAATACTCTATGTCCTCTATTCACCACAACAAACGCGCAGAAAAAGTAAATTTTAGTAGGTAATGTCAAGATAAACTTCATTCGCAATAAAGCATGCAGCAAGAGCTGCAATTAGAAAGTAATTGTAAACAAAAAGATTCGTTTCGAAATTCAAACTGAAAAACGTTTGTACATTTAATTTTGGCCCTAATAACGCGCCATAAAATTGAGTATAACTGAGTTAGCGGTGGCGAATGGTAAATCCGAGATTCGCCGAGACGCCGAGACCCTTGTTTTAAAATCGGAGACCAAGACCACAGCTACGTTATAAAATCCGAGCCCGAGACCCAATGCGGGGAAAAACCGAGACCGAGACTCAGTGCCAAAAATATCCGAATCACCTATCAAACAACAAACAAGGATGAAGAATGAGAATGCTTGACAAAAGTATCCGAGACTCCGAGACCTTGAGGAAAAAAATCCGAGACTCGGAGACAGAAAAAGCACCATCGAAACGAGACTTTGAGACTTAAAACAAAAACTACCGAGACTTCGAGACCGGACAAAAATTTTCCGAGACCCACGATTTTGAAGGTACCATTCGCCCCCCCCCCCCCCCCCCTGAGTTACGTTCACAGTATACTGTATCGATACTGTATTATCATAAGAATGCATAATCGTGTTACAGTTTCTGACGAGATAAGTTTAATTTGCACTGTCCTGAATACTGAAGTACTGAAAAATCAGTTAACTATCAATTTTTGAATATTTAATCGACCCCGATAACTCGAACCCCAGCTAAATAGAACTGTTTTTCGTTTCCCTTTAGAATTCTAGTTACCAGGGTTCTACTGTAGCTATATAGCCTGAACACATGAGAGAATCAAAAAATATCTTTTGTTTTTGGTAAGATTTTCGATCGATTTTTCTATTCTTCTCCCCAATAAATAAATAAATAAATAAATAAATAAATAAATAAATAAATAAATAAATAAACAAATGGGGGTGACACTTAACAGTCACATGTGACTGACAAACCTGCGGCCCTCGAATTCCAGCTGGAATTAGTGATCATCGAGGATGGATCAGTTGTGTTTGGTCGCGGCTAGTCCAGTATAAGTTTCGAAAGTTACCATGTAACCGTGGCCCCTACAAACTCACACGACTATGAGAAATGATTTCAGATATTCTGAACAGAATACTGAAAATGTTCTGAATAGTGTAGGCGAATTTTGGAAGTCATTCTATGACAGAAAACCTCACTGGGCAATCGACAGTTTTTTTCTTACCTGTTTGTCAGACATGAGACTGCAAAATGCCACGGCAATTTCCTCTGTGACGTCATTAGCGCGTTTCCGTCTGCGCGCGCTCAACTCTCGCGCACGGCACGTGACTGGTTCGCATCGTACCGAGGCTATCTTCTTTCTCATCATTACCCGATAACCAATCAGAGCGCGCGTGAAAAAAAAAATATCAGTCTTACCGTATACATATGTATGACTTCGCATGAAAGCAAGAAACGTGCACAGCGGTATTTTAATTTACCGGCGGAGTACAACACATACGCGCGACGGGACTACGCGCGCGCGAGGACTGCGTGTTATTACCGGAATCGCGCCTCATATATATAATCTGACATTACAGTTCTTTGAATAAAAAGCATAAGTTCCACGTTTGATTGATGTGCTTGGGTAATGCGTGGAGATATTTTCCTTCCGCCATCCTGTCTCTTCAGTAGTGTGGTTGGCCCAGTTGGCCCAGTGTCTAACAAGACTAAACCACACGCCAACGCCGATTGACAGATCGGCTTAAAATCGTCTGTGTTATCGCAATCTGATTTAAAACAATCTCTTAAAAATCCCAGCGTGCAATGAATTGCACTTGAATCTGCTCCGAGACAGGTTTCTTTGTTTCCATTCCACTTAATACATGACATTGACACACCTGTCGTGGGCAGCAAACAGGAAATTTGCATAAGCCGGCAACGAATTTTCAACGCATGTGGCTCTTGATATGATTTAAACCATCACGAACTGAAACTTTTTAAATAAAAGCACCGAGTATACCGACTCAGTGCGGTTTAGAGTATTCTTATTTTACAGGCAATTTGAAAGATCTCTCGATCAAGTAAAATGAACACGCCAAACAAACATTTCAAAGTCAGTACTAGAAAACACCGGACCGTGAAAAGCAGCGATCATGTTCTGATTTTTGAATGAAATTATTTCGTTTCATTATTACCCTGTAGAAAACCCTTACAGCGCTTCCCACGTTTCGTGAAAAACAGCAAATTAAATATGGTCTTTTAATATCCTGACTGCCCATACAGTATTGCCAAAGACAGTTCTTTTGAAAGTATATATTGTATTTTTAAACTTGGCAACAGTTGTGCCTGCCAAATATTTGAATTACAACATCATCTCGCATTTTCTTAAGTTAGTATTGAAATATTTTTTCATGGAAGAGCGCTTTCGAGATGTGGGGTTGAAAAGCTAACTGGTAATTAAATTACTAGCGACAAAAGCTAGTGAACGTTCGCTTACGGCGACAAGTTTCACTCACTCGATCCTTAGTACTGAAGGACATAAAAGATTGAAAATCTTTTGTATAGCGTGATGCAAATAAGAGAGTTCCGCTAATCGTATACACGAACGTCAGATATTTAGTCGAAGTTTATTTATAAAGAGAGCTTTAAATATAAAATCGCATTGTAAGAAATGGTAGAATGAGATCACATCTTACCTTTCAGGGTCTTTCAGGTTTTACGACTGAACTAAATCAGTAACGAAGCGATTGTTTTCGAGGACTTTAAACTTAAATAAATTATCCTGGTGGTCGCAGTCATTGCTTTCGATTCAGGGAACCAGACCTGATATAATCCTACATGATTCGGCGTTCGCTCGCGGTTCAGAGTAGCCACAAGTCAGTATCAAAGAAGAATTTGTTTGCTATCTATCTTTCAACAACAACAAAAATAGAAAATAATTTCAAATTTACCTTGTAAGAAGGGGTGTTATCGCCGGTCGCATCTGACACTCAACATTAGATGTTCAAGGAAGGAGCTGCCGCAATAAATACTCTGAGCCGGCGTGTCACATGTGAAACTGGTTAAAGAATATTGCTTGGTCTATTTACCATATTCAGGAGCCGACAATGGCCGGATAAGATTTGCTAGAAAAACAGCCCACGAGGCTACCCAATAGCAAGACAAATTTCCATTATAATTACTGGCGGTAAGAACAGTATAAATACAATTTAAATAAAATAAATATATTTTTTAAAATGAAATAATTATAAATAACACTATTCATTTTATGATAAATTGTCAGTGTGAATAACAAGTTTCAAGAGATTTAGGCCCCGTCCACACGTATCCGGATATTTTAAATCCACAACTTTTTTGTTGCGGATTGGCCTTCCGTCCACACGTATCCGGCGAATTCGGGCAAATACGATTCGAATACGCTACGTGTGTACGCGAATATTTTCTAATCCGTAACAAAAAAGTTGCGGATTCAATTGATTTGATTTATGTTTGTTTTTCAACAACAACAACAACAACAACAACATCAACAACAACAACAATTACTCTGACCAATCACGGAACTCGCAGACAATCCGATGAACCAATCAGAACTCGAAGTGAATACATGCAGCCGGCACCAAGCGCGGGAAAACGCGTGCGAGCAAATCACGATTGGTTTTGGTTTTACTTCTGATTGGTTGAGAAAATGGCGCGAGATATTTTAGCCAATCACAAAGCGTAGCAATGCAAAACCAAAGCAATTGTGTAATTACTTTCGACACTTAATTGAAAACTGCTCTATAAAATAATCATGTCTCATTAATTGTCGCTTTAACATTGAATCATAAATATAAGCAGCAACAGTTCTACAGACAAACGGATCAGCTTTCTTAAAAAGAAACGAAATTTTTGAGATATTGCCAGTCATTAAAATTTGGGTATTTGTCATTTATCTCATTGAAAAATTTCTTGCGCGTATCGCTGTAATGATGGCAATTGAATAGAAAGTGTGTTTATTATATAAGTACTGAGATTTATTCATAGATTGGCAGTGATGAAAAAATCGTTCTGTTTTTAGTCACAGCCAATCAGCGACGCGAACGATAGAATTTCACTTGTGAAAAACATCGTTCGCGGCGTCTGATTGGACGAACGATGGCTCTAACGATGTTTTTTCACTGGTGAAAAGTGATCGTACCGGAAACTACGTCATTCTTGGCGCGAAAAGTGGGAAGCCGCTTTTTTTGTCGAAAAGATTTGCAGACGCCGCCGGGTCGGTTGACAATTTTAATGCAGAACAAGAAAACAATGCCACGTTACAAAAAAAACGATATGTAAAACTTTTTCAAATTTAGAAACCAAGATTGAACTTGGAAAAAGTTGAAGAATTTTCAGCAGTGGAGCTGAACGAATACATGTGACTGAGCTCATCATTACGGTCAGAACCAAAGATGGCACTGAAAGACTATGAGCCGTTTTCGCTCCGACGTTTATTGGCAAGCTTTGAGCGACATCTAAAGAAAAAAATACTCTGCCAGTATCATGAGTGACCTCGTATTTGGAAGAAAAGGGAAGTCCTTCTATCCAAACAGAAAGAGTTGAAGAAAAAAGAAAAAGAAAATAAGCCAAACGCTTCGATAGCTTTAACAAGTGATGAATTGAATACGCTAAATAGAGGCTGCAAAAAGTTGACTACGCAAGGACTACGAGTAGTCCCTCATTTTTTCTCAGGGATAGTAGAGCGAGCGAAATGCGAGCGCGCGTGAAAATCACCCCACGCGCGTCTCGCCTTTCTCGCGTGGGGTGATTTTCACGCGCGCTCGCATTTCGCTCGCTCTACTATCCCTGAGGAAAAAGGGGGGACTACTCGTAGTCTAGCAAAAAGCATCGGAGATATGTGCTGGGGTGATGTTAAGTTGAAGCGTTGCCGCGAAGCTAGCTTTTATTATTTCCATTTATTTCGATTTGTTGAAATTTTGAAAAGAAAATGTTGAATCTTTTATAACCTTTTGTGTGAACAAAACTCATCATCGCCTAAATATTTTTAAAAGAAAATGTTGACTCTTTTTAATACGCTTTTCAGCGAATAAAACTCATTTCAGCGTCTAATAGCTGTTGTCATTATTGTTTGAAAGAAACCTTAGTACTTATAAAATAAACAAATAACTTCATGGTTGGTTCGCTTGTACGATTTTTATTCACTCATTGTGAAGAATCACAAACTCACTCGCTCGCAAAGCCTCGCTCGTTCGTTTGTGATTTTTCCAACTCGTGAATAAAAATCGTACGTGCTCACCAACCATGAAGTAATCTCTATTTCATTTTCAATTTCATTTAAATGACAGAGGTAGCAGATTCTCAGATTTTCAGGTGTCTTGTTATGCCCGCCAGTTTCAATTCTTTAGTTGTGGTTTCCAAGGCGAAATTTATTGATTTGTTTTTTGTGAAGCCTACCGGTATTTTTTATTGAATCCAAAAGGTCAGTTTGATTCGTGACAATCTTTTTTAAAGACAGAGTAGAATTTAAGTTTTTTATTTAAATTTAACAGATTAAGTTGATGGCTAGTTCGTCGAATACGTACAATAATGTTATTACAATTACTAATGTCTAAATTTGAGATGTTTAGATTTTAAATGTTACATAACGAATTAACTCTTTGTATTAGATTCAGATGATTTTTGTCTGCCATATCTTTAGACAGGTAATAGCATTGTTTGGCAATATTGTCTTCTGGTAAATTTTCCAAGTGCAACCAACATTTAATTATATTTATGTGGATTTTTCCTTTTAGTGATAGTCTGCCTTGTTCATTTCTACATGCTACATTGGGGCATTGCTCATTGACTCCAAGGAAAAGTTTGCAGAAATAAATATGGGTTCGTTCAATTATGTCTTTTTCCCATGAGTTATAATCATTTTTGTCATAAATTCCCCAAACCTCTGAACCATATGTGAGAATCGGGAGGAATAGAGAATCAAATATTTTGTTGACAATGTCAATTGGTAACTTTGAGAAATCTAGGTAACGTCGTGTTGTTTTTCAATCTATCCAGCTGAGTTTTATCTGGACTTTTGGCTTTGTAGAAGTTTGTATTTACGACCAAAAGCCCAGCACAGGTACCCCAACCGCACAGAGAGCGCGTTCGAGACTGCATGAATTATCATGTGGTGACCCCCTCTTTTTATTATATTTTTTGATGTACTAAATGTAATAAATAACTGTGTAAAGTTTTCGAAAATTTTTATTATAACTTCTTTTTCAATGGAATCACCTTAAGTGCAATGAATCTGATTGAGCAGCAAAACAGACAAAAGGGAGATTTTAGCATACTACTGGGAGAAGTATTTTTTTCTCGTTTATTTTCTTTCCTGATACACGTGGAGTGTAAATTGAAATAGGCCATTTGCACGATGACGTCATTTGACTACTACTACCAGAATTCATTTCGTTTTTCCTTTCTTATTTAAATTTTGTAATCCCAGTGCGGTTTAAATAACAATAACCCTAATTTGCACTACAAAACAAAAACCTGAAGGATTCTGGTAGTAGTAGTCAAATGACGTCATCGTGCAAATGGCCTATTGAGATAGAAGTTGCAACATCACACACAATATTTGCATGCGATGTTGCAGTGACTCCGCTGTTTCCGTCCACGTATCCACCGGCGCTTCAGTACTGAAATCTCACGTGCAACCTGACTTACATCGCTACCCCAAAGTCATATATGAGAGGAGGTGCGATTTTTCTTTTGTAGTGCCGGATTATTTTTCACACCGACGGACTAGCTCTACATTGCGTGTGTGCTTGACTGATTCATTATAAGAAAGGGATTTTACTCTATATTAAAAAATTTAGATCGACTCATGACGAAATGGAGAAATGGGGGCTGTGGGATGCCGTTACTATATATTATATAATCATATAATCTTCGATCCATGATTTCGTCCAACCAAGCTGATAATCTCGTCTGAAACGGAAAATTGAGTTCACTATCCTAAAAGCCAAAAAAAAGAAATCCAAAAACAGAAATCGAGACCAGGAGACCACATGCAACTCTCCTCCTCGAGACAAAGTTTTTGTGGTGATCACGAAATCATTGCACTGAAACCGTCTCGACGGGGTAAAGCGTACGTATTTGCAATTATTCGCTAGGTCATTGTAATTCATCCTTACCTTCGATAAGACGTTCCTCTCTGGGTATGCTTAGTGCTTGAGAAACCAAAGCCGAAGTGGGTGATTTCCCAAATACAACAAAAAATACAAATATTTTGACATTTTAACCTTGCTATGCAGCAGCCTTTTTCAGGACATCTACCATAGGTGTAGTGAAGCCAGTTGTGGAACCAATCTTCAGGCCCATCACATGACGCAGGATGTTTGTAGTGTCAACTGCACCTGTGATCATTTGAGAGTAGTCATCTAGGCATGCAATCTGAAGTGGAACAAAGTTGACAAACATCCTTTCCACATCTTCCTCATTTGGAAAGCGGCCAAATTTGTCAAACCATTTCCTTCTCACAGATTCCATATGCGTAATTTTACGGATGTGGACCTTCTTGTGGGCTCCCATGGGTTCTCGTGCCTCCTCCATCGTGATTGGGACTCCCTCAGCTTTAAAAACATCTAAGAAAACAACAGCCGGGGAGTACACACCACAGTCGAGAACAGTACCTGCCCAGTCCAGGATCACACCCTTTACATTTCCCTGGTAGTGACGCACCATTCGGTTAAGTATCGTCTTCATGGCCAAAGTATTATCACAAATCCTGTGAGTGTCAAAGAGAATCAATTTTGAGTGGCGAAAATCTAGTTATAAGGCAACTATAAATAAAAGATTTAGCACAGAAATAGCAGAGTAACCCGATGCCAGCTTTTTAAGCCTGGTATTCATATGTCGGGAAAATCTCAGACGATGGGGGATTTTGCTGTTTCCCGACCGTCCCAGATTTTGCCGATTTCTCGAGAAAATCGGCGATCATCGCAGAAATCTGGAACCCGTTGGGAAAATAGAAACGTTCCCGATTTGTCCCCGACAGGAGCTGGTAATAAGCTCCTGTCTCCGACCATCCTACATGATCGGGGATATCTACGATTTGGTGTGGGCAAAAAGCGGTACCAATCTACAAATATTGACCCCTAAAAGGTACGGCGAGCACCCCAGTCATTTTTATATGGGAGTCCGCCCCCCCCCCCCCGGGCCATCAGTCTACGCCATCGACAAAACATGGTGATTAACCTTCCCTAAGATGGCCTTTCAAAACTGAAAACGTTGCCTCGAATGTATCGCATTAGCGAACCAAGAAAGAGTGGAATACTCTTTGAATTTTTCATGAAAGCTTGCTTCTGTGTCTCAGATGTGTGGTGCAGTTACTGAATACCGAGGCGTGCAAAACTGTATATGATAAAATAAATGTGGCAATTTTGTGTTTAAACTTCTTATTTTAAGGCTTCATAAAACACTTTCAAAAATCCTTGGAAATTGTGATTTCCTCACCTGTATTCTGAACTCCTTTCTGAGCGGGATGTTTCTTCGTGTCGTTTGAGAAACAACGACAGTGTTCAGTGATTCCTGTACAACACAAAATGTAAATATTTGCCTTCACGTGACTGTCCGTGGTGGCAAATATTCAGGAATCTGATTGATATATAACTTTTTCCTTCCATTCCATTTTGTTATATTGTTCAGTTCCTTTAAATCTGACTTCATAACTGACGAATCAGTTCTACACAAGTGCCTTTTGTGTACAAAGTTAAGCGGACACTGAACAACAAAACCAGTGAGGTTTGCCGAATCAGTGACAGATCTGGATCAGCCGGCAGAAAATCTTTAACAAATGTAAAACAAGAAATTAGATAGAAGCATCGAGAAAAATAAAATAAACTAAACTTGATATTATTGTGTATAAATAAGTATATATTGTTGTTGTTCTTGCCTGCGGGAGGGGGAGGGGCAGGGGCAGGGGAGGGGCCATCTGCAGCCAAAGACACTTGCGTATAGTTTCAGTAAACTAACCTGGAGCATTGTGTTTAGGTTACCATTTAAACAAAAAAATTTTTTTTCACTTTTCAAAGTAACGCTAAAAATGGCGGCATTGCCCCTCTAATAAACAGCTAAAACTGAAACTGAAGCCTTCTGCTACAATTGCACTTTTCTACCACATAATAAAATTATTGCGCCAAATCGAAACACATCTCGTTACGAGGTTTTCACAAGATAACAAACACCATTGTACAACCCCTTTTGTTATAGAGTGATTTTACTTCATCTGTGAAACACTATCCAACAATTAGTGTGTGATAGTCCAAATTAAACAAAAGGAAACAATGGAATTATAGTCTAATAGTGCGTACTATTCTACTAACTATTTCACAGATGAAGTAAAATCACTCTATACATCCCTATGAAATGTCGGGGATAAATACAGAGCCGCATTGATTTCCATCGCTTGTCACTTGCAATATTTATTTCACATACTTAGTTACTGCCTTATAAATTGTATGATAATTAACTAATAAAGATTTTTGTTGTTGTTGTTGTATTTCGAGTTCGTGGCGAACAGCGGTAAATGGAAACACTCCTAAGTCACGCGATAAAAGGCAAGTAACGCGATATAAAGCAACCGACTACAAGAAACACGCGTTTGGGTGGTCAGCGTTAGTTAACCAATCATAGCTCATATTGGTAACCCAAACGATCCCAGAAATCTCTGCGCCAAAAGCTAGCGTTCAGTCTCCCCATAGTTTCTGGAGTGATGTAATTGTAAATGTTTATCCTTCAGCATCTTATGTAGGCTCGGATCGTAATAGTTTTCAGCATTTTCCATTACTTATACTTTGATGATCAATGGTGCAATTGATGTTACAATGATGGTATCAAAGAAATGCCTTGTCATTGACTGTAACAAGTAATGGTCTCTTGTGACGCAATAAGTTACCATAGCACCATTTTTTTAACTTAAAAGTGTTACTAACTCACCAACAAGCTCAGTGACTCCATTTTTTTTATCAAATTATTATAAAAAAGTTAAGGTAGCTCTGAAACCCCTCGCAGGATTTTTCAAACTTTAAGTTTTTCACCAAGACCACTTTTTTTAAGTTATGACCACTTAACGCTTATATTAAGGGTGCTTCTGCAGGTTATACTGTTACTATGGTAACCTGTTACACCGTGACAGTGAACATAACTTGTCCAACAATTACTGGGCATTTGTTTGAAATCAATTAATAAGTAGTGGTAGTGTTGATGCTTAAGTCCAAGTACAGGAAATAACAATATTTAAAAAAGCTCCTGGGAAGAGATCATGCACATACGTTTTGGTCACATGACCACACCTACCAGAACCAACTGGTTATGCAATGCAGGTGGCAGACATTTAAAACAGAAGTCAACTTACAAGGGCATTCATTGAATTTGCGAAAAAGAACTTCTATGCAGCAACTAATTGGACAGAAAAGCAAAACATGGGGCATATTTTTGGGAACATATTCTGGCCTGATTCCAAAAACAGAATACCTCTTAACATTGCACCTATTTCTTCCCGGGAAATATACAAGTAGCAACTTCAGAGTATCTGAAAAACGTCCGGCATGCGAGAATTTAAATAACAGTTTTGAAAATGTACAATCCTGATTTTGTTTTGACCAGAATATATCCCTAAAACACTCTTGAAAATAGGAACATTTAAACTCAACTGACAAGTCATTAAAAGTTTTGGTTTTATTTCATAGAATACATAAATACAGTATTGATTTAAAAAGTAAAATAAGTTACCACTATTAGTTGAATGGAACTTTGTACAATAATTGTCACAATTGTCAAAAGTTTCAATTTGTAACTGCTATCTTAAATTCTTGTACATATATAGTGACCCTGCACTTTTGTCTGATAAAACAAGCTGGTGTTGAAATTTGAAAAGGATAAATAGACCGAAACGTTTGAAATAAGAAGTTATCTATATAAACTATAAAAATAGGTTGCACTAATTTTATGATACTTTGTTGAAAAATATGTGGTATAAGCAGAAAGCTAAGGGTGACAATTTGAACATAATTATGGATGTCATAGCTGTAAGTTCGGTGAAACTTGTTTCTATATTACAATGCCCTTATTACACCACAATGATTAAAAAATTTATTGACTGCATTTCACTGCATTTGTAGATGTTTGGTTTTTGTTGGCTTAATAGACAAAATGAAATTAACATATAAAACAATCTGGAGAACAACACAAGATAATGAGCTCTTTTAACGCGGCCACAAGTTAGCTAAAATTTTCCTGATTGTTAGGGCATTCGAAAGCTTATCATTTTTTTAACTATCGAGTTCATTTTTTATGGCTTTTCTCCATTAGCAAGACGTCGGTTGATGTCTTCTATAACAGGCGGCAGATCAACGATGCTGTCAATCACATAATGTGCCCCAGCATTGGCAAGAATATCATAGGAACGTGCAAGCTTCCTCTCGTAGTCTTCTTCACTGAGGTCAGCAATCTCTTCCTCATTCAAGGCAACATAATTTCCCTGTAATAAAAATATAGAAGAGAATTTATTACTACAATTAACAGTACTTTCACGATTAATATAATTCCTGTTTGCAGTTCAATCTGGAGTGAGGAGAATGGATGGTTTTTCATGTTACATCACAGCGGCCATGTTGGTGTACAACTACAATAGAATTTTAATGAACTTCTTTTGTTATGGAAACCAATATTGCCGTCATGGCCTTTGCCATTTGAGTCGCACAGGACAGAAGGTCATGCTAGTGAAAACCATCTATTAATGGCAAGTTATGTCATTGAGCAATTTTTTTACTGCTGGCCTTTCCTTGAAAGTCCCAATAACTTTTTGTCCTGGAGGTACATTTTAAAATTAGATGTATAGAATGGTGGAAGTTTTTAGCCTGCAAACTAGCACTACTTGTTTTTTCCAAATTGAATTTTATTGTCTAGCTTTTAGATCCAACAATTTGAATCTTTAATATAAACACTGTTCATATATTTCAATAGTTTTCTGGGCCTGAAAAGTAATTAGGTCACTTTCAAAAAGGTCTTGATCAATTTTTAAAATATAACAATTTCAGGAAAAAAAGATAGTAGTAATTTAAATGTATATAATACTGCAGTTTGTAAAAATTGGGAACTTTCAAAAATCTAAATGCAGATCAGACAAGGAAAGTTAATTGAAAGGAGTATAAATAATAATAAAGCCTAAAAATGACCTACAACTATTATTACTTTAAGGTCGCGGGGGACAGATTCCGCTCATCAGTATGCATTTATGAAAAGAGTATGCACGAAGTGCGACGGCTGATACCGAAAATGCGCGAAATATTCACGAACAGGCTTTGTGATGTTTTTGCATCAATAATTGCACATGCAAAGTGCTGTCTGGTAAATTACATTATTTTTGAACGCATTGTTCATTCCGCATGAAGTATTGACTATAGCCGTGGATTAAAATTAGCAAAATTAGCATAAATTATACATTTTTGCATTCGTGTTTGCTCGGGAAGCCTTCGGAAGCGTAAAAACAAGGATTTGTGTCCAAGAATTCAGCGCGGATAGAGAATTTCATGAGTTGACACTGCAAGGAGGTAAACTAGGTGTATTGTAGATTGTCATATCTGACTCAAAATTTTTAAATAGGCTTTCAAAGGGAAGATATGAGGCTTCATATTCTAACATGGACAATTTTTCTCCTTTAAAAGCTAATAACTTTTAATTAAAGTTGAAATAAAAAAATCGGAGTCAGATATGACACAATAGACGTTTTGACGGATCAGAGAGTGGGGAAATCAACTTGCTTTGTGTTCTTCTCGAGGAGCAAACTTGGACACAAAACCACGTTTTAAGAAAAGATAACTTTAGTGGCTTACAGCATTTTCACAAAGCGCGATCCCTTCAATAAAGAACAATCCTTACGCACTTCCATTATTCGCCAATATCTCTGTTAAATTTTAGCGAAATCGACTTTCAAACCTTCACGACATAACGTTTTTCTAAGTGGCACCCCTGCCAAAATTTTGCCTTATGAATTTATTCACGGCCAGGTATCCCCCGCGACCTTAATATGTTTTGTTTAGTTTTTGTTTCACAGCATTTGCGAGACCTGACATAAAGGTCAGGCATATTTGTTGGAGAATTCATAACTGAAAAAATTGAAATGCAGCAAATTGTTTGTGAGAAAATATACAGGAGAAATAAACTTACAGTCTTAGCAAGTCCCACACTCCAGCAGCCAGCTGATGTACCCTCCTTAACACCATCAGCAGTGTCATCCACCTTTACAATGGCCTCAATAGGATTGACGTCCAACTTGATTGCATTTAACCACACCATGTAAGGGTATGGACGAGCTTGTGGCACCTCATCAGCAGCAACATACACATCAGGCGCGTAACCTTGCTCTGCAGCAGCCTTCTTCAGGACATCTATCATAGGTGTAGTGAAGCCAGTTGTGGAACCAATCTTCAGGCCCATCTCATGACGCAGGATGTTTGTAGTGTCAACTGCACCTGTGATCATTTGAGAGTAGTCACCTAGGCATGCAATCTGAAGTGGAACAAAGTTGACAAACATCCTTTCCACATCTTCCTCGTTTGGAAAGCGGCCAAACTTGTCAAACCATTTCCTTCTCACAGATTCCATATGTGTAATTTTACGGATGTGGACCTTCTTGTGGGCTCCCATGGGTTCTCGAGCCTCCTCAATCGTGATTGGGACTCCCTCAGCTTTAAAAACATCCAAGAAAACAACAGCCGGGGAGTACACACCACAGTCGAGAACAGTACCTGCCCAGTCCAGGATCACACCCTTCACCTTTCCTTTGTAGTGACGCACCATCCTATACTCCGAACGAGGATTCTTCAATACAGAGCCTAACAAAGCACAAACACATTAAGTGTACAGCAACTCATGGCAAAAATTATGTTTAAAAATAAATGAGCCCCTCTTTTAAGTTTAAAATCAGCATGATTGATTGCTATTGATAAAACGACCATTTCAGGGACTGTAGCAACAAACGTTCAAAACAATGATGGTACCAAAACAAGAACATTCGACTCAAATTATAGATTCAATCTTCATCATCTTATCCCTTAAGGGACACTGTCACCTATTTTTAGTATTTCTTTGAAAAGCCAAAAAACATATCTACAGGTTTGAATGGAAACCTTAAAATAACGGTCCCATTTTGTTAAAAAATACTCTACCAATACACAGAAACTAGTATTCGTAATCTTTGGCTGTGGATGGCCAGGATGATAATGGATTGCAACTTGAAAAAAATTGGCTAATTTTTTCAAGTTCCTCCCAAGAGTCATGGAAAAATCGCAGAAAAGTCTATTATGGTTTGTTCTTCCTTGAAGAAATCACTTGCTATTATCTTCTTGGTGTTCTAAAAGCAATTTTATGTTTGAGCAAAGCTACTTTGTCATATATTTAGTGTATTTTGACCAAAACACAGCAAAATGTGCGTGACAATGCCCCTTTAAGAATGAGTGTCAGTCACATCAACTTTCAGTGGCAGATTAAAGAGGATCAGGCTGCTTTGTTAAAGAAAGTGAAAAAAAAAAAAAGATTTTGATAGGCAAGAACACTGGAACTGGACAAATTGTTAAATTCAAAGATTCATAAGAGAAGCAAAAAAATCAAAATTCTGCAGATACCCATTGTGCAGTTCCAGAAAATATCCATACTCCCCCCACGGAAGGTTTTTTGTTAAGCACCCCCTGTCTCCCCAGGAAATTCCAGTTTAGCTTCATACTTTGCTTCTAAAATGTTGGCTTTTAAGACCCCCCTCCCCCTAGGAATTTCCAATGACCTTCCATGGGGTGGGTATGGATTTTTTCTGAACCACACATTGGGAGCTGAGAGAAGCTTAAATGAATTGGCAATTCAATTTTTTTTGTGGGGCAGGGGGCATAATTTGAAGAGTAGCATTTAACCTGATAAATGAAAAGGTATTTTGAGTTTACCAGCAAGTCCAAAACTACTGGGGGTATACATATCAAAAAAAGAACATATGGTATTTATCTGGGGAAGTTGGGGAATTCAACTGACATGAACTAAAATTCCATGCCTAATCTGGTTTATGAAAAGTACCCATCCCATAATACCTACACAGAAAGATTTTTGCTTGGATTGCTTTGGTAATAAGTTTAACTGCTCTGGGAAATCATTTCAATTGTTTTTAAAAACATTCAGAATTTTCATGAAGATGGCATGTGTGCCACGGGTAAATAAAGCGTTTCAGTGAAGTGTGAAAAATTCGCAGTTTGTATTATGGATTACGTAACAACGACTAAGGAAATTTTATTTGTGGTCTCTCGCTACTTCTGTTGCTGAATAATTTTCCTCGCCATGACAAATGCCAAAACGAAATTTAATCACCGGAAACCGGTATGAACTGGTTGGGCCTGCACAAAATTCTCAGTAATTTGTCAGCGTTCGAAATTTTTTTCGCCGCTAGGATTTTGACTGCTTGGAAAGGAAAAAGATTTGATAAAACACTCATTTCGGACTTATTTAGAAAATAAAGTTCACATTTTTCGTTTCTGAATTTTTTTTTTTTTACAGTGCTCGCTGTTTAAAAGGATAAGTGTATTACAGTCTCAAAAAGAAATATACAAAAGCGCGCGAATTACGGCGGGATGACGACGAAGATTTGCGAGAGATCTGGCATGGCATAAGCTAAGCTTTCACAAAAAATCAACCCCCTAAAGCCATAGAAGTCGCTCAAGTAAGCTAAAGGAAAGTTATAACTTACCGCTAACAAGTTTCAAGTCGTCACCAGAGCTTGTAGTTGCTGTAGGTGCTTGTGTTTTCGCTTGGCCGTGAGCTTTCCTCGCCAAAACAGTAGTCGAACACACAGCAGGACGAAGACTGCGCGCGGCAGAGGAGAAAACGTTTCGCATCGTTGACAGCATTTTGTCGTCTTGTGATTATGCTCTTCTTGGCTAAAGCTTGAGACGCCGGAGAAAGTTTTAATCCACTCTGTGCGAAAGCCAAAGCGAATGACTCGAACTACTCTTTCCGGCAATTTGTATCTCCTATCATGTGACAGAACGTCAACAAAGCTTTGTTTACGTCTAATGCATTGTCATGTGATTCTAGCGTGCGCTGCGTGATTCTGTCACGGTGTTGACAAAATAACGCCTAATGATGTAGGCGGCAAAACACCTTCGGGCCGCTTGCCGCAGCTGGAGTATAATAAAAGCAAATTATCTCATTGTCTGTCCGTGGTTTGGTCCGCCACTCCCTTTTCAGTTGAAAAATATGCCGTGTTCATGTCAAATATCAAAGCAATACTGTATTTGCATGCTTGTCGTATAAACAACGCCGTTGAATTTTTTCCCCAACAATGCACGACTGCAGTTGTCTTGATTGGACAATGCTTTCAATGTCATTGTCTTGCTTGCGTTGTGTTTTTTATACGAACATTCTTCAGGGCATAAAGGCGGATCTATGTTTCCTCATTAGCGTACACGTATGCGCCTCATTCTCTATATTAAAATCGAGCTAAAAAAAAACAACTCCGAATATTGAAACGGCATAAACACAATTAGTTTTATCTGGAAATTTGGGGTAGTGCCTGATATGCTTCTTTGTGCGATGCTCCCGGCAATGCTGTTTTAAAAACTCGAAATTTTGTCTGAACCCACTTCAATTTGTGGTTCTTCCCTCGCGTACCGGTTCACAAGGGATTTCACATATTCCCTTTGAGGGTATTTAACATCTCCGTTTAGTGTATTGTTTAGTCTTTTGTTTTTGTCCTTGTGTACCGCGACACCTACCCTGGGTGCCAGAGGTTTTTATTTTTTTAGTGAAAACGGCGAATTGCGACAATATTCAGAGAACGGACCTCTGGCCAGGGTGCGCGACACCAGGACAGAACCCCTTTTGTGTTCATATCGTCATTCTGCAAAACATGTTGACATGTATATTATATTGTATTCCGTTTATGAATATATATGATACTTCTTTTCATGGTGTCTTTTGCGAGTCCACTGAAATCGATGAAAAGACGAGAAAATAAGCCTAAATAAAAATCATTTTTTCTAGAAGGCTAAGATATTTCCGATTTATGTTTGTGAACCACACACGATGTGAGAAGCGGAAATGGTCAGGGTGCCAATATTTTGTATCTTCCTTGTGTAAATAATCTTTCACTTTATTATCATAGAATCAAGCGATTATATCCGACATTTTCTGGATATTTTAAGAAGATTTCTTTTTAGTCAGTGAAATTAGTCAGCGCAGTAAAGTGAAATGATCGGTAGCTGGTAATAGCGACAAGTTCACAGGTGTGCGTGACAAGTAACGCATCCAACAGTGATGAGATGCAAAATGCGCATGATCTCGATCATGGGACTGGATTTCCATTTTCCGGTTTAATCACCCACAGGAATTTGAAATTCACAGCTTTTATCATGTGATTTTGTCTTGTGAGAAGCACGAGAACCGAGTGTCAGGTTTTGCCGATTACCTGCGGGCGAAAATGCACGTGCGAGTACAATGTACTTCACCGCCACGTGTTTGATTCCAGAAGCTCTTACAGTGGAAAGTGTGTTCGTAATAACGGGTTCTTTTCCATACATTTTACTATAACTGGGCTGAAGAATATCATTCGTTATATCGGGGTCTTTGCTGACTCTTTGATATACCGTGGTTCGTAATATCAGGGTTCCACCGCGAGTTCTCTTACCGGGCGTGCGCCCCCGGGGGGGGGGGGGGGGGGGTACTCAACAACGTTTTGTACGGGGATGCTCCGCCCCAAGGTCCAAACCCTTACCCTTTCATATACCGTCTTTGACAGAAAAGGTACCCCCTTTCATATACCTTTCATTGAAAATGGTACCCCTTTCATATACCTTTCAATGAAAACGGTACCCCTTTCATATAGCCTTTACTTGCGTCTGTTTGATATATTTTGAAAGGCCCTTTTTATAAGACTTAAATGGCAGTTTTCCCTACCTTTTTTACGACTCAACGGCGTGTTTTCGGTTCCCTTTCCTATTCTTCGTGAAATCCCTACCCTTTCATATACTTCAACTCGTGAAATCCCTACCCTTTCATATACCTCCAGCCTCAAAAAGGTACCCCTTTCGGGCGGAGCATCCCCGTATAGCCCATTATAGGGAGTACCCCCCCCCCCCCGGGCGTGCGCCCCCTCTGAAGGAGTCAAATTTGACTGTAATTTCTTCTATTTTTACCGCGCGAATCGATTTTGTTCCCTAACTTTTGTTCCCTCGTCTTCGCTTTCCGTTCATGATAGTTTCTAAATATGCTGTGATGAAATCGCTTCGTGCAGTGAAAATAGAAGAAATTACAGTCAAGTTGGTTGGTAGCTTCTCGATATATCAACAACGCAATGAAATACAACAATACCTCGTTCTTTTTATCCATTGTTACGTTAATTTTTTCTTTTGTGTTGAATCGTTTTATGGAATATTCATAGACTGCTAAGCCATTGTTGTTGATATATCGAGAAAGGGCCACAGTTGGTTCTTCTGCGCCCTTTGCGACTACCGGGAAAAAATGTCCTCTCCTTACGGCCTGCGCCGTCCGGCCCCAAGAGACAGAGAACGGGCATGGTTTTTTTTAGCCATTTTGCTCTGCAATTAGGCTAGAATATAATGAGAGGACGGGTCAAACAAACAGGAATGTAAAGGGATCAAAGAGCCTTTAATACTCCAGAGCTCAATTAAATAGCTGTTTCATAACAATGCATTGAATGAGAACAAAGTACCTCTTTCCCCGAGCGCCGGCCGCCGCAATTGCTTTGAACCGAAAAAATACGCGCACCTGGAAGAGTAAAAGAAAAATACGGTTAAATTTTCTGCCAACCGCATAATCTCACCACTGCCTCAAGGCTGTTTATTCGCTCAGTTGTGTTTGTTTTTGGGATAAGCATGATGAAAAAGGGTTTCTTGGGTCGGTGTGTCGTCCAGCTAGTGCCGGGACTACGCGTATGTTCAGTGCGCGACATTTTGACTGGATCAGAAGCGTCTTGCGCTTTTGTCTCCCTTCATCAAAATGGACACCGGTGAACTTCGAATAAGCTAACAAATTCGGGTTGAGAATGGGAAAAGAGCGGAAAGTATCTTGTGATGACGATGATGATGGTGGCCAGAGGGGAGATTAACGGGTATTATTTGTCGTTTCAATACCACGGTCGCTAGTGTAAATTAGCCTTTAGTTTCTATTAAAAACTTTGGTTCTGCGTCGGTGGTAACCAACGCACAGACATTTCCTATTTCCTTTACTCCTAAACAATATCTAATTGCACCGGTATCGCAAGGTCATGGGTTCGAATCCCGTTCAAGCCTGAAATTTTTTCAGGTTACTTTTTCAACTGCTTAAGTTGAGAGCACACTGCGAGGATCATAAATCTCACTCAGGTCAATACACTATAGATCAACTGAATTTTAAATCAGTTCATCTATACCATTAAAATACCACGCACCGAGGGCGACAAAATACGCTCTGCTCGGAGTAACCATATCCAAACTATATGCATTACATAAAGAACTCGAGTGCGGTTGATTTTGTTTCCATTTGTTTTAATGATAAACAAATGATTTCCTGTTCCTATAGAACCCTCAAAGCTCAGAAATATGTACACGGAAAGATCCACGAGAGACTTAAATCAATACGTTTTCGTTCTTGATCTCTCAGTCCTTTTTATAATCAAAAACAAACTTGTAAACTCTCTATAACAACTGTTTTTTCTTTACAAGTCGGTGGTAATCAGTGCATAAATTGCTGACAAAGCAGATTGAGAACAGTTTTGTTGTCAAACTCCTAGTAAAAAAGCCTGTTTTGAAGGCGTTCTTCGTTCCAAGCCATCATCGTAAGACATTGCCACTGGGTTGTTGAGGGTTGCGTTGAACGTGCCTCTTAGTGCTGTATGCATCTGTAATGGACTCAGCTGAAACATACAAGTAATGGGGTTATTTACCTCTGAAAATAACTTCACAGTCTTGATAAGCAAGCATCAGTTTACTACAGTCTATTCTTTTATAGAAGAATAGCCGTTGTGGTTCCGGCCGGTCTCGAGACTGCATTGGGGCCTGGTCGCATTGGGGAAATTTTGATCAAATTTATCTGTGATCACATCAAGTTTCCTAATGTGACCGATGTTTCGCAAATTTGAAAAAAAAAAATTGGAAATTCCAGCTAAACTTCAAAGACGCCGTAGTGTATGGATGGGGCAGGCCGATTTTGAAAAATCGAGCAAAACAAAAGGAGGGTCACGCTTTTTGTGGAATGATTTTGTTTTTGTCATTACGCGTATGTTTTCGACAGCATGGACGGACAGTGCGACCCTAAAATGTTCTCAAATTTTTGGAACTTCTGTTTGCAGTTTCAAAGTTTTGAAAATTTTTGCACAGGCTAATTTTTGTTTTTGACTGCAGTGCGACCAGGCCCTAACTTGGCGTATTTTTTTAGCCACCGGCCCTTTGTGAAAACTTTGTAACCTTGTAATTTATATATACTTCAATCTCCACCCATTTACCCGTACAACAAACACCAAAAAAAGCAAGAGGTTGTTGAGCAGGGCTACATGACAAACGTTCGAACTGAGGGGACATATTACTAGCTTTCGTTGGAGCAACAGAACGGGCAGAGCGGGCAAATTTATACGCGAAGTAAAAGAAGAAATCGTGGAGAGGGCGCTACGTGCTTGAATCCCCCTAGGGCATATATCCTCTCTGAATCCCCTCTTCCTTTCTACACCAACGAACAACATGGGTCGATAACACCCAACCATGATGTAACTTTTCCCCTGCTTACATCGGGTATTCGTTTTCCCGCACTTTACACTGGTCACTTCACACGTTTTGTTTTGAATGTCATTATAAGTGTTCGCAGAGTTGAACTGTTTATTGATATTTTAGTTTCACATCAGCCTGCCTCACCTCATAGCTTCCTGGCCCCGGGGTGTCGCTCTCTTTAGGCGATTTAAATCTTTGTTGTCGGGTGGTCATCAGTCCTCCCCTGCCCTCCGTTTGTTTCAGCTCATATTGTCCTGGACCTAAAAGAACAATAAGTTAGAATGTTGTAATTCCAAATGCCCCAGGTATATATACTGTTAGTCTGAGTCTGAAGGATGGAAGTTTTTGGCTACCGGTTCCATTCTGGATACATAACAAAATTTGAACGGTTAGGCCTTGCGTTTATATTTTAGTCTGTACCCCGTCAGTATCCGAACAAACATCAAAAAAAGAATATACTTTAATTACAAGAAATGTCATTCAACAAACTGTCCAATTTCGTAAAGATTCAGCGTCGCGAAATCCAAAATTACAGAATGCAGGTTTCGCGAAAATGACCTATCATAAGTTCAAGTTTAGGACCTGCTAAAGGGCAGGTCCAATTTTGGATCCGTGCCAATCTCACTGAACACACCTTGCCGGATTTGTGTGTAAATTATGGTATGTTGGTTACCCATTGATATTTTGGAAGGGACCTAAATTTGTTCAATTCCAATAAGGGTAATTAATATCCGTACAAATTGTGAACGAATACAGTGTCAGTAGTAAATGATCAAAGTCAAAAAGCCATCTGTGAAGACAGCGATTTTTCGGACAAATCTCTATATTTGAGTCCTCTCTCGTAAACGACCACCTCTCCTCGCATTTCGGGCAGACTCTTACGAGAGGTTTAATGCTTGTTTTGTATAAATCCTTCTGCTCAATAACTTACACGCGTGACACCATGGCGGGAAAAAAACCGCTGCAATAAACGGGATTTTCAAATAAGAAAACAACTGAGCTTTTGTTCGGGCCGAAAACAATAATTACGAGGTGGCTGGATTACCCTTTCAATTCCAGAACCACTTATGGAGACATGTGATGTAGTTCTAACTTTTTAAGGCTGTCGACGAAATCCTATGATGTGACCACTCAAATTAAACCTCCTCGGCAGCACTTTTGCATGATTCATTTTGTTTTTCGATATTTTACAAAACGAAATTTGGGAATTTTCTTTAATTTTGATGTTTGGCACTCTTGGGTGTGAAGAGATTAACGGGTTGGTCGTATGGCGGGGTTCCTCTGTATTCGAGGAAACTTGTCCGAGAATACATGGACGGTCAAAACAACGACAACAACAACAACAACAACAACAGGTGCCACTAACCTGGATCACCTTCCTCTGACATGACTTGTCTTTGCCCGTGGAATCTGTGAGAGGAGGACAGGAAGGCGCCCTTTTTCTTGACATTCCTATCCGTGCGCTGAGCGTAATTATACAACACCCGACCTGATAATGAAGATTCAAGGTTACTGCATGTTGGAACAACTTTCATACGGAGCTCAGCAGCTTAAAATATACAGTAGAAGCAAGGTTATGTCCAAGGTTTTTTGTATCCGAGACACTAGCGGAAACTGGTTCCTTTTTTGTCGGATCTCTATCATAAGAATTTTGTGAGTTCAGGGGGTTTCGCTTGAAAATTGGTCATGCCACTGCACCTTGTCCAGTATAGGGATAACGACAACTCTGCTTAACTTGTAGAATAAGTCAACTGTTGAAAGTCGAATCAAGCCGAACAAAGTAGTTGTGTCAGGGCTATGAAGAAAAGTTGTTGTTGAAAAGCAATGTACCTACCTTGCGTCGAGTCGTAAGAATGGCCGACCTCGTAAGAGCCAGGTGGAGGATTATCCTGGTGAAAAAAAACCCAATAAGCTAGGATTAAAATTTTAAGTATTAAAAATGCTTACAGTAATGCCACTACTGTAACTGAGGCCAACTAACTTGCGAAAAGTATCGAGAAGCCCCATGAAACCCTTTTGTATTCGTTTTAAACAGGTTGCAAGCCGGGGGTATCAGGGACGCAATTTCTTCCAAAACTTGCAGCGTCTCACGACAGCAATGCGTTGCAAGCTGCAATAAAAATTGCCTCGTATAACAGCATCATAATTTAACAAGATAATGCTTTATTATTTCGGCAGGACACTATTCCTTTAATCATAAAAACAATAACAATATGTTAGACAGCTGTACAAGGACTACACCACCCCCCCCCCCCCCCCCCCTCCAACTCCCCTCTCGTCTTAGGCCCGATTTACACGGTACAACTTTGCATACGACACGCTCGCGCCATTCTTACGACATGCTTACAACACAAATTGCTTCGTGTAAATCAACTCAAGACATGTTGTAAGCATGTCGTAAGTGTGCCGCATGCAGCCACGTTGTACCGTGTAAATCAGTCCCTGTAGGTAGTGACTGGAAAAACACTTACTAGCACCACCCCGGGTGGAGTGTGAAGCCGCCCAGTAGCAGACACAAAGGTGGAGGAGGCTAGTACTTCTTTGCTTTTATGTTTTTCTGTTGTCAGGTAGTGGGCAGGACCTTTTAAAAGAAACAGCATTACATTACACATAATATCTACAATGATTGGTCACAAAGCTTGTGTGATGAGGCCCTGTTGTGGGAGAAGGGTGTGTGATGAGGACCTTTTTTGGGGGCGGGGCGGGGCGGGTCGGGGGGGGGGGGGTGTCTGTGATTTGGCCCTGTTGGGGGAGACATGTCCTTAATCTGAATTTCAAACCTTGTCATTTTGCAATTTTGCGAGAAAATTATGCCGAATGTTCGCAATCTTACTTCACTGATATCGCTGTTTGGACGCCAACTTCTATCCAGCTGGAATTTACCCTAACAGGGCTTTTGTGATGTTTATACTAAGTTCTAAGCACCAGCCCAGGGGAACTGCCAAATAAACGTGATGGAAATGCTCATTGCAAATTTTGAAAGGAACTCCAAGAAGGTACTAGAAGCTCACAATGGGGCCATAGCAAGCAATTATTTAATCTTAATGATGATTAGCGGTACCAGAGTGTTCAATACATTAACAACCACTTCCACATATGAAAGTTATGGTTCATCGGATTCAATTTTGAGAATTAAACCCCTAAAGGACAATATTGACAAGTTTGGCACCCTATAATACCAATCGGGGCATGGCTCTAGCTTTATTTGACCCCTAAAAGCCATTCTAAAAACGACAGACAAACAAACGTTATAGTGACTTAAATGACAAATAATACATTTATGTATTACCTTATTCTCCTTTATTTTCGCGGGTCCTTAAGGACGTTCGCGCGAAAATCTTCTAACATTGATTTTTTTATAAAACTTTTGCTACAGCTAGGTTATGAGTTACTGGTGTCAGAAATGCAAAAAAATGAGGGGGTCACCGACTTCGTTTCTGAGATAAGCTATCTGAAAGGCGACCCTTATTTTGAAAAATTGGTGTTCCTTACGGGATGCGACCCCACTGTCTGTTAGTCCAAAATTATTGCAAATGAATCCCTAAAATGCAACTTTCTTTCCCAAATTTTATGCGAGTAGGTCTGTTCAGCAAATTCATTCAACTGGTGACGTTCCTTGAAGTAAATTTCATCTTTAAGCAACAGCATTTGCAAACTCTGACAGCCGCAAGTTGGCAGGATTCGATGGCGCGCGGGTAGAAAAATGGAAAAAATTCAAACTTCCCACATTGATTTTTTGCTCATTTTTTCACAATCTGTCGAGAATTGGCAAAGAAAATTATCTATCAAAAAAAAAATTGGGGGTCACCGACCATCCAAGCGAGCTAAATCTAAGCAAAGTCAACGCAACGGCTACCAGTCATTCATGTGCTTAGTTTTCTTCTCTTGCGCGCGCGCTCGTGCATGACGAAGCATGGCGTTGCGACATGAATTGCGTGCGCAGTAAGGATGCGCATAAACAATTAGCGCGAACGTCCTTAAATAAGCGATTTTCGCGATTTTAAAAAATTCGCGAACTTAAAGACCCGTGAAAAATAACGACCGCGAACTTTGATGTCGCGAAATTTAATGACATAGAAAAATCATGACCCTGTTTTCAAGGGTCCTAAACAATTTTTAACACAAGGTGTTACAAGGAGCTGTCATCTATAACTTTAGATGTTAATCAGTGTCAAGATTCGCCCTCAAGGTCTTCTTCGACATCCGAGTCATCATCTTCGCACAGTTCCTCCAATACATCCTTTGTACAGTCGTCAAATTGACCATCCTGTCCCGGCTCCTTGTAGTGTGTTTTTACGAGTGTCTTGATTAACGTAATTTTTGTAAAAAATAAAGACATTGAATCGTCAATTTCGCGAAATTCAATTCCCTGCAAACACAATTTTTGAAATTAAAGTCCCGCGAAAATAAAGGAGAATAAGGTATTTGGCAAGTCAATGTGCTGACATTTGTGATTCACAAAATAAACAGTACAAACCTGGTAACTGTTCTTCCTGCCTCCTCATCATTGGTGCTATTCTTGTTGATGTTGAACCAAATGCACCTTTTCTTGTACTCTCAACACTAAAGTACAAACAAAAAATATGTTTTATTATTCATTACCATTACAAAAGCGCATGCAGAGATCAAATGCAGGGTCAGAGGTTAAATTATACAGGTCAACCAAATGTGTTGTTTTTTCCAGAAAATCTGCAAACACCTCCCATAGAAGGTTTCTGGGTTTGAACCCCCCCCCCCCCCCCTTAAAATTTCCAATGACCCTCTGTGGAGGAGAGGGGTGGGGTGAGAATGGATATTTCCTGGGACACACAATCAATTAAACCAAAGCAAGGACATAATTTCTTTTAACAATAACAAGAGTCTCAAAGCCAAGTGAATGGAAGTTACTTACTGGGCCTTTCTGATCAGCTGTGAATTCATGTCTGGGATGGAATATGTTCCTGGGCCTGGTAACATATAATAACATTCATTTGTTTTGAAAAAGTAGTGAAAACATGAATAATAATAGACTTATTATTTTAATAAAATACATTATTATACATTGGTGTCACTAGCTCGATTTTGATTGGCTATAAGCACGCAGCTAATTATTGCTTGCTGTTTCTGTTACGTCATACCTACAGACAATGAATTTTATATATGTAGAAGTGACATCATACCTACAGACAATAGTTTGTCTGCTGTGCATTGATCATTTTTTTGTGCGCGCTCTTGTCTTTACAAGTGCAGCTCAGGAATATATTTTTTTTTAAACAATTTTTTTTTTATTGATAGCTCAGGAATATGCATAATAAAACAATTATTGGATTCAGTTTTCGCGTGATAGCGATAATTATCAAGGCCTCAGTTTGTGTTATCCGTCTCAGCCTTCGGCTTCGGCAGATAACACAAACTTTGGCCTTGATAATTATCGCTATCATGCTCAACCTCATCCAATAATCGCGTTCGAAGAACGCAATTCTAATTTGGTTCGTGTTGGTTGTCCTGTGGTTTACATGCAGTGAAATTTGAGATTTTTTGGTAGACGGTCTTCCAAATGGCTGCCCCTATTGGTTTTTTCAGGGGCTCATTTCCGCTGGAAGTTCCTTCGAATGCGTCTCCATGATCTCCGATTACTGCTAGTTGTTAAGTAATGTTTTTGTACATGTAGACTGAAATGATAATGGAAGCTCCCCATATATAACAATAACAGGAGTGATCATCAGAGATTTTTGTAAAAGCCCTGACAGATACCAGAATCTTGTTTTGTGGGTGTGGATCAAAATATATTCATCCTCACAGCTAATATGTACCAAGGGTTAATTGAGCCAAAAATATGACACATTATCATATGACCCATACAACCCTGCGAACCTTTTCTTTGCAAAACCATTGATGAATGTCCCGTATGAGGGACGTAGGCATTTGCGCGAGCGGCATCGGAAAAAGCCGTATGGCCCTACTACAAAAGGGGACGGCCTCGCGCATTACAATTTCAAGAAATTTTGTCTCCATATTGGTCATATAATAAATTACAATGATCATGTACCCCTGTCATTTTACTCTTGAGAGTGAAATAGGATCACAGGCTCACCAGGGGTTCTTTTGACGTGATGTTCCCCTTGGAATCGCACAGATGTCTGACCAAAGGGACTTCGTTTTAGTCCTGTAGTCCTAACAAATTATAAAAAACACCTTCAAAATACTGGCTATGGAGATACATGACTGTACATCTACAAACAATAATAGAATTATATAAGCTATTAATATGTAAAGTGGCATTAAGGTTCATGCAAAATTTTACATTCAAAATTCAATACATTATCCCTCTTCTTTTACACATGCCAATATTATTATTATTATTTTTGTTCCACAGTGTAAGAAAATTAATAATCGTCAGTCAACTGTCAGTTTGTTACCTTCTAAGGACTTCTAAGGAGTTTCGTGGATCATTGTATGTGCCTGGGGCTGGAGAATCCTTCTTGCTGTCACCAAACCGCTGAAATAGGAAGGCAACACTATAACTAAGTCTTATTCAATATAATAAGACATCAAACTATTGAAACAATATCTATTAAATGGGAAAATGTAAAGGTAAGGTAAAGGTAAGTTAAAGTCACACATGAACCACAGGTGGCTGACATGGTCGGAGCTTAACTCGGTTCCTGTAGCGAAGCAACTAGGAATATAACTACTCCGTCCTGGATGGAATGTTAGTCCACTGCAGGGTTACCCCAGCATTTTGTCACTGGTACCCATTTATACAACTGGGTGGAGAGAGACAATGTGGAGTAAAGTTTCTTGTCTAAGGAAACAACACACTGGCAATGTAAGCATTTATACACCTGGGTGGAGAGAGACAATGTGGAGTAAAGTTTCTTGTCAAGGAAACAACACGATGGCTGGGACTTTACCAGGCCTTGAATCACAGACCTTCAGATCTGAAGTTCAACGCGCTAACCACTACACGCCACCAGGTCTCTACTGTTGGGAAAAAATGCTGATTAAATCATTTACTAACCACAACAGTCTCTTTACAAATTTAGGCCTATGATAGTGTTTTTGATCCTAGTGCATAGACTAAAGAATGTTCTGCACTTGTTTTATTGTTTTAGTATTCTTATAACTATTATTTTGCACTCATATTATACTAATTCCATGAATCTAACAAGTGAAGGGCTGAGGGCATAACCAGCCTATGTCGAATTTTGAAATATTTCACTCAAATTGTGTTCTTTTTTTTAGCCGCGGGAAAGCACTGTCTTGCTAACATTATGACAGGTTCATGTAAGTTCAACATAGACTGTCAAGTAATTTTACATTTCTTACCCTGGACTGCGTACCAAATGGTGGGTGAACAATTGGCTCATCTACTTGTGTGATGGGTGGAGGTTTGGCTGAAAACTGACTTCTGATCTCGTACTTTCCTGGGCCTGGTACAGCCTATGATTGACAGATAATAAAATTACAAAAGTATTATAACATAACACTTTTTTACTTTACAAACTAATCATTGAAATGTTCATACCTTCTTTTCTTCCTGCACAACTATAGCCTCATGATATCTAGGTAGCTAGAGAACAGAAATGAAGAAGTATTATTAACAAGTCATGTATTTCACCCCTCGGATAAGATTCTTGCTCTGCTTGAAAATAATATTATACTTTGACAGTGCCTTGATTGTAAATTCATCAGTATTCATCATAGTTTTATTATTCTATATTTTTTATTTAATTTTTACATAGACATTTCAAAATAAAAAAATAGCAAAAAAACGTTTGACACAACATTTCGATGTCGTCATGACATCATTTTCAAGTGAGAAAATAAATCGTAATTTTATTAGTTAATTAATTAATTAAAAGTGTATTATAATGTAGTCAGCTGAAATGTTAATGGAAAAATGGCTTTATATATCCCAAGTGACTAAATTGTAAGATAAATGATATAAATACATGTTATTAATAATATATTGTACTTATCTACAAATAATATGTTTAGTATAAAAATTGTAAAATATATCTTACCTTAGATTCAAAGGGCTGCTTCCGGCTCTCTTCAATAACCTGCAAATTTTGTTTAAAAATATGATGTTGGTTCCCACATAATGTACATCAGCATGTGTATATGTTGTAGGTCAAATTTTTCTTTGCTTTGAAAATTTTCAAACAGTTTATTTTTATTTCCCTTTTGTCTCAAATGCATAATCAAAATCTCAGACAATGAAAAACATAAATCAAACAGGTTTGAAAATTTTCCAACCAAAGAAAAAATTGAACCAGAACATATGCAATATCCAATAAAGAACGCCAAAAAGTTATATGTAAGACTGTCCAGAGTTGGAAATAATGTCCGACCAATTAATTTTACATTACATTAATGTCTAAGCACAATAATGACCATCACATTTTATTTCAAAAACATTAATTTAAAATAATTCAGAAAAGGCAGTGTGATTTCAAATTTCCCTATAATGCAAACCAAACTGGCAGATGTTTGACCAATTTTGTAAAATGTCCGATCAAAATGGATGTTTAAAAGGACTGCACATGTCCTTTCAAGTAAGAAAATTATTTTCATGTTACTGTTTATTTACCAGATCAATTGGTGCTCTGATTCCTGGTTCCCCAAATGGGTCATACTGACCTGGCCCTGGACCACCACTTCCTGAAGATAAAAACAAAACATGAGTTCAACATAAAAGGGGCTCTGCAAGAACAGGACAAAAAACATTATCAACACGATTCAAGTGGTTAGCAGTTGGACTTTTAATCAAAAGGTCAGTGATTCAAGTGCTGGTATCTGCAGTGTGTTAATTGGTCCTTATTCAAGCAACTTGATTCCACATTGCATATCTCCAACCGGGTGTATTTACAGCACACAAGTACTTGTACCAATTATTATTGCCCAAGGTACAAGTGTGCAGTTAAGGAAATGCAAGAAAATGCTGGGGACAACCCTGCATCTACCAGAAGTTGCTTTTTTCTACAGAAACCACTGATGGCATTGACAAGCCTCCAAATAACAACTTTAGATGAGCCCAGAGATGTCACTAAACTTTGAAAAAGCCAGCTCAACAAAGAGTAGATGTTCAAAAAAAAAAAGTTCTCAAACTATATATGAGTAGCTGGTCATCTTAACAATAGTTACCAGCCATATAGCCAGTTTCTAGCTACTAATGACAGGCCTGAGAACCTCATCCATCAAACAAAGCTCTGTAGTACTAACCTTTAAACTGCATTCTCTTTGATGTTTTATTGCCAAAATGAACTCCTTTGTACCTCTGAACAGAAACTGTATCCTTCTGCATCAAAACAAAAATTGATAGCATCAGATTTGGAGCATGATCTAATTGAAATAATAATCGCTGAGCTCTCACAGGCTGAAGGCTCGCTTGCGCAGCTCCATACTCATAGAACCTACCGGTATGCCCATCATTAATTTTTTTCATGGTCATGGCTAGTGGAATGTTTCACGGGCGTGTCCATGCCTGTGTCCGTCCGTGCATGCGTTGCACAGGGCTAGCTCGTGGGTACATATGACGCTGCAAAACATGTCGTATGATGTCGCAGAACATCTGCTACACGGCCGAGGTCATGTCAGCTACAGTAAACTCTTTTAGAAAACCATTTGCAAAATCATAATAGCAGAGAAAACCGTTTGCAAAATCATTTTTCCCTGCATTTTTTCGCGGTTAGCTACTCAAGACAGGGTTATTAAAAAGGGATATTCAGAAGCCGCTATGGTGGGAAAAGAAGAGCTTTAAGGAAAATAAAATCTTGCTTTGAGGAACTTCATACGTTTTTTTCAATGCTGGGGAATATTTCTTCTTTGGATTTCAGAACCGAAGAAGTGGCTGAGAAACTAAAAGGTAAAATAAATTACATTTTTTGATGGAAATTTATGTTAATATCAATTTGTGATTGACCTTTTCTTTGTGTTCTCATTAGTTTTGGAGAAATGTTTATAAAACGTGCTCTGCAAATTCAGTTGTGTTGATATCTTGAATTTTAATTTATTCAGAAATTAGCTATTCTAGTCCGAGAAAAAGATGTTTTTGTGAACTTTTGTACGGTCTAAATCGGGAACTGTGCAGACGGTCGTGTAATTTACTGTTTTTGAGAATTGCTTAAATTGAAAAATAGCCTGGTCGTCAAATCGTAATTCTTGTGGTTCTGACCTTTAACCTTCATTAAAAGCTTATCATCAGCTTTCCGTTCAGAGAGCTCCACTGTTAGGCTCAGCCTGTCCATATATAATTATTATCATTGTATTTTACTTGCAGTTTCTGAACATTTAGATAAAGAGCATGTGGGTATCAGAAAGGCTGTGATTGGTTGCCAGACTTTCAAATGTTTGAAATATTCAGTCACTGACTCACTCACTCACTCACTGACTCATCCTCATGGTGGCTAGTGACATTAATACATGTAAGGCCTCTACAAGGTCCCACCAAGCCGTTCTGTCTTGCACTGATCTTACAGCACTCTCCCATCCAATACTAGCAATTTTGATTAACCCTTTAATCCTATCAATTGACTAAATGACTCTCTGATTGATTATGCATTGATATTACATTCACTTTTGGGGCACTGTCACAACCATAACTGTTGACAGAGAAATGCGTTGGCTCACAGACACGTTTTGCAAATGCATTTAATTTGTGTTCATGCTTCCCTTCAATCCAGTTAATAATAACATATATTAGATAGGCTGAGCCTAACAGCATTGCTCCCTGAACAAGCTTAACTAAGGTGAAAGGTCGGAAGCACAAGAATTAAGATTGATGACCAGCCTATTTTTCAATTTTAGCAATTCTCAAAAACAGTATCATGCAACCGTCTGCACATTTGGACCGTACAAAAGTTCACAAAAACAACTTTTTCTCTGTCTACAATAACTGGTACGACTACTTTCCGAATAAAATACAGTTGTTGCTTGTCAAAAATTGCCCGAGAAACTAATTTGGAAATCAAAATTGCAAAAATGCACAAACATATTTGCATAAGGCGATCAATGCGAGTGAAGATAAAACTATATAAAATAGCTTTTCAATCTATGTAATGAATGAACAAACACACAAAAATGGACAACACTTGTTGTAATCTTCTTTCGAAAAATTTTATTCAAATCTCCATTAGTTTATGTTTAAAAGCAAAATGTGTACCACTTAATATCGTGCATCAAGTTCGCCCAGCTGCCTTGCACATTTTAAAAACAATTCTCCAAACTATGCAAGAACACAAAGAAAAAGTCATGATCACAGATTGATATCAACATAAATTCCCATCGAAAAATGTAATCTGTTTTACCTTTAAGTCCCTCGCTTGCTTGGAAATTCTTTAATAAATCTCCGCTTCTTCGGTTGTGAAATCCGTAATGAAAACAAACATCTTGGATGTTGTGTGGCATCATACGTGCATTTTTTGCGACATCATACGTGCCCGCGAGCTAGCCGTACCCAACGCGGACCGCACACGCACGCACCCGCGAAACATTCTGCTAGCCATGACCATGAAAAATGATGGGCATAGGTTCTAGGTTCAATGAGTATGGGGCTCCGCGCAGGCCTTCGGCCGGCAGACCTCTGCTATAATAATAACAATAAAAAGATTCTTCTAATGGGCATTTCTAGCCACCATGATGTGCCTTACATGATTAGCAGTCCAATGTGTACTATAAGTAACCTCTCAAATTACCGGTATACAAGTCCCTTTATTTCTCGATACGTACTCATCCCTGTTGAGCAGTATGATGAACTGTGTAAACATCATTTTGGAAAGGAGCATTTTTAACTTACATGATTCACATTGTAGTAGGCAGGACCCATTGTGCTGTCTCGGTTTGGCATGTCCTGTGGCCGGAGAGTTCCATCTGATGCTTCCTCATAACCATATGCCTTGCCAGGTGATGGAATGGAAGGTGGGTCAGGTTTACGCTGAAATGTTATTCGACTTGTCTTGTATATCTACAAAGACAGTGAAAGGAATTACCATGGAGCTCAAAATCGGGGGTGCGGCTTATCTGCGAGAACATCTGCAAAACATTACCAATTTTTTTATTTTGTGTGTTTATACATATCTTTGTGTTTCCATATAGTTATAAAAATGAAACAGTTTTTTTTATGTAATACTCGCATTTAATTACAATATAATATTTACGCTACTCACAATGCAATGCTTACATTACTTACAGTGAGATACTCTACTTACAACACAGTTGTGGAAACACTCTTCCTCCTTAGCGTTAATTTACTTTTGCTACCAGTGCTGTGGCAGATACAAACTTGCTCAAAAGGTGGGGGAGGGATGAGTTAATAAGAGGGAGAGGGGCAAGTGAAAAAGAGGGGGATGGATGAGTTAATAAGAGGGAGAGGGGCAAGTGAAAAAGAGGGGGATGGATGAGTTAATAAGAGGGAGAGGGGCAAGTGAAAAAGAGGGGGATGGATGAGTTAATAAGAGGGAGAGGGGTAAGTGAAAAAGAGGGGGAGGGATCAGTTAATAAGAGGGAGAGGGGTAAGTGAAAAAGAGGGGGAGGGATCAGATAGATAGATAACTTTATTTATACACGGTATTTCCATCAGCTTAAAATATCATAATCAGCTAACTACCTAACTTCCTAACTACAAATAAGAGGTACAATATAAAAATAAAAACTGCTTTTCATGGAGGCCGTGTTCAAAAATATTATTTAAAACTTTACCTAAAAACTATGGCGACTTAGTTTTGTCTTAAATTAGCTTAAGGAAGACGCTAGTCTTAATTCTGTGGGTAAGTTGTTCCACAACTGAGCTCCACTGTTAATAAGAGGGAGAAGGGGTAAGTGAAAAAGAGGGGGAGGGATGAGTTAATAAGAGGGAGAGGGGCAAGTGAAAAAGAGGGGGATGGATGAGTTAATAAGAGGGAGAGGGGTAAGTGAAAAAGAGGGGGAGGGATGAGTTAATAACTAAAGAGGGAGAGGGGTAAGTGAAAAAGAGGGGGATGGATGAGTTAATAAGAGGGAGAGGGGGAAGTGAAAAATCTGCCATTGGTTAACATAACTCTAAAGTACAGTAAATTCTGTTCCAGAAATTACAATTTAGAGGATTCTTCAAACCAAAACAACAAGCAACTCATCCGTAGTGTTTGAATATTATTTGTCCAAAAAACTATTGAATCCAATTCTAGCATGGCAGACGGCAGTTAAAAAAGTGCAGCTATTCGATCCCACTAACCGATCCATCCTTCATTCCCGCTTCAACTTGCATGTCTGGTGGCATTCCTTTCTGGGCGTTCATCTCCTTCAACCAATCACTTCGCTTTTGTAGGTTGTAAGCCCCTGGTCCTGGAGTGCGAGATTCTTTACCATTAAACCTGGAAGACTGGATATTAAAACAAGTATTTAGATTTTATTCAATGCACTGCATATTTACACAACGAGATTGGTTGCATGCCTATGTCCCTGGGACAAATCCATTGAGTGTATATGCAAAGAAACTTGTTGCATTTCTGCAGCTTCTGTATCAAGGTTCTCAAGTATTATCTCGGTTCTATCCACAACTTCTCCTAGAAACTTGGGAAACTCAACTTCTATGTCAAATTCTTCTTCCCACTCTGCCGCCATTTTTTGTTCTACAACTTGCACAGGTTACCCTGGTTCTATATGGCCGTGCTCGTCCCAGGAAGATTGAACATATATTTTCGGATTGCATATAAAATTAAGGATTGGATTGAATCAATATTCGTGGTATTGGATTGAATCAATATATGCAGTATTGGATTGCATATAAATTTAAGGATTGGATTGAATCAATATTCGTGGTATTGGATTGAATCAATATATGCGGAATGGGATTGCATATAAATTTAAGGATTGGATTGAATCAATATTCGTGGTATTGCATTAAATATAAAATTTAAAGATTGGATTGAATCCTTTATTTAAAGGATTGAACATATATATCTAAGATTGCATTTAGCTACAAACGACTTGCCATAATCGGGCATAATTAGTGAGCTCTGCTGGTGATGGATGTTTTATTGGCTTCAAAAGTCTGCATCAAAAAAAATTTGATGGCTAGGGGCAGGGAAGACATAGATGCTGGCAAAAACGATGCCGCCTGCGAACCAAGAAGTTTTGAGCTTTTTCTGTTGTTTCCATCTCCAGGGAGCATTATTCATCATGGTCGACCAGTCATTTATCAATGGTTGGGTAATAATATTCAAATGTCAACTGACAGTATGTAGAAAACAAATGTAGTATTAAACGACAGAAAATAAAAGAAAACATACAAAAACAAGATGCAATGTCTCAAATATGAACAAAATATTTGAAAGAAATCATCTTGAAGATGATTTTGAAAATGAAATCATCGACAGAATTTTTGGTTATAAGTTTGTCTTACGTATGGTACACTGTATGACTCTTTCGAATCAGGCGAAGAAATTTGATCATAATTCTGTTTTGTTCTTTAATCACACCGATTACAGGTATTTTACAGTTTACAGGTATGTCTTGCATTTAGCTTGTTTAATTGTTCATAAATTGACCTCCTGTTCAAATAAATAAACGGAAATTTGACTGATGCAAGTTGCGTGCACATTCCACTTCCTAAGGCTTTCAAGAAACATTCCCTTGAAAAGTGTGGAGTTGAAAGGTGTGGTGTGAGTGAACCAGTAGAGGCTGACAGTGGCTTATATTATACGCAGGTTATTAACCATGACAGACCTCCTCATGACAAATGTAAGGCGAAAACACTCTTTAAATCTGCAATTACTCCTAGTTATTAGAATAGCCAACATTTCTCAGAATCAGACTTCCCATTTTGAACAGTCCAAAAGTAACGGCTGACCAAAACCCGGGGGGGGGGCGGGGGTACTCCCTATAATGGGCTATACGGGGATGCTCCGCCCGAAAGGGGTACCTTTTTGAGGCTGGAGGTATTTGAAAGGGTCGGGATTTCACAAGTTGAAGTATGTGAAAGGGTAGGGATTTCACAAAGAATAGGAAATGGTAGGGAAAACACAAGTTGAAGCATTAAAAAAGGTAGGGAAAACTGCCATTTAAGTATCATAAAAAGGGCCTTTCAAAACATATCAAATAGATGCACGTAAAGGTTATATGAAAGGGGTATCATATTCAATGAAAGGTATATAAAAGGGGTACCATTTTCAATGAAAGGTATATGAAACCCCCGGGGACCAAAAGTAGCTGCTACCTAAAAGTTGTGGCCCTCAGGGCTGCTAATCCCAAGGGGCCACTAATCTAGAAAGTCTACGGTTATTTAGTGGCAAATATCAATTTGAATAACCTGAACACTGCACTTACCCTATTGGCCAATGTACTTCCTCCTTTTACCCTCTCACCAATGATCCCAGGGTCATATTGGCCTGGACCTGGGGCTGCCACGATACTGTCGCCAACATCAAGAAATGTTTCACGTGTTGTCATAGACAAAAACGGTGCATACCCATCTACATGTACAAAATAAATGTATGCATTTTTAATTAAAAATTGACATCAGATCACAGTCTTTACCAGACTGATTATTAAAAAAATTAAACCAATCAAAATCAAAACTGTTTACAAATTTGCTTTCTTAGCTTCACAAATAAATGCTCCCTATTAAAGTACAAATTCTTGGTGATTACCAAATATGGAGGATATCGGGTGAAAAATAACATTAAAATAACAGCCAAAGACAAATTCCGTGTACATGTTGTTGAGTGAGAATAGAGAGAAACACGAGCTTACCAAGAAATTTTCAATTTAACATGCATGTGTTATACAAGATTCTATGATTTAAGTGCACATTCGTTATTATTGATATTTGTATTGAATTTTGAGGTTTATAAAATGCTTCACATATCAAACATCTGATAAGTTAGCAAAAACATAGCTTCCTTGACGTTCAATTATAATGCTCATCCTTACAAATAAAAGTTCAATTCTAATTTCTCCTATATTCATACCGTATCCTTTGGATCCATATTCGGGAGCCTCGTAGGAGCCAGGCCCGACAGTATGTCCGGTGCTGGCAGCGGGTTGTGTTAATGATCTTGGGGCTCGATCGTACATTGTTAGGAGCCAAAACACTCGAGTTCTTCTGTGAAACGCTTCACAACTTGTTCTTGTTCCTTCGCACAAACATGGCGGTATGTTGTTGTTATGGAAACACCTCTCCTTTTAACGCGGTAGACTGGTATCTAGTACAATCCGGTACAATCTAGCGGAGGAGGGAGGGGAGAGTCAGAGAGAACTTGAAATATCTCTTGTCTGCGGCTTTTTAAAACATCATTGTTTTAGAATAAAGACGAACAGAAGTTATGAAAAAACAAGGACTTACGCCTATACACAAGCATAAATTTAACTACAGAGTGATCGATTCCTCGCTGCTCCAGACCCTCGTCCTGACCTGATTTATACACTGTAGAGCTTACAAACCACGATCAAACAATCTTGAGCTTCCATTCTTGATTTGTAGAATTTGTTATCGAAAGGCGGGTAGGAAAAATAAAACATAAGCTTACAGTTCGCTGAATAAAATCTCGATCATCGTATTTCCGCTTCCCGTCGTTTTGGACGTTTTGTTGATGCGCGGGAAACTGAAGGAAGGCGAGGTTACCAGGCGATTTGTTCCACAGCAGCAAGCATGTTTCGTCGACAAGGGTTTTTTCAGGTATTGCTGGTACAGCCTTAGCTTATTTTGCTTCTTTTTTTTCACTTGGAATATTAAACTGATATATTGTGGTAATTGTGTTTCTTTTTATCAGCTCAAACGGATCGTCACAAGATGTGAAGGCGAACTTCCTCGAAGAAGTGGAAAGTGTAAGTTTACAGTAAGCTTACTTAGTTCTTAGTAGATATGCAACCTCTGCACGTTTATTGACAGAATCTTTTAGCTTAAGCTAAATTATAAGCTTAAATTCTTGGAATATTCATGAATTTGTCAAGTTTAGAACAAAGCGGCTTCTGCAAAAGACCCAAGACATATCCCAGTGCCTGTTCTTTTTTGGGGGAGACTGGTTATGATCAAGCTCACCTTGGGCTTCTTAGAAATCTCAATAAATCTCCCACCCCGTTCTGATCTGTATGAACACTGCTCCCTTGAGTTGTCAGAAATGATCTTGCTCAGCAGGTCACTATTTTCTGCTGACTCTCTACTTTGAGCCTTGTATCTATCAATAAATAGTGACCCGAAGGTTGTACTGTTGCCTCTGTAAGGGCCGATTTACACGATACAACTTTGTCGCATGCGACACACTTAAAACATGCTTACGACATGCTAACAACAGGAATTACTCCGTGTAAATCAACTCAAGTCATGTCGTAAGCATGCCGAATGCGTGTCACATGCAACAAAGTTGTACCGTGTAAATCGGCCGTAATAGAAGCATCATCTGCGGTTTTGTATGGCAAGTACATATGGAACTACTGGTCATTTGCCAATCACTCCTGAAACTGTTGCCGTGTTGTCTTTCAACATGTGTATGTCCCTAAGCACTAGGATGATAGGCAGTTTACATGCAGCTAGGATCTTCCTACCTCTCATGGGTAATGAGTAATGTTGGAATCGGAATGCTGGAACCAATATAAAACCAACATTTCCCAATTCCAATTAGATCTGGAAAGTGTCCAGAATTCGCACTCACGTGCTAGAACTCTGACACTTAAATAAATTGCTTTAATTTGATTTAATTGACTGATACATAAAGATGGGAGATATAATTTCCCATTGAAATCTGTTCTAGTAATAAGCATGTTCATGATGTAACAAGTCTCAGTCATCTAACAGGCAGTTGGAGGCTATGTGTATGGTGTTCATAAATTTACACTCTACACGCGACCGAGTTCTGAGTCATATATTTGTCTATACTGACTGAAAGCAGAAAGCAGATGGAATAAAAATGTGAGAGTGGGTTATTCGTGGTGTCATTTAAATCGCTGCAGGATTTCCTGAACTGTATAAAGCAATATCTACGAAATAAATGAAAAGAAAACAGCCCTTTTGAATACTTGAGCGTAACAATTACCGCTATCCAGCACCTAATATCGATGCACCAAGCACCTTCACAAATTTAACCAAATTTTCACTCATTTCAAAATGCACATTAAAGGAGCTTTTGATTTCTATCTTCTTTCAGCGACTATGTTAAGTCCTTGCGACATTATTCACATGTAAATGACTACTTATCGTTGTCCAAAATGGAGAACGCTGACACAATATTCACTAAAGAAAGCTTTTGTGTAGCACATTACTTAGAACGTAATAGCATAAAAACATTACTCCAAGAATGAACGCTAACTAAACTGTCTTTTCGTTATCAAACCTTTTCAGTCCGTCAAAAACAGAGCGTATTAACTACTGAATGCCGAGTCCAATGCCGCCATCTTGTTTAGTGCACCGTCACATACCAAAACAACGTTTAGTACACTAGTGCACCGAGTGTACTAGTGTACCGGGTGCACAAGTGAACTGGTGCACTAGTGTGCACCAGTTCAACCGGTGCACTGGTGTACTAGTGCACCGGTGCAATTGTGTAACAGTCTTGGGGATCAATAACATACACATAGCCTGGATCTCAACAAGAACTCTTTAATACTCAGAGAGCTGATAAGTACAAAAGGCTAGTCTACGATCACGATGGTCTCCACTAGTCACATGACCCTAAGGAGGCACGTGAGTAACGCAATACTAAGAGGCCTATTGTTACACATGAGCTCACTTCAGCCTTTATGGGTCTTTCTGACAAAATCGAAGACAACGATCGCTACTGACTCGCAGTAATAGGAGCGACAATCTCGGAATGATGGAGGTCAGATAATTATTATAATGTGACAAATGTGCCAGAAAAAGGAATCTGGGTCAAAATTAACTATTATTGATTAGATTAGATCTTCCATCATCTTGTTTCTCAAAATTAAGTGTTATATCAATTTTCATTGGCAGATAATGGAGGGAGTTGGTATTCAAATGAATGTGAAAAATCGATTTTGATTAACAAGAACATTGATAGGCACTGCACAAAAACAATGATTTCGTAAGAAAAATTAATGATTTATAAGAAAGGAAAGCAACAAAATCAAAGTCCGTAGATACGTGGATAGAAGCTCTTACTGGACATTTCCAAAGCATATCTTATATCACCAATATAAATTATTGATATTGGGACTAAGGGTAAAAGCCTTATTTATTTTAATACACATTATTTTGTTGTAAATTAACACAGACTGTTATTGTTTCACTAGGCCTCAACAGTGTGCAGTTGATTGGTTATTCTGGGAGTGATCCCCTGCAAGGTAGCACAGAATTCCAACCAACAAAGTTCAGCTTAGCAACAACAGTTTACTACAAGTCAAGAGATGGTAAAAATACTTTTTGTCTTTTCCTGCATTCTAGTTTTCTTTAGAAACTTCTTTATCCATTTAACTTGCTCCTTGCCTGTTGGATAAACATTTGCAATAAGACATTTGCAGTTATGGCAAAATATAACTGATTGTATGAAATAGAATTTATTAATATTTATTGTTCTTGTTGTCCTTACTTCTTTATCCATTTAATATTGCCTTGCTTCTTGCCTTTAATTTTTACTTGTTGGGTAAAAATTTGCAATTGTTATAAGACATTGGCAATGACAAAATAATGATCCTAAACATTTATTGTTGTTGTTGTCCTAAAGAAAAACTTGAAAGCAAGACTGAATGGCACAACATATCAGTTTTCAAACCTTCACTGCAAGAGAAAGTAAATGCATTTGTTAGGAAGGGGTAAGCTTGTCCAGTATTGTTTATTTTAATCGGTATCATTTTATAATTCATCATAGTTAATCAGATATTTACAGCCATGCTCCGTCACGTGTGACCAGTATTTTTAAAAATTGAATGGAGTTTTCAAGATTACGCGTCGGTTTTGAAAATTCATTCCGAGATTCGGAATTCCCATGAGAATTTTACCACATTTTCGGAAACCAAGAGCAACAAAATATCATTTTGTTTGAAATGTTACATATCCAAACAATATTAGATTTTTTTATGCATGCAGTGAAGTTATTTTCCGTTAATTCATGACTTTCAAAGTGTTTTCCACAAAGATCTTCAAGGTTTCATTCAAATCTCAGATGTTACAAAGAAATATTCAAATGTTCATTTCATTCTCTAGATTACTGGTCACGCGTGACGGAGCATGGCTGTAAAGGTTATTGGCCACTATGTAATATTGTCATGTAGAGGTGCAGTGGTGTAGTGAGTAGCGCATTGGGCTTCATATCTGAAAGTTGGTGGTTTGAGGTGTGCTCTCTGCTGTCATGTTGTTACCTTAAGCCGTGGCTACACGTGCGATTTTTTGCTTGCACATGTGATGGGATTACCATGCGCTGGCAATGCGACAGTTTTGTAAAAAATCGCATCACCTGTGCAAGCAAAAATCGCACATGTAGCCGCGGCTTTAAGACCTGGCTAAACTAGGAAACATTGTTTCCTGTAATTATGTTGCCAGGATGGCTAAATTAGCGAGAAGCAAACAAAATGTTTTGCTGCCCCAGTGGCTAAACGAGGAAACATCGTTTCGGAAACAAAGGGTCGCGCATGCGCATTGTTGTACGCTCGACGGTGGGCTCGCCATTGCTAGGAAACAGTTTTAATGAGCAGTACTGGAAACTAGTCAACATTGCTTTCATGGTGGCTAAACTGGAAAACATGTTTCAGAAGCAAAATTTGTGTCCGGGAAGCAAAAATGTTTTTGACCTGAGGCAAAAACATTTTCTTGTTTCCGAGCAGCAAAATTTGTTTCCACAACATATGTTTCCCGTGCGGCTAAACTGGGAAACATTTGCCAATGTTTCCGCAACAATGTTTCCTAGCAGTTTAGTCAGGCCTTTAGACAAGAAACTTTACTCTATGTGGTCTCTCTCCATCCAGGTGTATAGATGGGTACTGGTGACATAATACTGGGGGTAGCCCTGTGATGGACTAGCATTCCATCACGGGGGAGTAGCAATACTCCGTAGTTGTGTCATTACCGGGTTAAGCTTCAGGATTATGGGCCAACTGTGGCTGGTGTATGACTTTTATCATCTTAAAACAAAAATTTGATTTTATCAACTGAATTGATAAGGTAAATTGGCCACCATAAAGTGATTCAAAAGCTGACATTTCAAGCGCTAGCCATTCGTCAGGGCTAGCGTTCTTTATGATGTTTCACTGCCTCCCCCATGGATGCACCAAACTTTCTTTAGAAACTAACCCGCTGTTCATTCCTTTTTATCTTACTTTTATCTTGTTATCCTAATATGAAAATAAATCAAAAAGTAACCACTGTATTCAACTTTATCAAGATCTAAACCCATCCCGGGCGGGGGGGTGGGGGGGGGGGGGTACTCAACAAAGTTTTGTACGGGGATGCTCCGCCCCAAGGTCCACACCCTTACCTTTTCATATACTGTTTTTGACAGAAAAGGTACCCCTTTCATATACCTTTCATTGAATATGATACCCCTTTCATATAACCTTGTTGTGCGTCTATTTGATATATTTTGAAAGGCCCTTTTTATGATACTTAAATGGCAGTTTTCCCTACCTTTTTTAATGCTTCAACTCGTGTTTTCGCTACCATTTCCTATTCTTCGTGAAATCCCTACCCTTTCACATACTTCAACTTGTGAAATCCCGACCCTTTCAATATCCTCCAGCCTCAAAAAGGTACCCTTTTCGGGCAGAGCATCCCCGTATAGTCCATTATGGGGAGTACCCACCCCCCCCCCTGGGGGAACCCATGTCCTCTGCAGTCAAATACAAAGATTATTTTCATACTGAACATTATTTTGATGTGTTCCTTTATTGTGACGAAATTCAGAATGACATGTAATATGTTGACACTTTTCCTGCAGAAGTCGACTGTTTGTTCAAGGGTCTATACAGTACAACAACTATGTGGATCAGGAAGGAATCAAGCGGTTTAACACAAGCATTGTTCCCAGTAAGAACCTACTAAACCTTTTGAACGTGTTTGTTTATTGTTGTCCAGTGCAAATAATGTAACAGCTACACATGTTAACAAGTAAATTTAAGTTTAGTTGGTGCTAAAACATATCACCCTTATAGATGTTCATTGCAGAAATGTCAGTGTACCTTGATCTATGCTTGCAATTCTTTTGTTGATTTGCAAAGCAAAAAATATGCAGTGCAGTTATTAGTGCCATCATATTTTAAGCAAGGGAACTTTTGTTAACTTATCCACAAACTTTGCTTTACTTTAATAGGCAGGTTTTAGCAGCAACAGCAAATACATTCATTTGCTTGAAATAACCAGTCACCTTCGTGTGAATTTACAATGGTGACTCACATACAAACCATTGTAAATACCCATGTTAATTAACAATTATTGGATTCGGTTTTTGCATGATAGCGATAATTATCAAGGCCAAAGTTTGTGTTATCTGCTGAAGCCAAAGGCTGAGGCGGATAACACAAACTGAGGCCTTGATAATTATCGCTATCATGCGAAAACCGAATCCAATAATTGTTTTATTATGCATATTCCTGAGCTGCACTTGTAAAGACAAGAGCGCGCACAAAAAAGTGATCAATGCACAGCAGACAAACTATTGTCTGTAGGTATGACGTCACTTCTACATATATAAAATTCATTGTCTGTAGGCATGATGTAACAGAAACAGCAAGCAATAATTAGCTGCGTGCCTATAGCCAATCAAAATCGAGCTAGTGGCACCAATGTATAATAATGAAGCTTATTATTTTAACTCAAGATTATTCTGTATCAATGATTCACCACTTGAACTGTATCAGGATTTACAGATGTTCATTAAATTTTTATTTCTTTTAAATGATTTTTGCTTATGAATTATTAGTAAAATTATATATCTTTTCTTTGCAGGTGATATAATTGTTCTTTCTCAACCTCAAACTCAACCAGACATTGTTGATTATTAACAAGTCAAACAGACCATCATTTTGTTAATAATAGTTAGTAAATATTGGTAAATATTTTGTGTTAAATATTGATCATAATAATTATAAACAGTAAAAAGACTTTTGTGACAAATGAGGATGTTTTAAATACAAAATGCTTTTTCCAATTGTTTCTTAGGTGTATTACGCACTAAATGAGTGCATAAGCTGTACAAACACTTTGCTGCTTTGAAAATATGATATAGGGAAAGTACTGTTGGTCTCTTTTACAGTAAATAAATAAATAACTTTATTTTACAAGGGTGGACACTTTACAGTTAAAAACTGACAAACCTATGGCCCCTCCCCTAAATCATAAAAACTAATTTACAATAAATAACCATTATTGAAATACAGGGTTTTCAATAAATAGCTTACACTTTTTGTGAATTTAACATCTGTTATGTAATTGTTATTAAGGTTTCTGAAGACTCCAAAACAGTCCATTTGTTTTGTTAAAGATGTGAGGGAGAGGGAAAGTGTGCATACTGGTGTGTGAGGCTCATGTGCCTGCTGCAGTAAAAACCCACATATAAGAACCTAGGTTTTTCCAAGTTAAACTAAAAAGGTTCTTATATATATTTGGAGTCTGCTGAGAATTTAGGCTATTTAGTTTACCTGACCATCTCACAGCCTTATTTGAAACATTCAACACTGACAATAATTATAAATTTAAGGCGTATTAATGACTTTTCGCATGTACGGTACAACTGTAACCTTGGCAGAAATAGTGTAAGGTACAGAGGTCCAATAGCTTGGAATTTAATACCTAAAGCCATCAGGGATGCTTCCTCTCAGCAACTTTTTAAACAAAAACTCAGACAAGCCTCAAGGATACTAGATCAAATCCAATTTGAAAAAGAAGTCTGTCAGATAACTTCAAAACAAACGGATTTTCTGTATTTTTAATTTTTGGTATATTTTTGTAACTTAAGTATTTAGATTTAATATTTTCATTAATTACTTTTATTTTTTGTTTGATTTTGGAACTTAAGTACTAAGTTTCTGGCAGGTCCCCACCAGCCTTTAGGTTGCCACATATCAACCTGCCTTAACAAAAAGTGTATGTATGTATGTAGTCTATGTATGTATGTATGTAGGTTCTTAAATACAGTCAAACCTCTATTTAGCGGCCCTTTATTAAACGGTCACTTAACAAATCCTCGGAATTAAATCATTCCCCATATTTACTGTAAACTTGACCTCTTTTAAGCGGTCAGTTGGCTACAGTTCCCCGAGGGTGACCGCTTAATAGAGGTTTGACTGTAGGTTCTTATTTTTTTAATAGGAACACAGGTGCTTGCTGCTGGTCCAACAATTAGTTCATATGGGTGTGGTACCTTCCCTATGTATAAGAAAAATATATAAGTTATGTCTTAAGACTACATTTTAAGCAAATACACACTATTTTCAAGGTCCTCTTCTTCTTCCTAGTCCTCTTCCCAGACTCACCCTCTGTATTCACACTTGCCCCAGACCTTTTCCTCCTCCTAGACTGTACACATTCGTTTGCTGTACCAACTCCAGCCGATCATTAGTAATGGCTGTCTTGCAGACAGTGAGTTCTACAGGGGATTATAGTAAATCAACTTTGATTTCGTGACAAGCGATCCAGAACTCAAAATTGCCATTTTTGCAGGTGAAATTCTGAGTTTAGCCGTTATTTTGTCTGTTTAGTTAATATGTCTTTGCTTTCATCACTCCCTTTGTGTTGCCGAAGTTTAAAGATAGAGCGGTTTTCAATTGAGCCTGATAGAAAGTAATTTCCCGATTGCTGTATTGCTACGTTTTGTGATTGGCTAAAAAGTCTCGCGCCACTATAGAGCAGTTATCAATTGAGTGTCGTAAAACCAAAACCAAAGTAATTACTCTGACCAATCACAGCAGTCGTAAACAATCCAATGAACCAATCAAAGCTCGAAGCAATTACATGTCGGCGGCGCCAAGCGCGGGAAAACGCGTGCGAGCAAGTCACGATTGGTTTTGGTTTTACTTCTGATTGGTCGAGAAAGTGGCGCGAGATTTTTTAGCCAATCACAAAGCGTAGCAATGCAAAACCAAAACAATTGTGTAATTTTCACACTCAATTAAAAACTGCTCTATCAACCAATCGGAGGTAAAACCAAGACCAATCACGAGTTACTCGCACGAGTTTTCCCGCGCTTGGCGCCGGCTACATGCGTTTGCTTCTAGTTTTGATTGGTTCATTGGATTGCGTAAGTCTGTTGTGATTGGCCAGAGTAATTACTTTGGTTTTGGTTTTGGTTTTACGACACTCGGGTGAAACCTGCTCTAATAGGTCTATAGCAAACTTAAAGTAAGCTCCTGGTCATACTCTTGAAAACACGATATATCAATCGGGGGACACTCCATTTATAAGGCTGGAACCAATGTGACCGTATTATGGAGGTCCGTATTACAATCCAACCAATCAGTACTAACGGCCGCATCCTTACACCGCCATCTCTCTAAACCATCTACAACGACCACATTTTCTTGTCCCGACTTGTTATTCCTTATTAGCAAAGTTTTGGAAATACATAAGTATGTAAAAATAAATGAAAAAATCGAACGACGTTTCGGAGTAGTCGTGATCCTCTAACTGAAAACCTATATACAACGGCCGGAAAATTCATAGTAGAGAGGTTCGACTGTATTGAGGAAGAGTTTGTATGAATTTTGAACTCTTCGGGTTCAAACGATCGAACTCGTTGAAATAGAGAGGTGTCCGTCAGTAAGAAGATGATGGACGGTATAAACTTCAGAGTTTTATATTCTGTCAATACAATTTCCCTTTTGACACTTGTATGCTTGACTTTGTGATGGTGTTTTGACGAGAAACGGGATATCGTCACTGCCGATAAGAGCTGAACATTTTTGAAAACGTTAGCTGCCCTTTCATGTGCAGGACATGCTATGACTGGCGGAATAACGTAATCCTTCAACTCCCAAGATTGCCAAATATCAAAATTCAAGAAAAATCCCAAATTTCGTTTTGTAAAATATTGAAAACAAACGGTACCATGCGAAAGTTCTGCTGAAGAGGTTTCATTTGAATGGTCACACCATAGGATTTCATCAACAGACTCAAAAGTTAGAACAAATGGTACCACGCAAAAGTACTGCTGAAGAGGTTTCATTTGAATGGTCACACCATAGGATTTCATAAACAGACTCAAAAGTTAGAACAAATGGTACCATGCAAAAGTACTGCTGAAGAGGTTTCATTTGAATGGTCACACCATAGGATTTCATCAACAGACTCAAAAGTTAGAACAAATGGTACCATGCAAAAGTACTGCTGAAGAGGTTTCATTTGAATGGTCACACCATAGGATTTCATAAACAGACTCAAAAGTTAGAACAAATGGTACCACGCAAAAGTACTGCTGAAGAGGTTTCATTTGAATGGTCACACCATAGGATTTCAAAAACAGACTCAAAAGTTAGAACAAATGGTACCACGCAAAAGTACTGCTGAAGAGGTTTCATTTGAATGGTCACACCATAGGATTTCATCAACAGACTCAAAAGTTAGAACAAATGGTACCATGCAAAAGTACTGCTGAAGAGGTTTCATTTGAATGGTCACACCATAGGATTTCATCCACAGACTCAAAAGTTAGAACAAATGGTACCATGCAAAAGTACTGCTGAAGAGGTTTCATTTGAATGGTCACACCAGTAGGATTTCATCAACAGACTCAAAAGTTAGAACAAATGGTACCATGCAAAAGTACTGCTGAAGAGGTTTCATTTGAACATACTTGTCCAATACTCTGACAAATTTATGCATAGCATTGTACTGTAATACATTGTGCTGTATTGTGCCGTTCTAGAATGTATTGTTAAACTATTGTTATGGTCATATAATACAATACAATGCTATGCATAAATTTGTCAGAGTATTGGACAACCCTCCATTTGAATGGTCACACCATAGGATTTCATCAACAGACTCAAAAGTTAGAACAAATGGTACCATGCAAAAGTACTGCTGAAGAGGTTTCATTTGAATGGTCACACCATAGGATTTCGTCTACAGTCTCCATGTAGCTCCATGTCTATTCCTTCTTCCCAAGAACAATCAGAGTCTGGAACTTACTTCCTTCAGAAGTAGTAACGTCTTTATCCCTAAATAGCTTTAAGCAGTCAGCCATGCCAGTTATAAGATCTCTAAAAGTGCCAAGGCACTTTCGTAGGCTTAAACTGCAAACCGACCCGCCCAGAATTAGATAAATCTATTTGGGTGTAATTTGATTCTAAGTTCTATATATATTCAGGGGCGTAGCCAGGACTTTTTCAGAGGTATACACAATCAATTTTCAAACACTTCCCTACCTCCCCCCCCCCCCCCCCCCACCCTCAAGTCCCAAATCTTTCTTTTTTTCCCGACTTTTTCAGCCACGCACGTGCGTACGTTCGTACAGGTAGCTACGCCCCTGATATTAAACGGACTCTGGGAGTGAAAGGGTTAACAGAAACGTTTCTATTGACTAGTTCTTTAAACACAGTTCAAAACCTACTATAGTTTGTGGCAGTCAAGGCCAAACACTAAAGTCTGGTTTTCACTAGCGAGTGTAGCGACATAAGCATAAGCTCAGTGTAGCAACAAAAGAAGTTTGTCAGGTTTGACAACCTGATTGCTTTTATTTTATATGATATGTTTTGGTTGTGGGACAAATAACTATTCCTGCTGTCCACGACTAAACAAATGTCGATTCCATGTAAGGAACTGTGCATGTACCTATGGTTTGAAATAAAATGGCCCAGGCTGATATTAAAACCGTTGGTTCACGCCTTGTTAAAAGCATGTTTGGTGTTCTTTAGTTTTATTTATTTAATTATTTATTTATTACAATTTCTGGCAAACATTAATAAAAAAGAAAATATATACATGTGAGTCGAAAGAGGTCAAAGACCACATATACTGTAAGAGCAGATCACAATGGAAAGAAAGTAAAGAAGGTTGTTAGTTTTATTTTTCTAGTCGTGGCGAATCAAGGAGAGGTTCTCTCCCAGAGTCAACTAGCTCTTCAGCTCTTCTTCCAATGGTACTGTCTGTTTTTCAGTACATTTCATATTTAGTATAACGATAACTGTGGAGGCGTGGTGGTCTAGTGGTCAGCGCGTCAGACTTTCAACCTGAAGGTAGGTGGTCCGAGCCTGGTCTCTGCCGTAGTGTTGTAGACAAGAAACTTTAGGCTCCACGTTGTCTCTCTCCACCCAGGTATATAAATAGGTACCGGCGACATACTGCTGGTTGGTAACCTTGCGATGGACTAGCATCCCATCCGGGGGGGGGGGGGGTAGTAATACTCTCAGTCCCTTCATGCTACGAAACCTGGTTAAGCTCCGGCAGTTGTGAGCCATTAGGATTGTGAAGACTTACCACCTACATTACGATAACTACATGCATATCTGTAATGAAGGCCATAATACTATTTATTGTATGCTACCACAATGTTATTGCACACTTAAATTTTTTACAGTTACCGTTGTTTATCTAGCTGGAGTTTCTCTGGTTGATTCATGGTCACATGACATCTAACAAACAAACTGTTTCCCGCCAATTGTCCTAAGCGGAGTAAGCGGGCAACATTTGCGAAAGCGGGCAACAATTTTGACGTCAAAGGGTAACATTACACTGTTGCCCGCTAGCACACGTGATCAGACCGTGACAAAAGTGTCATCATTATGATGCGATTGATGGTTACCTCGAGTGTTCGGCGCGTTTTTTAAACCGTGTTGTGTTGTCTTTTTTGTGTTGCTATATAACAAATCACTTAATGACTAATCTCTCGGGAAACATCGAGATTCTCGGGAAACATCGAGATTCTCGGGAAACAAAATTTCTCGGGAAACAAAAGTCACTGTTTCCCTCGAGACCAGTCATTAAGTGTTTAATTCTATACAGACAGGAGCTTATTGCTCCTGATAGAGAGAAGAGACTGCTTTTTGGTTTGAAAAATTAATCGAGAGACGGGCATAGACCTTTCTTTAAAAAAAAAAATGGGGAATACTCGATTTTTTGTTAACTTCAGGGCTTAGGCTTAATGGATATAACATTTTGACCCGTTTGCATGACCATATGGAATGTAAAGATGTGATTGCCGTGTGCTATGAGAATGTATGCTAGTATGAGTGACTTGGAGATTGTCAAAAACAGCTGGAATAAGAAGAGATTATTTTTCACACAAACAATGCATGCAGTCTCTAAATAATCGCTATGATGAGATTGCAGTATATGCAGTGATTCAAAAAGAGGTTTGGTTTACTGGTAAGCTAATCTGATTGATTTTGAGATGATGCGAATTACACCTTTTTCTAAAGCATAGAGCAACGATTTGAAATGATATGTATAATAAAGAATTTCTGCGGTGGGTGGCTAATGCACCTAATGGTTACTTTGTTCTTGGTTATTTTCTGGCTGGTTCACGGTCCCAACTTAGTTTAGAATAAATTATTAAACAAAAAATTAAACGCTACTGCTATTTCGTTTAACCTCATCCTCATACACTTAAAGTTTTTTCTTTTTTTCAATGGTTGTGAGTATTCGAAACTTAGTTTGTCACGGTTTTTGGAGGCTCCAGAGAGTCTCTAGATAGGGGATCTGCAGGATGTGCAAAACAGCTAACATTCAAATTTTAGTCTGTGTATACTGTATGTAACACGGCTAACAGTAAAATTTTCGCTGTAATAGTAGAAAACATTTACCCCCCCCCTCTACACGCACACACACACACACACACACACACACACACACACACACACACACACACACACACACACACACACACACACACACACACACACACACACACACACACACACACACCTCCCCCCCCCTCTACACGCACACACACACACACCTCCCCCCCCCACAAAAAAAAAAATCATCTTGGATAACTGCCCTTGCCCCCCTGGCCGCCCCACCATGCATCATGATTCAAAATGGCCGCTGTTTCGTCGAAGTAATCTTTTTCAAATACTCCTTCTCTAAGAGTGAGTTGTGAAGCACAAAACTTCCAGGGTCAGTTAATTTATCTAGAATCGAATACGGCATTTTTTTGCATATCAATGCCAAAATTTCATCAATAAATTCACTTCTAGGATTTAATTTTTCTTGTTAGTATCTAAGAATGGAATATTGCATTAAATGTAACAATTTAAACTGCCATTTCCTATAGAACAGTTAACATTAAAATTTTGAGCTCTATAGCTCTTAACAGTAAAAATATCGGGCCCATAACGCGTTAACCCCAACTATGTTCTGATGATGACGCCTATAGGAATCCAGAAGGCTTATGCATGACCCATTTTCATCTTGAGATAGCTTATTCGAGAGTTTTTTCACTTCATTCATTTTAACGTTTTTATAGATTGTTGAGATCTAAATTATTTAAGAATATATTTCGTTCATCTGTAAAGAGTGAATATAACTGAATGATATATAAGGAAACAGCGGAGCCCAAACATTGATCCTTGTCCAGGATTGCAGATAATTAGATGCATGACAAATTTAATAAGCGTCACAAAGTGTCCTCTTGCTCTTCTCCTCAACTTCAACATCACTTGTTTTCAAAAATACAGACAAGAAACGTCACGAAGTGTCTCCTAAATTCTGCTCTTTAAGTAAAGATAAACAGGTGCATTTACCCTACCCTAAAAACAAAACTAACACTAATGCTTACCTTACATTTCAAAAAAGATAGTTAACACTTAGACTTAATGGGACACTTCGTGTTGGATATCAAAATTTGTCATGCATCTAATTATCTGCAACCCTGGACATAAGTGCAGTGATCCTTGAGGAAAACCACTTCTTACACTGAGCTATTATCGTACTTTGATTCAAAGCAATTAAATGTTAACATATGCAATTCCATTTCACAGATAATTATTGAACCCAAACATTGATCCTTGTGGGAAACAACTTCTTTATACACTGAGCCATTATCGTACTTAGATTCAAAGCAATTAAATGTTAACGTATGCAATTCCATTTCAGAGATAATTATTGAACCAGTGAAGAGGTTTTCCTCTCACTCCACAGTGTTCAAGTTAAGTAAAAAGGACCTTACGTCTGCTACCGATCGGTATTTATATGAATATATGAAGCTGTTTTTTTTCTCAGTTGCAAACCCTACATAAGACATACTAGTGCACGATTTATCGTAAGTTACATTCTTTGTCTTCTCCTAAAAGAGCTGAGCCTTTTTATAAGAACATTGAAGCTGTGATGTTAGTCTTTCCGCCCTGATCACTACAAATAAAACCGTCAAAATATATTTGGTCTGAACAAAGCTACAGTCCACATGCTAGAATATGTTAAGTAACAAGTACAACAGTGGTTTTACTATTCTTATTGTATGTTTGTTTTGTATAACATGTTTAACAATCAGGACATTTGTTAGATTATTATTATTTTTTTGCATTTATAGAAGTAGAAAATTTCCATACAGGTTCAAATCGCCACCAACCGTGCGGTATTTCAACTGGATATCAACTGTGTGTGTTCTACCTCTTCAGTCTTTAAAACTTTTACTGTTTCATTCAAATTCACTGCTGCAACCCACCCTTAACTCCTCAGTGTAGATTGTTGAGATTTAAATCACTGATTTAAAAATACATTTGTGTCATCAGCAAAGAGAACTGAGTTTAGTTTTTGGAAGCATTCTAATTATCACTGATATATGACGAGCAGAGGCCCCAAAATTGATTGGCTGAGATTCGTGCATGTATATACTCATTAATTTTAACAAACTGCATTCTATTTGACAGATTTATTTTTGAATCAGTGTAATTTCATAGTTTTTAAGTAAAAGGTCGAAGTAATTTATCGGTCGTTTTATTATACATGAAGCTCTTTCTTTGCAAACCCTGTTTACAAAGCCATCATTCTACACCTTGCATGATTTATCCTCATATTATTTTTTCTTTGTTCAAAATAAACTGTTTTATAAGAACGATGACGCTCAGATAATTAGCCAAGCAAAATTATATGTTAATAATCAACCTTATTGACAATAACTACAGGCTAACATTTAGTTTTAATACCACTAGTTCGGAGCAGACAAAAAATAAAACAAACTGCATGATCAGTAGCAATTTGGTCTTAACAATGTCACCACTGATGAAGGGCTATACCCGAAACGTTTGTTGCACTCAATCACTATGACACTTTTTACAATTTTTCATTTATTTTTACTTTTTTTTTTTCGCGTTTTTAACACATTTTAATGTCACTACTACAATCCAACTGCGCCCATGCAAGTCGGATGGACAACCTGGCTTTCTTATTCTTAATGTTTGTTTGTTGATTTGTTTTATTGCTATTTTAAAAAACCAAACTTTTATATATAACCAATAAGAACACTTGTTAAAAAGTATACTGCTTTGTCGTTTTTTTTTGTGTATTCAGAACTAGTATGATTTACTGAAATACCACACTTTTTATCTTAAAGACTGTCCTCTGTGCATTATTGTCAGATTTCAGTTATTTCCTATTTCAAGTTGTTGTTCATTTTATTCCTTTTTTTAAACTTAACTAGGACACTTAAAACCCACCGGGATTACGTAACTTAGTCACTGTTAGAACTTGTTCATTGAAAACGAACGTGCTTTACAAAATATTGAAACAATAAAATGAATCAATTATACCCTGGTTGTGGTCTCACTGTTTAGAACCCACAGCATGAAGGGTAGAAAGCGAGAAAAACTCTCAGTATTTTAAAATGTTTAAAAAGATTTGAAGTATGTTTGCAAATAGGTCCTGCAGATGCAAATTGCAAACATTCATCTCTGACAGATGCGATGAAACCTTAATTTCTAAAAGTCACTTGAAGAAGAATGTGAAGCTCATAAAACGCTTTTATACATTTATAGAGCAGATTCTAAATCATAATTTTTTTAAAAAGGCGCTGGCTACCATGCAGGTTTTTTTGTTTGCTTTTACGAATCTTAATTAGAAACTTGGGAATGTGTTTTTCAATGAACTTTTCCACTTGATTCGTGTGTATGTTAACTAACACAATACACCCTAATTATTTATTTAAAAAAAAAAATCCCAAAAACTTTCCAAACCTTACTTTTTAGTTTCCATTGTAGGTCAGATCTTTTACAGTTTTATTGTCGAGTGTTTTAAGATTATAACTAAGCTTACTAAAATGTATGTTTATATTCTGTTTGCTTGCACTGAGTTTTTTTGCTAAAAATTTGAATAACTGTAAACAAAAGACATTTGTCACTTGAGCGATCAAGCGTGACTTTATAGTGCTTGCCGTTGGTCAAAATAATACAATATGAGTTTAAAAATCGTTCAACAGCGTCCGCCTATCGACAATGAAACTTTGCTCTGAGTCGTGGGCGAACGTTCGATAAAAACGTATCAAGAAAGAACACTACAAACCGCCTGGACTTTGATCAATTGCAAGGAGAACATTGTTTGTCATCTTGGGAAGAATTATCACAGCCGTTTTACAGATGCCCATATATTGTGAAGGTAGTCAAACATTCGTTGTTTTTAACTTGCAAGGAATTTTGCTCAGTGTCCAGAGTCGAATATTTACAGAGCAAAATTGCGCTGGCTAGGTTTGTGTTCTGTGAAAAATTAGTTGAGTTGTTGCTCTAAATTGCTCTGAGTGAAAATATGTTGCAGCTAAGTTTGTTCTTTATTACAATATTAGTTTTGAGAATGAATTGACAATTTGTGCAAATTTTAAACTGCCTTTCGTACCGTAGTAACCCTCACGACGGCCTTTTTTTAAAAGAAGCGGGGTGTCCGTTGAGTTTTTAAACGCTTCAATGAACGAGCCGCCTAGACTTAACCAAATAAAACGGTCCAGAGAACTCTTTCAATTATAGCGATCGACTGATTTGCATGCGTTCCGGAGGAATGCCTTTCAACCGTTGCCATTTGCTTCATAGGTTCTAGAAGGCCTTAATAACTATGATATACTATCGCACGATATTTCAGTATTAAATCAATACATGGAAGAACGTTTTATAATCATAAAATGCTAGATATGTTCCTATTTGTAATCTTGATTGCATGAGGATCAACTTAGCTTCGGGTCCTTCGGATAGCACCGACAAATCATGATACAAACACATATCAAAACAATTTTTATTTGCATTCATCCGTTTATTTTAGATAGAGCATTTTTAATAAGTGCTCATTATTGAAATTTCAACGGCGAAACAACGCCAATTGATATTTCAGTTAAAAACACTTCTTGCTTGAGTAGACCTGTGTAGAGAAAATTCAAACTCGGCTTTTTTTTCCCTGAAAAACCGTCCTGAAAAACTTACCTAATTCTTAAGGATTTTTTTGTATTTAGAGAAGAGCTAATAAGCAACATAACGTTTTCACGATGTAGCAATATCAGCAACAAGCCAATTTATTGCCTTCCATTTATAAAGAAAGTCTTAAATCCGGTTTATGAACAGACAATCATATCCAGCTATTAAAGCCCCCTTCGGCTGTGGTTATAAATATTCTTATTGCCGATTGGTTTCAAGTTAAAATGAATTAGTTAAAAACGAATAACATAGTGATACCGGTTTCCTTGTGCTGCCGCAAACTGCAATATTAAATTTGGAAAATAATATGATCAAGAAAACAGTCGGTCTCTCTTTATCACCGAAGCCTGTGAACACAGCTTTCTTTTTAGTCCATCTGTGGTGAATTCAGACCAGTTTGTTTTATCGGCTCTGGTTATGTGACAGCAAGCATAAGTGAGGCGTAATCTGGCCGAGTTTACCGCTGAGTTATTACAAACTGATCTTATCTTGTTTTTCTTACTTGAAAAAATCATTTTCTGTTAGCTCACAGCAAGATTTCTTGCTCACAGTGAAAACACAAGAATTTAAACTTTAGAAGGTCTAGTAATTTCATTCCTTTGGTTCTGTTCATTGCGCTGTGTACAAAGTGATTCTGACTTTTGCGACTTTGCGGATGGAACTCAGCCACTGAACTAAGCAAGTCAAGCAAACCTTTCCTGTCGTACTGTTTTATATATCATGGAATCAAAATTTTAAGGATCAAACTCTTACAGGCTGTAAGTCTAATCATTTAAATCAGTGGGCGCTATGTAGTACTTGCTGTACAAGGTGTTTTAAGTCTATGCGTGGTGAAACCCTCAAGTGTTACCATTCAAATGAAAGCTATTGACTTCTTCTTTCCTATACCCTGCTTGCAGAGTCTCCTTCGATCGGAAGATCGAAGGAGACTCTGCAAGCAGGGTACTACTTTCCCAGGGTACTGTTTATTTTTCTGTACAAGGTCGTTCTAAATTTTCATGGATGTGGAAAAAAACCTACAGTGAAATCATTCAAATGAAAGCTATTGAGCAGTACTCTCCTGTGGTACTTTTTATTGACGCAACACACGGTAGTGCTAATAGTTTGAGTCTATTGGTGAAACCCTAAAGTGTGACCATTCAAATGAAAGCTATTGAGCAGTATTTTACTGTGGTACTGTTTATTGTGCTGTACAAGGTGGTTCTAACTTTTGAGTCTGTGGATGAATTCCTAACTGAAGTGTGACCATTCAAATGAAAGCTATTGAGCAGTACTTTACTGTGGTACTGTTTATTGTGCTGTACAAGGTGGTTCTAACTTTTGAGTCTGTGGATGAAATCCTAAAGTGTGACCATTCAAATGAAAGTTATTGAGCAGTACTTTCCTATGGTACTGTTTATTGTGCTGTACAAAGTGGTTCTAACTATTGAGTCTGTGGATTGAAAATCCTAAAGTGTGACCATTACAAACTTTTGAGCTTTTCAAGGATAAAACTTTTAAGGTGTAAAAATTCAAATGAAAGCCCTTGAACAGCTATTTCCCACGGTGTTGGTTACTGTGCTGTTCAGTTCTAACTTTTGAGGCTGTGTGTGGATGAAATCGCCGGCACTGGCCCTTCACAGGAGCCGTGTTCAATTTTGCTGAAGTGAAAGTTTTTGGGACTTTTGTCAAAATTGTTGTCTGTTTAGGCACTGCACCCTTTGGAGAAGAAGTGTTTAAAAGGGCTTAAAATTATCTGAAATGGAATGTTCTTGGAGCAGTTAGAACTCGTGTTTTGACTTCTAAACCGTATGCACATAGGCTATTTTGGCTGTTACTAGATCAGTCTAAAGGTCGAGTTCTGAAAGGGTCATTTCTACTGCTATTCGGTGTTAAAACTTTGGCTTTTTCCCAGCAAGAAAAGTCAGCCAAAATGTCTTTACTCAGCTGTTGACAGTTGAAAAGGAAGTCCAGTTTGTCAGCTTACGGATTTGATTTTGTTCCAGTTGAAAAGGAAGTCCAGTTTGTCAGCTTACGGATTTGATTTTGTTCCAGTTTATTTCAGCCTATCAGTTAAAACATTTAACCAGTGTTATGATTTCAGAAACCATTCGGATATTTCTCAGTTATACCAAAGAAAAAAAAAACCGAAACAAACATCCCTTCTGAACTGAAATCTTAGATTTTGCCCTTTTTTCATCTATCGATAAACTAATAGATTAAGTCAAAATTGTTTCTATTTTGTCAGTTCAAAAGAATGAATCTTGTTTGTCAGCTTACACTGATTACTCACAAATTTAGCCAAAATTTCACGATGCAACAAACTAAGGTATTAATTAAAAACTGAGGAATAACGTACCTTGTTCCACAGCTAGGAGTTCAAAAGTTTAGCTTTGGACTTTTCTCACGCAGCCTTCATTCAAGAGCCGTCGACTCTACAAGGCCGCTGACCCATTACAAACTGTAGAATCAAGTCCTGTGCGGATTACTGATTTATTATCTGGAGAAATGCAAATCTCCGTCAATTTTCAAAAATGATAAATTTAAAAAAGAATGACGTGCAGTGGAAGTGTTGGATAAAGATATGACAGCCAGTGTTAAAGAAATCAAATTGTATTCATGATTATTTCAGTGTCGCAAATGAACATCGTACTAAACCACTTTTTTCGACCGTTTCAATAATCTCTGCGACATTGCGGTAACTGACAGAGGTCGAACAAGCGAAACTATAAACATAAATCAATTGTCTAGTACGCCTTTTATCTAAAATGTGGCTAAATATTTTCATTCATTTGCTCATTCTAAATCTTTTGCATCTGGCACGTAGTATGCAAGGCATAAAAATCAATTCCTCAAAACAGTGTTCAGCGCCATCGGCTTGCCACTCACTAAGTCAGTCTAATTTGAAGCCCTGACTATGCAGGTAGTCTCATTTCTGTCTAAAATTCAACTATATAAAATTGTATACATATGTTCTGTTTTTACTTTGTTCCGCTCAGTGACTTGTCAGTTTGTTTGATTTTCTGTTATCACTGATCCAAGCAACTCGTGTTATCCAGGGAATCACCCTTTTTAATCAATCCATTTGATCTCGCAGGAACCGAATTTCAAGAGCGAGTTTCTCTTTCTCCATGATCAACTTCTCTTTCTCTAAAGCCAACTTTTCTTTCTCCATAATAAGTTTCTCTTTCTTGAGTTTTTCCACCTCAGCTCGAGCGTGCGAGAGAGACTCATCCTGGCCGAAATCAGAAAGCTTTCTCTTTTTTATCACATGCGCGAGCGAAGAGGGTAGCATTCGTTTCTGTTGTGGTACCAATGCACGATACGGCCTCATAGCGTTGTTTGCGCTGCTTATACTCGGTATTTGTCGGACTTCAGGAGCGGAGGATATAGAAACTACATTCACAGGAATGCTAGATTTCGAGGGAACGGTACTGCTACATGGGACATTAGCTCTTTCAGTTGTAGCTTGATCTTCTGCGGCGCTCGAAGCACTTGCACTGGTTGGAGAAACTTGTGATTCTCTACTCTGATTTTGTTGCGAATCTTCTCTTTGTTCCGTGTTGACACCAGGCGAAGCCACAACCGATGGTTTTATGTCTTGCGGTCCAGCTACCACTACATGTACAACCTGTTGTTGACCATTCTCATGGACAGTGACATCGCTGGTGTCCTCGCCCCCTTCCTGTTCCCCCTGATCCTCTGCAATACTACCGTCGAACGAGTTTTCCACTGGAGATGTCAAGAAAGTGCCGCAATTTGTTGCAGAAATCCGTAAAATTTCTACAATCTTTTGACTAACCGAAGAAAGTTTTCTTTGTGAAACGGACGGCTCGGAACCGTTCTCCGAAGGCGTCATCATCTCCAAGAGTTCTTTCTTGGCCGCACGGACCATGTTTTTCCACTTTCTCTTTAGATCATTGGCAGTCCGTAAAACTACCGGATTCTTGCTGTTGTAATCATTGCAAATGCGTTTCCACACTTCGACCTTTTGTTTGTTAGTGGACGCATCGTTCAGTTTTGAGGTAAGCACCGTCGCGTTCCGCTCAAACTGGGATATTAAGTACAAACTTTCCCCTTCTGTGAAGTTGGGCTTTCGCTTGTTCGCCACCAGGAGCAGATCCAGAGAATCTGTGCGGTTTTCAGCGGCGTAACCCTCCATTTGCCTGTTCTCAAGACCGCAAAGCGATATGAAGAAAATTGCTCGGATTAAGCCGCCGCTTTTGAGCGAACGAAATTAAAACTTGCGCTCCGAAGCGCTCTGCACGGAATTAGCGGAAATCGTGACAAAATCAACGTCCCACTCAATGGCCTAATTCACGGTTCGGTTCCTATATAATCAAGTGACCTTTGGTGATATTGGCGTTAAGTCACAGGGCTAACTTCAGTGACCGTTTATACAGTAAACGACGCACGCTTCAACTGATACTGGTCTTAAAATAGAAATGGACGCCAGCACACTGTGCAACACCGCACGTATTATGTTAATCCCTGACGTCACAGGGTGATTACGCATAGATTAAACCTGAAAGCCGCAGATTCTTCTAAGCAAATCCGGCTTTAGAAAGGAAATGCTTTTTTGTAATTAATAAAAGAGCCTGCATGTTTTAGCGTCTATTGAACTGAAGATTGTTGATTCCCTAGGGAAAAGGTTAGCACAAGCAAGCTGTTAGTGGCAAAAGTGTTAGAAAATAAAAATAATAATAATAAACGCAAAAACTCAGTAGAATTTCTGACGCTAACCGCTCTCAGATTCAAATATTTTTTAGAAAATCGCATATAGTGCCTTACATAATTTATTTTTTGCGAAGAAAGTTGAATTTAAATTTTGAGAGCAGAATATTTGTTTAAGCTGGCTGGATCAGAAATAATCTCAAAAATCCAGCTACCTAATCAGGCTAGCCGGATCCAACCATTTTGGCAGAGATAATTAGGGTGTTAGGTTGCGTGTGTGCAGTGAATCATGCCTCCGTTCAGTTGTTTACTTACTGAACGTGGAGGCATGCAATAATTTTGTTGGATAGATTTCATGACATTTTACAGAAGGCTTCAATATAAAGGCCTCAAGTAGTCTGCCATTATTTACATGTGATCACACTTCGCCTGTTTTCAATCACATCACTGGTGGACCTAGTGTGGTCAGTGGCAAACCGAGACGAGTCGTGCAGTTGATCACGACTTTAAACAACTGAAAGCTAACATATTTAAGGCAGGGCACGGCCAACAAGGAATGTTTAGCAAAACACTTAAAATGGGTTGTTCTGTTTCTTTTTTTTTTCCATATCATTTTAATGCTTTAAAAGGAAACCATGTGAAAGCTAGTTAGTTCTTTTGGCTCAATATGTCAACAGCAGCTTTCTATTTCCTTTCCGAAAATCCTAGGCTGATCTTCTTTCGCATTTCGTAGCCAAAACAACGCTTTTCGTCTCTACGAAAACAAAAGGTGTTAAATTTTCCGATGTTACGAAAATTTGAAGAGGGATTTTACTAAAGAACACACTAGTTTTTAGTCTAACATGATTTAGTACGAATTTTAAGGCGACTAAGACCTTCCGCCAACAGCTTTTTCACTGAAACGATTTTCGTGATGGATGCTCCTCGGGGCCGCGTTTTTTGCGTTCATTTCTCATCAGCAAAGCGTCTGCTATAGCTTTGTTGGCCTTCAACTATGTTGACTTAAAACTGATTAGCCCGAGCTCCCCACAGGCGTTAAGACTGTGGGCCGAGGAACGTAACAGCTCAGTAAAAACCGGCGCGCGCCGGGATGAGCAGGGCGAAAACAGTGTCGCTGGTGATATTTTTCCTTCTGCGCGCCGCCTTGAACGCCTGGATCCGGCTATCTTGGGCATGGCAGAAGAATTCTTTTTGACTCAGTTCAATCTACGGCTTTTTTAACATGAGAATTCACCGGGAAAGGGACAAAGTTAAAATGTGCCAAATCAGTGCGATAAAAAAGGCCACGGACCCCACCGCGTTAATAGCGGTAATGTTAAGATTTTTTAAACCTAGAATGGAATTATTTATAAGTCCCTGATAAGCATAATTCAGGTTACTCAGTCATGGCATGAGGTCTCTTAAAATTATTTCAGGTTTATGTAGCAATAATAAAAACACCGACAATTGTACTAAGCGAATACAAAGCCAGTATTTTTAAACTGGACTTAATCTGGATACTGATCTCGAAAACGCCCTAATCAAGGAATGCGAGTAATCTGTGACTGATGAATATCTAGCCTCCTACGCAGACTTCCTTAGGGCTCGTCACGCAATCTTTCGGAAAGATTACGTGACGAGCCCTAAGGACGTCTGCGTGGAGGCTAATGAATATCGGGCCTGCCAGTGATTATATACAACTAGCTTTGCTCACCAGCTCTGCTCAGAGACCACCCCTCACGAAATGACCCCGTTTACTGAAATTCTCAGTAAGATTTTGTTGTTGAAAGCTCTTGTTTATAAGCGAATAACTCTAGTTACGACCATGTTGTTCCAAATCCTAAAGGTTGTCGCTTAAAAAGGGGCAATGTCTCGGCTAAAATATCGTGTTTTCATGATCTGATTATGGCCAGGAGCTTGCTCGACTGCTAGCAGACCCCTCTGGATAGTCGAGCGGCCGAGCAAAATACATGTATACGCGATCGGCGATCCGAGCGGTGAGCGAGCGAAAGTAATTCGAGTTTCCCTTCGGCTCGTTCGCTCGCTCCAGTCTCGCCGAGCATGTATTCGTGATTAGCTCGCCCGCTCGATTGACTGAAAATTAAAAGGGACAGCTAGCAGTCTACGTGCTAACTAAACTGAGAGACAAAATATTAACGGCTAAAAAAGTCAAAATTCCACCGGAATGTAAACTTTGATTTCTTGACCGAAGGGAACCTTATTCCCCGGATTTACGCTGCTTTCTCCCTCCGAAAATCCTGGATGACCTTATTTCGTACTCAATCCCCGAAATTACAAAAGTGCGAGGAGAGATGTTACTAAAGAACACTCTAGTTTTTAGTTCGTGACATGATTACGAATTTTTAAGGCGACTAAGGCCTTTAGTCAATAATAGAATAAGCACAGGACTGCGAACGAAAATGCTGCTAGTGAACTTAGGATCTGTAAAAGATCTAAACAGCCAAAAATAGCGATAGGCAAACAAACTGAGAAGCAAGGCTGATACTCGCTCGCACTCAACTCCCTTTCCTCGAGGAAGGAGGCACAGGCGGCCCAAGCTCACTATATCAGATAACCGGTACGTGACCCTTGCTTTATGAGCGGTATTGTGTTACAAAGATTCGATTTATAAAGGTTTGTATGGGAACGCAACGGTTTTGTCTCAAAACTTAAAAATTCGAATGGTATGTGAATAAAATTGACTTACCCTGTTGCTGTGTTGTATTCTTTGTTGCTTGCCTGCTCCACGGGGCGATATAACGCGATTTCGGCGAGTTATCGCTATTTCGGTGTTCCACTGCCAAGAAAAAGACAAGGCAGAACACTGATTTCCGGAGTGCCCGCCGATCGAAGCGAATAAATCCTCTGAAAATAATCCTGTCGACTCAATTCCTCCGCAGAATCAAAGAAGAGATGTTGAAGTTCCGTGTCAGTTCACTCGCGACGCAATTCCATCAAAAATGCGTTCCCTGCGAAACATTTGTTTCGAGTCAGCTTCGCTTCGGTATATTCGAAATGGGCGCGTGAAGAGTCGCGAGGACACATTCACCGTTCGCGTGGTGTGTCGGGTAAAAAGATCTAGCCTGACGGGGGTAGTCAGCAGCCAGTTGTCGACAAGCAAACCAAAATGCTCTCCGGGTCCCCTCGTGAGTATTATTGTCAAGGCCAGAAAGGCGCATTGTTTCAATAATACTCACGAGGGGACCCGGAGAGCATTTTGGTTTGCTTGTCGACAACTGGCTGCTGACTACCCCCGTCAGGCTAGATCTTTTTACCCGACACACCACGCGAACGGTGAATGTGTCCTCGCGACTCTTCACGCGCCCATTTCGAATATACCGAAGCGAAGCTGACTCGAAACAAATGTTTCGCAGGGAACGCATTTTTGATGGTATTGCGTCGCGAGTGAACTGACACGGAACTTCAACATCTCTTCTTTGATTCTGCGGAGGAATTGAATCGACAGGGTTATTTTCAGAGGATTTATTCGCTTCGATCGGCGGGCACTCCGGAAATCAGTGTTCTGCCTTGTCTTTTTCTTAGCAGTGGAACACCGAAATAGCGATAACTCGCCGAAATCGCGTTAAATCGTCCCGAGGAGCAGGCAAACAACAAAGAATACAACACAGCAACAGGGTAAGTCAATTTTATTCACATACCATTCGAATTTTTAAGTTTTGAGACGAAACCGTTGCGTTCCCATACAAACCTTTATAAATCGGATCTTTGTAACACAATACCGCTCATAAAGCAAGGGTCACGTACCGGTTATCTGATATAGTGAGCTTGGGCCTCCTGTGAAGGAGGTAGAAAGCATGAACGGCTTCCGTGGCAACCGGCTCACGCGCGGTGCACACGCGTGACGATTTCTTCCTACGACAAAAGAATGTTTATTCAGACAAGCTTACAACATTTTATAACCAGGGGAGACTGTTCTCCGGCCCAGCATTAGTGTTTAAAGATTATACATTTCAACTGGCATTTTTCCCATCGCGATCGATACGGCCGGGTCGGTCGCCAGATGATGCCGCGCCAAATGTTTGAGAAGGGAAAAGACTGTATAGCTTCTACCACAAATCAACAGAAACAACACGGATTTTCAGGCGTAATTCCTGTCTTCAAGTGGTTATTTTGCGTAAGTTGCTGTTTTGTGTACGTGTATGTATCATTCCAAGGCTTCTGTCAAGATCATTCAACTCGATACGCAGTAGTCACATGTGTAAACTTTTTCGCGTTTAATTTACGCGGGAGTTTCAGGACACCTGTTTTAGGGAATGGATGTTCAAGTTTCTGTTTTCACAAGCTTGTACTTTACTATCAAGAGATGTCAACTTCTCGTCGATCATTACTGATTTTTAAGTAGTTGGCACCGCGCCATTTGTATAAACTCACTAGGTTCCCACCGAAGTAAACATATAATAGAGGGTGGCGAATGGTAAATCCGGGACTCGCCGAGACGCCGAGACCCTTGTTTCAAAATCCGAGACCGAGACCGCAGCTACGTTATAAAATCCGAGCCCGAGACCCAATGCTGGGAAAAACCGAGCCCGAGACTCAGTGCCAAAAATATCCGATTCTAATTGAACTGCTCTTGGTCACCTATCAAACAGGCAAGGATAGCTATTAACTATAGTTATGAATTAATTTTCAAAGCAACGACAACTGACTTGATCAGTTTAAAAGACATGTTTCGACAATCCTTTGTCATCTTCAGTTTGAAATTTTAAGTAACAAAGTTGAATTTATACTAAGTAAATGAAAATGCTAATGAGAGAAAACACCTTTGACAAATAAATGAAAGAATGTGTGACAATACGTGATTAAAAAGAAAGTTTTAAATTAACATGATGCAACTGTTGGTTCAAAGAAGGTTGTTCCCATTTGATATGCAAAGCTTCCTTGATCTTAAGCTGAAAATTGGTGGAAGCATGATCTAAGATATTGAAACAACTGGATGAACATAAACTGTGGCATTCTTTGGAGTCTTTCAGCGGGTGTTTGAATACGTGAGAGGCCCTATCAGTGGATACATGTAAGTCAGTGCTCACGAAAGCGTGTGGAAAAATGTCGGGTGGTTTCGCCAACCTAGCAGGCATTACAGCCCGCACACAAAATTAATTACGACACGTGCTCTGTCATTTGAACTTTTTTCGATATATCAGTCTTGTCTTCTCGACATTTCTTCGCACGTTTGTACCTACATTGATATTAAACATTTATCCGTATTCAATGTACTTTTAGTACATTCTTACAGTTATTATTAGCCTTGCCTTTTCGACGTTTCTTTATACGTTAGCACATTCCTACGGTAATTGTCTTTTCGATATCCTTCAATCGTTAGTCCGTTCGTACGGTAAAGTCTTCTCTACATTTCTTATACGTAAATACGTTCCGTAATTTGTACGGTATTAAACTACTCTTCTAGACGTTTATCTGTACGGCCTGGTACGATGCTCAACGTTTCTCCGTACATTTAAACATTCGTACGGTATTAGACTAGAAAAACACGAAAAACACGTCTAAGAGGCTTTAATTTTTCAAAAGTTCCTGGGGAAACCTAGGAAGGAAACAGCGGAGCTGTTTCGAAACGACGGCTTCTGTGACTATGGGTCCGCAGTAATTGCCCGAAGCTGTTGCGGTGTCCCTGCTTTCGTGTTTTTTTCCTGTTCAGTCAGTCATTATTATTCATTTATTTAATTATTTATTGTTATATGTTTAAAGCGAAGTTAATAAAATAAAAAATAAAAATAAAAAAAGACTTTACACTAATCTCCTGCTAGGTGGCTTTGAAATTTTAATGAAAACCCTGGTCATACTTAGCTTATATTAATATTAATACTAACTTATAATGTTTTTATTTGTGTTTGTATATTTTAGTGACCAAACGTGATATATATTATATATTTTTTTAATAAATATGAGTTTGATCAGCCAAAATTCCGAATTCTTGACAAAAGTATCCGAGACTCCGAGACTTTGAGGAAAGAAAATCCGAGACTTCGAGACAGAAAAAGCACCTGCCAAACGAGACTTTGAGACTTAACGCAAAAACCGCCGAGATTTCGAGACCGGACCAAAATTTTCCGAGACCCGCGATTTTGAAGCTGCCATTCGCCACCCCTTATAATGCATAAACATTTATTTCAATTCAACTGATATTTCAGCCCTTGTTGATAATCATTGTGTTTAAAGTTTTCTTTCAATACTCATCTGCTAAAGAAGACTAAACAAGACTGAACAACAAGATAATACCAAAACTTGACGAAAGGAAGAATCAGCTATTTACGAAGAGGAAATATGTTAAGCTACTTTACACTTCGTCTGAGATTTGTCTGCCCGATATTTACATTAGGATTTTACTCGAACTCTCAGGGCTGCACTATAGCCTCCATGGCAGGCGTTGTTTGGGTCGACACGCACCGTTTCCCCTCTATTCCCACGGTTAATGGGGAGCCGCGGAAAAAGCCCTGGGAATGATGTTGATCGGGAGGGGGTACTCCCCGATATATAAGGTTACTTTGTTTGGGTGGGTCGACACGCAAAGTCACCTTGGCCTCACTCTATTCCCGGGTGGGTAGGGAGCGTAGTAGCCCCGAGAACGAGGTGAGGAGGGGGTGCTCCCTATATAAGTATGTGAGACTTAGAAGGAGTTACGGTTTTTAAACCGTTCTGGTCTGAAAACGGGTATAAAGTTTGATTATAACATCGAATATTACATCGTAAATTTTAGTAACATCTTCTGACCTGAAGCTAAGAAGGCTGATCTGGCCAGCTGAGTTATTGTATAAAACACAATGTACGCTATTTTCAGCTTTGCTTAAAAATGAACACTTTTATCGTCACAAAATTTGACAATTTTGGTTATGTTTTGCCTTCAAGTTTTGCCAGTCTGAAAATGGGTATAGATTTTTGCTAGATTTTTTGGCTTGAAAAATGGGGTTAGGCCTAAAAATGGGCAAGGGGTAAGAATTTTAGAGAAGCAGGCAGAAGGTCCCACCAAAAATTTCAAGAAGTTTTTCCTGGAACTCTATGCTATTCTTTGTTGTTTATTTATTTTTATTTTTTTATCCAAGGATTGGAAGGACCGAAGAGTAAACAAAAATCATAAGTCAAAATTATCCAATCAAAACTCCAGACTATCCTAATTATAATTTTTGTCATTCTTTCCGAGTTGTGCGTAACGTTTCACTTTCTTTTTCTTTTTTATCCTTAGTGAATTTCATCAATGGTGATCCCTTGTTAGATCCGCTGATTTGAGTGAACTTTGTTTCGTGATTAAATATGTCGATCTCAAGCGTCACGCTCTCCACGTGTGAAGTGACATTTCTACTGTACTTGTGCGACTGATAAAAATGCCCAGAATTCCAAGTGGGCATAGTGACAACGGCACTTACTCTTTCCCGAGTCTAACTGGAGGACTTGTTATTCTATTGGTGACGTCAAGCGTACTTTTTCTGGGAGCATTGTGTAAATATCTCAGTAAATTATGCCGCAAAATTCGTGGGAAAGAACGCTGGAAGAGAAGGTCAAAGAAACGCCAATCGAAACGCGGAGAGCACGTAAAAAGAAGCGCGAGTGTTAAGCGCAGTGATTCCAGATCATCTAAATCTAAGGAAGGCGTGATCATATCGCCGGAATTCTCCATTCCATCATCACGGAGCACTGTGATACAACAACCTGCCCCTGATCTCTCGCAAGGCAGGACGGGAAGGACGGATGAGGACAAACGCCTGTCGTAAGTCTTGCATTTTAGTCTGGTATAGGTGAATCTTTGCTGACGTCATTGTTTTTAGTCTGAAGTGTCAGACGCTTTTTCGCCCTACCCCCTGTGGGTATCTAGAATGTCTCTTTTTTGGTATCTAGAATATTGGGCTCAAATTAAAAGGAAAAGCTAATTGTGCTATGCCCTTGCTGTTACGATGAAAGCCATGTTTAATGAACTGCTAGGAATCCAGCTGCATGTGGTTTTCTAACTCACATATCGGAAGTATATCGTAACACTTGCACTTATTCAGAGTTGATTTTCCTGTACCATGATTGGAGAATGAGGCATGAGACAATAATTGTAAACAAAAATTCACCTATAGGTAGACAGCTCATAATCTTCCTGTCTTGTAATACTATATAACAAAAGTGATTTAGAGCAGTTTTCAATTGAGTGTCCAAAGTAATTTTGTGATTGCCTTGGTTTTTCATTGCTACGCTTTGTGATTGGCTAAAAAATCTCGCGCCACTTTCTCAACCAATCAGAAGTAAAACCAAAACCAATCATGACACGCGTTTTCATTTCCCGCGCTTGGCGCCGACAATATGTATTTGCTTCGAGCTTTGATTGGTTCATTGGGTTGTCTAGCTGTGTTGTGATTGGCCAGAGCAATTACATTGGTTTTGGTTCAGTTTACGACACTCAAATGAAAACCACTCTAGAAGACAGGAAAGTTAGTTACACTGAGTGCGAGAACTCACAAGAACTCACAAAGTATCCACTGCACGATTCTCGTAAGGTGGAAACACAAATGGAAATAGTGATTCAGGTATTTCTCCTGTGAAGTCGATTGCTTATTTCTTCGTTTTTAGACCAATGCTAAGTGTAGCTTGTTTTAACATGAGACAGAATCGATCACTTCAGTGAAATTCCCAATTATTTGAAACATCAGAACCTAAGTCGTCTGTAAATCCCGTTTATAATATAAAACGCTTTATTTGTACGACCTTGTAATAATAATGATTTACGCGAGGCCGACTCTCCCTATTACACGCGAGCTAGTATTCAGCATTCATTTTATCGTCTAACATTAACGTCGTTAACGTTCTAAGTAGTCCTATTTTGTTAGAACTGTCCCAGCTTGGAACGCTTTGCCTCTCGTCTCCCTAAACGCTGACTCTGTCGCCGCTTTTCAGTTCAAGCATTTGTAATAACCTAGTTTATTGACGCTTTGTCTATTAGTGAAACGCTTGTGTCAGTAGTTTGTTCGCTAACTTAATTCAATCGCTGCCTTTGTAATGTACTAGATTTCGTGAGCGTAAGTTTTATATTTTCCGTATGCGTGCGTGAGTAGTTCGTTCGTTGATTAGAACGAACTCCATGTAATTTGTACTGAATCACCTTCGCTGTAAGTGTTTCATCTTTGCTTCGCGTGATGACCACCATTGCCGGATTAGCTAGCTATAGGCAATTACACTAATTAAAGATTAAAGATTAAATAGCAAGTTTGAAAAATGGAAAAACAGAAAAACAAGGGATGAAAGAAAGAAAAATGATTTGGTACCTGAAAATTGAACTTACAGTGTCGTATTTTAGTAGGGTAAACTCATGGATCTCTTTTTCTTATTTAAATTTTAGTTCTTTATATCCTTTGTAAATAGTTTAATATGGCTTTTATAGTCCTTTTCTATTTGTAAGTATATGTTTTATAGTTTTAGCCGTTGTAAGTTATTAAGTTCTATCAGGGCTCCTATTCATAGCAGATGCTCTGGCTTCTAAAACGGGACACTCTGATTTATTTTTTTAAAAAAGTTGTCTATCTATCTATACTATATGGTGGTCATAGTTGAAGTAGTAAATAAACATTGTGGAAAAGTTTGACAATCTCTTTTCTAGGATGACGTCTCTATATTTTAAAGAGGAAGTAATGGGTGAACTCAATCCCGACTTGTACCACCATCATGAAAGAGCTGTGCGCATAGGCACAAACAATTACCTTGGACAACTCAATTTAAACATCAAATTCAACAACAAGAACAGAAACCTCTCTATCACCCTGGTCAGCGGTAAAGAATTTCCACCGCGTGACTATTCTGGCAGCATCGACACTTGCGTGACCATTTGTGTACTCCCGAACCGTGACCGCCGAAAACAGACCGCGATTCATCGGCGGTCCATGAACCCACCATACAACGAGAATTTTGATTTTAACATTCAAGTGGGTGAAGATGCAAATTCGCATAATCTGCTGTTGGTTACATACTTCTATGACAACCTGTCTAACAGTCACGTGTTAGGTGAGTGTCAGGTGCCACTCATCTATTGTGACTTCTCTGGTACGACCAATGTTTGGTGTTACCTGGAAGAATCGTCTGATTCGGTAAGTGTTCAGGAATTTTTCTTTGCCGCTTTTTGGTGTTTGCTTATCTTAAAAGGCCGCTCGAACCCGAGTGAACTGGCGGGAATCACGATTTGCATTCTGAACGATATATACTAACCAGTAAAAAAATCTCGCCTGAATATGCAAACGAGATTTTGTTACAGATGAAAGATGTGTGTATAAAAGATGTTTTAAGTGCCGGATAAGGTGGATCCTGTCCAAGTCATTCATGTACAAAACAGCTTTATAATTTATGTTTCCATTGTTCTGACAACACATTACTTTACACTGAAACAATACACTACGTAGACTGCACTATGTTTAATTGCATTACTTCTATACATTCTATATAATAGGAATAATACTCACAGCACAATTCTTGCTTGACTTGCTTAGGATAGTTAATAAGTACTTGCGCGCTTACGTACTTATATTGCATCTGATACAACACTCACAAAACAGCTTTATCTCGATCGACGCATGCGTGTACGATTTTTTCATTTTTTTTTTTCTTAGGATACCTCCCTTGTGGGCGCGCTGCAGAGTTTTGCGCATGCACAATGCGGCGAGCTGCTCTTATCTCTGTGTTACGTCACTAAGGACCAGACCCTCACGGTAGCCATCATGAAAGGAATGAATCTGACCCAAGGACTCCTGTCTTCCGTTGGTTAGTTTGTACTTACATTTATTTTAACCACGCTTGCCTTCAGAACTAGCGTGTAGTTGATAACTACGTATGTCGTTGTTATTTTATTAGAGATTTCCCTCACGGAGATCCCTTTACTTAACAGTATGGGTAAAAATCAACTACACGCTTGCCTTCAGAACTAGCGTGTAGTTGATTTTTACCCATACTGTTTAGTATAAGGAACTCCGCGAGGGAAATCTCTAATAAAAGAACAATGACATACGTAGTTATCAACGAACAGACATCCACTGAAGAAGGCCAAAGTCCGAAACGTTTCTTTTTTATATAAATTTTGGCACTGTTTAAAATAGCAAAATCTGTCGGAATAATTTATAGGTCGCGTTATCTTTTGACTACCAGCACTAAATTATCCTTACACTATACCCTTATATATCCTTTATATCTAAGCTACTGTAACATGGTATGGTCACCTACGTATGTTATTCATTTGAATAGAATTTATCTCTCACAAAAACGTGCTGTCCCAGGGGCGTAGTTACCCGTACGCACGTACGCACGTGTGCGTACCTGAAAAAGTCGAAAAAAAAAAAGAAGAAAGATTTGGGACTTGAGGGTGGGGGTAGGGGGTAGGGAGAGTGTTTGAAAACAGTGATTGTGCATACCTCTGAAAAAGTCCTGGCTACGCCCCTGTGTCCGTGCCTTAACTAACTCTGAATATCGTGCTCACTAGCGCTCTGCCCCGTTATTTGCCAAACTCAAAATTTAAGATATATTTAGTGTTACTTCGTTTCATATCGCTAAATTTATGTTTTGCTATCACCATCTTTTATTACCTTCTACTTTTTTAAGTTTATTTATAACTGGTGCCAGGTGCATATGCATGCCACCAGATCTGCAATAAATTACAGATCACACTACTTCTGTCGCACAAACACTAAACAGTTTACTATTTTATACTTGGGTCCAAAGTCGGCAAAAGGATGCTTGTCGCCAATGTAAACTTATCTTATGAGAATGGATCAAATATATTTTTAATGCATAGATGCCTCAGTATTATAATGACTTTAACTGGTGCTTTTAACAAAAGCTTTCGACCGATACAAGTTCATTCATGTAATATATCATTGAAACACGAGGAAGAGTGTAACATGTTCGCCAACTATTGAAATCACCCTCGCACACGCGAACTTGAGTTTGCCAAACAAAAGTTTGTCGTGTGAACGCACCTTAAGACTTTTTAAAGACGTAAAATAATTTTTCAATTCTTCGATTCTTCTTTCTGTAGAAAAAGTATACACAAAAGCAACACTACTCCACCAGGGCCAAAAACTACATAAAAGGAAAACGGGTTTGCAAGAAGTCGGAGAGACCTTCACAGTTTTCAACGAAGCTTTGCTATTTCGTGTCCCTGAAGATAAGCTGCCCGATTGCACGCTGAAAATTTCCGTGAACCATTATAACGTGATGGGAAAGAGTGCTACTGTCGGAGAGGTTAGCTTTGACGCGGAGTCGACTGGGCTCGAGGAGGCGCACTGGGCCACTGTGACGTCACGACACGATAGAGCGGTTTCAATGTGGCACACTTTACGGGGCTTCAAGTTCATTGAGACAGGGAAAGACGACCGACATCCTCTCTCACCTAATTAATCTTTAATCCTCAATATTAACCTGCGCTCAGGCAGCTGGAAAAGCTGGACTAGACTTGGACAGCTGAACTGGACTCTGGACTGGACTTTGTTATTAAGACCAAAATCCAGTCCAGAGTCCTTTCCAGAGTCTAGTCCAGAGTCCAGTCCAGTCTAGTCCAGAGTCCAGACTAGAGTCCAGTCCAGCAGTTAATTTTACAGCGCGCTGTCATTCGCTGGTCCTGTTGCCAGGACCCGGCCAAGAGTTTTGCCCTATGTAGGGTGGGTTAGGCGAGTCCTGGCAAAAGGACTGTCCTGTCTCAGTCGCTCGAAACGTGAATAGTGGCTGATTGCGCTGCAGGTTAAAATATTTTCCCTAGGTATTCCTACTAAGATAAACTTGTTATAATCTTAATTATAGTTCTACCAAGAAAAATTTGTTATAATCTCAATCATAGTTATACCAAAATGAATTTGTTATAATGTTAGTATAGTTATAGCAGTGAGACTCGTTTTTCTCATTAGTTATTACATGTAGCTGTTGCCTCCTTTACAATAAAACATTGAAACAAAAAGCATATTTTTCAATTGTTGGGAGACCATCAGTCAAAGCAAGTTAACGAAAATGCAGTCACTTCTTGCCTTACACACTTACATAGTGCAAACACCTGACAGTTCATTTGTTAACGAAAATGCAGTCACTTCTTGCCTTACACACTTACATAGTGCAAACACCTGACAGTTCATTTGTTCCCGAACAGGCTGGGAGGTTAAGCCTGTGAGAGCATCCGGTCTTTAAATTTCGGCGGGTCAGGAAAAAAACGGATGTTGTCCGAAGCTAATAAAAGACAAAATCCATTTTTACTGATACCTCCATAACTCCGGCGGAAGCCTCTATGAGGCTGATACCTCCATTTCTATTACGGAAGAGGCCCCGAGAGAGATCGATCAAAATTCATATAAACTCTATCTCGACATACCGTATTTATTTGATTAAGAAAAAAAAACGCAATTTCAAATATTTATTAACATTTATTACTTTACGCTTATAAGCGCCATTTCAAACTTGTATTTTCCTCTTTGCTACCTTTTTATTAATATTCTATTTCTTTTAGAGCGGTCTAAAATGCTCAACATTGAGCGACAGGCCTATGCGGTAAATAACTATCCTCGAATAGGCGCCCAGCCTCGAATAAGCGCCCACCCCCAACCAAAAAAAAAAACTGAAGTGCACAAGACATCGAGGAAGCAGCACCAGAGTTCGCTAATTGACCTTTGTGACCGAAAAAGTACTACAAAGAGACTTCGCCGAAGTACAGTAAAGAAACTTTCAATGAACAGTTAAAATTCTGCTTTGGTACATCTTCACGTTTTGTTATTATTTATTGTCCAAAAATTTATAAGCGCCCAGGGCTACGGTAATACATATAGTACGGACACCTCGATATTGCATGTCTGCATTTCACTTGGTCCAGGCCGGAAAGTGCATCAGTCGTACAAATTGTACTTCCATACAGGAGCCATTGTACCGCATCCTCACCGAAATCCGCAGGGTTGGCTGGTATTGTTTTTTCAGTGAATACCCGACGTGTATGAGCACACACGCCCCGACAGCGAAGCACAACCTCTCAACTGAAACAAAATCTTCTCTGGATATTTAGAGAACGGACCTCTGGAGTGACCCTACCGCGATATAGCACAACTTCACTTTAACCGTGGTCAAACGAGAGAAATTTGCAAAAGTTAAGCAAAGGACTTAAAAGTCAAGGTTGTCATTTTCAAACGTTTAGAAAGTTTACTAAAAAACTTCTAAGCGTTTAAAAACTGTGAACTGCAGAATTGTCGGCGCCATTTTCCAACTTAATTTTGATCAGGTGAAGAGTTTTTGTCAGTTTTCAACGAAAAAAAGATTATTAATTTGAGAAAAATTAAAAGATAGTAGCGTCAACTATTTTTTTTTTAAAACATCCTTGTCCATATTTCCATTTAATATTAAATAAAATGCCACTACATAAAACGAAAACCCCCTCGGACGTTTGACCGCGGTGGAATTGTAGCTCCGGCACTGCAAACAATCCCCGGGATGGGGAGGGGGGGGGGGGGGGTGCTAAGAGGAAGTCACTGTAGACTGTAGATTGTACACGGTTCTGATAAAGCTTCTTTAGACAACTTTTTATTAAACGTGTGTCAGTATTTGAAGAGAGATTCATTTATATCATGTTCCCTTTACTCCGTTACTTCGTACGTGCCATCATCGAAAGGAACTTGACCCCGTCACGTGACATCTCATGGTCGTTCCGTGCAAAGGCAAGCACAGGTACCCCAAGCTCAAGTGATGATTGAACGTCGCGGTTACTGTTGCGTAATAGCGAAATTATAAGGATTTGTATGGGGAAAATTTTACTTCGAATTCAGTTTGAGCGTAAAATTAGGAACGATATTGGAATAAAACTGGCTCACCTGAACTTCTTTGTGTGTTTACTTGTGTCTTGAGTGGTTTTGGGGTCGATTCGAAGCGATTCCAGCGAGTTTTAGTTTAACTGTTGAGGAAGAAACAGTTAAACTAAAACTCGCTGGAATCGCTTCGAATCGACCCCAAAACCACTCAAGACACAAGTAAACACACAAAGAAGTTCAGGTGAGCCAGTTTTATTCCAATATCGTTCCTAATTTTACGCTCAAATTCGAAGTAAATTCCTTATAATTTCGCTATTACGCAACAGTTACCACGACGTTCAAACATCACTTGAGCTTGGGGTACCTGTGAGGCAAGTCACTTCCTTTTCAGTGCAGGAAGTGAGTCACGTCACGAGTTTCAAGATGGCGCCCGAGCGATAGAGCTGTGCTTTATAGTCTTTGACAATCAGTGGAAAAAAGAGGCTCATATATGTGGCAAATGAATACAGCAAACTTGAAGAATCAGTCAACATAGTCAGGTAATTATTTATCCGTTGTCAAGCAAGTCAATTAGACACCCAAGTGTCAAGTTAACCAAATATATTTCTTGTAAAATATCATGAAGCCTAATCACATAAGACTGAAGTTAAAAGTATTTTCATGGCGGGGTGAGGTTTATTCTGGAACAAAATGATAAAAACTAAACAGATTATGAGACTAATGACTATACCGCATTTACATGATACAGACATGAGAATCTCTATAAACCAATTTAGCTACCGAATATGACTTGATCATACTGGTATGATATTTTGTACTGCATGTAGAATGTGAACAAACATAGGGACCTGGATTGAATTTGTTGGGCATGGAAGTCATACCTGCATAATGTAAACACTCCCTTAAAGGCGAGATCTGCCATGCACTCATCAGATGACATTGGAACCACAGTCCTTATGGACACGTCCATAATACCTCCCTCGGTGGGAGTATTACCGACAGTTCTCTTGGTCCCAAAGATACTAAAATTCTTACTTTTAAGGCCGCCACACACTAGCCGATTTTTTGTCTTTGGAACGCCGATTTTTTGTCTCGGTTCACCGCACACTAGCGGACAATGCCCGACAAGACGTTTTAAGATCTAGCACTGCCAGATATTTTTTTTGTTGGCCGACAAAAAATCTTAACTTGTCGGCGTTCTAAAGACAAAAAATCGGCTAGTGTGCGGCGGCCTTTAGCAATCCCTACATCTTCTATTATATACAGACACCTCTATAAAGCAGACACTTGGGTCTGACCCTTTGGTGTCAAGGTTCAACTGTACTTAAATTAGGTTTAACTCTGGCAGGGGCGTACATGCCTGTAGGCCAAGTAAGCACTGGATTACGAGTTTTTTAAATTTATCAGCTACAAAATGACAATGCGATGTCTTTCCGTATATTATGCTATGTTAACCTTTTCTTTTTTCAACTTGTGCCCCCTGGCTTACTGGTAAAAACTGGCCAGGAACACCCCTGTCTGGTGTAATATATCAGTGTGACTGTTGATTCATTCATTCATTCATGCATCAAATGGTAGGAACAGTGCATGAGAGGTATTTTATCTGAATCAGGGGTCAATTAAGTAAAACTTTACAAGTGTAATTTACAAGTGTAGCTATTGTTTTCAACCTCTGAAACAATGGCTACACTTGTAAATTACACTTGTAAAATTTTTATTAAATTGACCCCAGGTCTAAGATATTTTTAATCTTCTGATATCTTTTTTCAGTCTACCCTGATGCTATAGATGCTTCATTTTTCAAGATCCAATCTTGAGACAAGGATGGGAAGAGCATGTGGGCCAGTTACTGTGGAACCAGTTGCATTTCTGACTTTCTTTGCCACAACTCTACTTGAAATAACTACTCAAAAGTATATTTTCAAGACTATAGTCACAGCTAAGGCAGATTCAAGTAAAGAAGATTGCTGCAATAGTACAGCAGACATAGGAATTGGCATTCAGGGTTCAAGTTCAACGGAGTATTGGCTGCTTTATATAAACTTAGCATCTCTTCTTTTTGCAATACCATCAACACTACTTCTTGGGATATGGAGTGAAACAGAGGGACGTAAAATTATGCTGATTGTCTCGTTGTTAGGCACTACATTACGCATGGCTTTATTTATTATCATCATACAGTGCCAGGAACCACTCTACTTTTTTGTAATTGCCAGTCTAATGCTAAGTATATTGGGTTGTAACACCAGCCTTATGTCATCTTCTATGGCTTCTATCGCTGACATTACAAGTAGCAGACAAAGAACATTCCGAATTGTTTTCTTAGACAGTGCTGCTGGGATTGGAGTTGGTGTAGCTTACTTTATTAGTGGCTTTTACTTGGATTGTGACTGGTTCTACCATTTTCTCTGGCTTGGTATAGCTATCTGCATCTTAAATATTATATATGTAATGTGCTTTGTGGAGAGCATTGATGTTCCCAGTTATGGGCCTATTACAATCTGCAACTATAATGATTTTGTAGACATTTGCAGAGTATTCAGTTATGATCCTGGAAATGGACGGAGATGGCGCTTACTAACGTTTGTTGCTGCTTTTGTCATTGGAGGAATAATCATCTCTGGAACAAATAATCTGATCATTTTGTATGCCCAAACTTCGCTTTGTTTTTCACTGGTTTTAACTGGCTATTTAGCAGGAGCTCTTTGTTTACGCTTTATTCCAAGCTTAGTCAGTATGAAGCTGTTTCAAACCTTTCTAAAAGCTTCAAATAACTGGATCATTGAAGCTGGTTTAGTGTCTTTTTTTGCTGGCTTGATTTTAGCAGCATTTAGCACTTCAACTCGCTTGTTTTTTAATGGTGAGTGCTCTTATATGTACTGATCTTAAAGTTAATATGACAAGTCATTCCCCTTAATGAAACACAAAACAGAAAGCTGAAGTGAAATAAGCCATAATGTTGAGTTGCTTCTTTGGGAAACTGATCAGTGGTATGAAGAATAAAGTCTAGAATAGGAATCGAAACTTGGAAGAGAAAGAGCCTTCCCTAAACGGAAATAAAATCATTGTGGCAACCAATCAGCATATATTAGACTGTAATAGTGATAAAGTTCTAAAAACAGCAAGTCTGGGATAGCATAGGGATTTTTGGTGTTTAGTCTAGCAGAGGCGGCAGAGAGTTTTGAAACGTGAGGGCTTATTGTACGCCAAGGCAAACCAAAAAAAGAATTCCAAACAAAAATCCAGCAGTTGATTGGCTTCTCAAACTCAGGCAGGAGCTGTTAAAAAAAAAGTCTGACAACAAATTATTTTACCAAGCGCGATCCTGATGAAACGATTTGTGAAAAGATCATGAGACTGAATGTTTTGCCAAATCAATTTTATGCTGTGCTAGAGATATTTTCAGCACAAAAAAGTGGGGTGTTGTCCCCCCCCCCCCCCCCCCGGGCAAATTTTTGTTTGGAGGGTTGCAAAATCAGCTGAACATGGTCTGGTATAGGGTAAGGGTTTCAGAGTACCCCCCCCCCCCCCCCCTGCCCTCTTTCCCCTACTCCCCTCCCACTTTACCCTATCTCTTGAGCTCTAGGATGAAGGTACCTTTGTAAGGCAGACAGATGGTCTTCAATTGCGAGTGATGACGTCCTACAGCTGTATGCACCTGTTCTGGGTAACAGCACATGAGGGTAGTAGGGTGGATAGGGTTTTCCATTTTATAGTAATATGCATTATTATTAGTTCAGTTATATTTTAGTCTGTCGCTGACTAACCAGTTCCGTAAGGTTTGTTTTTTATGTCTAAATTGCAAATTATGTTTCTTTCTTTTGTTTTCTTTGCATTCCCAGTGCCAGCCTTTCAGTTTTTGGGAGTCTTGCCTTTAGCAGTAATTAAGGCCACTTTATCCAAGCTTGTGGAGCCACACGAACAAGGTGGGTAATTTGAAGTTATGTTTACAAGGAATCAAGGGCTTTTTGAGCTGAACTTTTTGTTTTGCTCCAAATTGCATAGTATTTGGCATAATTATATATTTATTATGAGTTTGTTTCTTCCTACCTAATAAGGCTGCATTAAAAGATAAGTTCACATGCCAAATATGTATGTGATTTGGAGTATTTTAAAGGCATATCACTCAGTTTCTATCTCCCTCATATATTCCCAGGAACCCTGTTTGCAGTTGTTTCCTGTTTGGAAAGTGTATCAAGTGTCCTTGGAGTGTTCCTTTTCAGACGCATCTATGATGTCATACCAATTCCTGGCTTGCCTTTTGTGATAGGAGCATTATTACTGATTGTTCCAGCTGTTCTTGTTGGGTAAGCTTCTATGTTAAGATAGGTCAATAATAGTACCGTAAACACCGGTGTATAAGCCGCACTTTTTTACCTAAAATTTTTGCTCAAAATCGAGGTGCGGCTTATCTACGGGACCATCTGCAAAAGGTTATCATACTTTCCGGTGATATAAGTTTGAGCCTCGAAATTAAGATTTTATTTATTAGAGGTATATAATGTGGAACAAAAATTCTTTAACTTTAGATGAAGTAGAAAAGTGAGTCTTGTCTGTCTAACAGTCTGGCCAGAGCTCCTCCGAGACCAAAAATCAAATTGAACAATCTGCATCGAACACGTATTAAAACGAGCGAGCGTTGTGTTTTTAAATTTTAAATTTAAATTGTGGAGCCAATTCTCTGACTTACATTTTTATTTTAAAAAACTTTTTTTTCCAAAATTTTAGCCTCAAAACTCGAGGTGCGGCTTATCTACGAGTGCGGCTTATACACCGGTGTTTACGGTAATAGTAATAGTAACTTTATTTTATGTTGAAAATGTGAAGAGTGGTTTCCCGAGTGTACTAAGCCAGAGGATCATGTCAAAAACACTCGACTAGAAAAAAAAATAAAAAAATAAAATGATCTGGAATTAAATATAGACTTTTTGTAAATAACAACTAATCCTGATATTAGAAATATAAACTATTCCAAAAAGTACAAAAATATACACAAACACAGACAGGATTATATACAGTTCATGCACTGCGGCACCCTGTGAACTTTACATTATTCAAATGAGAGCGAAGAGTGAAGAATCTGATAATGATCCTAGTGACTCATTATATCCTGCCTCAGTAGACAGGAGACCTGACTGCAGAGTGGGAGGCTCCGGAGGGAACAGGCAACTCCCATATGAAAGCTACGGGGATGCTCATCAGAAATTTTGAATTAAAGTGCACCTAACCCCAATTTTTTTTTTTGCTTAATCAACTCCATGTATGTTGAAAAATCGAAGAGTGAAATATTTCTTGTTTTTAACGTCGTGTTAGTGAGTTATAGAGATTTGAATTTACAAAATGCTAATTTGATGACGTCATTTTAGGATTCATTTATTATACAACTGCTTGTTTTTACCTCCAAGGAATATTTTTACGAATCAATTGACTGTCCACAGTTCATATTTAGTATTTCTCAAATTGGTTTTCCTGAAGCCGTATACTGCGTATTGTAAATTGACGTAGAAATAATGGCAAAACCCTAAAACGATGTCATTGAATTAGCATTTTGTAAATTCAAATCTCTATAACTCACTAACGCGACGTTAAAAACAAGAAATATTTCACTATTCAACTTTTCAACGTACATAGAGTTGATTAAGCGAAAAAAAAAATTGGGGGTTAGGTGCATTTTAAACCAATCTAGACCAATTTGGGCATGGCTCGAGCTTTATTTGCCCCCTCAAAGATACCATTCTAAAAAAGACATTCAAACAAGAGTTATAGTGAATTAAATGACAGTAAAGACAGTCATTGAATGCTTTATCCATTAATAGATTTTATTTAAGCATTGTCATAAATCTTTAGTTATTCTTGTGTATTTTCTTTGTAAAGGGTACAAATAAATGTTGAGCCACATAGCACTGGTGATACAAACAAGGAATCAGAGAATTAATCAGAGAATTAGAGTTAATTCTCTGATTCCTTGTTTGTATCACCAGTGCTACGTGGCTCAACATTTATTTGTACCCTTCACATTCTCATTGCCACGAATTACCACCTTATTACCCACGATCTGCTCCCGTACGGCCTCGTGGCTCAAGCGGTAGAGCGACGGAAGATCTAATCCGGAGGTCGTGGGTTCGAATCCCACCGAGGTCAAAGATTTTTTCTTTCCCTCGTGTGGTCCCTCATTTCCTTACTAGGGCTAATGCTCAGTACAGGGAAATCTATGGGTTTATCTTAGCACTATAATTTACACACAGAGTTAATTCTCTGATTCCTTATTTTCTTTGTATATTGATTTTTATTTATTGTGTCCAGCATTCAAAGTTTGATCATGTCTAGCTTTTCTTCCTGTTTACCTTTTAACCTTTCAGAATTGTTCAGAAAAATGCGGATCCCACCACTGAAATTCTGCTTTATTCTGACGAGCGATCTTCAGAGTCAGATTTTGGTCGACAGTGCTCTGTAAGCACCAGACATAGCCCAGGAACCAACAGTTTCCCTGAGTTGCCATCAGAGGACTTGAGTGGTTATGACGACATTGTTGATGTTAGAGTAATTTAAATTAGCTGTAGTCAGATTTAAGAATTTGTCCTTGACAGACACCACAACAATCCTCCGGGCAATGGGGAATGACTCCTACATTGAATTGACGAGGAGCTCATTGTGCCTTTCAGGGATTAAAGGTGCAGTTTTGGTACAAATGTACCACTCATGGTGTTCATCTTCAAAATGTCTAAAGTTGCTCAGGCATTCATGGTTACCTAAAGCACAAATTTATTATCCTTTCAAAAACCATCAAAGGTAAAACTTGATAAATTAATAACCAACTTTCTTTAATGAAGATTTCCATTTATTAATATTTTGTTTTAGTACCTGTAAGGGCCACCACCCTGCACTGTTTCCTTTTCTGTGCATTTCTAGTCATTTACGAAGACCCGGTAAAACTAAATTGAAGCCATGCACATAAAACAAAAATTTGGTACCTGTACCTTTTAGACCGGGCTTTTAGAGTTCTTTTCAAATTTTTTGACAAGCATGGCAGTTTCTTTTCCTAAATCTAGTTGCTCAACATAAAGTCATGAATTGCTAATCCCTGGATTCCTTTGTACTAGCATGGTGAGTATAAGGCAGCACTTTCCAAAAGGACCATGTAAGCAGAAGGTGTAACTACACCAACAGTGATGTAGTTACAATTAAAGCCACATCCATGAAAAAATGGTAGTGAAAATAGTATGCAAATATGATGAAGGCATGCTTTCTGTCACTGAACTATATGCAGGCCATAAGGTGCAATCCAATAAGTACTGTAGGGAATTTAGCATTCATGGTTGAATTCCAAAACAAAATGTTTAAACAACATTTTAAATTAACAAAATTTATGCAGTTATTATAATAATTTAAAATAATTGAAAACTATTATTAAGATGCTAAATATTGTAATCATTGAAAATAAATATATACAGATGTAAGATGTTTAATTTTTTTTCTCTTTTTTTTTTTTCTGCTAGGGTAAAAAAGGCTGCGTTTTCCAAATAATCGATCAGGTTCAGTGAAAAGAACAAGTTAACAGAGGAAAGCGAAAAATTAAAATCGCAACAGCTAAAAAGCATTTTCTTTATTTCTCTTTTAATGTGCTTTTTCTTACAACACAGTGGACTTCACGTGCCTAAGCTTATTTCTTAGTTATTATTATTAACAGTGTCGTACATTTTTGTTTTTAAAATTAATGGGTTGCGCACGAGCCTTGTACTTACTACCCCAAATTTGAAATATTGATGTAGCTGACGTAGACTCCAAGCCCCGGGGGGGAGGGGGGGGGGGGTGTTGAGGATACTCTGTACATTTTTGGATGGGGGTGTGCCGCTGGGACTCTGAAACCCTTACCCTAAACCAGACCATGTTCAGCTGATTTTGCAACCATATACTAGACTAGACACCGAAAATCCCTACCCTATCGCAGAAAAGACTTGCTATTTTTAGAGCTGTATCACTAGTAGTGTTTTCTCTTGGTGTTTTTAATCATGGAAAACCACTGATCTGTCAAAAATGTTGCCGCGATGATTTTATTTCCGTTTTGGGGAGCCTCTCTCTTCCGAGTTTCAATTCCTATTAGTCCTATTTCTTTTTTCTTCATATCACTGATCATTTTCCCGGCAAATGATACCCAATTCTAAACCAAAACTCTCTGATTTCTATTCTCTATCCCAGTCTAAACTGCTTGAAAACCATACCCTTCACAGTGACACATACCCATGGCTAATATATGAGAGTACCTCCCCCCCCCTTCCTCCCCCCCCCCCCCCCCCACGGACTCCAAGAAGACAATCCGTGATTTTGCGTGAGATACGAAGAAACCGTTCGGCGTATTAACGTGCGTGGTCCTACAAAAGGTGTGGAGCAAGTGTGAATAAAAATATCGATCGCTACTGGGTGAAACGCACTGGGAAACCACAAAATTATAGTGTACTAGAGAGAAATATGCTAAGGAGGTGATATCCTCTAATATCCTTTCATGAGTTGGATAATAACGGTTGGTATCTGACATCAAACCAGTGGATAGTGTTTTTTCGCGCGTCTGATTGGCCACTCAAACTTGGAACAGTATTTGCTGTTCACCTCCACTTCTGAATAATTGTTAATTGGCAAAAATCATAAACTTGGCGAGTGACGTCTAATGGGAGTATCATTAAGCGTTTTTGTTGTGTAAATGCAGAAGCGGGTGCGCAATGTTTGACCTCCACCAGATGGAATCAGGAGTTGGTTTTTAAGGTAACTACTCGTGACATTTTCCACCGTGTTTTTCTGAGTGAGTTCTCTTTTGAGGTTCTGTTTGTGTTGTTTCCAAAGGCTGCAGCCGAAGCTTTGGAAAATACGAATATGTGAATGATCTCGTAACGGAATTTGCAAGATGAACCGCGTTATAGCTTTCCCATAGCATTCGATTTTTTTCCCGCCTTTTCTTAGCCTCTTCGATTCTTTTTTTTCTTTCTATTTCTTTTTTCTCTTTCCTCTCCTCTTCCATTCTCCTGATCTCTTCTATGTGTTTTCTTTTCTTCTCTTCTTTCTGGCGACATATCTCAATATTTTTCTTCCTTTTGATATCTCGTCTCTCTGCTTCCAATTGGATATCGTATTCCTTCTCCTGATTTTCTTTCATTACCAACGCGTTTTCGACATTTGCAGCTTGCTCATGCAAATCCAAGCCATTCAACTCCGTCAATAAATCCTGTACTTTTCTTTTTTGAAGCTCGATTGCCTCTTGCTTCTTATGCCGCTTAATTTGTTTTATACTTCTTGGGATGACTTGTGGGCGTTTTCCCACCCAAACATCTTGCGACTTTCCAGAAACGTGAGAACTCTCCTTTTGCTTTGAATCTGCTGTAACTTTTACTTTGAGTCTTTCAAATCGTTCGTTTTGCGGTTTATTCGCGGCTTTATTGCGTCTTTCCTTTGTTACTTCTTGCGCGCTTCGTTTTGCCTGCGCCTCTCGTAAAGTTTTTCTCGCTTCTTTTAAAATGTCATTAAAACTGTTTCTCAAAGCTTGTTGCTTTTGAATGATTTCTCGTTCAGCCAGTTCCGATTCGCTAATAGATTTTTCAGTGGGATTTGTCTCTTTTTCTGAGCCAACTTCCCTTACCGACCTGTCAACCAACCTAGATGGACTGCAACTTGATTCATGAGCACTCCTTGCCTCAATATTAACAGAGTTTCTCGTCTGTCGCCCATTTTCGAGCTTCAAAGCCTGCGTTCTCGTCACGAAATCATTATCTTCATGGCCTTGTTGACTTGAAGTAAAATAGATTGGGCTTTTTCGAAGACAGAAGAGCTCTGGACTCGTATTTGAGGCTTCGTCGGTTATCGGCTTGGCAAGATACAGCAAGGTAGCTGAGCCTTCTGCTGAATGAGTTCTAGTATCACAACTCCGCACAGTTTCAAATTTACACCTTTCATCTCTTTGAGTTACCTCTGCCGATTCGACAAGCCCCTCTCTCACATTCCTATGTACGCGACAAAACTCGCTGTCGGTATAATTCATAGCGCTGGTATTAGAATTCGCGGTTTCACTTTCAAATTCGGATCCAAATAATGGCGATAATTCTCCAGTTAAAGTAGAATCGCTAGAAATTCTTCTAGTAGAGGTCATTTGAAACGCAGGAGAAAACAATGAGTCGTTACAGTTAGAGTAAACGCTGTAGTTTTCCATTTCTGAGCTTATTCGGTCCAAGCTCTCTATATCTCCGTCATAAGATTCCATACATGCTGAAAATTTGCGGCTTGTGCCCCGTGTTGAAGAAGTCGACGGCCTGGACATACCACTGGTTAAAAGAAAACTGGTGTCGTTTTAGAATGCTAAATACCGTGATGGTCCAGTCCCCAACTGAACTTCAATTTGGCTGAAGGTTTTCTTAACATCTGGCCGCAGATTTACAAAGATACAAAGTAACTAACAAAAAGTTTCTTGACTTGAATTCCGTATGAGCACTGAAGAGAAACGTTTCTTATGCCATTAACTCAGGCATGTAATGCTCAAAAGAAGGGAAAATAGTATACCTTCTCTCTTTTTTTCAGTTCGTCGACGCAGTAGATACTCAGCCGGCTTTGGTTCTTTTGTGGGCTTCTGTCGCTTCTGGGTGATTATCGATATCGTCCAACTCCGTAGAATGAAAAGCAAATTGCCTCTTCCTTCATTTCACTGCAAACTCTTCAACTTTCCTTCTCAGACAAAATTGATATCGATCGCCGGCACAGCTATTCTGCGCCACTGAGGTGATATTTGAGTTGTTTTCATTGCTTTCAGTGTTTTGTATCTTGACATCTTTAGTTCGTAATCTAAAATGTGTTTATCAGTCGCACCGGCAACAATTACCTGAAAAACATAAAAACTCTCTGTGATGTTAAAAAGTCTATTTTGATTTCCCATTTCTTTAATCTACTTTCGCACAGTTACAGACGTATATATTTATGATGAACAAAGAAAGAAAGAACAAAAGAACAAAGAGCGGTCTGTATTGACGTGAGAATTCGTCATTAAATGATTTTATTTTTATGTGGCTTCAGTTTATGACCACTGATGTGAAAACAGCGTTAATTAATAAGCACTTTATTTTAAAAAGTGTTATATTATTGCGTTCTACTCATTTTACCGAATTTTTCTATTGTGATTTAAAAACAATATTTTAACAGTGTGTTACTTAATATGCATGTTTGATATTTAAATATCCGTGGCTGAAATAATAAAAACCCACTTCAAAATCGCCTGACTCTGTGTTATTTACAGTAAACTTGCGCTGTTGTGCTGTATGTCCCGTACGGGACTGCTTGCTGTTTTGAAAATAACACGAATTCATTTCAGTGTATTTGATAATTGGTACGCCTTCGCATCTTTTCGATTATTAATAATTATATCGAAAACAACTGAAAGAAAAATTATATCCCTAGTTTTATGTTTGCCTCAAGACAACGACGTAATGAGGTAGAGTTGTGATTTAGTCACCCAATAATCACCCATTACGCTAAGCCACTGCGGCAAAAAATACGGTATAATTTGACACCTGAGAGAAATAATCAAGATCGAGATATCTAGTAGCCAAAAGCCTGTCTGAACACATACATAAATGATCCTTGTTTCGTTTAGCACTCGCGGCAGAAATATTTGCCTAAAAATGTTGCGGGCGAGACCATCTGGGTATGGGCGTCTGTGATTTTTGGGCCTCTTATTGTATATACTTTTCAAAAAAATAAATATTTTCTCGACAAAATATTACACCATTAGAAAAGGAATTTTAACTTAACCCTTTTGTAAAATCTCGATCAGTGCCCCCTTAAATTTTTTCTCCTATCCAGACTCCTCTCGACCAACACTTGTTGCTACAGACGTTTGCAGTCGATGTGAAGTTGCATGTGTAGATTTGAGGTTTTCTGCCTCTAATTCACTGCCAACATGAATCAGATGGAGCATAATGTCAAGATCAAAAACTACAAACGATACGAAGTTCCAGGGCCGTTTATTCAAACCAGCTACAGGCTCAACTGTCCGCAAAACTACCCAAACTCGCAGGAGACGCGCCGGATGGAAGAACGATTCCAGAAAATCCAATGGCCACGAAACAGGACTCTTGTGGGACTGACAGACCAAGGAGACAGAATGAGGTTCACAAGAGACCAGCAGATAAGTGTTTTGACGAATCAAAGTGAGCATATCGCTGATGTACAGCATCACAGGAAAGCGCTGCTCGATACTGTTAAACGAAACATCCACGTTGCTAGGGACGAGTTTGCTCGAGAAGTTTACGTTTCAAGGCCTGGAGTTCGCGACCTTTTGCGAGGCACTCAGCCGCTTTACAAGGTTATTAACAATGGAACACTCTACGGTTGAAGACTATGGCTGTTTCCAGTGCGTATGATGGTATTTTGTGGGTAAATTTTGCGTTCAAATAGAGAAATGAATTTTTTTTTAGTCATGTGGTAGCTTAGCTTAGTAATAATTTATTCATAGAGTGAGTGAAAATCAGACAAAAACTTTGGTAAAATCATAGATTTGTTTTAATTGCTTTTTCAAAACGTACAAGAAACGTTCTGTTATTGGTTTTAATTAAGCGTAAGTAATTTCGGCTCAAATGATTCATGTATATGTATTTTCTGAACTATTTTTAAATTTGTTATTCAAAATTGTAAATTTAATATAGCTTAATTTAACCCTTAGGGAAAATTAAATTGTAAATAGAAAACTTACTTACCTAGTGTCAACTCATTACCTTTCCATTTTCAGTGAATAATTATGTGTGACGTAAGACAACACTTCTAGTAGGTATAGGATATAAAAGCAATATTGTTGCCTGATCTAAAGCCTGGTTTTCATATGTCAGGAAAATCCCAGACGATCAGGGATTTTGCTGTTCCCGACTGTCCCAGATTTTGCCGATATGTCGGGAAAATTGCCAACCATTTGTAGGAATCTGGGACGCATCAGGAAAATAGAAACGCTCCCCATTTGTCCCTGACCATCCCAGATGATTGGGGACGTCTACTGTTTCATGTTTTCATAAGCGGCAAAATCTGGAATGATCGGGAAGTAGTAAAATCCCCGATTGTCTGGGATTTATCCGACATGAAAACCAGGCTTTAATTTGGATGAAAATATTGATGTTTGACATTTCATTCCTTGTTCCCATTTGCTGCTATTTTTAGTGTGTTAATGGGAACAAACAGTAAATGACCCTTTCACCATGGGAAACTGCATTTAATGAGTGTGACTGACATTTCCCCAGGTAAATTTTCTGTGGTAAATATCCATTGATACATTAAAAAGATCACACAAAGTGCCCATGACATTTTACATGGTAAGTTGCAATGGTATTTTGATGCCCAAGGTACAAGAGCCAATCACGATGCTCCATTTGACATCAACACGTAACCGCAAAGGAAAAGTGATTCACTGAATTGCGTGAATTTTTTTTACCTTAGCAAATCACAAATCGCATGTAACCGTTGGCTAACATGGTATGCTAAACCCAAGTGTAATGCATGGCGGGATGATTTACCGTGGGAAATGCCATTTACCATGGTGTGTGTAACCCGCACCTTATATGAAGCCACAAAATGGCATAAGATTGATGGAGGGTGGGGGGGTGATGAGAGTTTTAAAAGACTGCTTTTATATAAAGTGCCGGAGTCTGTGCCCATACTACTTTACTAGCCTTATTTTCAATTCATCCTCATCTGGAGAAAAATGCCCAACTGCTTGCCACGGGGAGAGGGAGGGGGAGGGATGCTCTGTTTTTATAACGGGAAGGTAAAGTTGCACATGAGCCACAAGTGTCCCACTCAGCTGGAGCTGAACCAAATTTCTGTATTATGAAGCAACTACTGAGTATTACTGCTCCCCCTTGTATGGGATGCTAATCCATTCCCAGCATTTTGTCGCTGGTGCCAATTTATACACTTGGGTGAAGAGAGCCACTGTGGAGAAGAGTTGCTTGTCTAAGGAAATCCTGGGGGGGGGGGGGTACTCAACAAAGTTTTGTACAGGGATGCTCCTCCTCAAGGTCCAAAACCCTTACGCTTTCATATACCATTTTTGACAGGAAAGGTACTCCTTTCATATACCTTTCATTGAAAATGGTACTCCTTTCATATAGCCTTTACACACATCTGTTTGATATATTTTCAAAGCCACTTTTTATAATACTTAAATGGCAGTTTTACCTACCCTTTTTATACTTTAACTTGTGTTTTCCTTCCCTTTCCCTATACTTTGTGAAATCCCTACCCTGTCATATACTTCAACTCGTGAAATCCCGACCCTTTCATATACCTCCAGCCTGAAAAGGTACCTTTTTTGGGCGGAGCATCCCCGTATAGTTCATTATAGGGAGTAACACCCCGGGAAGGAAATACCATGATGGCAGAGACCAGGGCCTTCAGATCCAAATTGTGACTTAAACCTTCAAGGCCAATGCATTAACCAGTAAACAATCATGACTTGCCAGGAGGCAGAGGCATTGACAGGAAGCTGCGAATGAATTAACTAAAATGTTAAAAATACCCACAAAATACCCTTGAACCAAAACTAGACCAATGCAAAAAATATTCATGCCTGTTATTGTTTATGCCTCTTACTTTCCAGTTGTAATTCAGGCTGCAAGCTTTGTAGATAGTAACTGTTGTAGTTGTTAATCAATGATGGCGAGGAAATTATTTTCCAGAAAAACAAGTAGTTGACGTTTGACTTAAACTACCCAACCCCCCCCCCCCAAAAAAAAAAAACAAAAACAAAAACAAAACAAAACAAAACAAACAAACAAATCATGAATTTAAAAAGAAAATTCATCACTTTTACACTCGATTCCCCCAGGGATTTAGGATGAAATGCCATAGCAGGAAGTTGAATGCCCTGGGGGGTACTCAACAAAGTTTTGTACGGAGATGCTCCGCCCCGAGGTCCAAACCCTTACCCTTTCATATACCGTTTATGACAGAAAAGGTACCCCTTTCGTATACCTTTCATTGAAAATGCTACCCCTTTCATATAGACGCTTGTTATAATACTTAAATGGCAGTTTTTCCTGCCTTTTTTATACTTCAACTTGTGTTTTCGTACCCTGGGTGCCAGAGGTTTTTATTTTTTAGTGAAAACGGCGAATTTGAGCGGCGAAGCCGCGACAACGAGGCGCAACGCGCCGAGAAAAAATAAAAACCTCTGGGCACTCGAGTACACAACCTCATTTCCATGCGATTTGTGGATCGGATATCTCACCAAACCGGTTTTAAACCTTGGGAACCAAAGCGTGTCTGTTTGTTTACATTAAATCTAACAGCTGACATGTTTAAAACGCGGTCGAGACAAATATTAAATCAAAAAAGATACATCGATGACATTTTTTCACTGTAGAGTGTCGAGAAAAAGGAGATAGAAGATTTTATTGTCCTTGCAACAAAGAAGTAAACTTTCTGGATACAACCGTTTTCAAAGGCGAGAGATTTAACAAACAAAGAATCCTTGATATCCGCACGCAATTAATCCAGTACACCTATTTCTCTTCCTGTCACCTACCAGTGGTCAGCGAAATCGTTCAGCGAGAATACCTGCAACTCCAAAGCACGCCTCCGTGCTAGAGATAAAAATTTTCCTCGTTCAAACAAAACTCTAAAGGTCACACTCCACGATAACACGAATTAATAAGTCGTGTCTGGCCTGTCAACACCTCTTTTCAAGACATCCTTGCGCTGAATAAATTAGTTCTCTGGTATTTTGAAAATTTGGATACTAAAGAGTAATCCACAGCGTTTCTTAAAGATCGCAAAAAGCCGCGATCTCTATCTACATCCGCCATTGTTGTTTGTGTGGCTTCACTTTGGGAAACCGGTTTTTCACGCGCCCGTTGCGAATTGTTTCGGTCCAGCCAATCGCAGTTGCTGTTGCATCGTTAACTCCCGGTAGAGTCTGGAAACAAGTAGGAGAACCAATCAGCGACCTAGTTCAGATTCTGAACTAGATCCTCGCATGGAAATGAGGTTGTATATTCGAGTGACCAGAGGTCCGTCTCTCTTTCTTTGACGTAACCGCAAGCTTGCGTAAAATTTTTATAGACGTCTTGACCTGTTGTGCGGAAATCTTGCCTTGTACAAATTCATGCACGATCCGATTAAAGTTAGTAGGTGTTGAAAAAGCTTCTATCCATTAAATTCCGTGAGCTTGCACGGACATGTTGGGTCAGTTGGGTTATTTACTGATAATAGATATAAATGACAGTGTTACAGATGAGCCCCCCATTAAATACACTGTGTCATTTCACATAGCACACCATACGATTACCAATTTTTGATGCATTTTCAGCCCATTTTCAGCCCATTTTAGACGACTAACGCAATCAAACTTTTAGCCCTCTCAATTTAAAATCTGCCCAGAGATCTCGGGAAACCACGCTGCTTCATGCAAAATGGTCACGTGGTCGTGTTTTGTGGGTTGTGATTTCGATCCATTTTGTCACTTTCTGTTATCAAGGGTCCAATGTTTGTTGTCATATTAAAAATCATGATTGACACCAGAGTAAAACATAATTGAACTTCAGAGTTCACGTATTATTGAAAGTTGCAGCTTACTTAAAAAATGTGTGGTTAGCAGCCCCGGTATTCATTTTGTCAAAGTTTGGGAGTAGTCAAAATCAGTTGTCAACACAGGTCACACAGGGTGGAAACCCTGAGGGGAGGGAACCCATCCTCCACAGTTTCGATCCTCTTATTCTCTTCACCATTAGCTTTCAAAGAAAGCTTTCGTGGGGAATCATGCATTTGTCTCAAAAGACTTGTTTCGAACCTGGTCTGATACAAATAGTTAAAATTGCTATGCACTTTTGTTTGGACTGCACGTTTTGATTTGCAAATTTAAAGGGGAAGTATCACGAGGATTTAGTGTCATTTTGAAATCCAAAAAATGTTTTGTATTAACAGAAACCGGAAAATAATAGTCTAGTGGTGCGATAAATTACCACAAAATGTATCAAAACTGTTGTTGAATGTCTCTAGTCATAGACGGACTGGGTCGGAATGAATTGCAAAAAGTTCCAACATTTTTGTCTCCAAAACGGGCAAGAACAGACCATAATTTGTTCCTCTTTCAATAATTGGTTGATTACTCTCTCTTGGTGTTTTAGCATTTATTAATTTTTGTAAATTAATAATGGTATTGTAGCATGGCCTAATTGACAAAAAACATCAAAATTCCAGAGATATTCCCGCCCTTTAATAATTTTCAGTGTTGGGTCGTATAATTCACTGTTGTATGGTTAATAGGAACAATGAACAGTGTAGTTATAAACTCTTCATTGTCATCTCAAACTGATTAAGTTTTGAAAATAATTCCCTTGCTCGACTTTGTACTGAGAATATATTTTCACAGGTCTCTAAAGTATAACTCAGCATTTTTAATACATGTAACAACCATAAAATGCCATTCCCTACTGGTTTTGCCCTCTTGTGTAACTCCAACTTATTATCTTATGTACAGTGTTACCTAAGACTTTATTCTTAAATGTTCTCGTAAACTATGTTTTATGTTTTTCATATGGACTGGAATTTTAGTGTGTTGCTGCACCACATTAAAAAAAAATACAATGTACTTTCGCCGCCAACATTTTTTAAAAACCTTTGTATAAAGGGATTGTATAAAGGGATTATGTGTGATTTGTTATGTTTGCTTCACTTAGTTTACTGTAAATATCGTAAGCCAAACACTGATAATTTTGCCATTTTTCTTTCCTCTCTTGGGAGTATAAAATATACTACAACAGCAAAGCAGTTTGAAAGCACCCAGACTGCCATGTTTTGTAATATAGTGACAAGTAGCAGCAATAAACTCTGTTAATTTATTTACTACTTTTTTAATGATGAAAAATATGAAAAGCTGAACGGTCTGGAAACACTTGTGTTAAACAAGGACTCCTTGTACATTTTGTTCATCGCTATATCCCTCGCCATCTTCTTTATCTTGGCCATTTCTCGTTCTCTTCGTTCTCTCCCTTGTCTCTCCTTTTCAAGTCTTTCTTTCTCCGCCTTTTCTCGCTCTTTCCTCTCCAATTCAGCTGCGTATTCCTTCCGTACTTTCTTAATCTCTTCTTCCACCAGCAACATAGCTCTTTTCTTGGCTTTTTCCTGCTCGTCATTTAGCTCCGCGCGTAGCCTAATCTCTGAATCTTCCTTGTTTCTGAGCGAATGCGTCAAGTTAATAGCAACCTGTGTTAATCCTAAAGAGTAAAGCTCTACGATTATCTTTTGCACCTCTTCAGCCCTTTCTAGTTTTTTCACCTCATACTGTAGCAAGTTCGCTACCTTAGCCTTGCCATTCACGGTTGACAACGCGGCAGCAAGACTGTTCTTTCTTCTCGCGCGGGCTCGATCTAAGTCAGCTTGAATTTTTCGGAGCAAAGCGAGTTCAACAGATTGCGCACGACTTTTTTCGAACTCGTACTCATTTTTATTTTCCGTCTTCCTTTGCGCGCGCTCTTGCAGTATCTTCGCCTGCTGCAGCCCAGCTCGCTCTTCCAGTTTATCAATTGACACTTTTTCAGCTTCAATGCGGGACGCGATGAGCTGCGACCGCGCATCATCGATTACAAATTTAAACTTTTTCTTTATTTCGTTCTTTTTCGCTGCGGCTTGCAACCGTACTCCTCTGAGTTCTTTCTTCATCGTTGCCTTTGCTCTCTGGCGAATTTCTTTTTCGGAATTCATGAAACGTTTTTTGTCATCCTCGGCTTTGTATTCCTGTTTGCGCTCACTATCCCCAGCATTTCTTTCGTCTTCTTCGTCTTCTTCTTCTTCAAATACCATGTCCTCTAGATCACTATCAATATCAGGACTAACTATGCTACTGGCGCTTGTTACTAGAGAAAATGTTTCTGATCCTGCAAGACTTTTCTTTCTCTTTGTTTCTCCTTCGATTCTTGGTAACACACAGCGACGGATGTAGTTTGAACTCGCCTCGTTTCTAAATCCCATGTTGTTATTAGAATCCATTTTTACTGCCTCAGGAATGTACGATTTTTGCTCCTTTTCTTAATTACCTAAACCTGGCGTATTATTCATCTCTAACAGGTAAATACCCTAATGTTTTCTTTTTTTGTTTTTCGTATTTTTTGATCTTGTCGTGTTTCTTTCGTGTTATTTCGTTATCAGCTTTTAATCAAGATTGATTGAATCATCTTGGTTTCGGCCAATAGCGCGCTTTATTTACTTGGCGGTAACGCGACGAAATGGTCGCCAGTGAGGCTAAATGAAGGAAGGTGCCGCAATTGATAAGAAAGTAGTTGGAACACTACGGTCTGCCGAAAATGTTTAATGAACTTTCAGTTTTTTTGTATCGGCCTTTCGTGCGTTAGATTAATTATTAATGCAAGTTCATTGCAACAACAATAATCATAAAAGATAAACTTGTAATCACCTTATTTAAAAATAAGAAATAGAACTAATTACACCGGCCATTCTTCTCCTCTATCTTCTTGATAACAATGGTGTCTTACACAAATAGCGCGAAGTGTATCCAGTATCAAGGCGAGATGAGAAATTAGTTTATATACTAGAGGAGACAAATTGTAAGTGAAATGCTGCGAGTAGATACTGTGCAGTGCTACATCAATAAGGTATGAATGTATTATAGAAACAATAAATACACATTTTTGTTATTTCAAACAGTAAATCTACTGAATGGATACAATTATGAGTTCTTCGCGGTTGCACCTCAATAATAATTGGGGGTTTTCACTTTCTTCATATCAAAATTCAGAAACATTAAACAACATATTTCGATTCCAAAATGTTTATGGAATTATAGAGAGTTTTAAAATACACATCTGGGCCAAATTTTGAAGCACAAAAGCATTTCGTTCGTACGTGAGTTATAGGCGAACGAGTATTAGACATTTTTAGTAAGAAATGTATGGAGCGGCCATCTTTGGTGCCCCACTCAGGGGCACCAACATGGCGGCCAAAAATTCAAAGTCTTAATTACACCAAAAATCAAATCGCAAAATATTGTATTCGTTATAAGTTCCATTAAATCGACTTATAAACATTTATAATGCAAAAATAACTTTCAGCTGGTTCAATTTTGTTTATTTTCACGGCTTATCTGAAATAGCGTGACGAATTGCGCGACACATTTTAAAAACTTTATTAATCGGAAGCAAACCATCGTTAAAACCTGAAACTTTTCAGTTGTGAAAGATTATAACACTGGTATGCACATAACATGTTAGAAACAGCTTTGTAGGACGTATACTTTAGACTTTTTAATTTTTATGACGTCATGTGCAAACCCCCAATAACATTAAGTTATGATGACACCGCTGGACACACGCATGCTCAAAATCATCGCGACTAACAAAAATCGCACAAACCGAGATGCAGCTGGCATTATTTCAGGCAACACATGGTTCCTATTGGGCAACACAGGGACGAGTGTGCTGCTCGCCTGGCAGCTCGCAGCAAAAGGTTGCATTGTTTAGTATGTGACATAGCTTGATATACCCCTTTGTTTTATCAAATAGCAAGTTTTCACTCTTCATTACATACGTTTCCACGTTCTTCAACTTACTGTTTTGAATAAGTAATAGTTTGAATTGTAGTTTTCTGAATAAATTGTAGTTTAGGCTTTTAGTATAACGTTGTCAAAATAGTTAAGGTTTCACGATCGATAGCAAAGAGACCGTTTGGCAAACTAGATTTCGATGATAATAAAAATAGTAATTTGCCGTTTTGCCGTGCGCATGGCTTGATGAGTGACCTGCTGGTAGTGCCCTTCTATAGTTTAGTTCAATAAGCTTGCGACGTAACTAACACCGAAATGCAGTTAATGTCGGATGGGATCCATAGTACACCAACAGACTGTCTGAATTCCACTTTCGCTTCGTGTTCACACAAGCGTTGATTATAAAATGGAATGAGGTACAGTGGTACAGGACGAGTAATCTTACTCCTTTATGCAGTGAACTGATCTGTCTTAACCGGACATTATCGGGACCAGCACTGGCTGTTCACCTTATAGAGAGTTGTGCGCCTTGTATTGAGTTTAGTTTCAGACAATTTTAAAGTGAAATTCAGTCGTAACCAGCCACTCACTGCCTGTGTCCTCCTTACAGGGGTGTCCGCTTAGAGCGAATTGACTGTACTCCTCATGCAGTTCAATAGTACATGTATAGAAGAAATATTTAACAATGAGCTCGAGATTTCTATTGCGTGATAGTTGATTTAGTCTTCGCTTTGTTTTAGTGAAAATCTGCTAGACAGGCTCGCGTTTTTATTCAATAATGATGTAAATGACAACCGCACACTGACAACCGTACACACTCACTTTCTACAACGGGATAGATAGTGAGTAGCGTAGCCAATAAGAGAACAGCATTCGTGATAGAACGCTTGTAGATTTATACTAATACAAGGTAGAGGAGTTAGACCAAGAAACGTTGCATTCTGCTATTTGATCAGAGTACGACTGAAATTTCCCTTTATGATCCTTTTCAGTTTATATTTAATTACGATTCGACCCCATAATTGAACTCTATTATGAACAATAAGGCTGACGTTTCTTCGTGTTTTTCCACCCATCATCTTATGATTTTATTTGGTCACATCGGCTAATTCAATTTAGAATATGGAATTGACCCCTTTAATTCTTATATCTTTCTTGTTAGTTATCTATTCATTCACTTACAACAATTTTAACAATGAAAATAAATTGGTTTGAAACTACGATGACAAATTCAATTTTATTGAAATCCCCCAAACTACTTTTATCAAAAAAGTATTGTCACGAGTTCATGTTATCGATAACAATAGTATCCACTCTCGTAATATTTACCGTGCAAATAGACGTTGTTGTTGTTGCAGTAGAGAGTATTTTGCTGCCCTTCAGAGTTAGCCAGCGTACAGACGTCTCAGGCCCATTTCCTTTTCCGCGTGAAGCAAGGACATAGGAGACGCCCGCGCACAAGCTATTCAGAGTGTGTCAGTAACAATTCTTCACACAATTCCAGGTGCCCAATACAATTAAATGCCGCCTTATTAATGACATGTTTTTCGATGACTCAGCAGGATGTAAGTCATCTTGTCTACCGATTATTAGGTCCGCATTACTTGTGTTAAAACTATTTTCGGAATGGAGACGGAAAATAAGTGAATGAATGCGATCTTGAAATCCGTGAAGCTAACAAAGTTTGATCATACGCTCGCCTCAGCGCCTGGTTGTGAGCTTTTCGCTTGAGAGCCGCCATCATTCGCTCGTACCTCTCTCTCTCCTCCCTCGCCTTCCTTTCTTTCTCCAGCCTTTTCATCTCGATAATCCTCTCCTGTCGCAATTTTTCCACTTCCTCTTCCTTCTTTTTCAAGGCCTCAATCTTCGCACGGCCTCTCTCTTCACTAACTCGGTTGCGCAGTGATACATCAGCGTGTTCTTTTGACTGCAGGCTAAGCCGTAAGCTCGTGGCCTGCTCGTTTAACCCGAGTTCATTCAAGTCTTGTATGAGGTGGTGAATTTCATCGATTCTTTCCAGTTTGCGTATCTCCGTTTGCATTAGTTTACGCAACTTCCCCTTCTTATTTAAGCTCATTGAAGCCACTCCATTTCTTCTTCTTGCCTTCGCTCGATCCAAATCGGATTGGATTTTTCTCAGAGAAGCCATTTCTTCCATCTGTTCCCTGATCCATCTATCTGCAGCATATCTGCTTTCTTTCTTGCCTTTTTCGTTCACGAGTTTCCAGTTTCTTTCAGATCTCTTTTTGATAATTTCAGTCTGCTTTTCCTCTGCTCTCTCTTCTAACGTGTTTATGGCTTTTTTCTCCGCATGAACTCGTGTTTCTATCAGTGTTGAGCGCGCGTGATCGATAATTTTAGTAAACTTCTTTTTTATACCCCTCTCTTTTGCCTTGGCATCCTGCCAAATCTTTTTGAAATCTTCCCTGAACTTTTCCTCGACTCGGTTCTCGATATCTTGCATATCTTTGGTGGTGAGAATATAAGTGTCTTCCTTCTTGACTTTGGTGGAAAATTGCTCTTCACCCGGAAAATCATCGAAATCTGCGAGCGAAAGTTCTGATGGTGATCCATCTTCTCGACTGAAGCTGTTTGAAACAGGTGACATGCTTCCCGAATCACCAAAGGCAGAGTCGACACTTGGAAGGCAAAAGCTGCCGAATTTAGCTGAATTTGATCGAGATGTTTCATGGCTTGAATATTCCTCAGTTTCTAAAATATCTTTTCCCTTATTTCCTTTATATATATCCGCTAGTACTAGTTGATTCTGCGACAATGCCATACAGATATTTTTGGTTGTCATTTCGTGACAAGAAAGCAGAAAGTTTTGTAGATACAGTGTAAATGAGTCGTCACGATTTTTCACCTTCAGCGTTTGTGATCAGACGGGAGGTAAAGATAATTTAAGATCACTAATTAGGCAGTTGTGATGGTTATTTTATATGGATCGTACGCGGCATGATAAACGTAGCCGCAAAATTGAAGCTCTTTCCATCGCTAAGAAAACAAACAGTTGTTTTAGTTACGACATACGTGGTTATTATGTTTTTTTCCCCATGTTTTGTAATTGTACTTATCTTTATTTCACGTTTTACTAAATACAAGAAAATTAATTTTCGTGACCGTATTCCAATCTGCTGTCTTTCGAAAACAACAATTAGTAGTCTTTGTATTTGTATTTGTCAAGTATGTTCGGAAGTACGTCTTAAAAAGTCGTCAATTCGTTGTCATATATCCGCATATATTCCAGTTGAAATTGTGCCTGTCGCTGTATGTGCTTGAAATGTTTTGTCGAAATATTTTGCCATGTTTACTTTTTTCCAGTGATTCTTATATCTTATTAATCTTGCGGCTGATTATTCGCTTTTTTCAAGCACTTACTTAGACTACGTGAAAGACAATAAGACCAATTATTATATGCTGAATAAGAGAGTTGACAGACAATATTTCGTGCATGGTCTTAGCCGTTTCATTTAATTAAGCGTTTTTTCTTCAAATTATTCCTCTGTATTCAATGATTATGTAGGCTACACTACCCAAAGCCTCGTGCGCGTTTCTGAATAAACATGTTTGTATCATTTACTGATATCTTATTCCTTGCGGTAGAATCACGACAAATCAAGCCCTGCGGTAGAATGCCAACTCTACGTAACTCTCTCAAACCAAAAGCAGTTTCCCTAGCTCTTTTGCATTTTCTTTATAATCTTAATTGACGTATGGATTATCTGTGTATCGAGCTGCCGTTTCTGAGCCTGTTGTTGTACAGGGCTTTTTTTTAGATCGCTGCTACAAGAGAAGATATATTAGTCTCCATGCCCTTGAATGTGCAAGCTCTGCAAAGCTGTTAAACTCGATAGTCATCCTCTGCGCAGCATATTGACCAAGAGGAAAGAGATAAAATACAATTTGAGAATTAAAGCTTGTCTTTAGCCAAATATCAATACTGCACGCGTTTCTTGAACTCTTTCAGTTCATCGTATAATCTTTAAATACAATTTAAAACTACATATTTTTTAAGATTTAAAATAATTTTCTAGCTTAGATAGTAAAGTCAGTTGCAATGTCTTAATTGTCTTAATATTTCTACAGTTTTTACCATGTGTAGTTTATCCAAACTTCATTGTAACATATGATATGTATTTTTTATCATGTGATTGAAATAAAAAATATAGTTGTCCGACGTTTCGATGTTTCTAACATCATTTTCAATGCAAAGAGTGAAAATATCCAGGTGGCATCAGAATATAAATGAGTGAAAACATAATTGACATTTTTTTGTGCGTGTTATATGAAGAACCTCGCGCGGATGGAATCTTGAACATGCAAACAGATTCCATCCGCGCGAAAAAATGTCAATTATGTTTTCACTCATTTATATTCTTATGCCACCTCGATATTTTCACTCTTTGCCTTGAAAATGATGTTAGAAACATCGAAACGTCGGACAACTATAATTTTTATATTTTTATTTAAGTTCTTCAGCAAACCTTTAGTTATTCGATTGAAATAAAGACTTAGTGTTCACACTAGGGCGAAACATGTTTAGTCTGGCTTATGTTGTGTTCACACTAGGACGAAACATGTTTAGTCTGGCTTATGCTGTGTTCACACCAGGGCGAAACATGTTTAGTCTGGCTTATGCTGTGTTCACACCAGGGCGAAACATGTTTAGTCTGGCTTATTCTATGTTCACAACAGGGCGAAACATGTTTTGTCTGGCTTATGCTGTGTTCACACTAGGGCGAAACATGTTTAGCCTGGCTTATGCTGTGTTCACACTAGGGCGAAACATGTTTAGTCTGGCTTATGCTGTGTTCACATCAGGGCGAAACATGTTTAGTCCGACTAATGCCGTGTTCACACTAGGGAAAAACATATTTAGTCTGGCTTATGCTGTGTTCACACTAGGGCAAAACATGTTTAGTCTGACTTATGCTGTGTTCACACTAGGGCGAAACATGTTTAGTCTAACCACGAATGAAACATGTTTCACCGTCAAAAGCATTGCGCCGCGAAACATGATCGAAACATGTTTATTTTGAGCATGGTTGAAACTATCTCACGAGGTAGTTTCGACCTAAACCAGATGAAACACGTTAGCGCAAATGCCGTCTCCTTGTTAAACGCTGCATTTCCCTTGGTTCCCGAAAGGCTTGATTAGTTAAATTAAACCACAAAATCATGCAACGGAAAGTTCGACCTCTATTTTGTTCTATCTCTTCATGTGTAATTATAAAGATTTTATATCAGATGTTTCGTCAAACAGCATAAATTATAGAACCACGCGTGAAACGTGTTCAAATAATGTGAACAATGAAATGCAAACGTGTTACGGGAAGCATGTTTCGTTGCAACATGTTTACTCTAAACATGTTTACTGTAAACATGTTTACTGTAAACATGTTTACTGTAAACATGTTTACTGTAAACATGTTTACTGTAAACATGTTTACTGTAAACATGTTTACTGTAAACATGTTTACTGTAAACATGTTTCGTTCCTGATGTGAACACAGCATTATTCTGTTATCTTTTAGGGTATGCTGACAGGACCAACTTCATAGAAAGATTTGCTTTTCTGCCTCTTAGGGGTAACATTTAATATGAGCCACACCCACAAAAGGGGTGTTTGGTACCTTTAGGGGTTCCTCTCAAAATGTCCGACGATCACGCCGTCAGTTTTAAATGGGATCCTCCCCCCCCCCCCCGGGGTTTCTACCGCCTTTAGCTCAAACGCTGTCGTTGAAGGGGCATTGTCACGCAGATTTTGCTGTGTTTTGGTCAAAATTCACTAAATAGTTGACAAAGTAGCTTTGCTCAAACATAAAATTGCTTTTAGAACACCAAGAAGATAATATTAAGCGATTTCTTCAAGGAAGAACAAACCATAATAGGTTTTTCTGCGATTTTTTCACGACACTTGGGAGGAACTTGAACAAATTGGCCAATTTTTTTAAGTACCAATCCATTTCCATCCTGGCCATTCGCAGCCAAAGATAACGAATTCTAGCTTTTGTGCACTTGTAGAGTATTTGTTAACAAAACTGGTCCATTATTTGTAGAAACAAATATGTTTTTTTTTTGCTTTTCAGTGATACTAAAAATAGGTGACATAGCCCCTTTAACTAAAACAGTTTTATTTTTATTTTTCTCTTGATGCTTTGAGCTTTCCCAGTTGACTGATTGGTCTCACAGACTGTCCGTTTCATTGGAATAAGAAGCTAAGAGGTCGTGGAAAATGACCAATCCTACTAAAATCACAAGGTAGTCTGTTTGTTTTCTTTTTTCGAAGCAGTAATAAACCTATACAGCTAGTTAAGTATATGCAGTAATCAGAGTCACCAACAAAACCGGCACAAACTTTTGTCAGGAAGGATACCTGCGTGCTTTTAATGACTGTCTTTCTAATAGGCCATTTCCGAGTTGCCTTTAGCCTCTCTATCAAAGCGAGGCTAGGTGCGAAACCTTTCATATGAAAATGAGTTTTCATTTACATGCTAATACGTTTTATTTGCATGTGAATGAAATCTCATTTTCATATGAAAGGTTTCGCACCTAGCCTCGCTTTGATAGAGAGGCTAAAGGCAACTCGGAAATGGCCTATTAAGGTAACTCGAGGGCCGGCAAAATGCAAAGGTAAGAAAAAGTAAAAAGGATAACACTTTTTCATTTCCGAGCAGGCTCACGGCACCAGGGCTCCTTCATCGGCGCACGTGGGATCACAAGTGTGAGCCTGCTCGGAGCATAGATAATTATTTGATGGAATATATATAGGTTATTTCTGATATTTATAAGATTTAGTTTCTCTTGCTATTTAATGCTATTCCGTAGTGACTGGAAGCTTTTAAATTTGTGCTAAGCCCTAAGTGCACGGATATGGCTCAGTACCTGCATGCAATATATCGCCTCTCTTTAGTTCTCGTGATAGGCCTGTCCCAACTGTGCTCGGAAATTTTCAACAACGTTTGGCGTTTGGAGCAACTTTTTGCAGTTCTGGCAACCTCGAGCAAATTTCGCCTTTCTGGACAATTTTTGTCCAGAAAAAAAGGTTTACAGCACATATTAAGCACGAAAAAGTGAACAATTTGATAGAAAATTTCAATTTATGCGAATGTGTCGATGTTTACCAAGGCCGTTTTGAAAAAATAACCTGTCACTTGATGAGACGTCAAATGAACCATAAGGTTTGTTCCGTACTTTCCTTAAAAAGCGCCCATATTTTCGAGGATCGAACTCTTTAAAGCTTAAAGTTTAAGCTATTTTTCTTAACCGATATTGGCAATTATGGAGAAGGACGAAAAATAAAGCTTTAAATAACATTTGTATGAAAACATCATGAAATTTAGGAAGCAACCCTTTTGGATTTTTGGCAATTTATTAGCCCCTTTTTGGCAATATAGGGAGCAACTTTCAGCATTTTACGAGCACAATCGGGATAGGCCTTTCTGGTGAATTTTTTCGTGCTTGTTCTCCGACTCACTATTCTTGCAGTCTTTTCCGCATAAAATCCTTACAGTTTCAGGGTCGGATCCAGGAATTTCTGAAGGGGGGGGGGGGGGGGGGTGGTCCGGGTGCATGTTCCCCGGAAAATTTTTCCGATTTTACCCTCTAAAAAGCCATTTCCGACATTCCTGAGAGTCGAAAAGCGTTTGTTAAGTAAAAACAAACTTGACAATCAGTCAATTGGTGGAAGTAAAAAAACTACGTATAAAACAATTTTATTCTATTATTTTTATGAACCACATGGGAGACATAGGTCTGATAGGGGGGGGGGGGGTCCCCCCCCGACCCTGAGTTTGCAGATTTAGTGATTATTTCAGTTTCAGTTCAGTGTTTCGCGAGTGATTACTAAGTCAAGTCAAGTGATTGTAAAATTGCAGTCAAAGCTGTTAAAATGGTTTGTGGACTGACAACTACAGGCGTATAGTAAAACGTCAGCGATGAGGGCAATATTTGACGTTTAAAAATCAAACATTCCTAGACGTTCATTGACATTACTTTCGGATCTTTCTGGAATATGCACAGCCTATGACTTGTTTCCGGTTCTTCTCTGTGTATGATGACGCGCGCGACGCTCGTGTACTTGCTGAGTTTTGGCGGGAAACACTTGGCTTGCGTTTGTGCTGTTGTCTGGACTACTACTGCCGCTGTCCTCACTGCTTGACTGCTTATCATCAGAAGAGGAAGACCCGACGTCTTGAATAAGTAGAGGGAAATATGAACTGAATAAATCATGGGTGTCAGTAAAACGCGGGGTCGGGGCCGGGGTCAGGGTGGGATTAGGTCTAGGATTAAGTATGGGATTAAGGGTTAGGGTTAGGATTAGGTATAGGATTATATTTAATCCCATACTTAATCCTAGACCTAATCCCACCCCGACCCCGGCCCCGACCCCGCGTTTTACTGACACCCGAAAATCATCAAAGCAGTACGATGTTCATCCAGCGCTAAGTTTCTGTCGAAGTTCGAAGACGCCGAAAAGCCTGAGGCCCTTTCACGGTATAAAGTGCATCACGATGTGTAATCGGGAAAACATTTTGGGAAATATAAAGGTTTGCATGGAAATTGAAAGCCAAAAAAATCAATATTCGGTTTTATATTTTTGTAATTTTCTCCACTAAAAACCTAACATGAGAGTTCAAAAAAGCTACATAATATATTTCCATACCGAAACCTTTCGTTTGTAATTTATTCCCAAACGTGTTTTTTTTTTCATATATTTTCTGTAACTTACGCGCTGCCGAATTACAGAGAATGTATGGGGAGAACACGTTTGGGAATAAAATTCAAAGTAACGGCTACGGTCTCGAAATTTGTCTGTTGTTTCCTTGATCTCCTATATGTTATATAGGTTTTGAATGGAGTGGAAAGTTGCAAAAATATAGATTCGAGTATAGATTTTTTAGGTTTTCATTTCCATACAAACCTATATATTTTCAACATGGTGTGGGGAAGGTTTTTTTTTACCATAATGTACTTAATGGGTCTGGATAATAGCAAGAAAGTAATAATTTTTAAAGCAACGACAACTGACTTGATTTTAAAAGACATGTTTCGACAATCCTTTGTCATCTTCAGTTTGAAATTTTTCAGTTACAAAGTTGAATTTATACTAAGTAAATGAAAATGCTAATGAGAGAAAACACCTTTGACAAATAAATGAAAGAATGTGTGACAATACGTGATTAAAAAGAAAGTTTTAAATTAACATGATACAACTATTCCAAATGGGAACAACCTTCTTTGAAGAAACAAAATCCATTGTGTTGTCCACCTTTTGAACAACCGGGACCAGGTCTTCAGTCCGACTGCACCCGCATGTTTTGCGGGCTTGTGGAACTAGCTGTTTTGTGCATAATCCGTTTTCAGCTCAAGATGATGTGTCAAAAACGGTTACATTCTTAGCTGAAATGAATTTTGTTCCCTTGACCACAATTGAGATTACAATAGCAAACGTGTTAATCATTAGGAAATGTGAAACGTTCACTTTTCGAATCAGTTTAACAAAGTAAACAAATTTATTCAAACTCCAACAGTGACTCCAATATAACTTCGTTCAAGTGTGAAATGCTTTTTCAAACTTATCACTTTATAAGGTTGCAGAGTTGTTTCATAGTTTGTAGCTACTCTTAATCGAGTTTTGGTAGGTTCTCTTCGTGGTCATTTTATGGTTTTTAGATGTGTTCAATCTTTTTGGCTCTTTGTTCAACCAGACAAGTTGCTGTTTGTCTTGTGTTAATAAGTCAGATGTTTGGAACTCACAACAAAGACAAGGGAACACATGTTTATTCATATCTGTTGACGAGGCAATGAAAGGTCTTGAAGAATGCATTGTTCAGGTGAACTCATGCACGGCTCGTAAGCGGCGGCGAAGTAAGCAGAAGATATTATTGAAGAGGAATTACACGTAAGGTGATTATTGAACCAAGCTCTGCTCGCGTAATCCGTTAGGTCTGTTTCTTTGGCCATGCTGTTTTCTTTGCGGTGTGAAATACGTTTAGCACATGTAGTGCTCAATTGATCTAGTTTTAATTTAAACTGACATAAAACGGCGTGAAAGGCAAATGAATACCACGGCTTTGGAAGATTTGCATTTTTTCTGAGAAAGCTCGATGAACGTAATCGACGAAGAGAACCAACACGTTCATAGACTATTACTGGGCTATCACACAAATGACGAAGGAACCGGCGGAGATGTCGAAGAACCAGGTTAGTTGAACTTAAAATCAGCGAATTTGTAGCTTTGCTAAGAAGTGGAGAAACTTCACCCATCATGTTATGATAATCCGCGGCTATTTGTTTAGAAGTTTTCACACACCGGATGTTGCGCGAGATTTTTTATAAGTGTTTTGGCCGCTTTCAAATTCTGTTCAGGTGTTTTTTAGTCAGGGATGTAAACCTTATCCAATCAATAGTTTGGGTGTTGTTGTGGATGGTTAAAGGACCGAGATAACTTTAGAAACCACGAGGAAAATTATCTGTTATATCATATTTGCAAACGTCGTCGCTTGAAATAAACTTTGCAAGGTTAAATCGCTGGTATTTGCTTCATTTAGATTTGAGGTGTTCGCCGAAGGTAACCCAAAAAACAAATTAAATAGTAAATTTTCTGTTTGACGAATCAACAAATCGATAATCTGATAATTGCAAAACATATTAGAACAGATTAACTCCCAGTGATTGTTAACAAAATTTCTGAAACCAATGCTGTACTGAAGCAAAGGGGATGTTTAGGTGATATTGGTAAATCAGTAAGTAAGCATAATACTTAACTCTTCCTAATGAAAGTGTAAGAAAATGTTGATAGAAAGTTAACACACTTTTCATATCGTGGGAGGCACGCTAAATTCATTATTAATCAGACCGTCTTCGATTTGCATATTTAAATTCTCTCTTTGTTTATTCAACAACCTCCACTCTGTAATTGGTGTGTAAAAAAACACAGATTTAATATCAAATCGTTGTTTGTAGAGTAAAAGGGTTTTCTCGGATTGGAATTGATTTTTAAGCATGTGTAACGGCGTTTGCCTCGAAGTTGGTTCAAAGATTTCCCAAGTAAGGTCTTTGTTCCTTTGAAGGGGGAAAATACAATAGCTTTTTATATTCCTGTCTACATTTAAAAACACCACGCAAATTAGCTTACTCAGACAATTTCTCAGCTGGAATGAGAGCGATATTAATTACCCTGAATGTTTTTCAGGGACAGAAAAGAAGGTATATCTATTGTATTTGCATAACTTTCCAAAGTACGATAAATAGACAGATCATTATTTTTTTTGACTACTTTAAAATTAAAGGGAGAATGTCTCCTATTTTTAGTATTACTTTTAAAAGCCAAAAAATTTATTTGCATCAACGGAAAACTCAAAATCAGCGTCCGGTTTTGTTGATAATTGCCCTACTAGTGCACAAAGTATTGATTATATTTGGCTGCTGATGGCGAGGATGGAGATGGGTGCAACAGGGAAACAGTAAATATATAAAGTTTTGTTTGTTGTTGTTGTTGTTTGTTTGAAGTGTCTTGGAAAGATCGTGAAAAACTGATAGACTAATGGCTTGTACTTCGTTCGAGGAATCACTTGAAATTTTCTTCTTGGGGTTCTGAGAGGAATTAAATGTTTGAGCAGAGGTTTTTGTCGAATATCTAGTGCAACAACAAACAACACACACTTTATTACCTTACTTTACAAAGAACATTTTTACAATGTAGAATTATAAACAAAAAATAGGTAATATTACTCAGAATAACTAAAAAGCTAATCGAGCTGAGTAACAATAAATATTATTTATAAATGGGAGATATAGGTTGGCAATAAGCTGATATATAATACTTAATTCAAGTGTATTTTGACCAAAAGCTACCAAAACAAAGCAAATTTCCCAAGGGTCAAGTTCCAGTTGAACTCACACGTACGTGTACTAAAAACAAGCTATAAAAACAGTACTTTATTAGCACTGTTTCATCATGCCGAACAAATGAAAGCTATTTGCATTACTTTAATGAAAGTCTTTTCAATGGTGCTATTTGTCGATATTTGTTTCTCGTTATTCGCAACGGTGAATAGAAAGACAAAGGAATGAATTCGAAAATGATAATTTAATTTGAATACTTAACTCAAGTTTTGCACGCGAATCTCGCCAATATTCCAATGCATGCAACTGATGAAGTTTCTTGAACTGTACAAGTTGTCGTTTTCTAAAATTAGCAATTACAACTGTTTGTCTTTGAAAATAAAGCTTTTTTTTAGATTGAAGAGATCATTACACTTGGACAGAGGTGGGTGTTAAGATTTAATTACGGTTGCTTTGTTTCACCACGGTTCGGAAATGAAATGGACTCGTCGTGAGACATCTTCAAACGGTGAACTTCAATAAATTTGTGGGGCTTTGGCTCTGCGGTGACCGCGTTGGTTTCAGTGGTTTGGTCTTGTCAGGATATTCTGTGGTTCAGAGATATAATCACATATGAAACAAATCTTCGAGTTGCCGGTTAAGTATTTTGCTTGAGGTTATTTTTTCTGTTTGTGGTATTCTAGAAGATTGTTACTCTTTGAACTATTAAAACGGCATTTCAGTGAGACAAGTAGAGGAATTGGGGCAAAAGCGCACGTGAGAAATCTTTCATTCATTCATTTCATTCAATAAAGAGTCAGCGATACATACGGTTTATCAGAACAAGTGTGCATAGAACTTGCAAAGTTTGGCATATTTATTGGGAATACTATTTCCTTTCAGTTTACCCTATTTAATACAAAATGCTTTTCATACTTCCCAGCAAGAGATTGGAATTGTTGATCACGAACAATTAGTAAAGGGCGGTTTATTTTACAGATACACGGTTTAACAACATTCAATATTTGCTAAACAACAAATGTTGAACGAAGTTGCAACTTGTTGAATGAGTAGTCGTTTATCATAGTGTGTATAGTTGTAATCTGCGTATCAGGCAGAAGAATGGACCAGCCTTGTCCCTGGCGTTCTCGGCTCGGTCAAACCTGGACCCTACTTTGAGCCGTGACGTCACCGAGAGAGCCTCGCGGTCCCAGACTTCGCTCGGACAACGGGTCAAAAGAGAACGCCTGGGGACTAGGCTGGTATAGGGCGTGATTTAGGAGAAGTGCACGAGTGGGTTACACTCCCCCTGCGCGTATCTTCGAAATAACACCCTTTAGTATAAATCTACTAGCGTTCTATCACGAATGGTGATCTCTTATTGGCTACACTACTCACTATCTACTCAGTTGTAGAAAGTGCGTAGAGTGAGTAGCCTAATGGCGGCCGCTTCTTCGCGTTTCGAAGTGTTTGTGAAGAGTATTTGTTGTTAAGTTTGAACGTCTAGTAGATTTATACTAAAACAATAGATTATTCGCTCCTGATTTCTACCGCGTGATAGTTGATTCGGGCTTCGTCCTCATCAATTATCATGCGATAGAAATCTCGAACTTATAATCTAATGTCATGTGTTAAATAGTACTCTTGTATCTCCCACGAACTCTTTTCGGTTTCCAAACAATCTGTTCATTTTTTTAACTCCATTATATTCAGTAACTTTTTGAAAAAAATTAAAACAACTTTCGCTTTTCTGAGGTCAGAAAAGATATGCGTGACACTTACGCCCACTGCTCTTTCTCACCAGCATGCATTAAGCATTGGCAGGTAATCGGCTCCAGGCATAGGCCATTAATAATTGCTTTCTTCTCTTCTTTCTCTTGCCTGTTTCCTTTTGGGACGTCATTTCATGCACTTCCCTTGCTGATTGCGGGACACGGTTTGAATGGTAATGCAAGAGGGAGGGTTTTGTGAGGTGTGGCAAGTCCATTTGCACTTTCTTCTCTAAACAGCTTCTTTCATAGGTATTTCGCCCAGACTCTCTCAAAGTTCGATGTAACTGGCTCCTCTTGACAAGCTAAAATGTAAAACACCCGACAGCCAATCTGATCGATGAAGGTTTGATGTGATAACAGACTGTACGTTTTGAAACTGAGTACGGCGTCAGAAATACGCCAAGTAAAACAGTATCATGTATGCTGCAATTGAACTGCGCGCTAAAAAGAATTGAAAACGCATTGTATCACAAAAGCAGTTGCCATGTAAGATAACTTTTTGCTCAAGTATCTAGGTGCCTTTCGTCTAAATTTAATTTGCTAAGTCAACACTGTATGGGATGGTGTGACAATGTATTACGATCTACAACGGCAAATTCCGATTGACTTCTGGCTTTATACGGGGCGTATTGTGGAATTCATATGCTAAAATCTTCCAGAAAGATCCCCGACCGCACGCTGGCACCGCGTCTTCGTGGTCATTGGAGCAAAACGCAAAAGAAATTGAGACAGCACCTAGTTGTCAGAGGCGTAGCCAGCTTTTAGAAGAGTTGTAGGCCTGGCCATCCGGCCCGCAAGGCCCGCTTCTAGGGGGGTCCGGGGGCATTCCCCCCCCCCCCCCCCCCCCTCGGAAAATTTTTCGATACTGGCGCTTGAAAATGATTTATCCTTCACTTTCTGGTGATTTTATGTGTATCTTGACAGCACCGAAATCCTAACATTTGATACAAGAGAATGGATTTGAATTTTTCAATTCCAATTCTTAAAAATGTAACACAGGTGGGCTAAAAAATTTGTAGGCGCGGGCCTACGGGCCTATAGGCTGGCCACGCCACTGGTTGACAAGAAAGACCCTGAGTGTTAACTCCTGGCCGGAGTCGAAGCCTGGGTTGGGGGTGAAGGAGGAAGGGGGATCTAAACTTCCCGTTGCCACGGTTACCCAATGTTGTTCCGATTTCCGCCCGTTCCTTGGTTTCTAACTTCCTTTTGCTGCAGTAACTCTCTCTAAAACCAGACCAGGGTTTTTCCCGCCTCTCCCAATTTTAAAAAGGGAAAAACCTTGGGAACGAGGTTGAACCTTGGCACCAGCTCTAGCTGTCCAGATTTAATACAGACAAACAAGTGTAATTCGGCCGGAACCAGCCAACCACTGATACCCTGGGAACCAACTGATGTCCGCATCCGCACCAGAGAGGTGTTCGCTCTACAGGGATGTCCGCTTTAAGGGACGGACCATTTAATTTTTTTTTTTGTGGGGGGGGGGGGGGGGGGGGGCAATTTCTTTTGAGCATGAATATTTTTTTTCAGCATCACTATTTGCAATAATTTTTTTTACCTTAATGCTTGAATTTTTTTTCACGCGCTTTCTTGTGCAACACCATAGCCTGCGATAAAGATTCCTTTCTCCACCAAGAACATGCGACACCGAACTGAAAAGCAATTTCCGTTACGTAAATATTTTTGTTTGTCGGAAATACGCGCGCGACCAGCAAAATCACTCAGTGTAGCCGTGTTAGTCATTTTTGGTCAATATCCACCAGACCTTATCGTCATTTCATGTTGAAATTGTTCTCTTTTTCTTGCTCTAAGACCGAAACATGTAAAAAATTAAAACATGACAAGGTTTTACAAACCCGCAATAAATCGAAGCAATGACTCAAAAGAAAAGATTTTGTAACCATAAAAGTTAGAATAAATGTGTACAAAAGTACATTTAAGACATCACGTACTCTATTCAACTCAGGTTATAAACAGCGGAGTTAGAACCTCTCTAATACGGACACCGAAGGGACTAAGCAAAGTGTCCGTATTAGAGAGGTGTCCGTATTCAAGCGTATTAAGTCAAAGTGCACCATTCGTAACGCCTCACAGGATTGGCAAATAAAACCGAATAGAACAAACACAAGAACAATGGACCCTGGCCCTAAAAACAATGGAGGTGTACCTCATCCAGGACCAATGAAATTAGAGGTTCCAAAGAGGTGCACTCTTACTGCCGTATTATAGAGGTCGCCATGATGACGTCACTTTAAAGACTCCATTGACAGTTTTAAGTGTTCACTAAAAACAGGCCCACACAGGTTTTTCAACTGCATCTAAATTGATTAATATACAGCATTGAGACACTGTCTCTCAGTAGCGTACTTCATCTCAGCAACATACTGTATACGAACCACTGTTCTGAAACGAAAGGAGCTACAACGAAATGCTGCATGTAAAAAAAGTACATATAAAGTCAATTCTGGAAACGTCTTTCGATAATTGTTTGTAACCACAATCAGGAAATTGTATTACATAAAACTATCATCACCTGATCACCGGAGTGTCCGTAATAAAGAGGTTAATTTGAATTTGCTCTTTGGGGCCGAGATTTAGTGTCCGTTGTCCGTATTAGAGAGAGTCCGTATTATAGAGGTTTTTTGAAAGAAAATATGTGAGAATTTTGTCGGGACATAGGAAACTGTCCGTAATAGAGAGGTGTCCGTAAGGAGAGCAGTTCGACTGTATTCAATTATCTCGTTAACGTTTCAAACAATCCAAAAATGCCTCCGTTAGTTTGTAGATTTATGTGATATTGTGTGAAGTTTTTGGTGATTTTTATTGAAATATCAAAGATTTAACGAAGTTTTAAAATCAGAGTTTGAAGTTAATAGTAAGTAGATTGGACGCAAGGCGGCAGTTACTAAAGAAGCTCTGATTACGTGTTTATCGGCTGCACTCATAAGAGGCAACGCTTATAACGGCGTCGGTTTTGTTGTCTGTTATACACTGGCGAATATTTTGTGGTTGACGTTTTTTATATTATGCATGATTATATTAATCGGCGTCATTCAATCGTAATGTCTTTTGACAATAATACTTTATACAAACGTGTAATACATCATAGGAGCTAAGCAAAGTACAAATCCTTTGTAGTGAATAAGACTTTAAAAAAGATCCTTTTTACTACTTCGTTGGAGAGATTGCTTTTCGAAGTTTGTGAAGCAAAAAAAAAATATTAAGCAGGCCCGAGTAGAAAATTCTGGCTCTGCAATATACTCGAAGCGTCTAAAGATTTAAATATTTTCAAGACAAATAACGCTTGTCATGTTGTATTGTTTAACAGATTTAATTCAGTTGTCGTGACTACACAAAAGGTCTGACTTCATGATCACTGACCGTTGAATAACCTGACAGAGTTCTGTTCACGGTTGTCATCTTTCACTCTATCAAGAGGGTTTTGTTGATTAAGCCAAGCGTTACAGCTTCTTTGTTGACATCAACGAGGGCTGGTTCAGAATTGAGCTACAATCATCGAACATCGAGCGGGGATGCGGCTCTATTTTTTCGATGCTCACTGGATCATCAAACGAAGTTGAAGCTATTCAAACAGGCGAAAGCTTCAACTACAATGCTTCTTTACACTCGCGTCTGCAACAGCTGATAACTGAGTGTACTCATGGTGAATAAGCTAATTTATTTCTAAAGTTAATGTACACAACTTTTTTTCAGCTTGCAATTTTAACACGGTTTGTTTTTTTTTCTTTCAGACAAAGTCAAGGTCAAAGTTGCGATTGGTTTTGCAATCGCATGTGCTGTACTTTTACTAGGAATATTCATTTTGCTGTTGTACAAAGTTCTGTGGTTTAAATCCAAGACTGATAATGCGCCAAGCAAAGCACCGCCAAAAAGCGTTCCGCAGCCTCGCGCACCAAGCATATCGGAACGCGATTTCAAGCCGACGCGCCAACAGCGACGACATCAGCCTCTGATGCGATCCGACAGCTCAGCATCTGAAATCAACTTGTCAGACGTGGAATCTTGGAAGAAAAATAACAACTTTACCTCGTCCGATTCGGAAAGCAGCGAACCGCGTCTTAATCTTGGGAAATTGGAATTTAACATTAGTTATGACACTGATGCGGAGTCGCTGCGCGTCACCCTAGTTGCCGCGCACGATTTGCCACCCATTCACAGCACAAACTACGCTGAACTCTATCTACTACCGGAGCGAGTGGAAAAACATCAGACAAAAGTACATTATTCCAACTGCAATCCAGTTTATAACGAAGAATTTGAATTTGATATTGGTTTTTCCGAGCTGCCCGAACGTACATTACAGTGTTGTTTGTTTAGCTTCGATGGCTTCTCTCGGCATCACTCCATTGGAGAAGTGTTTTATTCATTCGGAGAGAATGACCAGTTAAACGAGTATACAGATGTATCCGTGTGCAAGGATATAAAGAAAGATGTATTTCTATTAAAGGTGAGCAAAGCTGTTTTCCCTAAATTAATTGTATTATTTATTTAAATTATATTTATTTATAAGTTGATTAATATTGGACACAGAGAAAGAACAAGCGAAACTATTTTTGCAATCAGGGGCGGATCCAGGAAATCTATAAAGAGGGGGCCGAAGCAATTTTTATAGTGACAATATGGGCGTGTTAGCGCCCATCAGGAGCGCCGAAGGCGTGACAATGTAGGGGGGTTCGGGGGCATGCCCCCCCCCCCCCCCCCCGCCGAAAAATTTTGATAATTGGAGTACTCGGAGATGCAATCTGGTGCATTCTGGACGCCTAAATTTATCAATTGCTTGGATTCCAAATTGAACAAGAAATGCTGAAATATTTAATAAAATACAGGTGTGGTTGTCAAAGAAGTACAATAAACACTTTTAAAATGATGCCTGTTTTGATGAATGACATGACCTTTTCCAACTTAACAATAATATTAAATCAAACATGAGCCACAGCAATTGCGGCGAGAGCGCAACCTCGCGCCAAAGCAGCAACATTTCCCCCCGGAAAATTGATGCTATATTGTATACATTCTGGGAACATTTGTGACCAAAAATGAAGGCTTCAACCAGTCCTTAACTTTTCAGGCTCGTGTTCCCTAAAGTCACCAGTCTTTTTCTCCACCCTTTGCAACTGATATTTATCACATCTCACAATTTTTTAAACATGAATACAGACTTGTAGAATTCAGGAACAGGTCTTTTTATTATTCCCCATATCTTTAGGTCTCTTGAACCCCGTGCGCAAATCTCAATTAAGAACATTACCACTGGTAGCATTTTTTCAAGTTCATTTTAAGGTGATGTTACACGGGACGATTCGCACTACGACGATTTTTTGCGCAACGTGGGTGCGCGGATCATTTTCGCAAGTTTTTCGTTGCGAGTTTTTGATTTAGCTTCAATAAACTTGCAACTCAAAAACATGAATTTTACTCAAGTTGTTTCGTGTAACATACCTGTCGTTAATTTCGTCGTTGCGATTCGTCCCATTTAACATCACCTTTAAGACAGCAACTTGTCCTATAGCATTCAACATGTCTCGCCATGTTGCAAATGTGTAGGCTGAGATAACAGGGTATAAAGCAGACCGGTTTTAAACCCCCTCGGGAGCCCTTGTATACTCGTTCACTAGTAATAATAATCATAAATAATCATCATAATAATAATCTAATAATAATAATAATAATCATAAAGATGATTATTATTATTTCTGTCAATGAGCTACTAGTATGAAAAAAGCATCAACATTGAAATTTATACACATGATGTGTATAAATAATAAAACTTAGTTTAAGGGCCATAATTAGTTCTTACTATATACTATTCCCTTCTCCATTCCTGATTTGCCTTCCTAGCATATTAAAATATATATATTTTTATTTTGCTTTATTTTGCACCTCCTTATATTGTGAAGTATGTATAAATAAATTAACAAAAAATGTAAATATCCTCGAATGGAGTACAGTCGATCCTCCTTAATACCGACACCAAAGGGACAGACCAAAGTGTTCGCATTATAGAGGTGTCCGTATTATAGAGGTAGGGATTGTATGAATTTTGGTGTCATTTCGGGACCAAGAGAACTGTCCGTAATAGAGAGGTGTCCGTAAGGAGAGGTTCGACTGTAAATTAATAAACTACAAAAATACCTTTTCCTTGAGTCAAGCCTAATTGAGTGGTTGTATAACTTTTGACTTCTTTTAGTGAAATCCTACCTTGTTTTATACTTTTTTTAGTTTTTGATTGATTGATTGATTGATCAAAGCAATTCACTTAACCAAACTGAGATATTTCGTGTAATTTTCCTAGTGTGAAATCTATTAACTCTTATTATTTATGGTTTTATAGGAGGAGACGTTGTCCCGTGCAGGAGAGATACTGGTCTCCCTGTGCTACCTTCCCACCACAAACAGGCTCACATTTGTCGTACTGAAAGCAAGACTTTCAAGAAATACCTTTCCTGACGTTTTTCCAAGTGAGTAAAGTTACATACTTCATGTTTTTTTTAGTTCGAAACGGGCCGAGGGGAACTTCGCTCACCGAGTTTTCTTTTGCCCCAACCACACCAGAAGACCTTTTCACAGGTGATCACACCCGACGGACTGCTGATACTCACGGGCTCAAATCGTTAACAATTCTAGAAATATTTTACATTTTACATGATTCAAGTTAACAGCATTTTGTTGGCATCAAGTCCCTAATTTATGGCTACAGCAACTTGAAAGACATCCCTGCTGAAGTTTTATTGCCGTGGAAAATAAATATTACCTACCTACCCACAAACCTACTATGGCATGAAATGTTTTGTTTGTTTTTCATTAGAAAATTCTCGTGCATTCTATTATGCAATACTATTTCTAATGCCTAACAACTATGATGAAGAGCTGTTTTCTCCTAACAATATCAGGATATAGTCGGTCAGACGTGTCACATCATCATCAACATCATCATCATCATCTTAATTATCATCATATGACTATCTAACTGGGCGATGAGTGTCCTGATTTGCCACTAAATTCTCAGCACAAGAGTTAAAAGAAATGTATGTCAATTTAGTACGGAGAATTTGAAGTTGGGATTGAAATAGTAAACTGGGATATGATGCGTCTTTGTGTATTCAGGTGTACTGGACACAAAAGCAGTTTAGTCGCTGCATAAATATGCTCGCAGTGTTGCGCGGTGTATATACCTCGGCCATAGTATACGTTTTCGCCTAAAAAAAAACCGATTTTATTTTGTTAAATCGCATGATTATTCAAAGAAGAAGATTCTTCGACTTTAATCAGATTAAATTCACTCAATAGAAACGAGTCTATCCGCCTCTTTTTTTTATTTTGTTTGAACAACATTATGTGCTTCGAGCTCGATAGCGTTTTTTTTTTCATTCGATTACTATCTAATGAGAACAAAAAATCTAAATGTCTGCGTCAATTCTCAGTTATTCTTGTACGACGTCTCTAAGCTGGAGTATTTTAAAGGACAATTTCTTGCCTTGCTATGGAATAGAATGAAACTGCGTCACAATAAGTAAACGATTTTACCCGTTTATACCTACAGGCAAAGTGGCCAATGTGCATTTTAATAATTCTTAATTATGTAAAAAGCCGGAAATTATTCAATCACTTAACTTCGAGTTTTTGCCACGCGAAAATCTTTTAGTAAGTTCAGAATAGGGGTTTTGAGGTCGTTTTTTTGAAGTTTCATGTCTGTAAGAGTCAAGTCTGAAAGATGTAAGTGGAGGGCGCATCCAAATTAATTATTATATTACATTACATGTATGAAAAACTGAACGTGGTGTTTACGTCTGGAATGTTTTGTCTTATTTCATTTTCTCATTTGTAGTGTTTTCCCTACAATCTGGCAAATAAATATTCAGGTATTTTTAAGTGAGAAAAAAATACCTTGAAGCTGCCTAATGCTCATGGTAAATTTATAGAAATTTCTGGTCATTTCAACAACAATGTATTTGTCTTTCTTGAACTATATTACAATATGAATTCATTTTCATCAGTCATAAATTGACTTTGATTCTAATGGTTTGTGATTCATTATATAAAACTATCATCAGCTTTGTAGTTTTCATTTTCTAAATTTTTAACATCAATGACCTTTCATAAAATTGACTTTTTTAAAATTTTAGCCAATACCTTAAAATGTAAATATATTCATTGCATATTCCTGGAACCTTTTAGAAAATTACTCTAAAATGAAATGCGAATTTTCATTTCTTTGTTCTTCGTTTCCACTTGGCTGCAACTCAATGAAACTGAATGATTATTGAAAACAAAGTTCCTAATCCACGTTTTATTTCGTTTTTAGTTGTTTGTTGTTGTAGTAGATTCGTCCTCTGCTGTCCCTAGTTTTTGCCTTACGCTGTTCCGTATATATTGTAGTGCTTCGGTGCTTTGTGTCATAAATTTATTTAATAAAGTCAAATTTTCACGGCTGTTGGATTTTGAAGGCAAATGTGTGATGTTTCGTTTTCTATAATTCGATGAATGTGACAGATCGGAAGTGGAGCGCGCTCGCCTTCCCGCCAAAGGAGATGTTCGTTTAGCCAAACCCGATGCCGTTTCAACTCTTAGATCCCACTGGCTCGCCGCTGTTGAAGTAGGAAATCGATTTGATCTTAAATGATGAGTTTTTCGCGACGTTTCCTCGTCAATTCTTAAATTACTTCTGGAGAAGAGCTGAAAGTCAAGTCGTGCCACCTCTGGTAGTCTCGCGTACTCGGACAGCAGTTGTACATCGTCATTATCGTGTGATGGTTTTCCGTTCAACACTCGCTCCGATCGTAACGCGATTAGCAGTGCCTGCTTCTGTGCTTGTGACTGGCGAAGCTGCGATTTTATAAGCCTGATCTCCGATGCCAGCTCGTTCTGTCTGTTCCTCATGTCGCTGACAGTGTCTTCTAACGATTCAATAAATGCTCTACTCTCTTCAATACTGTCGTAAGGCCCAGGTGGATCGTCAAAGCAAAAGAAGTCCAAAGCGGGTTGCGCTGAAATTGTATCCTGTCGTACTAAAACATTGTCGATGTACTCCTGTAAACCCTGCTTTCGCAGTTCAATAAAATTTGGATCAAAGTTATCTCCAAAATACTTTTTAGGTGGTAGAACGCCGTGGAAGTCGCTAAAGAGTTTCCGCAATCCTTCGTCCATGCGAACGAAGTCGGAATACCTTCGAAAAACATACCAGTTTCGCTCGTTTCCCAGTTGGACAGAGATCTGGTACACTGTGAATCGTTTTCTCGCCTCCACGACTTCGTAGCCGACAATAGGGGCCTGAATTTCCACTTCATCGATTGCTTGAAATGATTGAAATTGATGTTCGTTCTCGTCGGGTGCCTTGCTCATCTCTGCAGCCATAAATGTAGTGAGTGTAAATTAAATTTTCCACCTGCAGACTCTAAGTAACTCCCTCAATCCTTATCGCTCTTTGTACACGTAGAAAGCGTATTTTGACTCGGTGTAAGGTTCGAATAAGTTCCGGTTTCTACACCGCTGTCATGTAAATTCAGGTGTTGTGTAAGGTGTTGTTATTTTATTAGTCACCACAAGCTTTTTCAATTTCCAATTCAAATTAGTCTCCCGACACACTTCACTGCACAATTATATCAAAAGGATCGCACGCGACTGCTATTGCGTTATGCCGCTGATTACAAAGCTTGTGTGAATTACACTTTCCTCGGCGCTTTATGATTTGAAACCGACTTTATAGACTTCCAAGGTCTTTGCTGTAGGTGAAAAAGTATTCATCGAAGTGGAGGTGAACAGTGGTGAATATTTGCCTTGCCACGAAGCGGCGAGATAAATATCTACCACTATTCACCGACGTTGAGGTGAATAATTGTTTTAAGATATACCACACCATTCGTTAGCCAGCCCCTTGTTAAAAAAATCGAAGGGAAAAACTCGCTCTCGAAACGTAGGACACAGTGCCTGGGGGGTGAATAGCAAATACAATCTGCGGAGTGTGATAAGGGCTCATCCTCGGAGTAAAAACCTGCCAACTCACGAGTGACGTAAAACAAAGAATATAAATGGTATTGAAACAATAGAGTGCAAGACAACAAAGGTAGAAAACAAAGGAAAAAGTCACAGGTTTTTACACCGAAATAAACCCGTGATAAGCCAATCAGAGCGCGCGAAAACATTATTCACTGGTTCGTTATACACGTAACATATCTTATTTGCTTATGCGCTGTCGTTTTTCATGATAAATATTCTGAGGACTGTCAACTTGGCCTTTCGGCAGTTAAAGGGCCTGGAGCTATGTTTGCAAAATCAATATCGTAGAAATATCGTATGAAGAAACACTATATTGAAAAGACCTCGTTTTCAACAGTTGTTGAACCAATGACCAGTTACCAATTTCTTAAAGAGATACTTTAGTTTTAAGAAGGTATCCTTCAAATCTCTAAAACCTCTAAATTTACTGATGATTTTATGTCTTCAAAGAAAATAGATGGTTGACAAGAGCGTCCTATTAATAAAATTTGCTTCACAAATCTCATCAAACCAAGATATTGCCTAAGGGCCTGGTCGCACTACAGTCAAAAACAAAAATCCGCCCGTGCAAAAATCGAGGAAAACAAAAGAAACCGCTCCCGTGGGACACGCTTTTTGTGGAATGTTTTTGTTTTTATGTCATTTTGCACGGGCTAATTTGTTTTTGACTGTAGTGCGACCAGGCCCTGAACAAAATTAAAAACAAAAGTCCATAAAATAATAGTACTATGGTGACTATGGGCCTGGTCGCACTACAGTCAAAAACAAAATTGAGCCCGTGCAAAATGACATAAAAACAAAAACATTCCACAAAAATAGTGTCCCACCGGAGCGGTTTCTTTTGTTTTCCTCGATTTTTGCACGGGCTAATTTTTGTTTTTGACTGTAGTGCGACCAGGCCCTATATTTGTTTTTCCAACTTTTGTCAGTAATGGTCTTATACCCCGTTCACACCACCGCTTAAAGGCTGGTTCTCATATAATCGTCCCGGTCGCCCCGGTCGTCCGAGTCGTTTCAAAACATTTTTGCAAACGACTCAGACGATTCGGACGACTCAAGCGATTTGGGTTCTCATATGATCGTCCCGGTCGTCTCGAACGTCAATAGCGCAGTCGTAAACTGTGTCCGACAACATGTTTTGGGCAATAATACTGCAATCTGGGGTAGATTTGGGTCGCTTCGATCGCCCCAGTCGTCCTGGTCGCCTGAGAGTAGTTCTCATATGATCGTCCCCGATTTTTCACGATCGTCCCAGTCGTCCGGATAGAACACAGTTCTATCCAAGCGACCGCGATCGTCCCAGTCGTCCGGGTCGTTTGCGGTCGTCCCGGGTCGTCTCAGACGTGTTCTCATATAATCGTCCCGGTCGTCTGTGCACTTTTTGAAACGACTCGGACGACCGGGACGACCGGGACGATTATATGAGAACCAGCCTTTAAGGGGCAGTATCACGAGGTCGAAACTTGAGAACGTCGGCCCACGTTTTCAAGTTTGATTCCGCAAATTCAAAAAGGCCGTCGAGAAGTGGAGGTATTTGTTGAATCAAAAAATCCGTTTTGATAGCCGGAAGAACGAAAAAATCACTTTCCACAGTGATATGTCCAAAATTCCAGTGCAAGAATAGTGAACAGTGCCGCCCATGGAACCTCGTGATACTGCCCCTTTAAACATGTTTAAACGTTGTTTAGTTTAAACATCTTTACTAAAACAAACTTTATTGACTTTTATTACCATTCCGGGTAGTTTGAGTCACATACACTGATTCAAAAACGTTCAAGATAGAGACTAAAAATCCAGTTAAACTAGATTTCAAAACATGTAAACATGTTTAACTGTTTAATGACGCATGTTGCTTGTTTAGTAGTGGACAACTGAAGGTGAAAATGGCGGCCAGGCTCCTTTTATACCGGAACTTCCTGTTTAAGTTTAAAAAAAATATATACATATTTAATTACTTGCGCATGCTTTTCCAAGTAAAACCCAATATTCCTTGAACTGTACATGTAGAGTAGAAATTGTATCCTTTATTTCCTTATTGTTGTCAAAACTGCTGTGTGACAATTCTCCCAACATGAGAAGGACCTTGCCAAAGGAAGTAGGGGTGGGGGAGGACTAATTATGTAAGTAAATTTGTTTCGGTGCGTATGAAATGGGATTTCTTTTAGCAGGTTTTGTTCAGTACCCAGGACGCATTCTCTAAGCGAGTTCCAAAATAATACCCTTCACGCATTGCTAGAAGTTGCTGGCATTCTATCTCAACACGTATTAATTTAATTTTTCCAGATCCGTTTGTTAAAGTTTCCCTCATGTTGGCCGGTAGACAAATAAAGAAAACAAAGACCTCGGTAGCGAGAAACACCCTTCTTCCAGTCTACAATGAAGCATTTGTATTTGATGTACCGATCGATCGCTTGAGCGACATCAGCTTACTCGTGCGAGCTCTCGACTCCAACACTGATGAAGGGAAGCGACCACAGATTCGGACCATCGGCAAGTGTATTGTAGGCCCTGATGCTCAGACTAGCATTGGCCTGCATCACTGGAACTGTATGATGACAACCCCAAGAAAACCAATCGCTCAGTGGCATCCACTGGTTAAAACATGACTGGATATGTGCTCCTTATACTCCTGCTTGTAAAGTTAAGCATGAAGTAATAGCTTTTTACGACTGACGTTACAGAAGTATAGGATTTTCAGTGATGGTGACGTTTAAATTTATTAGTGATGGAATATTTAGACAGACTGTTGGAAGGTCTAACATTTATATCAATATATAGAGGTTATTCAGCGGAAAGTTGAGTAATACGGCTGGGTATTTTTACGAGTTAGTTTGTATTCTTTCGGGCCTTCAGACGAGAAAAAAAATGAATATTGACGAGTGAAAAAGTGTAGCCGTATTACAAAACTATTTGCTCTGAATAAATTGTTTATTATATATCTTCTCCCAAATCTACGTTTTTGAAAGTGTTTCTCCTTCGCATGGTCAAAAGATTGTAAACGTGTCATTTTTGCACTCGTTTGGCGCGTATTCGCACTCTTAAATGCTGTGTCGAATAATAACAATCGATTATTCACTTGCAAAGGTAAACATCCATTTAAAAAGAATTTGAAATTTAATTTTGTAATTTTAAAAGGTTTATGTAAGGGGTATTATATTTACGTTTTATAAATGGCACAACATTTGTTTGGGGACTGGTGGAGTAACTTTTTCATTCTTTGCAAAACTAATCACATGTAATCAAATTTAAAAATTGAGAGAGATCGCTTGCGAAGATTGCATTTTCTAATTGATAAACGGTTATAGAAACATGCCTTTCTCACGCGCCGCCATTTTGTATAAAAACAAAAGATTTTTGCCCGCCCAACCTCGTTTTCAACTTTTTCACTGCGAGGCTGGCCCGGCAAAAACAAAGCATTTTATTCTCCGCGGAGTCAACATGGCCGCCGCGTGATAAAGGCCTGTTACAGGTGAAAACAATCCAGGTAGAAATTTTAATTGTTTAAGAGGTTATTTAGCTTTTTGTGTTTTGCGATTAAATCTTACTGGCCGCTTTATTGTGTATATCACATGTGTATGTTACAGACTAAGGACGCTTAGCTAAACAATTTTTTTTTTATAAATTTGTACTTGTTTTCATATACCTTTTAAAAAAGATATCACGCACCCATGTATGTGGTTCATCCCTTATAACCATGCTTTGGAAACTAAAGACTGTATTTCTTGTCTGTTCGTTCTACGAAAATTAATTAGGTTATTACTTGTACACTCTCGGTGATGGTTTATGTTATATGACCTTTTATTTTTCTGATTGGCTGGTGAATCACGTTATTTAACCAGTTATATTTCGCTTTAGGCGTCAGTTCGATTATATTACAATATTTAGACTAGAACACATTACATGCCGCAAGGTCTTGCCTGTTTTTTTCTACAGATCATGATGTGTGTGACAAAAAAAAATACTCCACATTGTCTCTCTTTATACAGGTGTACCGGCAACATAATGCTAGGAGTAACCCTGTGATGGACTAACATCCCATCCAGGTGGGAGTAGTAATATTCCTAGTCACTTCATAGTATATAAACCAGGTCACCCTGTGATGGACTAGCATCCCATCCAGGGGGGAGTAGTAATACTCCTAGTCACTTCATAGTATATAAACCAGGTCTCCTTGTGATGGACTAGCATCCCATACAGGGGAGAGTAGTAATACTCCTAGTCACTTCATAGTATATAAACCAGGTCACCCTGTGATGGACTAGCATCCCATCCAGGGGGGAGTAGTAATACTCCTAGTTACTTCATAGTATATAAACCAGGTAACCCTGTGATGGACTAGCATCCCATCCAGGGGGGAGTAGTAATAATCCTAGTCACTTCATAGTATATAAACCAGGTAACCTTGTGATGGACTAGCATCCCATCCAGGGGAGAGTAGTAATACTCCTAGGCACTTCATAGTATATAAACCAGGTAACCTTGTGATGGACTAGCATCCCATCCAGGGGGGAGTAGTAATACTCCTAGACACTTCATAGTATATAAACCAGGTCACCCTGTGATGGACTAGCATCCCATCCAGGGGAGAGTAGTAATACTCCTAGACACTTCATAGTATATAAACCAGGTAACCCTGTGATGGACTAGCATCCCATCCAGGGGGGAGTAGTAATAATCCTAGTCACTTCATAGTATATAAACCAGGTAACCTTGTGATGGACTAGCATCCCATCCAGGGGAGAGTAGTAATACTCCTAGGCACTTCATAGTATATAAACCAGGTAACCTTGTGATGGACTAGCATCCCATCCAGAGGGGAGTAGTAATACTCCTAGTCACTTCATAGTATATAAACCAGGTCACCCTGTGATGGACAAGCATCCCATCCAAGGGGGAGTAGTAATACTCCTAGGCACTTCATAGTATATAAACCAGGTCACCCTGTGATGGACTAGCATCCCATCCGGGGGGAGCAGTAATACTGGTGCTCCAAGTCGCTTCATGCTACTGAAAGAAACGATTCAGTATTCCACTTGATAAATAGCCAACCGCTTCAGCTAACCTCCTTTACACCCTCGTGGAATAGTTATTACCATTGTGATAATTTACACCACATTATTAATTGTTTAACTTCCTTATTTCCAAGAAACAAACCTTACGAACTGCCGTCTGAAGTTTATTTATTGAACGTTCATTTTTTTTATCAACTTGTTTTTGTCAACTGGTTCTTCATAGTTAAGCAGGGCTTTTTAATTTCACGTGTAAGCAGGCTTTACTATTTTGTTTGAATCGAAAATAAACCACTTGGTCATCTGTTCCTTCCTTTGTTGTTATGTGACACTTTCATAAATATGACGGGGATCTTTCTCAAATGTTTCGCTATTTTTAGTTACGTTTTCGATTACATTTAGCACTTCCTCCTCAAAGAAGCCTTCGTTTCTGCTTCAACACCGGCACGAAACTGAAAGCTTTGAATCCCAACTGACACCGTTTTTTATCAACTTCAGTCAAAAACAGGTAAATCGTCCACTGTTTTAATTTTAACTTTTTATCCAAACAAACAACAACAGATTTTTCCTTCGCGCGCCGCCTATATCTTTCGCTCTCCACTATCTAGACTTTCTCAAAGTCCATTTCTTTTTTCTCGTAGAGAAAACGTGTTAACCAGTTAAAAACCTTCAACCCTACATTTGTTAAAACTCTTCAATTCCCAAGAATGCCAAAACTCGATCTTAAAGAAAAATTTCATTTTGTCAAAATATTGAAAAACAAATGGTACTGGGCAAAACTACTGCCAAACAGGTTTCATTTGAGGAGTTCGTGGACAGACTCAAAAGTTAGAAATAATGAACTGAACGAAATGTCTCCATAATTGACTCTTAGGCGTGAAAGGGTTCATTTGTCCTGACCAGGGGGAACCCTCCCCCTCCCTGGCCTTGACGCTTGCAGTTGATAATAAAACTGAAGCTACACACTGTTTTCACTTTCCTGCGGACCCATCAAAACACTTTCTTTCTTTAGATACCAATCCCTGCTCGCTCTGTAAGAATACAAGCAATATCCATTTGAATATTCCCGATTTCTGTGAAAGTCACCCGGCAGAATTTTCTCTAATCCAGTTGTAATGCAAGCCATAAGCAGTTCTGCCCCATTATTCTTCGGTTTATTTCCTGGAGCGCGCTTGGAAATCTTAACAACAGTTCTGGTGGTACAACATTTTTGTTTTCTTGTTGCTTGTTCGATGCTGATGACATTCCTGTCTGCGCTCGAGGCAATCTTTTTCTTCTTTTCTTTTTGTTGGCAGGTTTTGATTCCACACAGTGTCTCTTTTTCACGGGTTTGGATCTCGGATGTTCTGTTAACACTGATAATCCCGGCATATCTAAGTCCTGAACAAACAAAAGACAAAAATACAATCTTATCACGACTTACTATATTCTTTTCGTTTTCTACTGTCTTCAAATTTTCGCCAATGAGCTCCTACATGGGGCTTTTATTTCAAATTTCTTTTTTCTCCTTCAACATCAATAAAATGGCTTGCATTTTGGACTGAGGGATTGGTGGTTATTTCAGTTTCTATGACACCAGGGTGGCGCTTGTTCAAAGAAATGCGCTTAATCACCATGGTGGGCGCTTATTCGAGAAAATATGGTATTATATTTTAAAATAAAAATGACACGCACGTTGTATGTTTTATTATTATTTTTTATTTTTAGGGGCTATACACATGATACCGGAATGAGTTTCATTCCGGAATGAGTTTGTGTACGTACTGTATTCACATGACAAAATCGACCGGCTTAGCCTAAGGCGTTCTTGCTTGCGTGGTTTTCGCGCCAGATCAGAAAACAAAGATGGCGCAAGTTTCGAGCAACGATACGCATGCGCCACTCGCCCCAGACTACACGGTTTGCGGTTTTCATCCTGAAACGAAGTTCGTTTTCAGTTTACATGATACCAGAATGAAATGTCATACCTGAACGAGAATTTCATTCGGATTGAAAACCGGAGTGAACTCATTCCGGAATGACCTGTACGGGAACAAAATTTCGTCTCGGTATCATGTAAACAGATACAGAGAAATATATGGAGATGGAATGAACTCGTTCCAGAATGAAAGTCATTCCGGTATCATGTGAATAGCCCCTAAATTTTTAAATCGAAACCTCCGTCATAATAATTCGTTATGTGGAAAGAAAAAGCTAAAAATACGTTCGTTTGGGACTATTCTAACTGTTCTTCGTTTCTGGTTTTAAATAACGGAGGCGACACTTTTTCCAAAAAGAATTCAATTCCGTTTATTCCGAGACCGCGACCAAAAACTTTCCAACTGGAACACAATAGCCCTTTCTCATTTGCAATACAATAAAAGTCAACGTGGTTGCGAGGCATTTTCGGGCAATGGCCCTTATCGTAGATGAGTACGCCACGCCAACATATCAGCGGTTTCTCGCTTTCTTGACCCTATAGTCTCGTTTTGATGTTTACGAGAACCTCTGACGACGATGAGCGTAAACATCAAAACGAGACTATAGGGTCAAGAAAGCGAGAAACCGCTGATATGTTGGCGTGGCGTACTCATCTACGATAAGGACTATTTTGTAGTTTCTGTCCGAAATGCCTCGCAATCAGGTTGACTTTTCTTGAGAAAGGTTAACCGCGAAAAGGGCTTTTGTGCACAGTCGCGATCTGCTGTCCCATTCTTTTCCCCCCACACTACTCTACTCGGGGTTGTCTCCTCATCGTAGGGAGTTAAACCGACTTGGTTGTAACGCAGAGCAATTTTAAATAATCGAACTGAAAGAGTTAAAACTCTCTTCAAAAAACGCTTTCCGGTGGTCGTAAAGTAAAGTCGTTCCACAAACATTAACTTACAAATGATCGCGGCGGCCAAAACTTTGATTTCACAACTTTTCTCGTTGAAAGTAGGAAAGATGACGTTTTGTGAGGCCCCGCACAGTGGGGCATTTGATTGCTAATCTGTGCCAACATAGCGGGGAATTTGATCAAACTTTCATTTTACGAAAAACTGAAATGAGCGGGCAGATGTTCAAAATGACGTTGTGCAAAACGAAATGACTGTTATTCATATGAGTGACTATGTACCTGCATGGCCTCGATTTCAAACAGAGGCTAAAACAACAAGGAAATGGCCTTTTGTCACGATCACGTAGCTATAGCCAGCAGACGGATACGATCAATAAAAGCACGTGCAACCTTTCAGCTGCTCAACAAGCTAACGATTACTCGGGTCATGCTGCACGTACAGACTCGATCACAACCTCGTTCCCAGGGTCTCTCGCTCCAGGGGGCGAGAAGATGAGAGACCCTGGGAACGAGGTTGACTCGATCAGTGTTGATTGCATTGTAATTTGTTTTCGATCACTTTTAACCTCATTTCAACCAAAAAAAGCTCTTCGGATGCACTCAACGAGGAACGTTTAGGAAAACGCTTGTACTGTTTTTCCATAACATTTTAATGCCTTTAAAGATTTAAAGGAAACTGTATAAAAGCCAATACAATTTGACCTTTTCGATTCCCGTAGATGAACAATTCAGCGCCGGGGAATAAATTTTAGGGAAAGCGGAATCTTATCCCCGAATGTACAAGCTGATTTCTCCTTTCGTTACTGACAAAAGTTTAAGGCGACATTTAATTACAGGTAAATAAGAAGCAACGGACCGCGAGCGAAAATTCTGTTATTGTACGTAGGATCTGGAGAAGATCTGGTCAGCCAAAAATAGGAATACAAATATAATATAAAGCAAGGCTGATACTACTTAGAACATTTAACGCGACAACGACATGATTGAGCCCAAACTGAAAACCAAAATGCGACCGTGGACAGCTGTTTCGACCTGGTTGGGTCTCGTCAGCACGGTGTAGCAGTAAAAAGATAGGAAAACCAGCGCGAACGCCAATTGATGACCAAATTGACCACGGTTGCATTTTGGCTTTCAGTTTGGGCTCTATCATATCGTTGTCGCGGTTCTACGTAGTATCAGCCTTGCTTTATACTTTAATTAATTACGAGTTTTAAGATGACTGAGGTCTTCCAAACAGCTTTACCACCGAAAAGATTTGTTGGATGTTCTTGGCTCTTTGTCTGTGATAAAAAAAATCAATATTTACCTTGAGTTCTTTAAACGGTGTTGACTGCTCCGTGTTTTCTTGCGATTCACTCTTTTTCTTTTTCGTTTCCAGACGGGAATACAGTTCCGCTCGATATTCTACGAATAGAGACAAATATTTTATCAGGAAGAAGCTTGGGATCGCTGAATGAACAATGTTAACAAATGTGAGCTAAGCAAAAATTTAAATTTTAAAAATAGAAGAAAAAGCGTTTATTCAAAAATCAACATCTCGCAGTTGACGATTGACTGTTCTATGTCACTATTGATATATGATAAAAAAAAACGTTCTGAAATTAAATCTCTTTGTTCTAATGTCTGGCAACCTATTGACTATGATACGCGCGGGGCACAGCTGAACAAAGAAGGCAAACTAAACTATTACTGAAATTGCAAATATATAGGTTCTGTTGCACAAACCAAAATTAGTTTGGTATTGAAAGTTAATTCCTGTGGAGACGATAAATCAAATTTCAATTTTCGCAATTCCAATAAGTTTTCTTCTTTACAAATTGTGATTATCTCTTCTCTTCCGTCACTTTACAGTGTTCCTTTCATCTCTTTCCTTTTCATTTTATCCAATATTTAATACCTGAGAATCGTTTCCCACCAATGTAGCGATTAGCATCTTCGAACACGTGACCACAGACACATGCCCTTGAAGATTCCGTGATCTGTGGATAAAACAAACAACTCGTCACTGCCAGATCGCCTTTATTGCGTCACTAGATTTTTGCAATACGTTTTGGAAAGAACCGGACTCAAACAGTGTAATATATTGATATTTATAACCGGAAGTTGTATGACTGAGTTGCATCATTCCATGTACCCAGAATGCTTAGCGTAATAAAGTGTTGTGTTGTTTCAGCCATGTTGAGTCTCGTGTCTTCGTATACCTTCAAACTTAAAGGTGATATATTACATTTTGGCGACGAGGATGGCTCTTTCTACATGCACTAAGACGCATGAGAAACCCTAACAAGTGTTTTGAAGTCCTCGGTGTGAGAACAAGGTGAAGCTTTTACACCACAGTCGGCGAAGAAAGTTCAGGTCTGGTAAACACGTGTTTTTCTTTTCTGAGAACCAAAATGGCGACAACTGGATTGTTCGGTCGTGTGGGAGAATTCAATCCTGAACGAGAACCTTTTCGCTCCTACGTGGAACGAATCGAAATGTTTTTTCTGGCCAATAACATTCGAGAAGGAACAGGCGAGGGAGCTGAGGCAGCCAATCTTCTGGTTGCAGAACGAAAACGGGCTATTTTCCTAACTGAGATCGGCCCTGAAGCATATTCTACTCTCAGAAATTTGTTGGCACCAGCAAATCCAAGAGACACTACTTTTACAGATATTGTGAGAGCACTTGAGCGACACTACAATCCAGCGCCACTGGAGATTGCAGAAAGTTTCCATTTCGGAACTCGCCATCAGAAACCGAGTGAATCTATCAGCGATTTTGTCGTGGCATTAAAGAAACTCTCAATACATTGTAATTACGGCGAATTTCTGAATCGAGCTTTGAGAGATCGGTTTGTGTGCGGACTAAACAACCCAAAAATCCAGAACAAGCTGTTGAACACAGATGACCTAACATTTGACAAAGCCTGCCAAATTGCAAAGTCGATGGAGATGGCAGAGAAGAATACGCAAGAATTTCGTCCTACCAATGCAGGTGATGACAGTCAAGGAACCGTGAATAAATTGGGAACTATGAACAATAAGGAACAATCATGTTATCGGTGTGGTGGTAATCATGCGGCACAAAAGTGTAAATTTCGATCAGCCAAATGCTACCACTGTGGAAAAGTAGGTCACCTGGCATCAGTCTGTCGAAACAAAGATGCTGGGTCTAGTACAAAATATGCAGCTAAAGGTAATGTTAATATTCTGTCAGAGATACCCGATGAGGGTGAAACTGATAATGATGAGTTAGGTATTTACTCCCTGTACGCAGTTGGTACAGATGCTCCCACCCACAAAAGCTACACTGTGGAAATGTATATCAATGGCTCCCTGTGCGAATTAGAAGTAGATACTGCCGCAGATTACTCGGTAATGAGTAAGAGCACGTACATGCAAAAATTCAGTGATTTACCACTTCGTTCATCCCAGGTTAAGCTGAAAACCTATACTGGTGAATCCCTCACAGTGTGTGGCGAGATGCAATGTGATATCGTGCACAAGGGTCATAAGTATGCATTGCCAATTCTTGTAGCTGATTATGAGAATAAACCTACCTTGTTGGGTAGAAATTGGCTTAGCCACATCAAACTAGAATGGGGAGAGATTTTTAGTGTAACAAAATATGAACCAAGCAGTTCCAAAGGTCAACTCGATGACCTACTGTCAAAACATAGTGAGTTGTTTGAGGAGAGCTATGAAGGTATGACAGGTTTTGAAGCACACATCACTGTGAAAGATGGTGCAAGGCCCATATTTATTAAGCCACGTAGAGTCCCTTATGCACTTAAAGATGAGGTAGAAAAAGAACTGGATAAGCTAGAGAAGCATGGCGTGATAGTCAAAACTGAGAAATCAAATTGGGCGAGCCCTATAGTAGTGGTACCAAAAGCTGACAAGTCAGTGAGAATATGTGGGGATTACAAAACAACCATCAACTCTGCTGTAGAGGATGAGCAATATCCACTTCCTACTCAACAGGATTTGTTTGCTGCCCTTGCAGGATCCAAAGTTTTCAGTAAACTTGATTTATCGCATGCGTATGCGCAGCTAAGTGTTGACAAAGAGAGTTTGGAGTACCTAACAATAAGCACTCACAAAGGCCTCTATTCCTACACTAAATTGCCATATGGGGTCAAGTCGGCACCCAAAATTTTCCAAGGGAAAATGGACCAGATTTTGCAAGGGGTAGAAAAATGTGTATGCAAACAGGACGACATACTAATTGGTGGTGAAAATTGGCAAGAGAATCTCAAAATCTTAGCTGAAGTATTGGAGAGACTACACCGACATAATGTACATTTGAAATTGCCGAAGTGTGAGTTTTTGAAAACAGAGGTTGTCTACCTAGGTCTGAAGATAGATGCTGACGGTTTGCATCCGGTCGAGGAGAAAATTGATGCTGTCAAAAAAGCACCAGTTCCACGTAATGTCAGTGAGTTAAGATCTTTTTTGGGCATGATCCAATACTATCACTCATTTCTGCCTGAGCTTGCAACTACCCTAGCACCATTACATGAGCTTCTAAAAAAAAAATGTCCCCTGGGAATGGACAAGGGCATGTCAACAGGCATATGAAGCTTGTAAACAAAGTCTTACCAGTGACTCGTTGTTGGTGCACTATGATGTGAATCGTACACTGAGGCTTGCCTGTGATGCCTCCAGTTATGGGCTGGGAGCTGTCATCAGTCATGTAATGGACGACGGCCAAGAACGGCCGATTGCCTATGCCTCTCGGACGCTGAGCTCAAGCGAAAAGAATTACGCCCAAATTGAACGAGAAGCATTATCAATAATCTTCGGCATAAAAAAATTTCACCAGTATTTGTATGGAAGAAAATTTACTTTGATGACCGATCACCAACCACTATTAGCAATTTTTGGCCCAAAATCGGCTATTCCCACGCTCGCAGCAGCTCGGATGCAGAGGTGGGCTTTAATGCTCTCAGCATATGACTACGAGATTGAGTACAGAAGATCTGAAGACCATGCCAACTGTGATGCACTCTCTAGGTTACCACATGAGAACTCGGGATTGGGTAGTGAGGGTGCCATTTATCGTGTAAGTGCAATTGATGATGATTTTCCAATCACTGCAGAGGATATTGGAAAGGCAACCCTTGTAGATCCTGTGCTTAGTAAGGTACACCATTTTGTAATGTCAGGGTGGCCAGAGGGATGTGATGATGAGATTTTAAAACCATATCATAATAGAAGGCAGGAGTTGTCTTGTGAACAAGACTGTGTTCTCTGGGGTTCCAGGGTAATTATCCCACCCACTTTCAGAGGGAAAATGCTGGAAGAACTACACTGGGAGCACCCGGGTATATGTGGCATGAAAGCAGTTGCTCGCACATGTATGTGGTGGCCCAATATGGATCAGGAAATTGAGGAGGCTGTGAGTGTTTGCACGGTATGTCAAAGTGTTAGAAATACCCCACCCAGTGCACCATTGATCCCATGGAAGTGGTCCACCAGACCATTTCAGCGTATTCATATTGATTTCTGCCAAAAAGAAAATGATTATTTTCTGGTGTTAATAGATAGCCATTCAAAGTGGATCGAGGTAAAACATATGACCTCTACCTCCGCGGAACGTTCTATTGATGAGCTACGTCTAATTTTTGCTAATAGTGGCTTACCTGAAGAGGTCGTGTCCGACAATGGACCACAATTTAGGTCCACAGAGTTTTCTGAATTCATGCGTAAAAATGGCATAAAGCATACATTAGTGCCACCCTATCACCCCCAATCCAATGGGGCAGCAGAAAGGTCGGTGAGAATAGTAAAGGAAGCACTGGTTAAGCAAGTGATTCAGGGCAAAAAGGGTATGTCTATGAAACATAGACTTGCAAATTTCCTGTTGAGGTACCGTACCACCCCTCACAGCACAACCGGTGTAACCCCAGCAGAGTTGATGGTAAAGCGCCGCCTAAGAACTAAATTGAGTTTGATAAAGCCCAACCTTGCACAAGTTGTAGAGAAAAAGCAAGAAAAGCAGAAAATCTACAAGGATATGAAATGTAAAAAAGACAGATTATTTGTAAGGCATGACAGAGTTCGAGTGCGAAATATCAGAGCTAACTCTAAGAAAGAAAAGTGGAGTCTGGGTACAGTGGTCAAAGTTTGTGGACCTAGAACCTATGTAGTTAGAACAGGAGACAAGACTAGATATGTCCATACTGATCACATGATAAGGGCACATGACGATGCACCAGATGATTTAAGTGAGCCAGAGATCATAGTGCCTGAAGCACATGATCAGTTTGTTACTGATGGTACTGTAAGTCCTCATGATGATAGTATTTCTGAACCACAGGCAAGTCTTATTGAAAATAAGGAATGTACTGGATCTCCTACAATTGTGAGTACAACACCGCCTGTAGTAAGGAGATCTCAAAGGGTTAGAAATCCTGTGGTTAAACTTAACCTGTAAGCAGTGTGTTCGTTAACAAAATTACATTCCTCTTTTTATGGGAAAGGCAGTGTAATATATTGATATTTATAACCGGAAGTTGTATGACTGAGTTGCATCATTCCATGTACCCAGAATGCTTAGCGTAATAAAGTGTTGTGTTGTTTCAGCCATGTTGAGTCTCGTGTCTTCGTATACCTTCAAACTTAAAGGTGATATATTACAAACAGCAATTACGTAGTCAAAGTTGTCCGTTTTTAAATCTGAATTTTTTTCTTAAAAGGAGTTATAAATTGTCCATATTCGAGACATTCTTTTGACCCAAGCTGATCCCAGTTTCTTCCCTACACTGATTAGCCGTGTATATCGGAAACGGTAATTTATCTGAAAAGAACCATTTGGCAAGCAATGTTTTATACATCTCTTACGCCTGTATCAGAGATGGGCATAAGACAAGTTATCCTTCAATCCAGTCGGGTGAAGGAAACTGTCAGCTTTACCCTTTTACAGCTTTTACTGTTAAGAAACAATTTTGAGTCATTGAATGTGGTTTGTATCCGCGGAGTATGAACTTCAGTTGTGGTCATTGATCGAATCAAAGCTACTGAGCAGTACTTTCTCTTGGCGGTGTTCGTTTTATAGTTATTCAGACACTGATAATAATTTTTAGTAATTTTTAAGCCTGAACCATGGCAGTGAAATTATTGTCAGCAATGCGTCTTCAATGACGCAAAATATTTGATGAACGTATAATCTTGTTCCCGTCCTTAAAACAAAAAATGTTAGCGGGACGCATAACTAAAAATGCTTGCCCGAGTTCGTTCTCCCGAATAAAAGCGGATACTCGGCCTAATTGTGGTCAATTTTATGCACTGTTTAAACCCATTATCAACCGATGTATCGATCCGATGTAATGAAAAACCAATAATGATTATAATCTCCACACTTTTTTCTTTTATTATTTTTTTTCTTCTCATAACGGGAGTCGAAAACGGAAAACAATGAATGTTGAATGTCTGGCTCGTATAGCATTCTGCTCCGCACAGAAATGCCTTACATTTTTACCTTTAGTAAACTTCCGTTTAAGAAAAAACGTACTCGGTAAATGGACAGCAATGGACAACAAAACGAAATGAAAGTTGTTTCTTTTCTGGAGCAACAGTTCGAAAAATGCATTGCATTACGAGTTATTGCGAAATGTTTATTACACCACACAACTGATTAAATATTGCAAAATCTGCAACTTTACACTGTCAATTCTAATAACGAATAAATGATGTAAAAAACGCGCCAGTCTCACCAAAACGAATATCAAAATACACTGAATCATGACAAGGAAATAGAAATTGTAAATTTAATTCAAGTGCATTTCGTTGCACGTCAGTTACTTACCAAAATATTGCAGGCAACGCACTGCCGTAACACCATGTTGACTCGGACGTATCCAGTTATTTCGCCTGTTGTTTTCTTTGCAGTGTTTTATTAAACGTTCTTTACTTGGCAACGCTTGGCGACTGCTGACTGTTTTGTTTTGCTGTGTTCAGTTTATATGCATGTCGTGCAGGCGCAGCCGGGTGTGACGTCACTCCTAAAAATATTAAGGAATAAAAAGCATGCATTGTGTCATGGCCGAGAAAGATCTGCACTTTGCACTTTAAAGATTTCGCTACAACGGGAGTACAGCGTACTTGGAACAGCTGAATCGAACTACATCGGATTAGGCACGTCCGTAGTTTTGATTCGCTCAAAGGAAAGTAGATGGAAAAAAGGAAAGAAAGAAACTAAATTCAGTTTTGTTGAAAATTTAATCGTCGGACGTTTATTTATTTAGCGATTTATTACCATAACAGTGAAGTGTTGTGTAGCATAAAAAATTTCCATTTTTCCTCGCACGAGTCAGGAACTTTAATAATTAGAAACTGACAATGTTTAGTTGGATTAGAAATACGTGGCTTTGAATTTTATTGTTTCAGCTAATGCTTTTTGCAGTCGGTATTGTTCCCTTGGCTTAGAGCACGGAAAGCTGTACGTGATCAGCGAAATCATATGACGAGTTTTTTCTCGAAATTTACTGTATGTATTGTACGCCGGATGGCCCAAGAGTGCCAAACATTAAAATTCAAGAAAAATCCCAAATTTCATTTTGTAAAATACTGAAAAACAAATGGTACCATGCAAAATAGGTCTCACTGATGGTCACACCATAGGATTTCGTCCACAGATTCAAAAGTTAGAACTGACCACACTACATGTCTTCATAATTTATTCTGGGAATGAAAGGGTTAATGGATTGAATGGTTCTGCCCATTTTTTGTTTTGTGTTTGTTTTGTTGCTATCGACAATTGTTTGTTGATCTGATCCAGTTTCTAAAGCAGCCATACGTTGCTATGATTCCTACCATTTTTGGCAACCGAACATTTTTGGCAACCGAATTAGAGGTACCTGACTTCCTTGGAAGTGTACAAATATCGGCCATTCTCGGAACTGCGCACTTGTTGAGGAAAGTGTTGTGTCTCTAAGCTACGGGGAGTGGCTGAGACACAATAAACATTACCCAGTAGAACACCCGGCAACTGGAGAGAATCGAATAATAATAATAATAATAATAATAATAATAATATTGATATTGATTTATTAGTTTTTCCACTAAATGGTTTTTAGAAAACTAATTACAATAAAGAATACAATAAATATTAACATGTATTACATTTACTAATTAAAAACTATTAAGAAATTCCTTTAAATGTCTCTTAAATAACTAATTACAATAAAAAAAATACAATAGATATTAAAAATGTATTGCATTGCTAATTAAGAACTATAGAGAAATTCCTTTAAATGTCTCTTAAATATTGGTAAACTATCACTTTCTGTTATTTCGCGTGGAAGGGAATAATAATAATAATGACTTTATTAATGTGTCAGTCAAGAATCTAGCAGAGGGGATTCCACACTATCATATACTATAACTATCATATACTATCATATACTATCATATACTATATATACTATATATACTATCATCTACTATATACTATACTAATATCATATACTATCAATACCGCTCAAAATGTGTCAATTTCAGTTGAATGGTGCCACTCTTGGATTTTATCTACGTATTTTTTTTAAGATAAAATTATCCTCCCGGTGGGTAGAATCTAAAAACAAAAGGGGTGGCGAATGGTAAATCCGAGACTTGCCGAGACGCCGAGACCCCTGTTTCAAAATCCGAGACCGTGACCGCAGCTACGTTATAAAATCCGAGCCCGAGACCCAATGCTTGAAAAAACCAAGCCCGAGACTCAGTGCTAAAAATACCCGAATCACCTATCAAACAACAAACAAGGATGAGGAATGAGAATGCTTGACAAAAGTATCAGAGACTCCGAGACCTTGAGGAAACAAATCCGAGACTCCGAGACAGAAAAAGTACCAGCCAAACGAGACTTTGAGACTTAAAACAAAAACTGCCGAGATTTCGAGACCGTACCAAAATTTTCCGAGACCCACGATTTTGAAGGTACCATTCGCCACCCCTAACAAAAGAAAACAAGCTTATTTGTATAAAAAGCGCACGCCTGCAGTGGTTAAATTTCAAACCTTTCACAAGAAACCTAACCCTTGGCAAGCGAAGATGTCGAAAGTGGTCAGGGACTTGTGCACAGAATAGATAGCAACTCAAGGGACAGTGTCCAGCTGAACAAAGAAATATTAACCAAAGAGAAAAAAAAAACGACTAATAAAATCAAAATTTCACCCGAATGGCAATTTTGATTTCTTGGCGGTGCCTCGTCACGAAATCAAATTTGATGAACTGTAATCCACTTCCATCTTTGTAATCCTGTACTTTTTCTCCAAACTTCTGCTTCTGTTTTGCTCTATAAATTCTTTTCAGTCCAACTTTAGAGTTGTATATAAAACATTTTCGGAAATATTTTGCAATTGTTGTGTTGCCCTACCCCACACCTAAACTTGCTTTTACAGTCTTCCTGGCCTGCCCAATCACAGGGTCGTAACGAGGTATATGGGATCACGGATCAAAGGCCTAAAAAAGGGTGGGATCAGGGATCACAGCCTCGGATCCGGGATCACAGCCCTCGGGATCAGGATCAGCGTGTTTTCCATTGACTCAAGGATCAGGCAAACAAAATTTTGTGGGATCAGGGATCAAAATTTTCATCACTTTTGGGATCAGGGATTAAAAATTTGCGTAAAAATACGGGATCAGCGATGAAAAAATATACCTCGTTACGACCCTGCAATCAACACCAGCGACCAATGACATAACAAGTTTCTTTATCAACAATTATTATTTCTTGAACATCACTCTTTATTAATAACTCAAAATAATCATATATACATATTTACATATTTTCATATTTACAGAGAGTGAAAATAGATGTCTACAAAGAGACGCGGTTGGTTGTTTATTGCCCAATTTCATATCAGTTACAAACGATAAAAATAAATCTATCTTTAAGAGATGTTGCTGAAGAATTAATCCAAATCATGGTTTAAGCATTTATTCATTTATTCCTTGTGTCATAGGGCTACCTACTTCTCTACACAGAACTACACAATACAGTTGTACACTTGCGCCTGCCCGGCCAATTCAGTCCACGCCATTGATGAGCACTGATGATTTCGCGTTAAACCCCTCCGGCCAGCAGAAGAGAATGAATGACCTCTGATCGGTAATTCTGCTATCGTGATGTGACCGTTTTCTGTATCATTCCGACTCATAGTTACAATGGGAGCTATTAGTCTTATACCTCTGCGAGATAATCCATCTTGTGTGATTGATTTCTATTTTGCGAATATCTCGTCCGCATCCCCGATGATCTTTCCCTACTCCAATTGCAACGCCAACCAAACCATATTCTGTGCCATTATTTTTCGGTTTATTCCTTGAAGCGCGCTTGGAAATCTTGTCAACAGTTGTTGTGGTACAACACTAGTGTATTTTTGTGGCCGTTTCAATGGAGAAGATTCTTTTCTTTTTTTCGTTTTGTTTGCAGTTCTTGATACTGTCGTTCGACGTTTTACTGTAGGTTTGAACCTGGGGGGTTCTGATACAACAGGCATTTGGTTCTGGGGAAAAGTGAGAATTATTAAAGCGTTAACATGAAGCTAAACTGGAGAACTGAGAGTCACAAGTGTGTCTGACTCCAACAAATTAACAAGCTGTCATGCGACCTTTCCTAAATTCCTAACTGATCTCATTTTCGTTACCAAAACTATTTTGTAATCCGATTTAAACGATTCTTTGGGTGGCTGCCCTGGCGAGCCCGAAGAGCTTCATTATGTACACTGATTGTTTTCCGACAAATATTCAATTTATGTTGATTTTGAAAGCTGAGGAATAAAATCCTAAGATAATGAAATATGTTGGCTGTTTGGGGTCTACACTCAGACCCGAAATATCGAAAGTTTTGATAAACGCATGCTTGGGCCGTAATATACTCGTCATATCTGTGCACGTATTTGTAACATCTTTGAGGGACCATACCAGTGCCCCCTGCCATACCGGTATCGGGGATAAACGTTTGTTTATCTCGGCTTATGACCAAAACTTACCTTGATCATGAGTTCTTTGAGCGGCTCTTGCTGATTTTCTCTCTGTTTCGTGATATCACGCGCTTCTTTCTTCTTCTTTCTATTTTCCAGACGCGAGTACAGAATGGCTCGATATTCTGGCGAATGATCACGGAACAACAATATAAGACATTACGTCAGAGCTGAATAACTGCGGTTAATTTACGTGCCTGGATTTAGTTGCAGTCAATTACAGATTTGCGGTGACAAAGCAGTCAAACCACTCCTTAATAAGTCAACCCATATACATGATATAGAGCCGTTATTTAATGTGGTTTTGAATTTGCTAGACTTTCTATGAAATCCAGAAGTTAACCCTTTAATTTGCCCAGTGCCAAAAATCAAAATTCAAGAAAAATCCCAAATTTCATTTTGTAAAATAATGAAAAACAAATGGCACCATGCAAAAGTAATGCCGAAGAGGTTTCATGGTCACACCACAGCATTTCGTCGACAGACTCAAAAGTTCGAACTTAACTACCTGTCTCCATAATTCACTCTAGGAGTAAGTGGGTCAAGTTTATTTTCTTTACCAAATGTGATGTTTTTTCTGTTCAAGAGGAATTTTAATAATTTTTATTTCAATGTGTAGCTTTAGGAGGGAGGATGTTTATAATTGAGACATCTGATACCTGAAAATCGTTTTCCTCCGATAAAACGACTGGCATCTTCGAACACGTGACCACATGCGCACGACCTCGATGATCCAGTGATCTGAAAATAAAATTCATTGTGAAATTTAACTCTGAATACATTCCTCTAATTCTTGCAATGTTTTTAGAATCAATGACCTTAAATGGTACGTTTCTCTTTTAATAAAAGCCGGGAATAATCAAGGTTACTTGGTTATTTGTTTGATGTCTTGCTGTTGACGACTTTAATTGGACTAGCACTTACAGTCTAGCAATTCTACAAACACCTGTTTCTATCCGTCCATGTATCAAATATATTTTCGCTATTTATATCAGATCGGGCTCTTAAAATGGACCATTAAACCAATTTTAATTTGCCCTCGTTCCAGCAGTGTCGATCAGGGACTTTTTTTGCCAGGACACTTACTAAAAAATGGGGCCATGGACTAAAAATAGTCTACATAACAAACAGAGGGAATTTTAAAGCATTTTTTTGTAAACCAAGTCCTCAAACAAATTTTCCTATTTTACCAGCGGCTTTGTATTAATTGCATCTCTATTACTGATATTTTACTGCCGGAGTAGTTTCAAGGCTTTCTTCAGGTTTTATTCAATTTCGTATTGGACCATATGTCAAAGCCGCACACTGTATAACTTTGAGTTACCGACACTGACTTCCAATTTCCTTTGAGAAACCGATATTTTATTAACATGTAAATAGAAGGGAAGGCTCGAGCTCAAATTTTTGCGGATGTTTTTGTAATTCTGGGAAATCGTATTTAATTTTGCCACTGGCTTTAATTTTCTCACAGTGTATTTTTAAACATATTAAATATCTTGACTTCTAAATAAAGTCTTCATTTCTCTCCATGAACCAGGGCAAACAAAAAAAAAATTAATAACTTGGTCTTTTCAAGTGTTCTGACTTCCGCTTAAATGAGTAAAATTTTTCATGCCCGCACTGGCTGTCATAAGTACTAATACAGTACTCACCAAAGAATTGCAGGCGAGACATTGTTGAAGCATTCTGACTCAGAGGGAAGCTTGCTTTGTTTGACTACGCATCAGCGCTTTAAACTGCTTTATTTTGCACAAGTAGTATGATTGCTTTATAAAGAACACTTGTGGGTATTTTGGGATATGACGTCACGTCTAAAATGAGCGTTGATTGCGCCATAACAGTTACAGGGCACATTGTGACGCAGTAATAAATCTAAAAATAGTAGAACTGAAAACATTTTACATCGCTAATAGCAAGGTTTTATTTGTGTATCGAATATTTACCCAGGGAATTTTTTTTATGTGCGGTGGCCCAACATTATGATACCGAGTCGAGATTGCAACGGAAGGGAAACTGTGCAAGCAGGTTTCAGTGTGGCGTATAGCTTTGATAGTTGACAGTAAAATAAATAAGCACTTTAACAACCACGACGTAACGCCAAGCAAAAAACAGAATTTCCGATCTTTCAAACTACTTCAATTTCATTCATTTTCGTTCACCTTGTTTAAGGTCGCGGCGGCCTTGTTGTTTACCTTCCATGAATAAATTCATAAGGCAAAATTTTGACAGGGGTGTCACTTTTTAAAGCTTTATATCTTGGGCCTTTAGAAGCAGATTTCGCTAAAACTTCGCAGATACATTGGGGAATAATAGGAGTTTACCGGTACTGTTTTCTATTCAATGAATCGCGCTTTACGGTAATGCTGTAATGTACGTAAGTTACAAATTGGTAAAACGTGATTTTGTGCCCAAGTTTGCTCCTCGAGTAGAACACAAAGCAAGTTGATTTCACCACTCACTGATCCGTCAAAACCTCAATTGTGTCATATCTGAAGCCGATTTTTTTATTTCAACTTTAATTAAAAATTATTAGCTTTTGAAAGAGTAAAATTGTCCATGTTAGAATTTTAAGCCTCATATCTTCCCTATAAAGGCCTATTTAAAAGTTTTGCTTCCGATGGCTTCCCGAGCAAACACGAATGCAAAAATATATTAATGGTAATTTTTCTAATTTTAATTCACGGGCTATATTGTCAACACTTCATGCAGAAAGAACAATGCGTTGCAAAATAGTGTATTTTATCAGACAACGCTTTGTATGTGCAATTATTGATGCAGAAAACACACGAGCCTGTTCGTGAATATTTTGCGTATTTTCGGTATCAGCGGTCGCACTTCGTGTTGGGGTAAGCAGTTTAGGTAGTTAAATTTAGGCCTAAACAACCCGAGAAGCTAGGTGATACTCTGGTACGGTAGGCTATGTAAGCCTACCGTACCAGTGTCGACATTAGGTTATATAATTCTCAATTAGTGTCCGAGGTGGTCCAGACCGTTGTTATCTAAGGTCTTCCGTTTTTGACTGTAGTGCAGGCCCTATTTCCTTATACTAGAGCAATTTGTCGGATGCACTCAGCACTAAAATTTACCAGCAGTTGATGCTCTGAGCATGATTGTTCGAAAGCAGGTTAAAGCTAACCCAGGATTAAAACTTAACCGAGGATTTAATTTCTCTTGTTAGAAGTGTTTTCAAAAGCTAATTATAAGTTACATGCAAAGACAAGTCAGAAACGAAACTAAAGGGCAAAAATACTTTGGAAAAATCTTCATTGATTAGTTATTTAACTGGAATCAAAATTGATGCTAACCCTGGTTTAGCTTTAACAGCGTGTTGAGTAACCCAGCCCTGATTGCCTGTTTGTATCACTTGTGCTGCGTGGTTCAACAGTTGTATTTCGCGTTGTAGTTGTGCAGAGAACGACAAAGATATGTATACGGATATATAAGGCAAGAGCAGAGAAATTGTTTTCGCTTACAGCAAGTTAAAAAACGCTTTTTCTCGTTGCCGTCGCCGTCGTGGATGCGTAAAATCCCTACCATATAGTTTTGATGATGACCAATAAATTTCCGTCGATTCAATCCAGTTTAACGGTTACGCCAATGCAGGTCCAACGTTGCCGTATGACGGTGAAAATTACCCGCATTTATATATCGTTTGTTAACTTGATTTGCGTACATCTGACGCTCAGGTTACGGTTGAAGGTGATAAAAATACCTTCATTTGTATGATTGCGGTTAAATTCAGTAGCGGATCTGGAGAAGCCCTCCTTATTTTGGGCCCGAGGAGCAGAAAACGCTTTTCCTTCCGAAAATTCCCCCCCTTTAAGGACAAGTCTGAATCCATCATTGAAATTGTTATCTTTCGAAATATTTATTCAGACCGTAAAATAAAATAGCGGACCTCGTGTATCTCCTGTATAAATGAATACACTGTCGAAGGTCCTATTGTCGACATGCTTGTAAGACTTATACGACTTTATAGCAACAATCAAGGACAATATTTGCATTTACGATGTTTTCCAATGCGCGCGATAGAAACACGGTTCGCGCAAACGATAGGTGTCCATTTCCCCACCCCTATCCCCTTACAATGTTGAGCCCGTGTAATAAAAATGATTTGAGGATTTCAACATTTTCTCGGGGGGAGGGGTGGGGTTGCTGAGATGGACTTGAAACGAAAAACATGGCTGTATTGGTCCGTCATACTAAATTAGTAATTGATAGGAGCACTTTGTAACATTTGTCCCAAGGACTTTTGTCCTTGATTGTAGTTGCTCTTTAGGAGTACAAAAGCTACTGAGCAGTGCACTCCTGTGGTAATGTGTTTGAGTCTTTAGATGAAAAACCTGAAGAACTTTCATGTGCCGGCACTGTTTGCTATTCCTCGAGGCGAGTTGGTTTTGTGTTTTGGGTCTGTGGATGAAATCGTGACTATTGAGTGTAACAACAGCCAAACTTGTATTAAGCCCCCGGGGGGGGGGGGGGTGGTACTCCCATATATGAGCTGTATAGGTATGTGCCGCTGCAGGAGCTTATAAGCTCCTGGCCGCTGTGAATAGTATGGTTTTCAGGCAGTTTAGTCTAGGATAGGGTATAGTAATCAGAGAATTTTGGTCTAGAATAGGGTATCATTTTCCGCGAAACTGATCAGTTGCGTGAAGAAATTAGTCCAGACAAGGTTTACTGGCAAATGGCATTTAAAAATCGGTACGGCGGGCAGTACGGCATTTTTACTTACCCCTGGTAACTAGGAACAAAGAAAGCGTTCAAAAATTTGATCTAGGATAGGGTAGGGTTTTTCGGTGTTTAGTCTAGAATAGGGTTGCAAAATGCAGCTAAAATGGTCTAGTATAGGTTAAGGGTCTCAGAGTCTCAGCGGCACACCCCGCCTAAAAATTTGCAGAGTACCCCCTCCCCGGGTATTAAGCGGACAACTCGGGGAATTCACAAGCTTAAGACAGGTCTCTATTAAAGATATAAAAACTGGAATCATAGCATTAGACTACTCTTAGACTGGCTTCAATCATTCATCCGATCAGTGTGTTGCGGGAACTTTGTCTACTGTCCGCTCAATGATGGTGTCCACTGTGCAGTTGGTTCAAACTTAAACATGTGGATGAAATCCTAAAGACACCTAAAGTGTGACAACTCCTGAATGGAAGTCCTTGAACAGTTCGTTCCCGTCAGGGTATAATTTATTATGCTGTGCAAGGTGGTTCTAACTTTTGAGTCTGTGCATGGATGAGATGGCCTAAAGTCCTAAAGTGTGACCATTCAAATCAAAGCTACTGAGTAGTAATTTCCTGTGGTACTAATGCTGTGCTGTACAAGGTGGTTCTAACTTGGGATGGGATCCTAACGTGACCATTCAAATGAAAGCTACTGAGCAGTACTTTCCTGTGGTACTGATGCTGTGCTGTATAAGGTAGTTCCAACTTTTGAGTCTGTGGATGAAATCCTAGTGTGACCATTCAAATGAAAGCTACTGAGCAGTACTTTCCTGTGGTACTGATGCTGTGCTGTATAAGGTAGTTCCAACTTTTGAGTCTGTGGATGAAATCCTAGTGTGACCATTCAAATGAAAGCTATTGAGCAGTACTTTCCTGTGGTACTGCCGAGTTATTATGTTGTACAAGGTGGTTCTAACTTTTGAGTCTGTGGATAAAATCCTTAAGTGTCAGGGCCCGCGGAGCAGTTTTTCAAGTGGGAGGCCGCTCCACCTCTTCATTTGAAGGGAGGGGGCAGACTCTAGAAATATGCAACAAAGCCTAGCTGGTTAAAACGCTGGTCAATGGCATTCACCATCAAGTCAATAGCTTCATAGTATATGCGCCTATAATGGTCGAGGGATTATGCAGGATATGCTGTTACTTCAGTCAAGACTTCAAATCTTCTCGGTGCATGCCGTCCCAGCAAAAGTACTTTTTATTTTAAAATGTCAATTAGTTTATTTTTTATTTTTTTATTTATTTATTTTCACAGAAAGTAGGGGGGGGGGGGCAGCCCCCCGGCCCCTCCCCCTGCGCAGGCCCTGAGTGTGATCATTCATACGAAAGCTACTGAGCAGTACTTTCCTTTGGCACTGTTGATTATGCTGTACAAAGTAGTTCTAACTTTTGAGTCTGTGGATGAATTCCTAAAGTGTGACCATTCAAATAAAAGCTACTGAGCAGTACTTTCTTTAGGTACTGTTTATTATGCTGTATAAGGTAGTTCTAACCTTTAAGTCTGTGGATAAAATCCGCCTTAAGTGTAACCATTCAAATGAAAGCTACTGGGCAGTACTTGACTTTCCTGTGGTAATGTTGATTATGCTGTACAAGGTAGTTCTAACTTTTGAGTCTGTGGATGAAATCCTAAAGTGTAACCATTCAAACTGTATTCAAATGAAAGCTACTGAGTAGTACTTTCCTGCGGTACTGTTTATTATGATGTACAAGGTGGTTCTAACTTTTGAGTCTGTTGATGAAATACTAAAGTGTGTGGCATCCAAATGAAAGCTACTGAGCAGTACTTTCCTGTGGTACTGTTTATTATGATGTACAAGGCGTTTCTAACTTGAGTCTGTGTGGGATGAAACCTAAAATGTGACCTTTCAAATGACGGTATTGAGCAGAACTTTCTAGTGGTGTTGTTTACTATGCAATGACGGCATTCATAGTTCTCACTGATTTAGTCTGTGGATAACTGACGCCTAAAAACTGCCCAAATGACCAGTATTACATAGTGGTGTGTGGTGAAGCGGTTTTTAATGCTGCATATACGATAACGTGGTTTCGACTTTTGAGCCGAAGCATGAAATCTTAAAGTATAGGCATTCAAATGAATGCCACTGAACAAGACTTTCCTGGGGCGCATTTGATATTATTTGATATATTCAATAGTTTCGTCTGTTTTGGCTGTGCTCTTGCGCGCAATCTGATAAAATTTGTATTTTAAAACTGAATTCACCCCTGCTTAGGTTTACTTGGGCGCTTGTTCTCTTGGCAAACAATTTTAAAGGTCTTAACGTCGCTGAAGTGGGCGTAGAGCATAATTGCCAGTGACGAGCCATGGAATGTAAACAATCTTGAAACGATTCTAGTAAACGGGTGGAGACATGCATTCAATCTAGAAATACCAAGCTTTACATTCCCTGAACTGAACTTCGAGGAATGTAACAAACATCCTGAACAAACTAGGAATGATACGAAATTGTCCACTTAGCATTTAATTTTCCATTGTATGTGTTTATAATCCCCATAACGAGTTTCGGATTCGAGTAAGACTCACAGTATTCGTAGTTACACGCAAATTAAACTGTTTCCTGACTGAGTAAAAAAAGGCCTTTTGCCAGTGAAAACGTTTTTAATGGCAGCATCAGTTTTAAAAGATCCATCCGACAGTTCGGGCATGAGCCTACTCAAGTGCTGTTTCCTTTGTTTGATTTCTATTGTCATACTCACCTATATTTTAAAACTTTCGAGCAACTAAATGTCCTTGTACAACAATATACATGTTTCTCAGCTTGATTTCAAACCTCAAATTGAACCCCGAGAAGTTAAGCTGTAGCTGTATTTGAATTAAAATCATTGCCGCACTTTATTCGTTTCACTACTTCAAAGGCTGCGAATTATTTATTATCATTTGCGGGCTACGACTTTCCACATTAAAATTTCCATTAACATGTTTTTAAAGAGATTTTGCTAAATCCGTGCGTTGTTTCGTCAGTTGTTTTCAATCTAGTGACGTCACATGTTGTGTTACTACCCGTTTAGCACAGAAGGCAGGTTCGGTTCGGGTCAAAACAAGGCCAGCTTGAAACGCTAAAGCCACGCTTTACTCCGCTCTACCGTGGTGTTCGTTTCAATTCAAACAAGTTTGAAGCATTTGGCATCATGTCCGTTCAGCAGTGTTTAGCTTGTAATTCTGTGGTGAGTAGACAAAGTCTTGTGAATCGTTTATTTATTGGCTCGTAAATTTTTCAGTGTCGTTTGCGTTTGAATACATGTGCTTCAGTTGTCTCGGCTGGCAAAAACGACCGAATTTACATTGCGTTAAAATGATGCTTTCTGAAACTCAGTGGTCTCGAATCCTTGAGTTTGTTCGCTTCACTGAATCTTTAGAGCTGAACAACAAATCAGTAAACGCTCTGCAACTGCTCAACGGCGCAACAAAATTTCTCGCATCCTAAAGATATTGACTCTACCAGTTATTGATTACTGATGAATATTGGAGCAATGTAATTTATGCAGCTTTTAGTCTTAACGTCTCGAAACTTTAGAACCGATAAGGCGAAGCGTGCTCTGGCAAACGCAAGCTATGATACAGGAAACAGCTGTCGTGTGTAGACTCGGAACAGTTTGCTTTTCAGCTTGTGACTAACAAGTAACAAACAACTGAGAAGAGACCAGTTTGAAAGTACGCGTTTCAGACCGTCGTTTCATGTCCTCTGGTCAAAGATTGAATCAGGATTCGTTGGAGACGGATGTCACGTTCAAAAAGCTGAATAAGTGGTGGCGTCATGAATAAGAAACCTTTATCAACAAAAGCAAATTTGTATCTGATCAGTAAACAGTTTTTTCTCCCAGCCGGCACATCAGCCGTGTAGGTTAGTCACTCGTGCCACTCAAGCGTACTGGCCCCAGGCAAAACTAAACTTGAATCTTTCACTTCCTAAAGCTGCATGAACGAAACAAGGGAAAAAATGACAAATTTCATTTCGAAAGCTATCGAGAAACAAACAATAAATAAAAGTAAAGCTTAAGCTTAAGTTTCATTTTATCAGCAAGGCTTTTAATGGTCACACATTGGTGCTTCATCCATGGCTCAAAAGCTATAACCATTGTCATGACATGAGTGAGCGGAGCTTCGATTCAGTCTGGCATGGTACAAATTTGGCCACTTGGGGACAGTTTATAGGATTAAGTGGAAAATAAACATAACCAAAGGAAAGTGCTGCTTACTTCAGGATTTCCTCCACACTCAAGAGTTAGAACCACACGTATAGTACACGCCGCAGTAACCAGGGTTCAACTCTACCATTGGAGAAAAAAGGATCTGTTTGAGTGTCATTCTACTGTCGGTAACATAAAATTTAGCCTTCATCACTTATCGTTTGTTTGATACGGATACATACAATGCTGTAGTACGAGGTAAGGATCAAGACTACCAGCTGCCGGAATGAAAGAGCATCGGAAATCTCAGAACAGTAAACAGTGTTTTACAGTTCACTGAATTCTTGCTCTAAAAATGCGCAACTGAAAACATTTTGATATCGGGAGTGAAGAAAAGAGTCTTAACAAGATAAGACTTGATTGTTCGCGCCATCAAGACCTTTTGCACCTAGAAGGTTAAACCTTTACTCCAACACTTAAGTACACTCTCGAATCATTGAACGTTAGTCAGTTAACTTGATGAGTTTGGCAACAACTTCTAGATTCGATTCTAGATCTTTTTATAAACGCCCCTAAACTACACAGACGCCGCCACCCTATGTACGTTCTGGGTGGAGTTGACGATCGCGTTTCACGACAACTTAATAGACCCTTTGCATTACCATTCAATATTTTATTTAGAGTAAACAAAAACATGTCAGTTCTAAATTAAATTACGATAATCTCTCCATTCGACGCTAGAGGCCTAATAGTGGCCCAATGTGGCGAACGTGCTTTCAACAGGATCACCCAACGCATCGTTTCAGCGGAAAGCTGTTCGGAAGGCCTCAGTCACCTTTTAATAAATTAGATTATAAACTAGAGTTTTCTGAACCCTTTCACTCCTAAGAGTGCCAAAGATAAAAATTTAAAAAAAATCCAAAATTTCATTTTGTAAAATATTGAAAAACAAATTGTACCATGCAAAAGTACTGCTAAAGAGGTTTCATTTGAATGGTCACACCATAGGATTTTGTCCACGGACTCAAAAGTTAGAACTACACTGCACGTCTCCATAACTGACTCTGGGAGTGAAAGGGTTAACAAGTCAAGTGGCGGAAAAATGGCATTCATCTGGACTCCCGCCTTCAGCATGGTGGCCCTTTCAGCACTGGGCTGGTATCAATTGGGTCCCTGCATAATTTATGACTACTAATTAACCTTGTTTCTTACACAAAACGGCGTTAAATTTTCCGATGTTACGAAAGCCGTTTGGGGCGACATCTTACTTAATGGAAATATCTCGTTCACGTTTGAAGCTTGGATACCAGGTTAGTCCACTAGCAGCCTGAGGAGCTCTTGCGTGGGTATCAACTGTCTGTTGGTGTTCCAAAAATCATTTTCTTTCTTCTATCCCCTTTTTAAACCTCTTAAAATTTCATTCAAATTTAGGTTGAGTCCCGCCTTTAGTAAAATGTCGCCTGCCTCAAACTTTCGAATTCGTAACATCGGAAAATTTAACGCAGTTTTGTGTAAGCACTGGACGAAAAGTTGGCTTTGATCACCTTTGATCTCCATCAAAGGTGTAGCAAAGTTGCACGACACAGGCATCAAATGTGACTTAAAGGTTTTATAGCATTTTTGGCGTTGCTTTTGATACACCTTTGACGCGAGTTTTTAAATATAAGTTTTTAACCTCTGGTAAGCGACCACTCGCCCTTATTTCAATGTCATTACAGACGCATGAATGTGTTACAGACTGCAATCAAACGAAAATTTTGACCCTTACATTAAAACGTCAACATGATACATTGTTATATAGCTGGAGTTTTTGTCAATACAACGCGCGCGTTGATTGGTTGATTCAGTGTCACATGCCATCTAACAAACAAACTGTTTTCCGCCAATTGTACCAAGCGGGCGACAATTGCGAAGGCGGGCAACAATTTTGACGTCAGAGGGTAACATTGCACTGTTGCCCGCTAGCGCACGTGATCAGACCGTGATCAGACCGTGACAAACGGTGGCATGATTATGATGGATCGAGTGCTCGGCGCGTTTTTCAAACTGTCTTGTGTTGTGTTTTTTTTTTTTTGTGTTGCTATATAACAAATCACTTAATGACGGATCCCTCGGGAAACAGTGAATTTTGTTTCCCTCGAATCTCGATGTTTCCCGAGACGATTCTCGGGAACCAAAATTCACGGTTTCCCTCAGGACCAGTCATTAAAAGTTTAATAGATGCTTTGTATATTGAAATTACTACAGGTTCGTATGATTCAAAGTTAAAGTGCCACTATGATCAAAAATACTGTATATATTTTCTGTTCTCTTCATATTTTGAAAATATACGTACTCGTTACTTACCTTGCGAAGTTTCAAGTCAAAACTCGTACGGGAAAGTGCCATTATTTTAATTTTACATTTCGAATTTGGCTTGCCGCCGTTACTCAATTCAAAAATGACTGGGACCGAACCCTGAGAGTTGGATCGAGTTGGCCGAAAGATTTTGTGACGTCAATGACTCAACACGTGCCTTTTGGCTTTGTTGTCTGTGACACGGAGGGAACCGCGTTGAGTCATTGACGTCACAAATCAAGTCACGTGTACCAGATCGCAAACCAGTAGAACGTGGGCTCGGATTTATAAACGGAGTAATAGCTGACGGATTTTACGTGATTTTCATGGGTTTTCGGCCAGCTATTTCTGGGCTGTGTAAGAATATATCAATCTAATTTATAGCAATTCACATTTGCCTATACCTATTAGATACATTTGCGTTAAAAAAAGCGGAAAAGAAATACAAAAATTTTCGTCGTAGTGGCACTTTAAGACCCTCTGTGGTTTGACCTCTCGTAAGTGACCACCTCTGGTCACTTATGGGTTCAACTGTAATTCAGTTGCACGGACACATTTATAAAGCGAAAATCTTGGTCTGTCCCTTGGTTATCAGGAATGAGAAGTTTTGATTACGGTTCTAATTAGAATTCCTCTTTTCTGACATCCGTTCTACTATACCCCCTCAGGTTCCCAAGTCAAGCAAGACATGCGAATGTGGTCACGTGTTTGAGGATGTGAAACAAATCGCAGGGAAGCGATTTTCAGGTCAGAACTAGTGTAACTCAACTAAATATTAATATTGTCGTGGGGATAGAATAGAAGTCTATTTCTACACCTCCCATTTTGACGGCTATTTATTTTCTCAGAATATCGGGCCGAGTTGTACTGGAGACTAGAAAATAAACGAATGAAGGCGTTGTCAAAGGAGAATACGCCATTTAACGGCGTGACTGCTGACCAAAACAATAATGACGACAGTGAAAACAAAGGAGTGAGCGAAGAGGTAAGTAAGTGAAGGGATAAAAGTAGGATACCTGATAGTCTGACTCGCTAACCATGCACTCTCTCGAGCTCAATCATTGGCTGGCTGGATGGACTGGACTGGACTGGCTTACTCAGTGAACGATGGCTGATTATCTAATTATCTGATTCACTCTGATTGTCTAATAATGAACTAACTTTCTGAATGATGGACTCGCGGACTGACATGATGAACTGGTGGAACGATAGACGGATTGCCTAACATCAGAGACTAATCGATAGACCAACGGATCGGACAGTCTGACGCACCGAAGGACTGATGGACTGACGGCCTTACATCACAGACTGATGGACGAACGGACCGATAAACTGATGCATTGAATCAATCAATAAATCAATCAATCCTTTATTTAGCGTGGTCAGTACGCTTAGCTTAAGAGCTAGTTTCCAGGTATGCCATGAAATATTAAAGATAAAAGATACAAAATAAAACTTCATTAGAAGAATATAAATTTCTAGGTTATTACTTGCATTTTTCTTTTTCTGATAGAAAAACAATTCGATAATTGGTGAAAAATGTTCTTAGTATCGCTAAACTGGCAGCGACCGTTTACGAAAGGGACATTTGTAGCGCCTTACTGTTATAAAATCACGTAAGCTGGCAGGTCCGGCATCGCTGGCTAATATTTTAAAAACGGTGGATAATATTTTCGCTAGGCGTTGTTCGCGGAGCCCTTGGGAGACCAATACGCTTTAACAGTTCCGCATAAGGTGTGGACTTATCCCTGAAAACATATAACGGAACGCTCGTTTGAATTGTTTACCATCTCTCACTTTTCAGCTGATTTCTTACCATAGAAATGCCATGTTTCGGAACAATAATTAAAGTGCGGTAGTATGAAGGTCTTGTAAAGGTCTCTCTTAGTTTCGAAAGGCAACAGTTTCTGCATCCTTTTTAGTACAGCGATCTATTGACTTACTTTTCTATTTTAGCGATGTGGTTTTCGAAATTCAATTTGTCATCAATTGTTACGCCAAGAAGTTCCATTGTGTTGGATATGGGAACTTGTGACTCGTCACACTTAAACGGTAGCTCAGTTCCTTTTTTTTTTCCAACGCCATCGCCTAGTATTTTGAACTGTTCCTCTTCATTCCGGCTGACGACTGGTTGGGACTGGCTGACGAACTGACTGACTTGCGCACTGCAAATTTGTCTTATTGACTAACTGATTAATTGACTGACTGAATGGTTAAATAATTAATAAACCACCTATTGATTGACTGATTGATTGATTGATTGATTGATTGACTGACTGACTGATTGTCTGATTCACTGATTGACTGATTGTGATTAGGTCGTCAACAAGCCAGCTGTTGCCATGACAAAGCCAGTTCAAGTAACCAGGAAAAGACTGTTTCAGAGGCGGCGAGTTGAAGGTCTGTATCCTACGAGTAAGAAACTCGCCAAGCCATCACACGTAAAGTACACGTGCCTGGAACACAATAAAACAGTTTCACCTGAAGAGCTGCGCAGATTCTCCAAAGCTCTGGAGGAAATCAACAAAAAGATTCACTCGCAGAATCTGGTGTGGAAAAATTTACTCAGCTAAAACGACAACGACATTCGGCTGGTCAACAGGCCGCAGCATGTTTAAAAACTGGAAGACATTTGCTTGAAAACAGAGTTCATTTGTCTTCAGAAATTTGCTTAGACCGCGGTTTTGTTAAACACCGTCTAAACGTTGTTAAAATAACGACCCTAAATGTTTAACAGCAACATCTAGCTGCGACGAAAGCTTATTAACGAAATAACAAAGCCAGCAGCAAAGGTTTTCAAGACGAGTCAGGACATTGGAATCTTGATATGTAAGTGTTGTAATCCTAGTCTTTCCAACTTCAAGTTCCTGAGTTCCAACCGAGTGTGCTTCTAAACTCGACATAAGCTTACATCTAGACTTGCTTCAAGTCGCTCGTTTCGCTTTTCAATTCGCTGGTACCAAGGATTTGCGCGGACTTTAAAGCAAAATGGCGGCTAGTTCTGCGAAATGAGTATGGCTCGTCTTCGAGCTATTCGCACATATTCTGCACGCTCTTCCACTTGCATGTTATTAAGTCAAGCTTTTTATCCTAGAGCAACAATACAACCCCATCGTTGCAGAAAAAGACCGAGTGACTTCGAGCAAGTCTAGCTTACATTAAGCTTATAAAACTATTGAAAGCTGAAGAATTAAGCTGTTGATTTTTTTGTAAAAAAGATTTAATACTTGATACACGTTCATTGAAGGCCAATCATGAGTCATTCAGTAGGTTATTTCTAAATTATTTTTGTTGCACTTTACATCAAAGAAAACAACTTGAACAAATCTGACATGTACAAAATATTGAAGACAGGTTATTAAAAAAATTGAGCTATAAGGTTGAAATTAAATAGTTGTATGTGAAGAGTGCGAAGTTATTTAATAATTATTCCGCGTGATCAAATCTTAATCGCGGTCAAACGAGAGAAATTTGCAAAAGTTAAGCAAAGAACTTAAAAGTTCAGTAAGGTTGTCATTTTCACCGTGTAAAGTTTAATATATTGCCAATACACTGTCAATTTACCAAACGTTTTGAAAGTTTACCAACAACGTTCTAAGTGTTTAAAAACTGTGAACTGCAGAATTGTCGACGCCATTTGCAACAAAATTTTGATCAGGCGCAAAGAGTTTTAGTCAGTTTTCAACGGAAAAAAGCTCATCATTTTGAGAAAAATTAGAAGATGGTAACGTCAACTAAATTTTTTTTATACATCCTTGCCCATATTTCCATTTAATATTAAATAAAATCCAACTAAATAAAACGAAAAACGCCTCGGACGTTTGACCGCGGTGGCGGATCAAATCATTGTGCAAAGTTCGCGTGAGTACTGGGAATAGTTTGTGATAAAGTTTAAATAAAAGCATAAATAAAGTTGAAATAAAGCATAAATTGAACATATTGTATCATATTGTGTCCCTCGCACTATTTTTGTTCACTCCACGTTTATTTACCACTCCAGAAACTTCAGGGAGACCTGCTATATAGAACATAGAAATGATAAATAAACCATCTAAAAGCAATGGGTCACACTACACATCTCCGCGGTATGGCCAATACCTTGCACATGCGCACAGCCATATCACCCCGGCAGTGGTAGCCATAGACAGCTGTTTCGTCCTTGGAGTACGGGACTCATCAGCATGGCGGCATAGCCGTCGGATCCCTACACGACCCGAAAGTCGTTTTTAGATATATAGTAAAGCATGTGTATTTGATGTCCATCAGAATTAATAATTAATTCTGATGGACATTAGATACACATGCTTCATTATACAAATACGAAGGAACTAATAAAGCAAGGCTGACTGCACAACTGGGATTATAAGTATATTCTTTTCAATATTTCGTCAGGCACGGCCTGACTTCTTCAGGGAATAAAATGACTACCATTCATTGTGCAGTCGGCCTTGCTTTATTAGTTCCTTCGTATTTATATTAAATTTGCTGACTAGATCCATCAGGATCCGACGCTTTTGCATTGTCCGTTGGCCCTTGCAGATATTTCCAAAGTGTTCATTCATTATACATCATTTCTATGTTCAATTATTGCTGTCTTGTTACAGAATTAAAAATGGCAATGAGTATCACCTTAGTATTAGCATCTATAATACGCCTCCTCATGTTTCAAAACTTGTACAGCTACACTGAACTATTACGTCAAGCTAAAAATATACCAGATAGTATCCCGGGGGGAGTACTCCTTTTAGGCTGGAGGTATATGAAAGGGTCGGGATTTTACGAGTTGAAGTATATGAAACGGTAGGGATTTCACGAAGAATAGGAAAGGGTAGCGAAAACACGCCGTTCAAGCATAAAAAAGGTAGGGAAAACTGCCATTTAAGTATGATAAAAAGGACCTTCCAAAATATATCAAACAGACGCACGTAAAGGCTATATGAAAGTGGTACCATTTTCAATGAAAGGTATGTGAAAGGGGTGCCATTTTCAATGAAAGGTATATGAAAGGGGTACCTTTTCTGTCAAAAACGGTATATGAAAGGGTAAGGGTTTGGACCTCGGGGCGGAGCATCCCCGTACAAAACTTTGTTGAGTACCCCCCGGTAGACCCGGACACACCCCAAAATTTCAAAAGAAGAAAGGTTGAATAAACGGCACATCCAGAAATTAAGTAGCGTGCAGTAGACACATGCTTGGCCCCAAAGGGAGACTATTTATTTAGCCGTTAGGTATGAAATTTGGTACGCCATTAGTCTAAAAACGGATGAGAGTCTCAAGAAGCATGCGGCACACCAAGGACATGTAAATATAGCAAAGCAATATATTAATCGTATCAATAACAAAATTTTCGATTGTGATTGGTCATCCGCGCGCCCATTTCGTACGTAATTGCTATTTTAAAGCAACCGTAAGTTTTCTTCAGATATTTTCAACCACATCTACTCATCTAATAATACTCCTATACTACAGCACGGCGTGTCATCAAGGTCCGGTGCAACGTCATCTAACCATTCAAGAGCAAACCCTCGACCAAACCCTCGGTTAAACGTTTTGCACTGATAGGGAGGTTTTTCTTACTGGGTGTCGAAACTGAGTAATTTCGCGATTGCTTTGGTTTTCCAAAGCTACGCTTTGTGTTTGGCTAAAAAATCTTGCGCCACTTTCTTATCCAAATGGAGGTAAAACCAAAACTATGACTTCGACTCACTCGCACTCGCACAAGTTTTCCCGCGCTTGGTACCAGCTTCGAGTTCTGATTGGTTCATTGGATTGTTGTGATTGGCCAAAGCGATTACTTTGGTTTTGGTTTTACGACACTCAGTTGAAAACCACTCTGATTTCGCTTCGATCGTTGTTATCAGCTGTTGAACACCTGTTTGTTTGCTTAGTAACAGTAATCAATATGCTTAATTTTCCGTATTTTATTTAGGCAATATTGATTTTTCAACAGTAACTCATCTATGATACATAGATTCTATGTTTTTTTTTACGGTAAATTTATAAAAGTTTATAAAATATGAAGCCAAAACTGGCAATTCGTTCGTAAAAATACCAGAAAAGAGTTTCAGAAAATAGAATGATTATTCTTAAAATAATGGAAAAACTTGTTTTCTAAAATGTGCTTGGAAGTCTTCAGAATTCGAATAGGTAAATTAGTCTCATAACCGACGACAGTTGTAAAGTGCCGAACTTTAAGATCGGTCTCTCTCAGTTGTAACGAAAAAATGACCATCTTGTACCAAATGAAATTGAGATTAAATAGCTTCCGAAAACTTCTGATCGTTTCCGATGGTTATCGGTCGGTGCATGCTTGGTCGTGGTGAGCTCGTGTGTTGAGTGAAAACCATAATAAATTCTGAGAGGTGAGCCGCTTGTTTATTTCTGCCAGAGCGCTGGGAAATCTGCTAAAAAGACTTTGTAAAACTTTAGCCTGTGTTGCATCTAGCTTGGGTTTTATAACCTGTGGCTGATTGAGTGGTCGTCGTATTATCGGCTTAGGTCTTGAAAAAGCTTCTTTCGTTCTTTGGCTGGCATTCCTTTTGAGGATTTTTTCCGTGTTCGTAAATTTAGGGCGTTCGACTTTCAAACTGCAGGGATTCTGTGGAAAAGAAAAATACCAAGGGCGTTTACTTCAAAGGTCTCCTGACATTGGTAGTACGGCAGTTGTGGATCTTGGGCAAGCCCCCCCCCCCCCCCACCCCCTCCTTATTTTGCCCCAAAATAGGGCAAAAAAATTCAGTCTCTAACCGTACTTGCACTTTTCAGGCCACTTTGCGAAAAGTTCAACCGAAATTGCACCAGACACAAGGAAGAATGTTTCTACTTATAATAGAAAACAGTTTTCTTTTGTTGAATGTTTCGTAAAAGGAATTCGCCGAAATAAGTTCGTGAGCGTCCATCTTAGCGGTCCGTTTTGCAAAATTCGGACCGCTAAGAGAAAAAATCAAAATGTTCTTTTTCACCATGGACTAGTTTGCAAAATAACAAAAAGGTCTAATGCGTCGCAATGACATGCTGTTACAATAAAAATTGCCTTGTGTGTAACAGAACAGTAATGAGAACATTTGGATATTTTCTGACATCGAGTTTATACAACAACAGCTTTACCTCAAAACTGTTTTCCCTTTGAATTGGCTTGTTGACTGATTTGTTTTGCCTGATTAGAAGTCTTTGTTTCTTGTTTTCCAATCGGGAGTACAGCTCTGCTCGATACTCTGTAACAGAGAACATGACACCCGGTAAGGTGGGTTAGTCTGCCAGCACGAGAAATTGTTAAGTCAGCATATTGGCTCACAATTCGACATAGTTCATTATTTGAATTGCTTGATGTTATTATTTTTTTCTATTTCAAAAGCAATCGTAACCTTTGTTGTTCATTTGTTGTCAAATGAACAACACTTGTCCTTCACTTCTCCTTCAACCAACCACCAAAGTGGTCGTAAAAGAAAGCAAAATTCTATTTATTTTTATAATGAAAGAATCTAACGAGACATTGCCGTTGTTGTGAGCAGGGTAGTACATTAAACTTTACCGGAAAATCTCTTTCCGCCAATCAGCTTTTTCTCTGTGAACACGTGACCACAGGTACAAGATCCATCTGTCGAATGTGAGTCTGGGATCTATTTATACAAATAGGAGAAAGGTAATTAACACGATTACCGGACTTAAATGCTAGCAGCATTGTTTTGCTGTTCCATTTAAAATCCAAACAGTGCTAAATGAAAGTACTTCCCAATAGCTTTCATCTGAATGGTCATACTTTGGGCCGGGTTACTTCGACGTCCGCACTCAAAAGTAAGATCCATACAGTCAACATTGTCTAAGCTGGACACCTTCGGCACCAGCTCTAGGTGTCCGTGTTAAAGAGGTGTCCGCCTTATAGAGAGCTTAGTTACTGTCGAACAAGTGAAATTCGGCCAGCACCCGAGCCAATAATTGAAGTCCGCCGGTCTTAGAGAGGACGGTCCGCATTACAGGGATGCCCGTCATTGTAACTCATTGTACAGACATACTTCAAGAGTGAATACCCTGCTAGCAGTGCCTCTTTGGCTCCACTGATAAAGAAAGGCTCTGCTCGCAGTGTGAAGATGAACGGGTCTGACCAAAGAAGTTAAAGGTTTCTGACCAGGAGCCCAGTTGTTTGAATGCCAGTTAACCCTAATCCGCCGGGTGCTATTAATAATTATCCACGTTTCTGTTTTCCTTATTTCAAATCGTTTTCAAATTACTCCTCCATAATTGTACTCGGACCCATGTCATAGACAACTGTAAGCTTAAAAAGACTTTGTAAAAATGTAGTTCACTGAACTCAAACCCGGATTGCGCTTATCCTGGGTATACTTAATCACGCTTTGAACATCCCACTGAGCCCAGAAGCATATCACAAATGACATGCTTCACTCAAGTTATGGTTTTACATATAAAAAAGACCTTGATCTCTGGGAATAACCGAAAATTCAGTGATCATTCAACTGTACAGGAGCTGAAATATTTGAAACAATACACGCCATTTTTGTGAATCATACTGCTAAACCAGGAACAAACCACAGCCAAAACTGTCAAGGTACAGGCTGAATTAAAAAATAACAAAAACTGAGTGCTTCACTAAGTCCAAGAGATTTGAACCGTGGTCACAGCTCTCGTTTAGTTTCGTTTGACCGCCGAACCTGGCTCCGTCTCATTCTGGTTTGATCGAGACATTGCACTGCATCAAGAAAACTTTTCAGTTGTTTCGTAAGCAGTCGGACTTAATATCGATCATCCAAACTTTAAGCTTATATTAAAACTTCAGACTTGTGAACAAAACTAACGGCCCGCTAGACATATAACAGTCAAGAAAAAAGCACTTACCGTAAGATTACAAGCAACACACTGTTGACGCAACATGATAAAGTTCCTGGTCATCTCATATTGTCGATTTCTTATCTTGCAGTGGAAAATAGAGAAAAAGGAAGGCGAAAAACGGCTATATTTACCTCTTTGAACGGCGATTTCAAAACGATGGTCGCGCCATCTACGCGCGCGAGTCAAGGTCAGCTGACGTCACTGTCACCCGCGACAGCGTGACAGTCAAGTCGTAGCGTGACAACTAAATCACGCAATAAGTGTGCGTTTGTTTTTAAAAGAAAACGGTAAATTTATAGATTAGGTTAATTTAATTCTTAAATGCACGACCCCACAAGCTTTATAGCTTTAAAAATTAACGTGTTTAAATAAAGATTATGTATGTATGTATGTATGTATGTATGTATGTATGTATGTATGTATGTATGTATCAACGGGTTGCAAACGTATACATAATTTGGATGAAAGCAGATCTCCAAAGCTCCTTATGTTACACATCTCTGTGCAATTGATCAAGTGATTTATTATGCAAGAAATTAACCTATTTAAGTGTATACAGTGCAAGTGATAGTGCGTGCCATTGTGAAGGAATGTGGCGTGCATCTGATTAGATATGCATATTATACATGTGCAACACCCTTCCTCTTTTGACAAAGAAACAAAACTAACAACAGCAAAATAAAGTAATGGCGAGATGTTTGGTCAATGTCAATGTTCGATCAAATTTCGGTCAATGTCAATGTTCATTAAACTGGTCTAAGAGAGTGCACAATGTTCATAACATAGTCCTTAAACCTAGAAGGCATGTTTCTACGCCTTGTCGATCTCCGCGGTTGTGTGACACTCGATTGTGTGGGTCCTGGATCTGGTTTATCCGGATTTGCTTGATCCGCTTGTTGGTTTTGCTCTTCGACTGGTTGGTCCGACTGCTGGTTTTCTTCTGCGATTGGTTGGTCCGACTGTTGGTTTTCTTCTGCGATTGGTTGGTCCGACTGTTGGTTTTGTTCCGCTGGCATGTCGCCTGCCCCAGGTAAAGATGCTGTTTCCAAGTCGACTGGCTCCGTCTGATAGTAGCGGTGCGCAGGCTCCGTGCGGGCCTTCCTGATCTGACTGTGGTTTCGACGAATCGGCCCCAACGGGGTGTTTACCAGGCAAGCCCTTGGAGCAGGGTTTCCAATTACTTCGCCGTGAATCCATGGTTTGTGCTTGTTCTTGGGGTTAGGTTTCACAAATACTCTCTCTCCTGGTGAGAACTCCCTCTGTAGCGTTGATGCCTTCTTGTCATACTGTATTTTCGATCGCTGTCTCCTTCCTACACTATTCTGTACCACCAAGCTTGGCGAGGCTGTTTGCGGTCGAAGTTGACTTGCAGCCACAGGAATGAGGTCACGTAACCTTCGGGACATCAGTCTCTGAGCAGGTGAATACACGTGTCCTTGCTGAGGAGTGTTTCTATAGGCCAGTAGAGCGAGATACGGGTCTTCATGACGAGATTTTTTCAAGATATTCTTGGCAATTTTTACAGCGGATTCCGCTTTACCATTACCACGGCTGTGATATGGAGATGACTTGACAAGGTTAAAACCGTAATCCCGGGCAAATCGCGAATACTCGTGGCTATCAAATTGCGGCCCATTGTCGCTAATGCACTCATCTGGGATGCCATGACGGGCAAAATTTCGTTTCATGGCTTGTATGACGGCGCTGGCTGTGGTACTCCTTAGAGAGTCCAGTTCGAAATAGTCGCTGTAGTGATCTACCATCACAAGATAGTGCGTTCCATCGAGCGGGAACAGGTCCACGCTTATCTTCGACCAGGGCCGTGTGGGTACATCATGCGAGAGCATGGGTTCGACTGGCCGTTCAGCCAGATACTGAGCACAAGTTCCACAGGCTAAGCACGTTTCTCGAATTGCAGCTTGCATCCCAGGCCAGAAGAGAGATTCGCGGGCCCGTCGTATACTGCTATCAGGGCCCTGATGTGCCTTGTGGATCTTTTTTAGCCCATTTTTTAGACCAACAGACAAAGCTGCTGTTCAACGTTTTCTGGGCATGTGTCAGTACCTCAGCAAATTTTGCCCTAACCTGTCTGAAACTGCCCTGCCCCTCAGGGGTTTAACCAAGCAAGACGCAGTGTTTGTATGGTCTAACACGCATGAAAACTCGTTCAACGCAGCAAAGGAGCTCATCGCCTCAGCAACGGTCCTGCGATACTATGATCCGTCTTCTCCTGTAACGCTCCAAGTTGACGCATCAGAGAACGCCATTGGAGGAGTACTCTTGCAGGACAACCAACCAGTGTGCTTTACTTCGCACACTCTTGACGCCACGGAAAGAAACTAACCTATTTAAGTGTATACAGTGCAAGTGATAGTGCGTGCCATTGTGAAGGAATGTGGCGTGCATCTGATTAGATATGCATATTATACATGTGCAACACTTATTCTGTGCTTTTATTTTTTGTACGACTCATCCAAGTTTTTTTTTTTTTGCGTGTATTTTATGTACAGTAACCATAGCAAACCTGATTGCTAACTAGTACATTAAGCGACAAATCCTGAAATTATTTGTTTCTGCTGAGCAATGTAATGTAGGAACAAAGTTATTATCTTATCAGATCTGTACAGTTAAGCCTGGTTCACACGTGCGACGCAAATGCAAACGCAATTGCAAATGCAAACGCAAGGAATGGAAAAATTTTCATTTTCTTGCATTTGCATTTGCACTTGCGTTTGCGTTTCACACGTGTGAACCGGGCTCAACGTAAATGCAAGTGCAAACGCAAGGTGAAAAGCACTTGTTCGCTTGCGTTTGCGCTTGCATTTGCATTTGCGTCGCACGTGTGAATCAGGCCTAAGCTGTGACTTTTATGCAAGAAGCCACTTTCCTCTACAGTTATCCTTAGAATGCGTTATTCTCTGACGCGAAGTCCCGTGGAATTCATTGATCGATTACTGCAATCTCTCCCTTTCAAACATCTATAAAACATTCAGTGATAGCCAAACCATAGACTGTCCCATGATCCTTCGGTTTATTTCTTGAAGTGCTCGGGAAAATCGCGCGGCTTCCTCTTCAGGGGACTGGAACAGAGAAAGTGTCTTGTTTCCATGGTGATCTACCTGTGAAGACTTTAAATTTGTTTGCCTTTTCTTCCCTTTTCTTTTGTGAGGTTTGGTGCTTGAGTCTACACTAGCTCGGCTCTTTTTAGGTTTTAATACAACCTGTAACGTTGAGAAATAAGAAAACGCATTGTTTTTGTAGTAGCAGTTGCACCCTTTATAAAATGCGTTGGTTTGTGTACTTAAGAATTGGTTCATGCTTAGCATGCGTCTATCGAGTTATGGGTGTACGCGGGAAGTTTGGAGAGCACGAGAGAAGTATAAGAGTTGCTCGAGGCGATAGCCGAGAAGTGCGAGAAGCACTCGCCTTTGGCTGGTGCTTCTCTGCACTTCTCTCGTGTTCTTAAAAATTTCCGCGTGCTTATATAACTCAATAATGCACTCGGCGCGTTTTTTACTTCTTTAATAATGAACTCGGTTTAACCAATCATAGCGCGCGTTTTTTCTTGAGCATTTCATAATGAGTTATAGATGCACGCTCGCGCTATTGAATTAGATTGGGCGAATTTCCTAGCTATGTTATAATGTGTATTAATCACACGAGATATAAAGCAAAAGAAAATAGCCGGCAAGGGTTGACCTCTTCCACAGGAACGTAAATGTTTTTTTTTTTTTGGCTTGTATTAGTTGGTATTTTATAACCTTTGGGAGAAGAACTTGAATTTTCTATTGTGGAAATATATTAACAATAATTGAAAAAAGAAAAACAAGCAAAGGCCTAAATGTCACTTAATTCAGTCTGCACCACTGCGTACTGAATAGCAGGTAGCTCTATAAATAGCCTACCCGTTATTCTAATAGACAAAGACCCATCGAATCGAAATGTTGGATTTTGATGAAATAAAATGTACGATTACCGGAATTTTTATCAGAAAGAAATAGACAGAAAGGACAACCAAAGACAGCATGGTGCGCACATTTTACCGTTTTCAATTTTTCAAAGAGCTAGGAGAAGGGCATGGGTGGGGGGTGGGGCTGTCCCTCCTTATTTTTGGTAAAGTTGCAGTGCCAACCTCGTTCCCAGGGTCTCTCTTCTTCCCGCCCCCTGGAGCGAGAGAGAGAGAGACCCTGGTTGGGTCTGGTCACGTGTCTGGTGGACAATTATAATCCTAAGGAGGGGTAGACAGTATTTGTAACGTTGTCTTGTTTTCTGTACAGTGGCTAGGCTCGTGCTGTGCGCGACTGTTATTGTTTCAGCTGTGGCTGTGAAATAAATATGTTCCATGTTCCATAACCTTTTGAAGAAAATAGGAATCTGTATTGCAAGATATATATAAAAGACGTAAACAATTCTCTGTGATTATAGCAAGACCCGGAATAAAACAGATATTAAAAACATCCCAGGCTTATCGTCAACCGAATAGGGATGTTATGAAATCTCTTTGGCCGTAAAAAGTGCTTCATTTTTGCTGTTTATGTTATGCCAGCCGTTTATAACTGAATAAATAGGGACAAAAGATCTTAACAGCTTATAATTTTCGAATTGAACATAATATGAACAAAGCCCTAAAATTGAAATAACGAAACGGTTCAGTCAAACGATTCAAACAAAAGCGAATAAACAATGCGCAAGGATAAAATTGTTGCTCAAAAATTCACACAAGTATATAAATGAACAATGTATAGACATTCAAACGACTGGAACTGGTGAACATTGAACTAAACAACATGCCTCACACACGAAGAATAAAAGCTATCATTGTCTTCTCTCGATCGTTTCCTGTTATAAAAGTGTACTGTTGATTAGCGTGGCAAACATTGGTTCCGTGGCGACCGCTTCTCAGTTCTTGCTTTGCCACCGCCCAAGAACAGACGGCAGCACTTTAATGGGCCATTCGAATGAAGCTTGAAGATCGCCTGTTAAGCAGTATGTAGCGATCTTCAAGCGCTGTGACAATTCCTCTGATCCTAAAGCAACTTACACTTTCAGAACCAGACCATGTGGATATGTTTTCGAAGTCTGCGGATGACCGCCGCTTCACATTTGTCGCGAGCCGAACGCTTTTGCATTTGTTTCGCAATGCCCAACTAGAGCAGACAAATTTCACACTTTGCCGCCCCTCCCCCGTGTCCTTTAATTGGAATCTCCCAGATTCTGGGAGACACGTGATCAGACCAAACCAGGGTCTCTCTCTCTCGCTCCAGGGGGGTGGAAGAAGAGAAACCCTGGGAACGAGGTTGTTGCAGTGCATGACCGGAATTATCTTCGTAGAATTTTACTTCATAGCCGAGTCTTCAAGAGCGCCCCCTACCCTAACTCCTTCTCTCCCTCCCTGCCACCCCTTCCCCCCTCCCTGCCACCCCTTCCTCCCTCCCTGCCACCCCATTCCGCCCTAAGCTGAAGATCTGGATCCGCCACTAGTCTAGCCTGCACGCAGTTGTCTCCTGTTTCCTTTGCTTTCCGTATGAGGTAAAGGAAACAGGACTGAGACGTCTGTGCGCAGGCTACCACTGGTCATAATGTCATCTCTTGGATAAAACGTTTCTTTTTAATGTAGTCTTATATGTTAAGTATTAAGCGTAGACTTAAGTAGGAAATGTAAACGTGTATCCCCTTTTTACAGAGCCGGAGCTTGCTGTTACTTGATAAGCAATAACGTGTGAAAAATTGCGTTACTGTACCTAACTGTAGACTGTGTTACCTGCTTCTCGTGGTCATCAGCAGCGTCCGAGTCACAAGTAGTTACTGCAGTAAGTTCTTTATTCTCATCTTCAGTGTAGGGCTTCATTCGTTTGGAATCCAGTCTCGTGTACAGGTTTGCACGATAAGCTAGAAAAAGAGCCGAACGTTATGAATGGATGGTTCTAAACCCAACAGAATAGCTCACTTTGCAGCCGGCAGAGTTCCGTGCTAGCAGACCGAGAGTCTCCATTTCCGTTGTATTTTCAGGCGGGAAGAAAAGGAGACAAACAATGACGTGCTTATAAAAGTTGTTTCGTCGCCTAGTAACGCATACGCATGCTCAATAGGCATCATTACGAGTCAAAGCAGAGTCTCCCTTTCTTCTCACCACAAACAACAGAAAAGAGACTCCGCTAGCAGGGGAACGAAAAGCAAACTGAACATCGACTACACTCTTTCTTATTAGAACCTTTTTTATAATTCAATTATTCAGACGATGAGAAAAAATGCATTAATATTATCATTTCGACTTCGCTGTCAACTTATTCTAAAGATGTTCTGTTACTGAATGCACACGAGCAACTACCCGGTTCGGTTTCGATCTCGCTGTCAACTTTCTTTTCAATGACTGAATATTACGAGGTAAGCAAATATAGCATGCAAGCTTTATTGTACATAATATACTACATGCACGTAGTGTTCGCGATTCACGTAATGGCGCGCTCTCTCCGTGAAACAAAGACTGTCTTGTTACACAAACTTAAGAAGGTCTGACATTTCAATTACCTAAAAATCTCTTCCCTCCAATGTGCCTTATGTCTTCAAACACATGCCCACATGTACAGATCTGTAAAGTTCCTAAAATCTGATAATGGAAAATTAAGAGAATGACAAGACTGTTAGGATCGTACTCGTGCTTGATAGATATGTGAGAAGAGATCAATCAAATAGTAATATAGGCCTCTGAGAGTCTGGTTGTTTGATCAGTAATGCGAGGAGTAGACTGCAAAATAGTCGCCCCAGATCTTTTCAGTCGCGCACTTTTTTCGGAGGACTCGCGCAAAAATACGGACTGTTTTGCAGTCCATGCGAGGAGCTCCAAAATGAACGCATTTCCTGTCAAGAGGTGAACTATTAGATTTCTGAAGGGGAGGGGAGGTTTAGGTGTTCTTTTTGCTAAAATAAAAAACAAAAACGAAGCTATAAGTCGGGCATTCGCAGTTCCAGCCCCTCCCTCCCCCCTCCCTCCTCCAACCTCCTCGCCCTGCCCCCCAGAAGTAAAATGATCGCTCCCTACATTTAGCCTGCGAGCAAGCTCCCCCACCTCAACCCCCAAGAGAGTGTGCTCGCAGGCTGTAGTTTCAATTGTGTTGTGTTTTCTTTGTTGCTCTCGGTCCAGAAACTTGGCACTTCATTCTGAGAATGTCTCCCATCGCAAAAAAAAAAAATGCAGTGGTGTTCGCTACAGCTAGCTATAGCTCGTAGGTACCATAGCTCGTAGCGCGTAAAAGACAATTAACAGGTAATCCGATAGCCGCGTGGTTATCACAACACCACGTCATAGCGGTGATAGCCGTCGTATCTACACTAAATATCTCTTTGGGATTCTCGAGAGAGAAACGCAATATTGATTTTAATGTAAAACAAAAGAATTAATCAAACGCTGAACAAAAATCAATATTAAGTCAGTGAAGCTGACAGTATTTGGTAGTAAAATGACGAGGCTTTGTTAAGTTCGCTTCACAATAACGGAAAATGGCTTTCCAACCACTCGGCCAAAACAACGTAACCAAAAGCCCAAACAAAACAATCCTGCCTCGAATGTTTATATTTTCTTCATTCCTAAGCCTTCCCAAAATTCGCCAAACCATGGTACGTAACTATCGACAAGAAAGGACCAAAATTATGATTTAACCCTTCCATTATTCCCACAGCAAAAGATTACACTAAGAGAAACCCGAGGCATGATTTGCGAGCGTAAATATGCCAATTTACACCAGTGTTAGTTTTAATAATTGATAGCTACCGTTGAGTTGCAAGCAAGGCACTGTCTTAGAACCATGTTGGCAGCTCTCTCACACTGCTAGTGTCTGTGCTCCCGGTTTCGGCGCAAAAGGAAAGGTGTTTTTTGTGCAACCCTATTTGTATCAAGAGGTCACGTGCACGTGTCACACGACGACAATCATTAGTGTCACGTTTTATCACCTTGATGTCATCAGAGCAGCAGGGTGCTTACGCACTTATCAGCGGCCATCCTGGGGGGGGGGGGGGGTGACCCCGGAGAACCCCCGGGCATTTCCACAACGACGTTTACAAATCCCCCTACCCAAAACCAAGATTGTTTAACAAAAAGCTACTAACGCCCCTTCCCTAGGGGCAAACTGAAGTGTGCTCTGCCAAGTCAAAAGGTGCAATATTTCAAAAGAGTTCTATTAAAAATAAGCAAAGAAAGCTATTCCACTTGTTTTCTACACATGATGAGGTTCAGCTTACCTTGTAAGTCATGGAATGGGAAAAGAGAGAATATTCTTGTCTTCTGGTAACGTAATGAAGAACTAGGATTCCTTGAATATATTTCGAAATGCTTTATATAATTGGCCGAAATATAATCAGAAACAAGTAAAGTTTGGCAATACATGTATTTTTTTGCATGCAACACAACAATGGAAAGACAGTAATGAAAGTTCTGTTCTCCTGCTCCTGTGTTTGTGCACAACACAGAATTTACAGTTTGAAAAATATAGTCGCTATATAAGCGAAGGATGGCCAGCTAAAAGGAACAGAATACAAGACAAATATGAGAAAGTCGCTTAATTATTAATACCGTCTTTTCTGTCGCCATTTTGCCAGAAAGTGTTCACCAACATACCAGTCCTTTCGCAGACGGGAACGGCACTCGTTTTCAGCTCCATTAGGGACTTTCATACCGGGAAGTCTGGGTACTAGTTTAGCGGCTTGTAGGGACAAAATTTCGCGGGAAAATTCAATAACATGGCGGTCCTTCGGAAGGTGACATAGTTTTACAAACATTTTCATCTGAAATTCAGATGAAAATGTTCGTAACACCATGCCACCATGTGAAAGTTAAGAAAATACACGCTTTCAAGTTCAGGGGGCCGTTTCTCGAAAGACCCGGTAATTACGGGCCCGGAAAGCTGTTTTATTTTCGTTGAAGATCGAGGTTTCAAAAGTTTGGTTTGTTCGCTAGGACCTGCGCTTTTATTCTTTAGATTTTGATTTCAATATTTGGATTCGGGCCCGAAAAGTTACCGAGAATTTCGAGAAACGGGCCCCTGGTGAGAAAGAAATTCAAGAAATATGGAGAAAGGTGCAGAATTCAACAAGGAAGATTGCGTAAAGTGGCTGGCAGATATCGTAGCCTCTACATCTGGTTTAAAACAAGAACTAAGAAGATTTTAAAAAAAAATTCCCTGCAGCCGCCCAAGCAAGGAAAAAAAGTTCATGCATGGTAAACTCTGACGAAAACATAACATACATGGATTGTGCGCCAAAAACAAAATTCCTACAAATCATAGACATGTTTCGATGGGTTGGTTGCTTGGTGCAAATCCCTGCCTGTAGGCTAGCAAAGCTGAGTGCAGTCTTTACATCCAAGCTATGTTCTTTTATTTAATAAACCAATGTTGTCTCAAAAACAGGAGTTCATTGTGTCTTAATATTTCTGTTACTAATTTCTTTCAAATTACATGACATCTTAACAGATCACATGAAAACTTTAACCTCAAAACCATTATAAAAAATCAGTTTTACATCATTGTTGTCATACTTTATGTGGGTCTACTGACATTAGAAATTGAACATGCAGAACATCAAAATAAACCTTTGAATTGAATTTTTTGTACATAATGCATTCCATTTCTTTTCCAGACTGTCCAACCATCCCGATTTCGTCGGGATTAGAACTAAAATCTGCAAAGGACCGCAAACGATAATGCTGTAAACGATACGTAGGATCTACGAAAGAAATCTACCTTTTTACGTAGTCAGATCAGCCTTGCAGTTTGTCGATTATCGTCGGGATTACCCCGATTTGGCTTGAAAATCCCGAATCCCGACCAATATGCGATCGGATAGGGAAAAACCCGATTTTGACATCTGTTCTGACATTTTTGGTTGGGTCTCGTCAGCACGGTGTAACAGCAAAAGATAGAAAAACTAGCGCGAACGCCAGTTCTCTACCAAATCGCACTGGTGATGGCAACAAATTAGTATTCATTAACTTTTCATACAGATTTCTACTCATTGGGCGCTTTCCATTCGGTCAGAATTTCCTAAATTATTGGTCGGAAATCCAATGGAACAGAAAAATTTCGGGAGAAAATTCCGAAATTTTAGGAATACGTTTTGAGGTTGTCCTTTGATGGAAATTCCGGAATTAACAATACTGTTGTGTTCCATTCGTAATTTGTCTCGGCCCTCGTAATGTATTAAGCTTATAGTGCACGACCCGGGAAAGATGGCGACCGAACAGTCTTTTATCATGTGGGTATTTCTGTACCGATCTCCAATTATTATTGCACCACTCGTGCTTTGAAGCTGCAACTGGCAACGGTAAGATCAACTGTGTTTAGTTTTGTCTGGTTTACATTCGGTAAAAGTCTGTTTTACTCGTCGGTTTTGTTCCCGCCTTTTTTAAAGGATACTCGGGGCAGAGAGTTATGTTCAAAATATTGTTATTATTATTCTCCAGACTTGTCTATAGCAACGACTAGTATAGAAGCAGAATTGCCTGCTTATACAAGCAATATTAATGTTTCGGAATCATCTTGTTCTAAAGTCGCGAAAACATTTAAAAAGTTAATTCGCCATTTTAATGTCACGTCGGCCCGGTATGCCCTTGGAATAGAGCACGCGATTTCCAAGTGTTCTATAAAACCCGTTCCGTCCGTTCCATTCGACCACCTAAAATCCGAAAACTCGAACCGGACATTTCTACCGAATGGAAAGCGCTCATTGTTTCATTTCACAAGTACGATAAAATATTCGCGTCCGATCTGTATGGGCTTTTCAATGGCTCGCCTTCGGCTCTCGCTCATATTTTATCTACTACTTAAAATGCCTTGTCGAGCTTAACCGGTTTTTTCAAAATAATCGGCGAATTTTAAAGTCAACAAGTCCTTTTTGCGTTGTTATTTTGAAGGCGATATCTATGTATTATAGATAATCCTAAGCGAGTCCATACAATATTTAATTTCACTTCTTTGTACAGTAGAACTCGCTTTGCTACGGGCTCGCTACTTGCTAGTCCTAACTAAAGGGAAATAGGCAATTGTAGAGCTAGCCATTTTATGGTATTAAGCCGGTATAATGTGATGAGCTACTGTGCTAACTGGCTTTATAACGTTTGCTTTCTAGCCACAGTAAAGGAAACAATTTCGAAGTTGTGGACTTTTCACACCAGGGAATTTCCTAAAATATTTTAGTAGGGATGTGCGGCCCGGTTGTTGAAACGCGCATTCAATTCCAGCAACCCATCCATTTTCAGACCTATTAAAAATACATAATACAGTTTTCAGCACTTCAGTATTCTGGCATACAAATTTCATAATATATGTCAATCAAAGAAAAGCCGTTGAAAATATTTTGAATTGTGACAGGACTACAAGACAACAGAGGCAGAAGATCATCGAAAACTTTACCCGCTAAAAGAAGGTAAAAAGTATTTATTTATTAAATTGACGTCCAAGCCCGTTAAAATTAAGAGATAAGTTTTTTTTCACAGTTACTGGGCTAAAGCTTGTTACTTTCAAATCTTGTCACAATTCAGTTTAATCAAGAGAAGCTTTTCGTTGATTGACTTCCACCAAATCTCATCTTTATCGGCCTCTTTTGAAGGCAATGGGTTGTGTATGAAAGTCCCTAATGAAATGTAATTACCGGTAATTACCGGGTCTTTCGAGAAACGGCCCCCTGAACTTGAAAGCGTGTATTTTCTTAACGTTCACATGGTGGCATGGTGTTACGAACATTTTCATCTGAATTTCAGATGAAAATGTTTGTAAAACTATGTCACCTTCCGAAGGACTGCCATGTTATTGAATTTTCCCGCGAAATTTTGTCCCTACAAGCCGCTAAACTAGTACCCAGACTTCCCGGTATGAAAGTCCCTAATCTGCAAAATGGCGGCGGCGCTACAAATCTCGCGGGTCTTTCCCCGGGGATCCTGCTACGAAAGTGCAAAAGCAATCCTGCCCAATCCCCCCCATCCCGGGCTTAAAATTAGCGAACAAAGTTGACAAATCCCGCGCCATGCCCGCGTATGTCCCGGGGGTCACCCCCCCCCCCCCCCCCCCTCGGGATGGCCGCTGATAAGTGCATTAAAGATTTAGCTAAAAAATCCGGAAATTTCGGTTGAAAGTCAAATGGATCAAACAATTTCCGGAAAATCTGTTCGCAAATTGTGGAATACCTCCAGAAGTAGTCCTATGTTTCCGTTTCGGAATGGGACATTGGAAATTTCCTTACCATTTATATTTGACGGTCTGGGGATCGGACCAAGGTGCAATCTCGTCGGTTGGTCGGTAAATTTGGAAAATCGCTTACCGTTATGTAACGGTCATCCCAACCGGTTTTTTCCTTCAAATGGTATAGTAAGCACCCGCAAAGTACCGCTGAATTTCATTGTCATTGTGTTTTAGCTACGAGACGCGCTGACGAGCCCCAATTAGGGCGAGTCAGCTGTTCGCGTCTGCTTTCTAGATGCGCCACTGCAGGATCGATTGGCTTCAACTCCGAATCTCAAGTGAAGTCGAATCTTCAGCGGTCCAAAGCGCTTTAAGGCAGAGAAATACGTTCGTTAAACACAATGCCCGATACGCATCAATCGGCGGTTTAAAAACCTTATTTCAGTACGCTAAGTCACGATATCAATATCGACACAACGAAAAGTCCAGTCCCAAACTTTCGTGTTGCAAACAAAACAGCATAGCACTGGTCGATTGATAGTACTGCTCAACAGATCAGTTTTACCTGAATGGTCACACTTTAGCGTTTTAACCAAGGATTCAAAGGTCTTTCAAATCGGGTTTACCTGAGATCGGTTTACTTGGTAGCCTCGGTATCCCGTTTTCCGGGGGGGGGGGGGGTGGACGCAGGGCGACTCACGCAAAAATAAATGTTATGAGAGCGCTGAAAGTAATAAAAGCCAGCCAGATTACAAGTACAAGCGTCCCACGTATAACTTGATAGTTTAAGTTGTTAAAGCCAAATCAATATCGTTTAAAAATATCGATAAATAAATAAATGCGCGGCGTGAACCGTACCTCTAGCAGGGTGGCTCTAACAGTTTACGTTGCGCCAGTAGGTAGATAAAACCCCACAAATGTGACTGTTCAAATGAAAGTTATTGAGCCGTGCCTTGTGGTGCAGCTGTCTGTGCACAGTGGTGCTCCCGGTTTGTATGTTTTATAGCTATTGGAAGTCTGATAGTGAAAATAAAACTAACCCAAAATAGTTTCAACAATTGTGTAGTTTCCTTTTAAGGTTATGTTCATACGATACTCTCGACCGTGACCTCGCCCTGATATAGCGTGACCGGCGAAACTGGTTGAATATTGCTCGAAAGTGGAAATCATTCTACAAATTTGGCAGGTTTCTCTGGGTCCGTCAAAGCGATCCTAAATTAGAGCGTGACGTTTGAATTATTCATATGAATCCACTCAAAACAAACGGATCTATTTGAGCAGTGCGCGTTGTTAAGGGAGTATATAAAAACATGATAAAAGGTCGCAGAGGTTGATAAACATCTGAAAAAATGGTGCTTCAACAGTGCCTTTCGTGTAATACTTTGGTGAGTGACAACACTGATTGGGTAGTGCTTTCCTTTTGCCTTTCGAGGAATTTTATTACAGCAACTTTCGCAAATTAGTTTTTTGTCGTTGAAAGCCACATCTCGGGCCACAAAGCTAGCCCGGGGATAATATTTTTCCTCAAAGACAAGAAACTAACTGTTATTTATAGAACTTTATAGATTCTACCTTCGCGCATTTCACCCTATGTTTATGCCTAGCTGGTACACAACATGCACAGTGTTACGTCGTTTGTTTGCAAAGCCCTGAGTCATCATCTCGGCTGGCGACGATCGAGAAAGAAATTGTCGACGCTACCCTCCGCTATGTCTTGACAAATTATCTTTACAGTAAAATAGGCTTATGTGTTTGGTCCGTTCCAAATATAAAATTGCAAAATGGAACTTTCAGATGAATCCATGATTTTAGCTGTGCTGACTCAGCTTGTTAACTCTTGGAAATTGTCAAACTCAGCAACATTTTTCGCGGTTAAAAAGTGAAAACAATAAACAAATGATATTTTGAATTGAATTATTACTGAATTATGCATTAAATCAAATCAGTTCTGTTCGTTTGGGATTTTATATTGACATTACATGGTGAACTATGCTTCGTGTTATTTATTTACTTTTTTTTTCAGATGACCGCGTCGTCACGTGCGTGTGTTTGTGGTCACGTTTTGGAAGAAGCCAGTCGTTTTATTGGTGGAAAAAGATTTTCAGGTGGGAAGTGTCTTTAAATATGAATGCACATAATAGCCCATTTCCGATATATTAAAATTCATACTTGGCTCCGAGGCTTGGGGGAATAAAACAAAAGAAATGAATAATTCAACGCTGAACCTCAATATGATTTCGTTTGTTTTATTCCCCCAAGCCTCGGAGCCAACTGTCAATTTTAATATATCGGAAATGGGCTATTATTATTTCGAACTTTTGTTATATAAAATCCACCTGAATCTCATGTCTGTTGTGAGATCGCCTAAGAATCTTCAGTGCCGGTGGGGGGCTTACGGGGATGTGGGGTCCGACGGAGTATTGTTTTCAGGGGTTTTTGTCTCGAGCGTCGTAGCTTTGCATGCCATATACATGATAAACCCCATATATATTAATTTAAAGAAACCTCGCCATAAGCTGAATTTCAACCAGTATTTTGTTTCCAAGCTACAAGACCTACAATAAAGCGGGTCTCAAAAATAACAACAACAAACAACAACTACAATTTTATTTCACACCTTCCAATAGGGAAGAAAAATCACAGAGTTGTGTCTTAAACAGTTACCGACTCTCATTATGTTCTAGCTATGGCACACTGACGAGGGTCGATAAGAGTTGAGCGTTGATCATGTCAGGTTTGGCCGACCGTAGTGCCATTTCGAGATAATGCCTTTCCACATTGTTTGATCGGTCCTTGCAGTGGCCTGTTGCTTATCACTGTTTGTATTTGATTCATTGTGACGCACAGTATCTGCAGTTTAGTTGATTTGTTAAACAGGGTCAGGGTTTCAGTAGGCCCGGCCGCACCTCCACACCCTAGCGTCTGTGGAGTACCCCCATCCCCCCATCCCCCCCCCCCCCTGAAATCTTGCTTTAAACCGACTCTGGTACGGTTTTTTTTAACATCAAAATACAAAAAAAAAAACAATCGTAATTTTCTCTTTAGCGATTTACTGAAAAACAAGTAGCAGTTCAGGACTGAAAGTCAGTACTGTTTAATCGAAACGACTGACTGGAACAGTGAAGCCGCTTCAGTGACGTGTGTGAGCAGCCAAAAATATACGCTGTCACGCGTGTACTAAGCCGGACAAGCGTGACGATCAGAGCTGTTTGTGGTGAGAGTTGAAAGCGTGAGAATTGTCTTCCACCCTCAATTCTCATTTAAACCCTGGCTTTTTAAAGCTTTAGCAGCGATCCAGATGTGATCTCTACTGGTGATCAGCTAATTTGTTATAATTATGATTGACATGTTGCTCAGATACTAATGTCACAAGAAATGTAGGGAACATGTCATTATGTAAATCATAAAAACTGAAGCAAGCAGTATGAAGTTTAACGATATTTGATTGACATGCAGGTAGCTAAGCCTGTTTTTCAGGCGCAAGAGAGATGCCCTGCCTAACTCTTGCACTATATCGATCTGTCACCTCTTTTGCGTCTTAGATGAGCTAATATTTATTTTTGCTTCACCAGAATACCGCGCCAAACTATATTCCCGTCTAGAAACTAATAAAATGAGAAGAGAAGCACGAAAAAATAAAAAACCACAGAGGAGCAGTCACGCGAAGGTAATGAGCTGGTTTCACGGTTTTCTGAAGTGAATATAATTATAGTTGACAGCCCTTGTTAGCGAACACATCCCGTGACGAATGTATTGAGTAGTGATCCCGCGCGGAGGCTCTAACAACAAAAAAGGTCCTGTAAAATAAAACTAAAATAAAAAATTTACAGAAAATTTACATATACAATTACGGATAAAAATTTATAAATCTTAGTCTATAAAAACACTTGCTACGGATCAGAATTTAAGAATTAAAAAGTGACGCACGCTTATAAAATAGCGCACGTTTTGTAATCTCTAACTTAATTTTTTCTATAAAAAGATCATTACTGTGCCTAACGTTGTGCGAATGGATGTCACAGCGTTTCGTGTTAAAATAATTAGTAAATATATCAAGGACACACCCCTGAATGCATTTGATAACTAATTTGTAAAGTCCAATTTAAAACACTTAAAGTCCAATTTCAAAGTCCAATTTAAAGTCCAATTTAAAAGTTCAATTTAAAGTCCAATTTAAAACACTTTGGCCACACACCAGGCCAGCTTGCTTGACCCAACTAGACTTGGACAAGTATGAAAGGCCATTGCATGGGGAAGTAAAGCACGGTGTGTTTAGGCCAGGACGGGAGGAAATGAGACTGTCAAACTGTTTTGGAATGGCTGCATGAACGCCGGTGTAGACATAAAAAAACCTCAGAACTAACGTGTATTTTTTCTGTTTCTATCAGAACCTATTTGCGGCAAACCACACTTCAGTGAAAAGAAACAGAAGACATGGGAGGAAACGATTTCCATGCTCACGAGCAAATCCGTCCAATTCTGCATTAGAAAAGCACCCAATCATTCCAAATATGGTACCGCCTGAACTCATGGGTAGATTACCAAGCGCCCTCTTGGAAATAAACCGAAAAATAACCGCACAGAACAGTATTTGGTTGGTGTTGCAAATGGAGAACAAAATCAGTTGAGCATTGAATTAACAACAACAAAATTGAAATAATTAATTTAGGTTAATGGGTAGATATTTTTTTAGCGTAAGCCAAGGACTGTGAGATGGAACAAAGTGAGGTTAATCGATTCTGCAATGAACACCGCCGGGATTGTAAAAACTGAACCGTTCCCATATATAACAGATCATAACAGGTCGCGCAGTAGCTTGTATAGAATTGAGCTGAGTGCCATTGGAAGTAAAGCTAAAGAAAAAAATAGTTCAAAACCAAACTGTAAAAAATAGTGCGTTTGGAAATGGTGAACGAGATCGTTAATTTTATCCCTCCTCTCCAGACATTTTAAATCCGGCAGTAAAATAAAAACAACTTTATGACCAACTCTTGTCATGCATGATATCTAGACTGGCCCTCATCATTTCATGAATTGAATCCAACGTGTTATGACACTGACTCGGCTGGGTGGCTGATAAAGATCACTGAATGAGCAATCTCCGAGTTTGAGGATTATCCTGGTCTAGCCCGAGTTCGAGTTCGGTTTGAATTAAAGCCTTTTCAGTTTTTCACTAGTGATACTGAAGCATAAGCATAACCATAAGCGGAAGCATAAGAATATTTACGTCACTGAAGTGAAAATGAACATTGACATAAGCTTAAGATTAATTCCAGTATGCTTATGCTCGCGCGCGCTTGTTGTTGCTTTAACCGCACGGAGGGTGGCAGGAATTCCTACGATGACACAACCACTTTTGGAGTACTTAGATTTGGTATAATAAACTTGACCGCGAATGGACAATTCATAAGAAAATCCAAAATTGTTATTTCAAGCTGGGTCGAGTCATATGTTTCGCATGTGATCTCAAAGTCAAAACTCTTACACACATCCACAACTTAACTATTTTTGGAGTACTTAGATTTGGTATAATAAACTTGACCGCGAATGGACAATTCATAAGAAAATCCAAAATTGTTATTTCAAGCTGGGCTGAGTCATATGTTTCGCATGTGATCTCAAAGTCAAAACTCTTACACACATCCAGGGGGGGGGGGGGGGGTGGAGGGGGGGAGTGGGGAGGCTCCCATATGACAGGTACGGGGATGCTGTCGTCTCGTTTAGGGATATAAATTACGGATTTTGGTATCACTTAGGGTATTAAGGAAGGAACGCCGATATTTTTAGCCATCAAGTTATCATTTAGGGTTTAAACAGTACAGAGTACAGAGTCCATAGTACCAAAGAGAAAAAGACCTAAAGGTTAACCGGACAATAAGAAATAGCACACAAACTGCAGTGACAAACATGACAATAAAACGCATGTTGGAAAACAAAATATTAACTTGACGTTTCGTATGTTACAACATACATCCTCAGAAGTGACCATTTAGAATACAAGTAACAACTAAATTTAAATAAATAATAAGTAACTAATTAACAACAACAATAACATAAGATGAGAAAAATTTGCATATAAAAGATGCAAACTAATAAAGAGTTAGCTTTTCGCTGCTGACATTATCGTTAAGGGTAGGTCTGAGTTCCTGAATAAGTATAGTCTCCTTAATCTTACAGTGAGTATCAGACCGACCTTTTGCCAATATCTCAAAGTGGTCCCATTTGAAGTTGTGACCAGTTGATGTGACGTGGTCTGCGATAGCAGAAGCATGACAAGTACTTGTGATCCCTTTAAAATGTTCAGTTTTTCTGTCATGCAATCTTCGTTTAGTTTTTCCAATGTAGAAATCCTGACAATCCCAACAACTAGCCTTATACACAACTTTTGACATTTGGGAACGGTTGAACCTATCTTTGTAGGGAAAAAAGGACTTGATGCGATGAGCGTTTTGGAAAATCACCCTAAGATCAATGCAGCCATAAAATTTATTAATATAACTTAAAGGGGCAGTATCACGAGGTCGAAACTTGAAAACGTCGGCCCACGTTTTCAAGTTTGATTCCGCAAATTCAAAAAGGCCGTCGAGAAGTAGAGGCATTTGTTGAATCAAAAAATCCGTTTTGATAGCCGGGAGAAAGAAAAAAAATCACTTTTAACAGTGATATGTCCAAAATTCCGGTGCAAGAATAGTGAACAGTGCCGCGCCTGGAACCTCGTGATACTGCCTCTTTAAGCATTCGAACACAATGGATTTTGTTAATACTTATCCACTGGATGGTGATTTATCCGGTGGATAGCGCTATCCACCTTTTGAACAACCGAGGCCTGGTAATTTGTTACCGTACCTTAAAGATTCCTTCAAGTGATTTTTTTTTTCCCGTTTTATACAGTCATGCGCTGCTTAGACTTCCCGAAAAGATTCCCCCCCCCCCCCCCCCACTTGGGGGTCGCCCAAAGATTGTTTGTCAGCCGCTCTATCGCCCTACCCCCTGCTCTCTCGCTGGCGCCCACAAGGGGTTGGGCGAGAACGCGGCTCACACTTCAGATCGACGATCGACGACTTAAACTCTTAAGTTTCCTTTAGTCTGCCAGTTAGTTTGGACTATTTTTATAAACCGGATTAACTTAGACATGTTTCAACGTTCGTGTAAACGGGGCCTTAGTTTGAAGTTTCCTTCAGCTGTTTTTTTATAATTTCAAGACAACTAATATCTGCCGGCTCTAAGCCGGGCCGATATATTTCGGTGCAGGCTTTTACACTCCCATTTTACAAATTAAACTTTAGAAAAAAACATATATTATTTATTTTCCTTTCACATATAAAAAAAAAATTCTCTCAACTTATACGTACAGCATTTCAGTGATCATCTGTTCTGGTATATACACCTTCAATCCTGCAGTTTTCAACCAAGAGATAGCAATATGTGCATGATTTCTGATTTCTAAAGCCTCCATTTCTAAAATGCAAGCTATCAGCCGTACATTTTTTTGTGTGCTTTTGCTTTTATATTTTATATATTTGGCCCGTCTGTTGTGTGGTCGGTAATGAAAACTTTTCTAAAACTAGTCGACATTTCGTAATACGACGCGGCTGTTGCGACGTTCAGTTTATTTAACTTACAGAGGTGGAAACATTCCTCGACTGTCGCACCCTGTTCAAGAATGACCTTAAGATCAGCCTATTTAAATTCAGTCATAAGTCTCATTCAACTAGGTGTGCTCGCAATCCGAAAAATTTACCGTATTTAGACTACAATAAATGAAATCCCGCTATTTTAACCTCGCATTATCTCGAACTTCTCGACTGTGTCAAAATAAATAGCTTGATGACTGAGATTTAGTTGACAAGCTTTTTACGTTTCGACCACCATCTTACTCCCAAGGGCCTTACACATACAAACATATTTATTAATCCTCTTTTACAGGATGTCAAGAGGCGGTCAAACGGGATAAAAAAATACAATAACAAAGCATTGCGGAAGACCTTTCATTAATTAGTGCTGTTATCTCAAGATATTTTCTGGCACAGATTTAAATGTTAGAACCACACCCAAGGACCGACTTTTCTCAAATCTCGAACCTGGACAGTTGAATTCTTTTCGATTTCAAACACAAATAGTTTAGTTTTCACTTGCCCGCTGGCTCCAATGTTTCCTTAAAAAAAAAAGTCTTTCCCACACTCACTTAGTATCAGATTATTTAATTGAGTCTCAAGCGCAACGATAGGAGAGCAGAACGGATAGGAAAGTGGGATTTTAATAGACTTTGCTAACCACCTACGATTGCTCAACCCATATCAATTAATTAGATGAGGTTAAGAAAATATTTAGCGCTTCTGATAGAATTGTATGTGAACAAACCTCTTTAATTTTTTTCGGACACATAAAATTTCTAGCTCGTTTCGTAGGGCAGCAACATGTTTTTCGTACACCGTTTAGAGTGTTACTAAACGCCTAAAATAGTTGAAGTTATGTAACACAGTACCTGCCTTGTTTGTCAAAAATTCTATGGAGTGTGACGTCACTCGATAGTAAGCTTGTGGTATATTGATTATCAAACCTCGCGCAGTCACTGGTTAGTCGTCTATAAAACCAAGAACAACACAGTCACACTCTAGGATAACAAGACAGCATCATGGTTCTTCAACAGTGTTTGGCCTGCAATACAGTGGTAAGAAAATCTAAACTGATAGCGGACTCGGCTTGCTTCCCCTGAATTAATTCAGTTACAGCTGCCCTGTCTGAACAATATTCAAATTTGCCGAGAAAGTTCTTATTTCTTAATTCTGCTCAACGAACCTTTCAACGTTGCCTTCGCGATCACTGCTTTTATATCACGTACGGCTTCGTTTGTTTTTCATTCTTCACTTTTCTCGGTATTTTTCTAGACAAAACTCATGTTTATTTCAGTTTAGAGGTTTTTTTTTTTTGTTGGATTGAAATTATTCATACTTGTGTAACTTCACGACGAATTGGTTGAAGAATAGAAACAGAGCGGCCTCCCGTTGATAACACGCGTTTTAATCGAAAGATCGAAAGGGGTCAGGCCATGGCGCTGCTTAGAAAGATCCTGACACATGAGGCAAAACAGCCCAGGTTTACATTAGTAACTACGTAAAAAATAATTGAAATAAGACGCCAACATACAGTAGAAAAGGAATGGTCGAAATCAAGGAAGCAAATTGAACAGGATTGTCAGAAAATTGACAATAATGGTTATCCTATCGGAATATAGAGACCACCAAGCTGATAGTCCTGATATCACTTATAAACAGAAAGCGTTATCATATTTTGAATATATAGAGTCGCTTTTGCTTATATATCTATATTTGGTCGCCCCTCCTTTCTTAAAAACGGGGGCAGAAAGGAAGGAACAGTAAGGTGACAGTCAGTTACCTCCTCGTCATTTTACCGTTTATAACCTATCTTCACTGCTGAAAGATATACCATGTACTCTGCCATACTTTCTCTTGCCTGGACTGTCTTGTTTCCACAACATAAACGATCGCGCAAAATCGATAAACCGCTGGCCAAAAAACTCTAACAACAGCAGCGATCGTTGGCAACAGCCCCAGTTTTCGAAACAGCGTCACGATTTCAAATATCTGAAAAATATTGAATGAACTGAAAAACAGGATCCATAAATAGATTTCCCATGACTGAAATAACAAAAATGCGAAGTTTCAAAGAGATCTGATTCAAACTTGAGGAAATATAAAAAGTAAAAAAATTCTGGCTATTTTTAGAAAGAAATGTATGAAAGGCGGGCAGTGTTTGCCAGCATGTCAAAAAAATGGGCTAATTGTTGGCGATTGATCGCAAGGAAAAGGACCACGCTTCATCAAACCCTGGTTTTCTCAGGGGCGGCTGTACACAGGCTATCCAAATGAGGGCACTATCGCAGAGCGGCCAATAATTTCGCGATCGTCCATGGCTGTCGTTTGAAAACCAGCTCAGTTTTAGCCAGCAAAGCAACTGATGATCTACTCTCATCGTGTTCTCTTCTATACTTTTATTGTTTCCTTTCCATCTTAATTTCCAGTAGGGATATATGGGGCACAGATTAACGATTAAGAAATCACTCTTATTGTTACCTAATCACTTTGAAACCAATCTTATTCCTAGAGTCTCCTAATCTTATGCTCAGCAAAAGGAAGGAGCGAGAATTCTTAAGGCTAATTTAGACGGCACAACTTTTGCCGACAACTATCTCATGCAACCCGCTCACGTCATACATACAACACGAATCGCGTCGTCTAAATCAGCCTACAACTCGCTCACAACTGTTTCATGCAACAAGAAAAAAGTTGTAGGATTTTGAAACATGTTTTAAAACCCTACGACATTCATAGCCACATACATTGTTATACTGATGCTAGTTGTATACAATTTTCGTTTTGACACTAGCAGCGCGCTACAAAACTAGGAAAAAAATGCTACAAAAAAAACCGCATGCGACAAAGTTGTACCGTCCAATAGACAATATTCGTATTCTCGGTATTGAACTGGAACTAGCTTGCAGTCGAGGCTAATGCGGGGGAATATCATTAAAAATATTTGCATTTTATTTTCGAACAAGGACGTGCGTACGAGGGTACGCGCGAATTAAAGGGAGAGGGCGGCCTTTAGCGTGTCCTTGAAATCGCACCCTGGCGCCGAATACGGAGACAATTTTCACTGTGATAACTGTTAACTGTTAATGAATCGATATTCTTCTCCCTCCAGATGACTGACACGTGCACATCATGTGTGTGTGGTCACGTATTTGAGTACACAAAGCAGATTGGCGGAAAGAGGTTTTCAGGTGAGATCCTGATTGCCGTAAATATCCCGCCCTCAAAATTAGCATCCTGCGTCTCGCATCCCACATTCCACGGCACCCTAACTAGCTAGTTTGAATCCCGGCTTAGTTATTCCTCTGACGAGATTTTATGATCCATCAATAGCGGATCCAGACTCTATCGTAAAGGGTGGCCGGAGTGAAAATGTTAGAATGAAGAATGTTTTCGTCCCTTTGGGCCATATTTTTAGGCGAGATAGTTGGGGCGGGGGTATACCCGGGCCCCTCCACTGGATCCACTACAGGTTAAGGTTACACAGTGCAGGTACAGGTTAACTCACAGTGTTTTCGCTACTTTATACGTTAAAATTAACCCCAGTAATTATGAACCTCGTGTACTTATGGCAGTATAGTATCAGTGTCGTAGATTGTTTGATCTTGACCAGTGGAACAAAAAGAGGAAAATGGCCACTAGATGCTCCGACTTTCGCTATCTGTTGTCATTTAATATCAATGGGTTCTATATTCAGGGATTGAAATATTTATTTTTAAGTTTTAATTTCAGAATATCGTGCAGAATTGTACACTCGTCTGGAAAACAAAAGAATGAGGAAACTTGCGCGTGAAAAACGAAAAGAGGAAAACAATAAACAAACGCAACCACTAAATGAAAACAAGGTACGTATACTGGGGTGACTGTGCACAAATGAAAATGTCTCATCATATTTTACACTATTTATATTTAGCCTGTGAGAGCAGGTGTTTCTTCTGGTTCTGCTCTTGTTTCACCTGTGAATAACAGCCGGAAAGAAAAAAGGCCCGCATTCAGAACTTAACTATCAATCCATCCATCACCCTTCGGTCCTTCTCCTCCATCCTATCCGTCCATTTTTGCATCTATTTACCTGTATGCATATATTTGTTTCCTAGACCGATAGAAGAGAAACAAGTGAAGTCATTGCCTCATCTTCTAAAATCAGGCCTCACTCATCCAGGTCAACAACAATCAACCGACGAATAAAAAGCAAACGGTTCAATTCACGCCCCACTGACTCCTCCCCAAAGAGAGTTGTTCTGCCGCCAGAACTAGTGTCCAGGCTTCCCAGTGCTCTGCAGGAAATTAACCGGAGACTGACGGGACAGAATTTGATGTGGTGGAAACTGCATTTGTTACAGTAAATACAGGGGGCTTGGAAAATGATATTTTTTTTTACAGATTCAAGCAATTATGGGAAGAGTGGCACAGTTGCGACACAACATGTTCAATTACGAACGTATTATAACTTTAGTTTAAAATGCCTCCCGCCATTTTCCTCTGTTTGTCAGTTGTTACAAAACGTGTTTAATAGGCTCCCAAACGACACCTCGCGACCTAAATGTATAGGTGAATAAAACCGTGTGTGCTTTTGTTATTCGGTTATTCAGTTGTACTGTAACCCCGATTCCCCCTGCTATCCCAAACTCTTACCTTGGTGGCACCGCATCTTAACGCTTTTTCCATTTTATAATATTTTACCACGATATATTTGGCGGAGAATTTCGTCAAATCGTTATCACGGCACCTTTGTCACACATTTCTACGTTTAGTGACGATACCGGAATGTTTTTTTGGAAGCTTGTATGATGAACACTCACTCATATAGCAAACATTGTCCGTTCAGTAAAACAATGCAAGTTTTCCAATGCATTTTTCGTCCGTGAGGGTAAAAGTGGAACGAGTTTGCTGAACAGCATGTGGCGCTGATGGCTTGCGGCATGGCACAGAATTATTCGGAATATAATGTATGCATAGTAACCGATGTAAAGCGCGCCCTTTTTTCGCGCCAATTTGCAAGCTAAGAAGGTTTGATATCGACAATATAAACAAAACAATAGCATCGTACGTTATGAAGGAATCAAAGTCAGGAAAAAATAAAAGGAAATGCTTCATCTTATTTTAGGAAGAAAGTGATGGTGAAAAAAAAGCTGTGAGTACTGTTCATTTATTTACCCTCGCCGATTTTTCTTTCCTACAGTCTGACAATAGGTGAAATATTTGGATTCAATATTTTTCGCTGCGACACTGAAACCGTTATATTTTATCGCTATTTTTAAATCAGCAATCAGTGAATATCCAAATATCTACGCCGGCAAGATGACTTCCTTAAACAGCAAAAGGTGCTATGTATATTAAAATAAATATAAATAACACTGATTTAACACCAGAAACAAATACTTCAAATCGAATATAACAAGGTTAAGAATCACAACTGACAGGAGGCAGACCAGTGGAGATTTTTACGTAGTTTCGGTAGTTCTAAGAACATTGTCTTCCGCACGAAATACCCCAAAACACCAAGCGGAAGATATCATGAAGTAAGTCTTAGGAGAGCAAGTCATAACACGTTTTTAGCAACACAAAAGGAGGACTTGAAAAAAATTGCCAAAATTTTTCACGTTTCAATCCATTTCCACCTTGGCCGCCGGTCTAGCCAAAACACTTCGTTGTATTTTTAGTGTACAACTAGTGTAATTTAAACAAAACTAGACCATTTTTGACGACTGCATTGATGTAGATATTTCATTTTGGCTTTAATGAAGTAACCCTAAAACTAAGTGACAAAGCACATTTCAAGTGACTCATTAATTTAGGATGTTTATATGAAGATTTGGTTTCGTCTTCTTGTTGATTGGGAGGACGTGTTAAGCCTGGGTTTTATTAGCGACATAAGCATAAGCGGAAGCATAACAGTGCTTGCTTATTTTCAGTGAAAACGGGGCCGACATAAGTATTTAACCCTTTCACTCCCAAGAGTGCCAAACATCAAAATTCAAGAAAATTCCCAAATTTCATTTTGTGAAATATTGAAAAACAAATAGTACCATGCAAAAGTACTGCCCAAAGAGGTTTCATTTGAATGGTCACACCATAGGATTTTATCCACAGACTCAAAAGCATGACATGTCTCCATGGATAATTGACTCTGGGAGTGAAAGGGTTAAGCGCAAGTCGCAAATCGGTTGTCTGAGAGAGTAAAAAGTCGCCAGCACGAGATTCGGGGAGCTACAGCAGATAAAATCTAGCAACTGGCTGGAATACATATAAACCAAGCATTGATCCTATACGCCAGTGTATGAAGGCAGGTGTTGTGGTACATACATGTGCTACAGATTCATGGGTCACTGCTTCATCTCGTATACAGGTCTATACCGGTGGAATTCCGATTTTTCGAATACTCGATTTTTCGAAACTCCCGATTATTCGAACCAAAACTCGTTTCCCTTGGATTTAATTTCAGTCAACATCACCTTCGATTTTTCGAACTCCCGATTTTCGAACCAATTTCCGTTTCCCTTGAGGGTTTTAAAAATCGGGATTCCACTATACATGCCTATTCCGAGCAGAACAGTTAATATGAAATGCCATGTTCTGCATATTTCACTAGTCTAATCTCGCCGAATAACTCAAACCCGGTTTAATGATTCTAGCTAACTTGAATCAAACGTAGTTTCCCCTACTCTATTACTGAGTGATATACCACCGGACACTCACGAGAACTCAGTTTCGTTACACAGATTTACCAACGAAACCGGTTTTGCGTTTCAGTCTTTTGACGTCTCGAGTTATCTGTACTGGTTTGTAACGGTATTTCACTGAGTCTCAGTATACTTTCTTTATGACATCCCTTAATTAATAGAACTCGCTTAACTAAAATGGGTACAATTTTTCTCTCGGCTGAAAATAGCGAACACGTCACTTATTAGCAGAAGTAAAGGTGTTGTTATCACATGACATGGCGTGGCGGGTTGACATTGCATTTGTTCGCCCAGTCATCAACATTTTGCGGGATGTTTCGCTGATCGCATTCAAATGCTCACTCCGCAAAACTCTGACATAACGTTACAATAAGTTACCGGTAAGTGTAAAAAATACGATATAACTAATCAAGCAAGGCTGACTCTGAAGAAGTCAGGCCATGCCTGATGAAATATTCAGGGCAATATACATAATCGCAGTTGTACAGTCAGCCTTACTCGCTTGATTTGTTATTTCCTATTTATATAAAATTTGCTGACTAGATCTACCAGGATCCGGCGCCTTTGTATTTTCCGTTGGTCCTTGCAGATATTTTCATCCAAGTGTTAAAGTGTAGAAAACTAGCCTTTTCCAGGGGCAGATAGTGGGGAGCGAAGACCTAGGAAAAGCGGCTGTCCGCTCGTTCGCGCAACCGCCTTTTATATCTCCATCACGGCCCCGCAATCTCAAGGCCTGAAACAGACCAGTAGAAAACCAGCTCCACATGATTTGTCCACGTCATCCTACTTTGCCACCCTGTTAACTAAGTAAAGTCCTCTAGTTCTTGGGATCGGATGGAACAGGACCGTGCAAATCATTGATATAAATCATTTATAGAACAGTTTTCTTTCAAAATGTAATGTACCCCTATTTTATAGTTAGATTTCATCTTTGAACACCAATTTTAGTAATATTTAGTAATATAAAAATTCTGTTTTAGCCCACGTCAGCTGAATCACTGCTGAAAATTAACAGGATAAAACCTGTCAAACCAGTTTAGTTACAATTGATAAGATTGGACGTTACTGAGGGATAAGCCGTAACTCGGTTTCTATGAATATATTTTGAAAACCACAGCAGGTTTTGGTTTGTAATTCTTCACATTTTCTTATGTTCATTTATAATTTATTTTTTATCCATTTTCTTTTTAATCGAACGCCTAGATCTATCGTGCCAGCAGTTTTCATTTCGGTAACGCAGAACGCCCGCGTTCGAACTGTTTGCAACGTGACGTCAACATTACCAATTCAATTCATGCAAAGCAGCTTGTGGTGTATTATGTTTCGCAAGGGTCTTATCAACTCCATTTTAGGTTCAACTTTTGCCGTATCAAGACCTGTCAGTCCAACGCTAGTCTACCCAACCCAGAGGTTCAATATGGTTCTCCGACAGTGCTTGGCTTGCAATGCCATGGTAAGTTTGAAAATTTAAAGATGGCTTTGCTAAAATATTGCCCAGAAGCGTTTGTCTCGCTAATATTCAAATTTCTCTTTGGCCGTTGATAATTTTCATATTCTTAACGGCTCTTTTCCGTCACACAACAACGTTCAAAGTCCTACTAAATTTTTGTATTTTCTTCATTTGAACGACTGTTTGCCCCGTGTAAATCGTATTTTTAATCGCAGATACGTTAAAATTTATCAATTTGCAAAGGAGTCTCGCGAAATTCACAGCGATTTTATACGTATTCCGCCATTCTGGAAAATTGTGTGCTTAGCCACGTTTTGGCGGTGAAACTCCGGCAAAGCGATCGCTCTCAACCTTCAACCACTCTCACTGCATTCTTGTGCGATGAACATAAACTAATTATCCCAGCTTCAGACAGAGAGGAAAACCAACAATTCTTTCATTGAATACAACTGGCGACGTTAGACTCCTGTGGTATCACGCCCGCAGAAACCTTTGCACTCTCTACACAACCTGGTGTGGGCGTAACGCACCAAAGAAAATCGGCCAATCTACTGTCTTCTGCAGCAAACAAATAAATTCATCCGCCAGGAATTCTAACACTGGCTTGCCTTAAATACACTGATATATTCATACTTCAGTTTTAACGGCATTCACCAACATCGTATGTAACTAATATTAGTTCCGCAGTGAATTTGATCCAGTTTCCTCGTGCTTGCCCAGAATCAAGCAGGAAACTGAACCTAGTTTCCTTTGATTCTCTTTCTTCTTATTATTATCATTTCTTATGAATCAATCTCCTGACACTTTCCCAAGATAATCTTGAAAATTGCTTTTTTGATAGTTTAAGTATGTTTCATTGCACTGCATTTTCAGGCCAAATATATCCAGTTTAAAGCTCAGCTATCAGGAATCTAGATATGTCGGTAGTGTCCATTTAATTACCAAAACATTATAAATCACTTTTAGTTTTGTTGTAGCTGAATTAAAAGTAGGTTTAAATACGAAATCAATTGTAACTGATCAAGGAAGTACCGGGAAGTACGGAAACTTGCATTAAAATTCGTGTTAATTTGCACATTGTTCATTGCGGAAGCGTTAACTTGTGCTTGAGTCTTGACATATCCTCACCCCTCTCCCCAGATGACGGAGTCATGCAGATCGTGCGCATGTGGACACGTGTTTGAAGACGCGAAGCAAATTGGTGGGAAAAGATTCTCAGGTAGGAATTGCTGCGGGCAAAAACCGGTTTGAAAAATCGGGTTCGAATAGACGATTTCCAAAAATACCATAATAATCTTTTATGTGTAGGCTCAGCCTCACCGGGGTGTAATTATTCAAGTCTCCTTTGTTAGAATTGCACAATGGAATTCAGAGTACATGTAGGAACGCTAGGACGTAGCATTGTGTGTTGGTATACAAATGCGCACCGTATGCAAATTGCCAAGAAGTTGAAGCAGAGCACGTGCAGCCATCGTGCTGAAAACAAAAAAAAAATGGAAAAATCAGGCTTTCATCAAGCACCACCCAAACCTGCACTGTAAAGAGTATTATGGTATTTTTCGAAGTGGCCTATTGCACAAGATATACCATGGTTTGTTTGGTAGCCTAAAACCATGTTTTCATGACGTCGATATCAGGACTTGCAGGTTGGAATACGGGATCGAAATTGTATGCGAGTGTAACCCAGTGTCCATAGCTTCAAAATGCAAAATTGTGGTCTTACTTCTCCGCGTAAGCGACCACCAATCGGCTTTGCATTTTGGGAGGTCGCTTACATGGAGTAGCCCGCGAATACAGCCATTATGGGATGCCGAGAGGCGGCTGTATTCGCAGGCTGAACAGGAAGGACTGTGCAGGGACTTTGGGAACGTAACGAGTTTTGAATTTACAAAATCGTACTCGGCGTTTTCAATGGCTTACCTGATCTAAACGTCCCAAATCAGTAATACATAACATAGCGCGAATGCTCCGACAGAACATTTGATGAATGCCCTGAAAACACTATGTCGAGCCTGGTGACTTTAGGCCCATAACGTATTTTTGTGTTATATTACAACCTGATTTCCATTTTCATTCAGTTCCGCTAAAATCACCCTAACACCGCTCAATTGTCGTGAAATTTTCAGAATACCGGGCTGAGTTGTACACTCGTCTGGAGATCAAGAGAGAAAAGCAGTTGACTCGGCAAAAAAGAAAGGCAAACAAAAATGGAACAGGACAGCAACCGCTGAAAGAGCGTGAGGTATGATGGTGGGCAATTTAGCTTAACAGTTAATGTGCGAACTGGTACACCAGACTAACGGTCTGCAAACTCGCATTGGAAAATACAAGTGCCGCATTTAAACGTCGCTCATTTTAATAGTTTCACAACATGCTTTGACATTGACGCGCGCAAACTTACGCGAGTTTTTAGTCATCACCGCGTAAAGGCGCCTGTGGAATAAACTGAATTTTATCCGCTATTATCAAAATAATGGAGACCGTTTTCGAAAGTTTGCTTTCTCGATGCACATTCTTCGTATTGACTGAACATAAAAATGCAAAGAAAATTTTGCGCTTTCCAACGAAAATCAAAATGGAAATGGTGCCGCTGCCTCGCACCAAACAGCCTTACACCGGATTGAACTAATGATTATAATTTTTTTTCTTTTTTCTTTTTCCACTTTAGATCAACATTGAAGAAACTATTGTCCCTCCGTCAGGTTTCAAACCCAAGACCCACTGTCTTAGCTCCAAACCGTCCCACCGAAGAATAAAAGGCAAAAGGATCCATCGCACAGCAGTAAAAACGTCACCAAGCTCAACTGTCGTGCCTCCAGAACTAGTGTCCAGGCTCCCCAGCGCTCTACAGGAAATTAACCGAAGATTGACGGGACAGAACATGATGTGGTGGATAATGCAGTTTCAATAGCTACAGTACCATTGAGCGCCACTATCAGAGATGATGAATATAAGAGATGATCACTATAGGAGAACCCATTCTCATGACCCATGTTGCTCACTCAAAAACTATTTATAGATTTCCCATGTTTGGTTAGACCATATGCTGAGGAGAGTCGTCAATTTGGTTTGTTAATAACAGCGATGAAGTTAATGTACAAAAATAGCGGAAATGAGAGAGAAGGCAGCTGAGCCAAATAAAGATAAAAGGCATGGTGAAACCAGGAAACCCGGGGATGACAAGTACGCGGTGCGCAGCAGATGGAGTTTTCCTGAGGAAGACACTGACAAACAGCCTGCCTGAAATTAACTATATATTAACAACGTCAAATTCATGCAAACGTGTTTTGATCAAGATAGAAACATAAAACTGTTTTAATCTATGTAACAAAGTTCACAGTTGTAGCAGCCAAAACATAAATCTTACTGAGCTGAATTGAAGAATACTCGCCCTGTATAATGGCAGACAACGACGAAAGTCAACTTGTTCTTTAAACTGACTTATGCTAAGGACAAGTTAACAATGCCATGAAACTGTTACATTTAAATATGATATATTTATAGACTAAAATTCTTCATTATATCTTTCCTGATGAATCCCTTTCAAAGGGTGACTGAGCTACACAGCAGCTTGAAGCTGAATACAGAATTTATTATATCCGTTTTGAAATCACTGGTGATCCTTGCAGTCTGATTGGCTCTCAGCAGTGCGATTTATTCCCGAATCGCACTATTTTTTGCTCTAAATCGCATCTGTAAGTCACATCAATATTGGTACTGACTAAAATCCTGTATTTGGGCAATTAAATTGTGCGATTTCAAAATGGATGTAATAAAGTGGTAATTGAACTTCGTGTTGTGCAATTTTGGTCAGAAATCATACTTGTGATTTCAAATCAAACTCGTGCTGCGTGCTCGTTCGATTTTGAAATCACGCGTATGATTTCCACTCAGTTCAATTACCATTATAAATCATACAGTGGAACCTCGATTTAACGAACCTCTATATAACGAAGTCCTCGGTATAACGAGCGATATTCCTCAGCCCGGCAACATTACAAGTAAAATGTACGAAACAGAACCTCGATATAACGAAATCCTCGTTATATAACGAACACAATCCGGCAGCCCAAACGTAAAATCTACCCCAATATAGCGAATAAATGTAAACGCGCGATAAAAGATGAATGCGGAACAGACCAACAGTGTGTGCTACAAACAAAGGTATAACCTGTACAGTTTTCCAGTGTCGTAGTTATATTTACAGTGTACTGTAGCTTCATACAGGCATTAAAGTGCAAATGTTATTTGTTAGATCGAGAAATACGTGACACCGTTACAAAACAATTATTAACTATACCTCGATATAATGAACATTTTGGTTGTTTTTTTCGTTATAACGAGGTTTTCGATATAACGAACCAATTTCCCCAGTCCCTTGGCACTTCGTTAGATCGAGGTTCCACTGTATCGACAATAATAGCCCAAATCCGCTGAATGATTGATCGCAATCTTTGCCAACAAATTCATATTAGTCTTCTGAAAAGGGCTTTGGCTACTCTTGCACATAGTGAATCTATTATAATAACAATAATAATAATAATAAAGTCTTTATTTAAAGAGGGTTGCACTAAATAGCAAAGATAATAAACTTGTGGCCCTCTATAAAAACTACTCTAATTTACAAAACTATTGTCAAAACTGGCGATCGCGAGAAGCCATTAGATGTAGGATACTTGAACCGTCGCCACTGCTGCTGTTAGTGTTACTTTATATGCATCTAACTACTTTTTTTGTAAATAAATCATTTAACTTATTGAACGAGGGTCCGCCGAATTCTTGACCCATATCCCCGCAGATATTCACTGCTCCCCACCCACCCACCCCCCCCCCCCCCCCTCCGACACTGTATGACCTGTTGCTTGCTATATTTAGAGACACTGCGAGACACTGTCCTGCAATCACTTTTTGTATTTGTTTTATTCTTAATTGCTCTCGTACTGTTCAAATAACTATAATGAAAACACTGGTTATAAGAAACAAAAAAAAAAACGTGCGTGTTTCATCTCTAACTTTTTTGTGGTATACGGTGCATAAACAACCGTGGCCAATCAATTTCAGAGAAGCTCGAGAGTCACTTTTCAAACCCATAAATCTTTTTTGTTCCTCCTGTATTGGTCGAGGACTGGTTTAATATAAAAGCTATTGAGCAATACGATTCTGTGCTGCTTTTCTCAGTTTTTCTGTCTTTCCCAAGGCAAGTATCGATCCTTGCTTCGCAGTCGATGACGGAACTGGTAGCCTGCGAATAACAACAGCCGCAACCGGAAGAAGGAACAAAAATAGCAAAAAATAAAAATAACTTTTCTGGAATGTCTTGAATTCCTTTGCACACTTAACACCTCACTCTCGTAACACGTACTCACCAGCTTATCATTAGCACGCTGAAACGACGTTTTTTTATGTCACGCATAAAGGTGGAAATAAAGCCGTTTGCAGCTGTATTCGCAGGCTACGCGGTTTCGTCATACTTGCGAGATACTTGCCTTGGGAAAGATAAAAAAAAACTCAGAAAAGCAGCTGACAGAAACGTATTGCTCGGCAATAGTTTCCTTCTTAATGCGCACTAAGACCGCTATAACTTAGTGATCTTCCGGATTGGCGATTTTTTGTTTTGCGAGATCATTTTTAACCCGTGAATACGCACATGCGTAATGAACGGGTTATCGGCAACGGCGGCTAAATTCATTCACTCACTAACTCCCTCACTCACTCACTCGATCGATCACTCAGATGTCTCAGATGTAAACTTTTTCCTCATATCTACGTTGATATAACAGTAGCGCAGTGCATAAAAGTGAGAGAATGATAGAGCCGCTAGCCGGAGGCAAGTGTAGGACGTGAGTTCGAATCTCGCCCATGACGGATTTTTTTCTTTTTTTTTTCTTCGAACTGAAGGTTACTGTTTTAAAGTCGTTACATTTAATTTCCAAAAAAAAAACCGCAATATTGCGTTACCGTAAGCATTTCGTATTCACCGGGTTGGCTCGAAGAAGCCTTTGATTTGCGGTTCAAGATGACTGATATTTCAGTTCGAAGGTGATACAATACTGGACCTAAAGGACTGACGCAACAACAAAATCAAACAAAAACTGAAGCCTATTCCTGCCCCCCCCCCCCCCCCCCCGAGTACTCCCGTCAATTTATGATAGGTATGTGCCGCCAAGGTTCTCAAACCCTGACCCTATTTAAGGGTAGAAAATCGAGATTTGATACTCTCTTTTAAGGCCTAGTTTTAACAGACCATATCTTTTTCGTTTTGCGCGTTGGGGCCGGGTGGATACTGCAATTTAGTGACCCTATCTAAGGAATATCTAAGGATCACAATACCAAAATAGTCCATTTTACAGTTGTGAGCTTGGTGACCTTGCCTTTGAGTGGAAGTGAGGCTGGAGGTGACCTTGCTTTGATACAAACCTTTCTGCCTTTCATATGTTAATAATGCTGTTTTCATGCTAACTAGGTAAATTTACATCTGAAAAGCTCCAAGGTCTGTATCAAAGCAAGGTCACCTCCAGCCTCACTTCCACTCAAAGGCAAGGTCACCAAGCACACAACTGTAAAATGGACTATTACCAAAAAGGATACCCTATTTAAGGACTGAGCACCTCAAAAACCCTACCCTATCGGGCGGCACATACCTATATCAAGGGAGTAGCCCCTCCCCCTCCCCCCCCCCCCCCCCCTCCCCCGCCGGATCCTGCCCCTGCCTAGGTCAAGAATAAGATTGAAAAAGATGTTATTATTGGCGCAAAAACTGTTGTTTTCTATTAAAAATAACGCAAGCAAGCAGAGTTCTTTACTTGACTTAAGTGAGTAAATTTTTGCGGAGTATTTTGCGAGAGTTTTTTTTTTCTATGGGAGCTTATTTTTGCAGAGCTTTTTTTTGCGGATCGAGGGCAATCCGCAAAATCCGCAAAAATTTCATGCTACACGGTAGGAGGAAAAGAGATTTATTTTCACAGTATTGCACGTACTTACGTGCGCTGCACAGTTCCTTCAGCAATTGAGCACAAACCAAAATAAGTTTTAGCGATTTTTACGTCATTTTCCCAGAAAAAAGCAAAGAAGAATTGGCCCAATTGTTTTCAATTGCAATCCATTTTCATTCTAGCCATTAGCCAAATAAACGATTATTTCGTAGTTTCAGTGCATAATAGTCAAAGTAAAACGCAATTCTAAACGAAAACTAAGTCATTATTTAAGGATTTCTATTGATGTAGAATTGTCTTTTGGCTTTTTACAGCAAGTAAACTAGGTGACAAAGCCCCTTTCACTGAGCCGGGTTCATTTAACGCGGTTGACTTCCTTTTCAGTCTGCTGTTCTTTCACGCTGTCACATGCGTCCAAATCGCCAGAATGTCCGAGAGAACAAAAAGGTGGGGCATAAGACTCAGTACAACGTACGAAGGCCGATGTGAGGTGACAGATCATTAAGTTAGAGATAATGCCCGAGCTGCCTTAATATAAATTTGTATTACAGCAATACTGATAAACCTGGACAACTCCAAATCAATTTTAACTCAACTTGAACCCAGAGGCGGTCAGTTTGTGTTTCTCAGTCCGGTGACTCAGTTCGAGTTCAGTATCCGGCGAGAAACAAGTAACCCTACTTACTACCCTAACTGAGTTCCAGCCCTAACTTAGGACTTCTTGGGTAGTATTTTTTAAAAATTTATGTGTTTTCTTCCATGTGGAAATATCGAACACGTCATTGATTGCTGATATCACTTGGTGCTCCGTGTTAATACACTGGCATCTGTTGATTTTGGGATGTCACGGCTGATTGCGATAAAAGTAAACGCTCATTCCGTAAAAAACTAATTTTCAAAACTTACATTTAGCCAATTAACTACCCTGTAAGTTCAATGTAGAAATGCTGCTTCCGTATCCATTTGTCAGTATTAATGATTATAACCTGTTTTCACGGTATTTTCTATCACCGAGTAAATGTTTTAGGATATAACGCATAAATCAAAAGCGATAAATATGTACATGTTTCCTCGTGTTCAAAATGAAATGCATTCCAGTTTTTAAGTTATATTAATCTTTGAAAACAGAACTTAGTAAAATATATATAATCTTATTTCAGATCACGTCAGCAGAATCACTTCTCAATAGGCAAAGCAGGACAAACAAGTTGAGTCAGAACTTGTTAAACCAGTTTACAAATGATCAGATTACGAACGTTATGTAGGATAAGTAAATCGGCCCAATGATTATATTTTGAAAAACAGCAATTTTTAGTTTCTTATACATCCTGCTTTCTTCATTGATTTTATTATTATTATTAGTTAACCTTTAAAAAAAATCGAGCGTTCATCACCAGTTTTCGAACGTTTTGGTAACAAATGGCGCCCGCGCTTGACTGAACCAGTTTTGCGATGTGACGTCACACATCACCAACGCAAACCAGCTTGTGGCGTATTATTTGTTGCGCAAAGATTATCAACGATCAACTCCATTTTAGGTTCAACAGTTGAGGTATCAAGACCTGTCAGTCCAACGCTAATAACCAGAGGTTCAACATGGTTCTCCAACAATGCTTGGCTTGCAATGCCATGGTAAGTTTGAAATTAAATAACGGCTATGCCAAAATATTGCCCCAGAAACATTTGTCTCGCTAATATTCAAATTTGTCTTTGGCACGCGGGCGTTGATATAAATTTTCATATTGTTAACGGATCTATTCTCGTCACACAACGACGCCAAAGCGCTATTTGAATGTACGAAGTTTCGTCATTTTAACGACAATTACCAACTCTAAATCGCAGTAAATCACACATACGTTATAATATATCGATCTGCAAATGGGTCCCGCGAAATTAACCGCGATTTTCAACGTAGACAGGCCATTCTGGATGTATGCACTGTTGGCCACGCCGGCGTTGGCGGCCAACGGGCAGGTCATGTTAAGACGGGCTCCAACTACAATGAAACTAAACCCAATAGGCACAAGTGTATTTGTCTTCGATGAACATAAAATGGTTATGGAGAAAGAGGGAAACGAATAATAGAAATTTATTTTCTTAAATACAACTGTAATAAACAACGTTATTTTCCATCATTTTCGTTATAATCCCGTGGTATCACGCCCGCCGAAAACTTAGCAATCTTCACAGCCCGGTGTGGTCGTAACGCACCAAGGTAATTTCTAAGAATCGGCAAATCTACTTCCTCGTGCAGCCTGGCATATCCGCCAGGAATTTATACTATTTTGACCTTCATATACTAACGGATATGCATTTTAGTTTTAACATTCAAGGACACTGTAACTCTAGCAATTATTCCACGATCAATTTGATCCTTTTCCGCATGCCTGGACCCAAGCAGGAAACTGAAACTCGCCGTGACTTCGATTCTTTTAGTTTATTTCATGTGTATGAGTACCCCCGATCCCATACTCTCGAATAATCTTGTTAGATTTTTTTAAAATAAATTTCTAAGGAGATTTTGACCAAAAATAGCTACATTCTGTGCTTAACCCTTCGCGAAGATCTGTTGTATCATTTTAATTTCCCAAAGCATCATAAATCCATTGTATTTTTCTTGGAACACGATCAACTACAATTGAGTCACAGGCCTGACATTATATAAGCTTTGAGATTACTTTCTACACAAGGAAACCAGGTGGTCATACACTCAACATGGCCGCCCCTGGTTGTTGTTCTTTAGTCATTTTCAAACTTTTAGTTGCCGATCATCTTCATTGCAGTTGTCGGCCATAATAATAGCAGGTTGTCAGCTACAAATGACAGCCCTGTGATCAAGGAAGTATATGTGTATGTCGATAATTAAGTAGCATGTATTAAGGAAGTATATGTGTACGTGTATGTGTATAATTATTAAGTAGCATGTCTTAAATTCGTGTCAAATTGCACATCCTGTTTATCTGTTTATCGCGGAAGTGATGTATTTTGCACGAAAATTGACATTATTATCCTCACCCCTCTCCCCAGATGACAGAATCATGCAGATCATGCGCATGTGGTCACGTGTTTGAAGACACAAAGAAGATCGGTGGGAAAAGATTCTCAGGTAGGAATCGTCGCTGGCAACATCTTATTCCGGTTTAATTTGAACAATAGACCAAGATTCACGACATATCAGGGTATATACGGCATGCAGGTCGGTATACGAGAACGACCCAGTGCAACCTAGTGCACATGGCTTCATATCCTATCACAACAATCTCGTTTCTACTTGGATCAGCAACAGGGAAGTGCGAGGACTCTGATAATGTGACAAGTTTTAAAATTCCAAAGTCGCACTCAATTTGGTACTCATAGCCCAATTTAAACATCCCAAGTATACGTAGCATATTATAGCGCGAATGCTATAAAATGATCTTCTCTTAGTTGAGGCAATACTGACTTCATGGTAATAGTGATAGGAAATATATTACATATATTTTTTTGTATAGTTTAATTCTAATGCACTGTATTTACCACCTTAAGCAAAATAATCACAGTTATTGTAATTTAGTGTTTGTGCTCAAATTACACCGTTGATTTGTTGTGTGGTTTCAGAATACAGGGCTGAGTTGTACACTCGTCTGGAAAACAAGAGAGAAAAGCAGTTGATGCGGCAAAAAAGGAAAGCAAACGTAAAAGGGACAGGAGAACAACCGCTGAAAGAGCGCAAGGTACGATGGGTAGCACAGCTTATGCATTGACGCATTCCATTAAACTTGTTTTTCAGAATCCGAGTTTATAAAATGTAGTTTCCCTTGCGACGGCGCCTTTATTATATATGTACCTCTCGACAGTAGCTACCCGGCTAGGACCAAATTTACTGGCCGTTCGTTATGGGGAGTTTCATAACATTTTCAACAATTTCGTTATTTATTTTTTTATTGAGTTTTGTCTTTTCTTTTCTGTTGTAGATCAACATTGAAGAATTCAAAGTCCCTCCTTCAGGTTTCAAACCCAAGGCCCAATCATTTAGCACCAAACCGCCGTCTCACCGAAGAATAAAAGGCAAACGATTTATACGCCCAGCACTAAAAATGTCGCCAAGCTCAACAGTCGTGCCTCCAGAACTAGTGTCCAGGCTTCCCAGCGCTCTACAGGAAATAAACCGAAGATTGACAGGACAGAACATGATGTGGTGGATGATGCATTTTCAATAGCTACCATTCAGTGCCACTATCAGAGATGATGACTATAAGAGATGATCACTATAGGAGAACCCATAGTCATGACACGTGTGGATCAAACTAAATCTATTTATAGATTTCTCCTGTATGGTGAATGAAGTTTGTCGGACCACGTGCTGGAAAGATTTCCATTGTGCTTGGTTGTTATCAGTCATAAATTTAATCTATAAAGATTGAGGACGAAAAAAAGAACAGCTGAATTGGAGAAGAGTAAATCAATCACGCGTCGTTTCTTAGAAAGAAAGCTATTAACAGCTAGCCTGCTTAAAAGTAATGGTGGAATCGAGTGAATTTGAGACAATGCCGGTGTCGCACAAAAACTGTTTTAAAAATAAAATGTGACATAAAAAATATGTACATACACAATCTGAGAATAACTGAATAACGCTTATCGTGTAACGTCAGATAATAACAGAAGTCTTGAGCGAAAAACAAGTCATGGATGAGAACCGTTAAAAATTAATTGCTAAAATCAATTCTCCTAACATTGTATTTCATATTAGAGCGGTTTTCAACTGAGTTTCGTAAAACCAAAACCAAAGTAATTACTCAGTAATCACTCTGGCCAATCACAACAGACGCTGACAATCCAATGAACCAATCAGAACTCGTAGCAAATACATGTAACCGGCGCCAAGCGCGGGAAAACGCGTGCGAGTGAGTCACGATTGGTTTTGGTTTTACCTCTGATTGGTTGAGAAAGTGGCGCGAGATTTTTTTAGTCAATCACAAAGCGTAGCAATGCAAAACCAAAGAAATCGCGAAATTACTTTTGACACTCAACTGAAAGTCGTTCTGATCTTTTAAAGGGCTTTGGTTTGATTGGTTGCTTGGCTGAACGAGGTGACCAGACTAAATGTTTTCTCTAGCAGCCTCAGTTAAGCGTACTGAAGTTCTTGTAAACGTTCCTGCAATGAAACGAGATGTGAATGCGATACTTGGAACCTGATACAATACTATACTATACTATACTTTATTTTCACATTACCATGACATTTTTGTTACAAGAAAATATATATCTAGCTAAACTAAAATTACTAAAACAATAGGACGAATAACTAAATATAAATAACAATTGAGGAAATGCCTAGTGTCTAAATTAACCATACAGTTTTCTAGTTAGACACTAGTCTTGTATAGTATCAATTGACATGTAGACATCTATAAGCATGCTTGTACATGTTAGAACTAAGTTAGATGCATCTAACTACTCTTCCTGCAAATAAATAATTTAAGTTATAGACGGGGAGGTCTATCGAATAATAACTTTTAAAAATCTTTTAAAAATAGAAACTGAATGTAAGAAGCATCCCAGTTTTCTGAGATTCTCCTTCTGCACTCTTGTCACTTTAGTACTCAGTCAAAATAGTTATAATAAAAATAAAAGTTATAATAAATAAAAAGCTTTTATATTTAAAAGGTGATTGTTTGAATTCTTGTTGATAACCAATTCTTGTTATGCCAAATAGTTTTTAGAATCTAAAATTTGCATTTTCTTAGTTTTAGTCTTCAAATATAATTTAAGAGAACCTTCCCAAGCCTAAAAATCTGCTTCTCCTCTTCTTTCTCCATTTAAGCTTATTCTCGTTGGAGAGGTGGGAAATATACTATTTCTTTAATTTAAGCTTGTGTGTTGCTTTTCTCCTCAGTTTTATATCTTCTATTCTCTATCGCTGCGCTCAGCCGAATAAAAACATTTCCCATGTAAACACTAGAGACAATTGGAGGGAGCCGACCAGCCATAGAGACCAGGAAGACCTTAGATAACAACGGCCTGGACCACCTCGGACACCTTATTAAGACTTACATAACAGAGTAACTGGTTAGCTTTCAGCTGAGGTTGGGGGTAGCAGTTTATATAGTAAAATTTAGGACTAAGCAACCCGAGAAAGTAGGTGGTACAATGGTACGGTAGGCTATGTAAGCCTAAGCCTAGCTGAGGTCACAGGTTCAATCCTGACTCGAGATTTTAGATTTTCTTTTTTACACTTAAAAATTTATTGAAAATAAAATTCTAAGTGTCGACATTACGTTATCTAATTCTCAATAAGTGTCCGAGATGGTCCAGACCGTTGTTATCTAAGGTCTTCCTAGAGACCAGCCTGTCTGCGTTGCCTGTCTGCGTAGACACGGTCGCAAACCATTGCCCACATCGCACTATATATTTACGTTTACATAACGTTGTAGCGATGATGAGGCCGGATGCATAAAACCAGTCGGAAAAAACTCCTAACTCGGAGAAAAAAACTGAAAACATATTCTCCATGATGAACCGATGCAGAACTACCTTAACTTCTGGAGTTCAAAGGTTGAAAATAACAACTATTTAATCAGTGTTGTTAGCAGTACACAGTATGCAAAAAATTACCCCGAGCAAAGTTCAATAGTGATTCTCAAACTCATTTTAAAATAATTCATGACGAAAACACAAAGGAAATCACTTCCGTGAAGGAGGTTTTGAAATCGTTTCTTAATTTGCATAGATTTTGGCGATTTTATTCCTTCGTTTTCTCCGCATTTAAAGATCAGTTTGAGAAGCTATATCAAACACTCGAAACAGTGTTTCATCAGATTTTTAAACACCTTGAAGTGCGTTAAAAAAAACTCGGCTGCGCCTCGTTTTTCCAACCCACTTCTCGGTGCTTGGAAATCTGATGAAACACTGTCCTCGTGTTTCATATATCACCCGATTGGCGTCAAGAGAATTGCGGCGCAAATCAAGGAGTGGTATTAATAGGCAAAAGCCGCGAATGCCAAGCACAGCAATGAACAACAACAACAACAACAACAATACTTTATTTACTCATTATTTTTACGTATGCCCAGGGGAAATCCATTTTATCATGGCTCAAAATTCACCATCTTACATAATCTATCACTTCATATGATGCTTCGACAGTGCTGAACCAAGCAGTATGCGGGATGCCTGTCATATTTTGAACATCGTAAAATGCCTCAGCTCTCCATGATGAGTCTTCCTTGACTCAATGGATTGAGCGCCCGTCCGGTTATCGGAAGGCATAGGTTCGATTCCCGTTTGGGACTCAAATTTTTTTTTTGTTCTACGCTCGTTACATATATGATCACTTTCATCTTGTCAAAAAAATTTTTTGTAGAATGTTTCGAATTCCCTCCCACATTGTAAACCTCACATCGTAACGCGTACGAACCATGTGGACAGTAGATACACAGTGTTCTTTTTTTATGTGACGCACAGAGGTGGTAACATTCCCCGTTTGTCGCACCCTGTTCTGATAAAATGACCTCGTATCGTGTCAGGCCGTATTTGCTTTGGTAACAAACTCCTTCATTGTAATCAGGGGTGCGCTTAATTTGAATGTCACCCTAGTCAGACTTCCTTCTAAATAAAGTAATGTTATAAAGTACTGACTGACAAGGCAGTGGATATTCAGCTTTCTCGAACAGTTTTGTTTTCCAGGAATGTTTGAAATAGCGCGATTCTACTGCGAGCGCGCTTTGACAATAAATCAGCCTGATAAGTGATGATAAGTCTGCGGCCAGCCGCCCAAACTATCAGCGCTCTTCTTTTCGGTTCGCCTTTTCCGCGGGAATGGTTTACCAAGCGGGTCAGAATAGGTCTCAGTTTGCAAAATGTAATCAACAGCCCTGCTTCACTGGTCTCGACAGTCAATTTACCTGATAAATTCAGACCAAGCTGATAACAAACATAATTTCAATCGTTAGTAAAGTGTCCTCCATATTTATTTAGCTGAATACTTTGTATAGACTGCGTGGTATAACAGAGCTCTAACATAAAAGAAATGGTAGTTTCTTGGTGTTGCGGATGGTGTGATCACCAAATGACGTAAAACAAAAGATTCAAAAGACACTGAACAATACCCACACCACAACACAAAAGCTAACCAACAATGGCTTCCGCAACACCAAGAAACACCCAAAGAAATGGATATTTTGTAGGTGCTTCCCTTGGACTGTTGAAAAATGTCAACGAAAACGCAAAATAAAAATACTTGGAGAAAAACACGGGAACATACCTCCCTTTTTCGTACACTGGTGTATTACCGCTGAAATGATTAAAATTTAAAGTTGTACAACACAGAACCTGCTTCGTTTGACAGAAATTCTATGGAGTGTGACGTCACACGGTAGTACGCGTTTGGCTTATTGATTAGCAAACCTCGTGCCGTCACTGATCAGTTGTCTATAAAGCCAAGAAATAAAAAACTCTCTCGGATAAAGAGACAGGGGGCTTGGAAACCGGGTTGATTCTTTTTTTTTTTTATCAGTTTCAAACTTTGATAAGAAGGGTGGCATAGTTGTAATACTCACCGATCTATTGATGTATAAACTTTGATTGACCCAGTTATTGATGCTGACCATTTGGTTTTGGTTTTAAAGTTTTTATTCATGATGATGTATCTTAAAATTAAACTGAAGTATTATTAAAAGGTTCCCAATCGGTAGCTCTTTACCTGTAAACGTCATTTGACAAATTAAGTTTCACCGATTGTTTTTCAGTTGGGCATTCACCTGTATTTTTACAAACGGACTGTCAGGCCTGGAGTGTTGTCACGGTTATATTGGTACATGTAGCCGGTCAGGGCCCAGTTGTTCAAAAGGTGGAAAGCTCTATCCACCGGATAAATCACTATCCAGCGGATAACACAAAGGATTTTGTTAGTACGTATTAAAACTTTTCATCTGAAAATAACCAACACGTCACTGATAGCGCGTGCTCGATATCACGTAGCGTGGTTGATGAATCATCAGAATTCTCGGGCGATAAAAGCACACTCGTCAAAAACTAATGATCGTACCCAGGTAATCGTACCATGCAGGGTGATCATATTGGAAACAGCTACCGGTAAGTCGAAACAATGTAGAAAAGCTACTGCCGCATTCATCATCCATCTTCAACAAATTACTCTGGGACAGGACAACGCAAAGATATAGAAATAAGAAATGAGAGTTACAAACCAAAAGCTCTGACGAACGACTAGCGCACGAAACGTCCACCTTGAATTTCTTTCAAAGAAAGTCCAATTTCAACTCAGTCGAAAGAATTTTTTTTCGCCGCAATGTTCCGTTTTCCCACCGACGCAGCAACACAGTTACTTCTGAAAGTAACACTTTTATCTATAAATAAATCTGATGACTGAAATTGTAATTACGTTTCCTTCCAAAATTGAAATTTACTCTGATCTCATTTCATGTTGGATTTTAACCGTTGCTATCTGTGTGAGAAATATAGAATTTTGTTTTTATAGCAAACGTCAGCTGAATCACTACCCAAAACGAGCAGGAGGAACAAGTTAAGTCAAAACTGGTCAAACCAGTTCATAATGGATATTACGAACATTAAGTGGACAATTTTTTGTTTGTTATTTTTCCCGCTTTTTGCTTCTATGCGTTTTATTTAACCTGAAGTTTTATCCATTAATTTTGTTTTTTTAAAATAGACTGGTTTATCAACTTTATAAGCAAGTGTTGGTCAGTACATTTGTAAAACAGAGTTTGTAACGCAGAGCGCCCACGTTCGAACTTTTTGCGCTGTGACGTCACACATCGCCAACCCAAACCAGCTTGTGGCGTATTATTGCGCAAAGATTAGGTTCAACAGTTGCCGTATCAGGACCTGCCAGTCCAACGCTAATACCCAGAGGTTCAAAATGGTTCTCCGACAATGCTTGGCTTGCAATGCAATGGTAAGTTTGAAATTACATTATGAATTCGTTAAATATTGCCACAGAAATGTTTTGTCTCGTCAATATTCAAATTTGTCTTTGGCCGTTGATAACTTTCATATAATTGTTAACGGATCTATTCCGTCACACAACAACGCTCAAAGCGCTACTTAAGTGTGCGTAGTTTGTTCTTTTTAACGACAAATTAAAAATAAATCACAGATATGTTATAATTTATCGATCTGCGAGCGAGTCATCCCAAATTCATTGCTATTTTAAACGTACCCCAGGCACTCTAGATACTTGCATGTTGGCCACGCGTTTGCGTTGGCATAGACATAAAAATAACTAAAATCAATTGAACTTGAGTTTGGGCAGGATGTGGAAAAGGATAAAATTGAAAGCGGAATTCAGACTCCTAGAATTAATGTCGATAAATGTTTTTATACTGAATTAGAAAAACAAAGAGTCAAATATTCTTGCTCCGCGCTGGATACTGCATGCGTTACGCCCACACCAGGCCGTGAATTCAGTGATGAGAGCACACAGTCTTCAGGCGTGATAAGGTTACACGAGGTTTAATGGCTTCGAACAGAACAGTATTGAAGAAGAAATAAATTATTTCTTTCCCCCGTTATCTGAAACTGTGTTAACTAAATTATGTTCATCGAACGAGAATGCAGTGTAGTTTAGTTTTGCTGTAGTTTGAGCGTCCGCTTTGTCTTCCACTTTATTTTTAAGGCCCGTTTACACGGGCGATTTAAAGATAACGACAGCCAAGCAACTAGTACTTAGTGGCTTCTATTGAGAAATCAATGGAAATCGCAGTAAATTTGTCGCACCCGAACCACACAGAAATTGCTGCTAGCTTACACTTGCGACAACTGAATTGTATCGCATGTGCTTTACACTCTCGAATAACCTTGTCGGATATTTCAAGTTTAATGGTTTTATTGCGTTAAAAAGTTGAAGCCAAATTTACCCAATTTTGAACAGTTACTCTTCTTCAACTATGAGAAGATCTCTGCAGTGGCCTATTTGTATCCCGAAGTATCATGCATAAACAACTTCCATTTTTCCAGTAGAGGGAAATTGCTCGTTTTAAATTTCATGTCAATTTGCACATCCTCGTAATCGCAGAGGTAGTAAATATTGCACGAGCCTTGGCATTAATGTCCTCACTCTCCCTAGATGACAGAATCGTGCAGATCATGTGTGTGTGGTCACGTGTTTGAAGATGCAAAGCAGATCGGTGGAAAGAGATTCTCAGGTAAGAAAGCCGATTTTATTCAGGTTAAAGGTGAGTCAAGCGGCCGGTTTTTTTTTGGCGACACAACATCCCAACTTTGAACGGCTGATACTTCACTGTTTGAGCTTCACTTTGAGCTCGGTCAGGGAAGCTGCTTCACACATATACTAGTCTGAAGAGTCCGCCGCTTTTTTCGCCCTACGCCTGTGGGAGCCGGTGAGAGAGCGTCCTAGCGATGAAAGGAACTTTCCAATAAAGTAGATTTGATTGACTTCGGCGTCACCATAACAATGATCTATTACGATCTCATTATCGTATTATTTACAAGTACTGATTGTTGATTCAAAAGCGCACAAAATGTAGAAATCAGCTGTCAACTAATAATACGACAATGAAACTTTGGAAGACGAATGGAATAGTCCCCTATACCCAAAATTTAATTTCGCGCCCCCAAAATGGTTCAATGCACTTCAATTCAAAATTTTGAAAAAAAATTCATCGACTAGTTTTTAAAGAAACCCTTCCCTAACAACTGTGAGTAAAATTTGTGAGTAATGATTCTGTTGGTAAAATGAGCATATTTAAGACATTGCTTTTGATCACATCAACTGAAATCTAGTGAAGCAAACAAAATGAAACCTTCAGAAGGAATGTAGTTTTATGGCACATTAATATTATATCGTGAAAATATTGTTTCAATTTGTCAAGAAAACACTGGCATCGACGAATTAACAGAAAGTAATGCGAATCTATAAATTTTTGATGGTAAATATTCAACCCAATTTTATTCGAAAACACTCACATATAATTCTTTCAAACTTTGTAGTCTTGAAGATCTGCATCTAGACTATAAAAAGCATACAGTCGTTTCAAAAGTTTAGGTCTACATGTTGAGAAAATTACTAATATGCAAAAACCATGACGTCATCAGATCTTTGTTATGGCTGAACTCCGATGTCAATCAAATCGACTTTATTTGAAAGTTCATTTTATCTCAAGTATATGTGTGAAGCAGCTTGCCTGACCGAACTCAGACAGTGAAGTATCAGCCGTTCAAAGTTGGGATGTTGTGCCACCAAAAAAATCAGTTGAGCCACCTTAAATTGCACTTTACCGAGTTTTTGCACAAATCCACGTGTCCATGATGTTGATATTGGGGACCTGCAGGTCGGAGCACGTACATGAGAACTAAAAAAACTAATGCTGCGTTTCTAATGACCAGCCAGAGGGAGGAGCGAGAGCTCTTGGAACGTGACTTAAACTGCAGGCGCCTATCTCTTATTCCATAAGCCTGCCGCAACTTGGAGTTTACAGTCCATTACAGGGCCCAGCATTATAATAAATACCGTCAGGGGCCAATTACTCGTAGTATACCGTACACAAGTACCCATTTATAAGTTTATAACGTGCTAAAGGGGGAATATGGAGAGAAGTTTTATTGTCTTGGGTAGCCTGTTCCAGGCGTTCAGATAAGCTGCGCGCGAAGAAAAAATAGTTCAAGTGAAAGTGCAAGTACTGATGGAGGGGAGTAGGGGCGAATGACAGCCTCTCCCCAGTCTCCAGTCGTTTCCCCCGCTCGTTCGCGGGCGCAGCAGATCAGGACTCGAATCACCGACATTCGGGTGGAAAGAGCGGCCATGCCAAATGCACCCTAGATGGCGACCGGCAACCCTCCTGTATTGTGTCGTAATCTGCATTGAAATAATTCAAGTTTGATTCTTTGCGCTAATCAACACTCTCAAACCGTTTGATTTCAGAATACCGGGCTGAGTTGTATACACGTCTAGAGAACAAGAGAGAAAAGCTGCTGACTCGTCAAAAAAGAAAGACAACAGAGACTGGACCACAGCCGCTGAAAGAGCGCAAGGTAAGTAAGGCAGCACAGCGGATTTATAGTTATTGGGAGCATTCGCATGACGTTCACAAACGCCACCTATTTTGTGCACGAGTTTGCACCGGAATTAAGTTCATCAACCGCCTTCACGGTAGGAAAAGCCACATCGTCATTATTTATGTATTGAATTGCTTTCTCTTTTCTGTTCCCGATGTAGACCGACATTGAAGAATCCATAGTCTTTACTTCAGGTTTCAAACCCAAAACCCACCCGTCTGGCTCCAAACCATCTCACCGAAGAATAAAAGGCAAAAGAATCCATCGCCCAGCAGTAAAAACGTCACCAAGCTCAACTGTCGTGCCTCCAGAACTAGTGTCCAGGCTTCCCAGCGCTCTACAGGAAATTAACCGAAGATTGACAGGGCAGAACATGATGTGGTGGATAATGCAGTTTCAATAGCTACCATTCAGCGCCACTATCAGAGATGATGAATATAAGAGATGATCACGAGGAGAACCCATTCTCGTGACACGTGTGGATGATTCAAAATCTATTTATAGATTTCCAATGCATGGTGAATGAAGTTTCCCGGACCAGGGTGCTGGGAAGATTTCTAGTGTGCTCGGTTGTTTATCAGTCATGAATTTAATCAGGTTTATACAACTGAGTAGAGGCCGGACATGAAACAGCTCAGCCTGCTTGAAAATAATTATCGAACCGAATGGAACAAAGACAATGCCATTAAGAATATGTAACAAAGCGGTTCATCGTTGTGATTGAGAAAATAAATCTAAGCGTAATTGACTAACGCTTGTCATGCACGTAACGAGCTAGTAACGTCATAGACAGAAATCTTAATAACAGAAACTGTTACACTGTATATTTTGCATATAGTTTCATATCTTAGTATATTAATTATTGTATCATTCCCGAGTATTTAGTGTGGCGTAGGTTCAGAAGAGTTTTCCGAAACTGAACGACCGAATAAATGATATTAACGTCAGGTAAAACACTTCTGAAACAAAACAAAAAAAAACCTGTTAATAGACCAATTCCGATATATTAAAATTCATACTTGGCTCCGAGGCTTAGGGGAATAAAACAAAAGAAATAAATTATTCATTCCTGAACCTCGATGTGATTTCTTTTCTTTTATTCCCTAAGCCTCGGAGCCAAGTATGAATTTTAATATTTCGGAATTGGTCCGGCTATTGAATAAATAGTCAAAATCTGCGTAATGGTTGATTCCTTGCGCTGTATTTTACATAAGGGTCTTCTTTAGACTTCCTCCAAGAAGAAGTTGATTAGTACGTGCTGGATCTCTTGCAAACGGGGTGATCAATCCAGAGGCCAGCTGATACGCTTGAAAACTGAACGCGCCTTTTAGATGTTAGAAGTATTTCCGACCCACTGATCATAGTAGTTTTCCTTACATAACGTGAAGAAAGAAAAAAGAGAATCTAGGGAATAAAGGCAACTTCTAACTTGTGAGATTTCTCCTTGACAAACTCATTTTAATCAAGTTTTAACAAAGAAAATCGTAAGCGTGACGATGGTTTGAAAACCCAATCTTAATTGGTATAGATTTTGGCGATATGATTCGTTCGTTTTCTCTGCATTTAATCATCATTTAATCATCATCACCCCCCCCCGTACTCCCATATATGAGCTATATAGGTATGTGCCGCTGTGAAGGGCATGGTTTTCAGGCAGTTTAGTCTGGGATAGGGTATAGTAATCAGAGATTTTTGGTCTAGAATAGGGTATCATTTTCCGCGAAACTGACCAGTTGCGTGAAGAATTTAGTCTAGACCAGGTTTACTGGCAAATGGCATTTAAAAATTGGTACGGGGGCAGTACGGCATTTTTACTGGCCCCTGGCATCTTAGACTGTGATAGTGAACGAGTTTCTGGAAAATAGCGAGTCTGGAATAGGTCTAGGATACGGTAGGGATTTTTGGTGTTTAGTCTAGAATAGGGTTGCAAAATGCGGCTAAAATGGTCTAGTATGGGTTAAGGGTCTCAGAGTCCCAGCGGCACACCCCCAAAAAAATTTGTAGAGTACCCTCCCCACCCCCCCGGATATCAACTCGAAAGAGTGTTTCATGGACAAATTCGGCTAACGCATTGTTGTACCCAATTCAAACCTTCTGGGAATAAGATTCTTTGTTCACTATATTTTCCTATAATTTCCATGTCAATGCTTCATTGATATGGAAATATGACGAACAAAGAGTTCTAATCCCAAAAGGTTTGAATTAGGTACAGCAGTGCGTTAGCCGAATTTGTCTATAGAGGTTTTGCACGGCAGCCATGTTGCATGGCAGGAACAATGAAAATGTTTTGCATTGGAAAGAACATTCTTTCCCATAGGGAAAAGAATCTATATTGTTCCTGCCATGCAACATGGCTGCCGTACAAAACCTCTATTCGGTGTCCAAACACCTCGAAGTCGGTAAAAAAAAAAAATCCTCAACTGCGCCTCGTTTTTTCAACCCACTTCTCGGTGTTTTGAAATCCTGATGAAACACTCTTCCTCGAGTTTGATATTTTACTTTGTAAAATTCATTAATAATTCATAACAGTTATGACCAATAAATAGGCAGTATTTGAGTCACATGTATACCTTTGTAAACCCCAATACAAATCAACTGAAGTAACTGAGTTGATGAATTATTAAACAGTAGAATTCACTTTTGATACAAACACTGCTCAGCTGATTCATTAACTTTTGATACAGATCTCTACTCATTGTTTCATTTCACAAGTACGATAAAATATTCACGTCCAATCTGTATGGTCTTTATAATGGCTCGTCTTCGGCTCGCCATTGTAAACGCCCAAACAGATCTCCCGCTCATATTTTATCTACTACTTAATTGGGTCTTAATTGTTTGCCGGTGGGAGCTTAGTTCTCCTGGCAACAGATTCTAGCAACATGCCACTGGGATTGATATGCGGAATCTAGATTATGATTAGGCTTAACCGCGGTCAAACGAGAGAAATTTGCAAAGGTGAAGCAAAGTACTTAAAAGTTAAGGTTGTCATTTTCACTGTTTGAAGTTTAATACATTGCCAATACACTGTCAATTTACCAAACGTTTTGAAAGCTTTTTAAAAAAGTTCTAAGCGTTTAAAAACTGTGAACTGCAAAATTGTCGGCGCCATTTGCCAACATAATTTTGATCAGGGACAAAGAGTTTTGGTCTGTTTTCAACGGAAAAAAGCTCATCATTTTGAGAAAAATTAAAAGATATAGTAACGTCAACTAATTTTTTTATACATCCTTGCAATTGTCCATATTTCCATTTAATATGAAATAAAATCCCACTAAATAAAACGAAAAACGCCTCGGACGTTTGACCGCGGTTGGAGGACTGGCACATGAGACCAATCCCCAATCTGGACAAGTGCCGGGGGTTCTTCTGACAAACTTGCGACTAACTTTATCTATAGGGACATCGCCGGTCGCACTTAAGGAATAGTCCATTTCCGAGTTGCTCTTAGCCCCCTTTTCAAACCGAGGCCAAGTGCAAAACCAATCATATGGATGTGAATTGGATTGCATGCATGTGAAAGAAAACTCATTTTCATATGAATAGTTTTTCACTTGGCCTTGGTTTGAAAATGAGGCTAAGAACAACTCGGAAATGGGCTATTGATTATAGAATAGATTAACTCCGACGATTAATTTATTAACATGCAACTGTTAAAGTTAGTTCATCTTCCTGTTTTGATCGGCGAAGAAAATTGTTATCAGTCCAGTCTAGTAAGATTTAATTCATTGTAATCTGTTTATTGCTTGTTTTTCGTTTGTTGGTTTCCTATCTTACGCTTTTGCAATACTGTAACGATTTAAAGTCATGCAAATACTAAGCTTGTTGTTGTTGTTGTGGTTTGTATTGTATCAGTGGTATTTCGCCCAATAGAGCGGTTTTTAATTGAGTGTCTTAAAACCAAAACCAAAGTAATTACTCTGACCAATCACAGAACCCACAGACAATCCGATAAACCAATCAGAACTCGAAGCAAATACATGCAGCCGCCGCCAAGCGCGGGAAAACGCGTGCGAGCAAATCACGATTGGTTTTGGTTTTACTTCTGATTGGTTGAAAAAATGGCGCGAGATTTTTTAGCCAATCACAAAACGTAGCAATGCAAAAACAAAGCAATTGCGAAATTACTTTCGACACTCAATTGAAAAGCGCTCTATTCCAATATACCAATATACCAAACCACGGGGATATTATCTCAAAGACTATAATAAAGGTAATAAAACCACAGCGCCAAACCAATGAACAGTGCCGGATCTTTCGTAGACCTGGATCAGTACAAATCTTGAAATAATAGGTAAAAAAGGCAAACTGATCCTTGCGGCAAGGAGAAGAGATTGAGACAGAACTGAAAATAAAAAACAAGCAGTTGAATATATTTGCTCGATATTTCGGTTTGCAAAATAAACTTTTTTACGCTGGGGCTATAAAACAAAAATGATACAGAGGATATAAAAGGACGGTTACATATAAAAACTTGTAACTTGAAAATACGACATGACATAAGAAAATGAATGATTAAAAAAGAAGCTAAATGTCACTAATTAAGTTCATCATGTCTATACTTATACCCTCGTTTTCTATTATGTCATATTTTAAAAGTTTTATATGTAACGGCCCTAAGTTTATATCCTCCATATTCATTTTTGTTTTCTACCCCCGTAGAAGGTTTGTTTTGCAAACCGAAATATCGGGCATATATATTCAACTGTTTGTTTTTTTTTATTTCACTTCTGTCTTGAGCAATCTCTTCTCCTTGCAGTGAGGATCAGTTTGCCCTTTTACCTGTGCAGGGATTTCGTTTGAGGCCGGAGGCCGGACGAAACGTCCGGTCGTTTGACATGTAAAGTCCGGTACAGTTTCACACGAAATAATTATTTTCTCAAGTATAAACAAATCGCCCAAGTTCGTTTGTTCCACCAATGAATCCGGTACCTTAAAATGTTACCGAAAACCCTGAAAATGGGATGGTTCGACTGAATCGATCACACACCCCTATTATCATCTGCCTATAAATTTCTCACTCATCCACCTCAAGACTCCCATCTAGCTTGCAACTCAGTTCATGCGAGTGTAACGACACCAAAAGTACGTCCTCCAAACACAAGGATGAGAGTTGTATTGTTGCATCGCATGCTGGACACTGGTCCACTGTTATATCTTTTCGAAAAATAAAACGGTTGAAAGCAGTTTTTTCACTTTCAATAGACCTTATCGCGGTTTTTTCAAATGTTAATATTTGCCTGATGGCAAAAATCCATCAATATAGCTGAAAAGAGCACCTTAAAATGAGTAAAATGGCCAAGCTGAGAGCGATATCTTTTAAAATGAACTGCGCTATTCAAACATCAGTTAAATGTTCCGACTTTGCGGAGCTATATCTTGGCTATTCTAAAACCCGCCCGGGTTCTAAAACATGTCGCTCTCAAACCATTTGACATCTTCCTTTTTTATAGCATGTGTCGATAGATTCAGTTTGCTCTTTTCTTTGTCCATAAAACGGCGATAACGTCACTCAAATATTATTTTCATTCTATATGCAGTATTGCTTTGTAATCTATTTTATATTCTTACATTCAGTGAGATTGAATAAAGTCTCTAAAATCAGTAAATATGTCACCACAGATCGAAGATGCCACGCTTTTAGCATGTCTAGTGAAACGTCTATGTTGTAGTTAATTTTTTACCTCAGGTAATTTTTATTTTTCCATTGTTTTTGGGTATGGTAATATATACTAATGAATTTGAAACAGAGGAAAAACAAAAATTACCTGAAATAAAAAATTAACTACAACATCTACATGAAATTTTCCAACTTTGCGCAAAAAGCTACAAAAAACCGCCCTATCATCTTAAGAAAGTCATATCTTATTACTTCAAAATGGCTGTTTTAGTCAGTGTACTTCACCAAATTCGCACCTTTTCTCCATGCTTGATTAGTCCGCCGCGATGGCTCATTAATATGCGCAAATGTCCGGCCATTCTGTCCGATGGGCGCTATATCTCGATATTTTAAAAGATGTCGCTCTCAAACTTAGCCATTTTACTAATTTTAATGACCTTTAATGTGTTCTTGGCCAAAAAACGGCGATAATGACATTCATATATCATGCGTCAAACACAGCTGGAGGTGCCAGCCATCTGCCTGTCTAGTTTTCGTGTTCAGTTAAATCAGCTGTGAGGCACATTGAACTTTTACTCTGTTTCTAGGGGCAAAATCCTACTTAGATATGTAAAAACAACTAAATAGAAGACACATAAGACGCACAATTTTCTCGAATATTGATTATTCCCTCCCCAAAACAAATGCCTCTTGAACTGGTTGTAAACAACAATCATATTCTATAGTATAAAATTACGTTTTTGTTCGGGGTGAATATTCCTCAGGCTACGATTTGGGCACATTCGACTCCCAGAATTGTTCTCGAAACCAGCACGACTTTAATTACTTATAACGAAACGATATACCCGCTTTGAGAAAATGTGCCGAAAAGATTACAATAAAAGTTGAAACATTGCAGATCGAAAACTGGAACACCATTGTAAGTCGAAAGAGGGAGCTTACCATCTTGTGCAAACCAGTGTTAGAATTTGGTCAGATTGGTCAGGAGCCGATTACGAAGAACAGTATGAGAAAGGAGGGAGGGGGGGTGGGGGGGGGGGGGGTAGGACCTTCGATTTTCGGGGCTTATTTCATCCAAACAAAACGGGCGGGGAAGGAGGGCAGTTTAAGATCCGCCGTTGAAAATGAATTTGAATGCGTGTTTCTTAAGTGCAGCAGAAAATAGGGGACGATTTCCGTCACAATCAACTTGTTGTCGTTAAAAGCTCTCGTCCTAATCCCACTTTGTTGGAAGTGACCTGGGAGGGTAATCCTCTTGGCTAAGCGGTTGATAAGAATGAAAGGATCTCAAAGCAGTGAGTGAATTACAAGGTCAAACAGCTGTAAAGGACAAAGATGGATAAAGATAAGCAGAAATCGACTGGGAAGACAACTGAAACTTTGTCAAAAAAAATAACGATCTCTTGTTCAAACCATGGCATCCGTTCGATCGGGAAGATTAAAATTTGTAGCAGGGGTGTAGTGTATAGAAAGCTGATCCGTCTGTTTAACCCCACATTTTACGTTAGCTTCATTTGGGAACATCTGCTTACAAGCATGAGAACTTTAATTTCGATCATTTTTTCGTCGCGTAAACGATTGTCAAAAAAGTGACATGATCAGTAAATGAAGTCAGAAAAGAGATGACGATAATTTCGGTAATGTGAACTTTTATAACAAACCAAACTCGAAAAGAGTGTATTTGTCAACGGGCCGTTTTGATGACAGTTTATTACGTCACGTCCAATTCTTTGGATTTGTTTTCTTGTTTGCAACAGAAACATTCCTCTGAGTCCTTTTAAACTACGCCCACGGAAAAACTCATTCCACAAAGACGAGCAGATATTTTGATCATGCTCAAAATCAGGACTCTTACACAGATGTCGTCCAGGGTGTTTTCTGGATTCGAATTGCTTTGTTTTTATGCAGTAAACAGCACATTTGTCCTTGTCTTCACGGATCAGTTCGTGCGAGGAAGCCGGAATTTTGTTCTGACCTCTTGACACGTTTTAGCCCCATACATGTATTATATATCGTCAAAAGCATAAATTATGTCGTGACACAACTCGACGCTCTTACGATATTTTGTGGAAACCTCGCCAGTGTACACAGCTTTTCAATATAGCTTGATGAAGACGTGTAGTCAAGACATTGGCTGACACACGGCGGCCGCTAAGGGATCACAAACAACGAATCATTCTGACTGGAAAGCGATCGCGTTGGCGCGGCAACTATCTAAGTTCATGCTAATTTGGCGCGAATTTTCCGCTTTGCAGTCAATCTTTTTTACCAATCTGCCAATCAAGCTTAAGTTGCCATGGAGGACAATGCGTTAATTATTATGCGGGGTGAAAAAGTGTAAAAAAATATTTAGTTATTTCAAAGGAGCATGAGGTATGGCATCTGATAATTTAGTGGGGTTGGAAATTGGGAAATAAGCGTTGGACATTCCGAAGAAACAGACGCTATGGATCGATATAACGCTCAAACATGATTGCTTACAGCGTTCAACAACACGCTTCTCAGGACAGCGCAGGCGAGTATTATTGTAACTGGGCTTTGTATTTAATTTTTCAAATAACACGAAGCTTGATCATATAAAGAGCCAAACAAAACAGTTTTTTGTTCTTTCGATCATCTACCTGCATAGTGGTCATGAATCGTTTATAATCGTTGACGTTCTCCGTGGATGAAGTTTAAACTCTTTCGCTTCCCAAATTTTCTAAACTTGGGCTGTTTTGTGATCGAAGGTTTTGACTGGGAGGAAATTACAAGGGAAAAAGTCAACGTACTGAATTGGTGTTTATATTTGGCTTATCTCGTAACGAAAACTCGGAGATTGAACAGTTGATTGGCTCTACCCTTTCTGTGTTCGAAACCAACCGCCACAATCTTTCTGAATGTTTACGCGTTCAAAAGGTGGTTCGTTAAATCTAGCAGTTTATAGTTCTTGCTAATTTCACCGGAACCAGTCAACCTTGAAGTGCCATTTTTTTAACTTTTAAATGGTTTTCTCTTTAATGCATTTTAGAATGACTATAAAATGAGCAATAAAGATATAAAAATAGCAATATTTATAGCGTTTCCTAAATAACATAAACAGAAAACCAAAACGAAATAAGCTTAATTCAAAATGCATGTTAACGGTCAAATATATGTAAGCTTAATACAAATTCAATTTTCAGCTTAAATATCGAAGAAAGAGTTTTTATTTCATATCGAATAACAACAAAAACAATGGACGGTACGTCTCTAAATCTTCTTTGCCTTTTAACCCACAGTAATCTTCAGCACGAACATTGTAGCTGTTATTGCCAGCATTGTGTCACTGGGAACTATTGTGGTGTTGTGCAGTTGGTGTTACAAATGTTGGAAGGGGTCTGAAGACGAGAAAGATGGCAGTACGGAGAGTGACTACGACTCTTCTTCGGACTCTCAGCTTTATGGGGTCCCAGGTCATAAATACCGTGCATTCGCAAGATATTCGTCGCTGTCGGACGTTTCCCCGACTGAAAAGCGGGTCGATTCACCGGGCTATCAGCAGAAATCGCTGAAATTTTCCCAGCCACCTCCTCAGGAATATGATGTGCATGCACCGCAACCTGACGTTTCTAATATTGTGATCCCGCCGGAACCACCCCTGATCGAATCGTCTTCCAAAGAAGACCTGGGAAAGATTTACTTCTCAATCAGCTACGATTCTGGAGAAATGGTTCTCTCGTTAAAAATTCTCAAAGCCACTGGACTCCCCGCCAAGGATTTCAGCGGCACTAGTGACCCTTTTGTGAAAATTTTACTCCTCCCAGACAAGAAACACAAAATGGAGACCAGGATCAAAAGGAAAAATCTCAACCCGACTTGGAATGAAGTGTTTCGCTTTGAAGGATTCCCTCATAACAAGTTACTGACCCGAATTTTGTATCTACAAGTTTTGGACTATGATCGTTTCTCGCGAAATGATCCTATCGGGGAAATAGAAATTCCACTTAGCGACATCGACTTGGGACCTACCACCCTCACATTTTGCAAGGATCTTCAACCTTGTAAACGCCAGGTATGATTAAATTTATTATTAATTTGTTGTGGTCTTCTTGCATTTGTTTGGAAATATATTTAAATATATTCCATTATTCCGTGCGACCCAAATATCGCTCCTGATAATGTTGTAGTTTTGAAGATGTGTTTTCATTGTCCGAGTATTAAATTGGTTTTGATAGTTCGAAATCCACAGAAGGTGGGCCTTGAAAATATATTAAAAGTAACAATAAATTGGCCGTGGCACCTCCTTAATTGTGAAAATTGTTTTCGTTAGTTTATGTGTTAATTCTTATTAAGACGTCGTAAAGGACGCTTTCACACGCACAAAAAAATATATATATTCCATTCAGTGGAATAATATTGTGGCAGATGGAGACCTTATCAGTACAGCTGAAGTACTTAGCTCATAATGACATTTTTTTTTCTGAATAAAAAAATTCTTAAATATTAAAATGGTGTACTTTCAATTTGTAAGAAATACGAACGTGCGGACTGCTATTTAAACGCTCTTTTGTGTAATTGTAATGAAACTGAAGGGCTATAAAAATATCCAAATTTATTTTCCCTTAAAAAATAATTAATTTTAACAAAATAACGTTGGCAAAGTAATAGGGAATTAATAATTTGGAGACAAGTTGTCCGCATATACATTGCTTATCTGAAAAAACAATAAGTTCCGATTTAAAATTACAGGCAAACATATTTTCTGAAAGAAGAAATGTTTGAAGAATCCAGTTGCGGAAATTAAATGGCTTTTTAGACGCAACGCAACCTTTTAACGATGGATAAAATCTCACTTGCTACAAATTGTCATTTTTTTTTGGATGAAATCTTAACAAATAAAATACTGATTGTCGCTATAACTGGATATTTAAGAAAATAATTCTATTTTCATATACTCTTCGTTTTGAGTTGAGCAGTGCAATAATTTTTTTTTTTATACATATGCGTACATTTGTTTATATGTATTTTGAGAGTTATAAAAAAAACAATTGACAATTATCTCCATTGTGGCATTTAGTGTTTAGGGAAATAGAACATTAGAAATTTATAAGTTGGTAAGGAAATTCACAGGAAATGAAGATATAAATAAATTAATACGTTGCCAGCTCTTTACAGATAAAGGGAAATTAAAAGTCATTTTTAAAACCATCGTGGTACCACAATTCATAGATTGGGGATTTTTCTGACAGCAGAAGTATTGAGGGTTGATCATGATAGGGGGTCTGTCAGGCTAAAATGTGAAGTTGGCGGCCTCGCTCATACAACAAAGTGAAGCAAGAGAATTTCTTGAGTGAAGCCATTACAAATTCAGCTTAAACTTTCAACTTTCAGGAATAATACCACCCATGGAGAGTAAAGAGCAACATATACTCTAGGGGATAATATTAAAGAAAGTTAGGAATTTACAAAAAGCAAAAGCTTTTTTTTTTAATAAGAAGGAGTTTTGTAAGATATGGGTATTGTAAAATATGCAACCAGGCATCTTTTCAGGACAACAAGTACAATAATTATTATATTTTTATATTCTGGCCCACCACAGAAACTGAAGAGGACTATCGCCAGATGGTTAATGATGAACTTCTGTATATCTCAGCAGTGCGAGTCAATTTATTTTAAGCTTCAGTAGAAGAAAAGAAAATGATGACAGAGTACATTTTAAGACTTTGATTTTAGGAAATGTATTTTTTCCCCTGAGTTTAAATTTTAGTAACAATTCTCAAATTATTTTATCTTGGTTTCTTATTAATGTCTTTTTATATTTTATTAGTTAGTTTAAATTTTAGTAACAATTTTATTGTAAAAATAGAAAAAAAAATTTTTTTGGAATATTAATTAGTTAAATCTAAGCAAGGGTTCTTTCATATCCCAAATTACATTTCTTAGTGAAGGGATCATATGACATGCTCTTGCCTTGAGCAAAAGTAAAGTAGACCCACTAATATGTTTTGTAAGGCTTAAGTTCTGAACAGGATATTCAATATTACTATTAATCTTTATGAACATCAAGATGGTTTTCTTATCTTGCAAGGGTACTGCTAATGGTCTGAATAAGATAAATTAAAACTGAAATATTTAATAAAGTGCACAAGATACTGGCCAGCATTTAAAATTCAAATTACCAATGCGTAGGTGTAACTAAGTTAGGAAAACCAAAATATTGATATAGGGAGACAATAATTATTAATGATTTCAAAAAGCAAAGAAAAGCATTGATTGGCTGACAAATAAATTTAAAAAAAAGAAGAGTTTCACTCAAGTTACACAAGCAAATCAGGTGTACCGGTAATGAAAGGGCTGGTTTGTTGGTATTAATCGGCTTCCACTAAAGTGCTTTAATACAACTGTCATTTTCTCACACTCTTTATTTCACTGTATTGATTGAAGGTACTAAGTACACCAAAAGATAATTTAAAGTGATTAAACTAGATTTAATGAAAATATTTTAGGATTGATTTTGTTTCCTAGCAAAGAGATGCATTACAGCTGTTGCTAGGCTGTTGGTTTATCAGATGCTATTCTTCTAGTATTTTGCAAGCTGTAGCTTAATATAAAAGACTATTAAACTAGGAAACTAAGATGCAAGGCTTTGCACTAAGTAAAATCATAGGGGGCCTAAAGGTTCCCAACTATGAAATTTGAGAGGTGCCCAGCATTAAAGTTGTGAGAAAAAAGTCAGTATACCTTGTTGCCCATGAAGAGAAAAGTTTGTATCCTGGGGCAACAGCGTACTGCTACAGCACAACTTTGAGGGGAATGGAGTTTGTTGTTGAAAATATTTACAAGCAGTAGGATAAGGTGTGTTAAAAACTGAATTACCAATTTGAAATTTGATCCTGAGCTGACAAAAATAATAGGCGGAAATTGGCTCATCATCATTGGCTCATCATGATATGGCCATTGATGCCCTATGGGAGGGCAGCATGTTTAGGGGCATTCAGCAACATCATGTCTAGGATCAATGTTAAAATACATAAAATCCGCATGGTCATGTTTGGAGCCTTGTATCCCATGTTTTAGCCAAAAGTGCAATACATGCCCTTTTTGCACCAAACCTAACCCTTAAAATATCCAGGCATGCAGAAATAAATTTTAAAAAACTGGAGAATTGTTGGGGCATCATTTATACATGTACACTGATTAGTCTGATATCTTCAATAAACAATCTCTGCCATTTGCCATAGGAACACCTTGGCGACCTTCTTATATCCATCATGTACCAGCCAACCAACAACAGAATAGTGGTGGTTGTCATGAAAGCCGCAAAATTAAAGAAAATGGACTTAATTGGATCTTCTGGTAAGATTATGGTTATTCATCTGTCTGTTAATCTGGAATCATCTCCTAATTTTTTAAACATGAATAATGAATTTAATGAATTTAATGGAGCCGAAACCAATTGTGGAATTGCACACATTTTGGGCATCCTACTGATGAACAGTTATGAAATTCAGATATATTTAGTAGCCACATTTATTTGAGGTCTGTCCCCTTTGAATAATTAAATTAACCTGTACATGATGTACATGTATGAAGTTGGACACCCCTGTAAGACAGAAACCTCTCTAAAGACAGACATCAATAATTATTATTGGCTGTTCCTGGCCAAATTTCACTTGTTTATCTGCAAATAAACTCTCTTTAAAGGCTGATTAAGATGGCACAACTTTGTCGCGTGCAATTTTTTTTGTAGTCTACTCTGTTTACATCAAGCAAAAATTGTATACAACTCACCTCATACAACATTCTATGCGGCTACAAATTTAGTCGTAGGGTTTTAGAAAAGGTTTCAAAATCTTACAACTTTTTTCATGTTGTTGCATACAACCGTTGTGAGCGAGTTGTAGGCTGATTTAGACGATGCAATTCGTGTCGTATGTATGGCGTGAGCAGGTTGCATGTGATAGTTGTAGGCAAAAGTTGTGCTATCAAAATCAGCCTTAAGGCAACAACCCCTCTTGTGGACAGCTAAATCTGGTCCCAAACTAAAAGGTGCATGTCCAGATTATACAGAGCTCATTGTAGTGGACATTGTTAATTATTAAACACTTAATGACTGATCCCTCGGGAAACAGTGAATTTTGTTTCCCGAGGGATCAGCCATTAAGTGATTTGTTAATAGCAACACAAAAAAAAAACACAACACAAGACAGTTTGAAAAGCGCGTCGTGCGCTAGCGGGCAACAGTGCAACGTTACCCTCTGACGTCAAATTTGTTTCCCGCTTTCGCAAATGTTGCCCGCTCAGCACAATTGGCGGGAAACAGTTTGTTTGTTAGATGTCATGTGACAATGAATCAACCAATCAACGCGTGCGTTGTTATGACAAAACCTCCAGCTATATAACAATGTTATATAACAACAAGGCAGTTCAGTTGCATTCTGCAGGTTCAAAGCATTAATGGAAAAAATCTACCTTTAGTTACCATTAATAGAAATCTCTTTGCCTGGTTTGAATTTTGCTATATAATGTTTTTCTTTTTTCCCTTTCCTGCCCTAGTATTGTGCAAAAAAAATCAACCCTCAAATCCTTAGTTTACTAAAGTTGTAGCTCATTTGCTCAGAATGTTGCTAGATATCCTTTTAAATAGGTAACACAGCTACCAGTGATGACAAAAGTTTGTCTGTTTTCTCAAGCTAATTGTATTACTTTAAACTAGTTAATATCTAACTGTGACAATTTTCAATAAATAAACCAAATACATCAAGTGACCTAGAGTAAAAATGGGAAACAATTTTTAGATTTTTGCCTCTTTAAATTTAAAAAACAAAAAGGTAACATGGGTGGGACATTATCCTCTTTCAATCCATTCTTCCCCTTCCAAGGGTTGGCCACTGTAATCGCACTATTGTTGGTATTTGGGGTGTGAATTGGGCAGGGAAGGGAGTGGCTTTAATTCCTCCAAGTGTTTTTAGTTTTCTTAGCAAATAATCAGGGATTGTATGTATTTACATTACAACCGTTGTCATCTTTACACTATCAAGTATATTAAATTGCTGAACACTATATCAGGTTTCCATAATTATTACATAATTTACACATTTTATGTTAATTAAAATCACTTCTATCTGTTTGAATGTACATGTAACTTGAAAATTTTCTGTTAAATTGTTAGATCCCTATGTGAAGATATACTCCATGCATGGAGGAAAGAGGTTAGACAAGAAGAAAACAACAATAAAGAGGAGAAACAAGGATCCAGTCTGGAATGAATCCTTCATTTTTCATGTCCCAGTAGACAAACTAAGAGACATTACATTTGTATTCACTGTGATGGACTATGACCGTGTCACACAAAATGAAATGATTGGTCAAGTCATCTTAGGGTATCGTACCACAGGGACATCACTGCGGCACTGGACTGAAATGATGGGCAATCCTAGGAAGCCTGTGGCGCAGTGGCATAGACTACAACTTTACTAATCGATTAATGAGAAAATTTGAATTTATTATATTGAGCAGACTACTGCAATCTTGAATGCTCAAAAATTTTGTTGGAAAACAGGAGTATGGGGCGAGTCTGTATGCCAGCACTAAATTTGCACTGCACAACAGCATCCACGGGGAATCACTTTCTAATTATTAGGAATTTAAAAAGAGAGGTGTTAATTGAGACAGTGGACGTCTATTGCATGAAAAAAAGGCAATTCTTAGGTGGTAAAATTGTCAATAATAATAATTTATTAGGCTGAATTAATTAAGCTACAATGTATTGTAATTTCATTGACTTTTAGGTTTGGTCAGATTCCTTTCAAACCCTTGACCCAAGACTTGAAAGAATGAGCAACATTATGCTTTATCTATTTAATTACATAAGTGGGCAAATTCCATTTGTGGGTATACTTATTCTGAGCATCCTCCCATCCACTTGACACACAAGAACACATAACAACACACATGTACATAACAGACATACAACACAACTCACGCTCCTACAGGTTAAATTCTCATGGGACTGCTTTTTATTTTGAAGAATAATGCATTATCTAGAGAATGTAAACTATCACTTAAATCCAGCAGACAAAATATATATAGATGGGTACATTTTAAATACTGGATGTGGAATTATTCACAAGGAAAGATTATTAATTTTACTCTTTAAAACAATGAGCCCAATTTAAATAAAATAACACATCTTATTTTTTCAATGAAAGACCTTAACATTTTCAGTTTTATGATTGAGTTCCAAATCACTCAGAGGTATTTTTGGCAAACATACCATTAATAATAAATGTGCAGTTACTGCTGTACATAATTACAATGCCATAGTAAAAAATCTAAACTAATACATCCTTGAAAAAAAAATTGTTTGAATCTAATGCAGAGTCATTTTACGCAATCAATAGGCTACCTTATATTAATATAATATTAGGTTTCAATTTTTTTTTTCAGCTTGGACAGACAAGCCATAAGATAGAATAGGCCTTTATCATGCGCCGTCATTTTGTATAAAAACAAAAGATTTTTGCCCGCCCAACCTCATTTTCGACATTTTCACTGCAAGGCTAGACAGGCAAAAACAAAGCTTTTTATTCTCCAGGGAGTCCGCATGCCTGCCGCGTGATAAAGGCCTTATATATACTGCTTGAAAGATCACCTTAACAAATAGATTCCATTCTGTCATGCCTCATAGCACTCGACTGTGGTCGTGACTGCTCAATATTTTTTTCTAATTTTGGTATTTTCCACGTCAACAAAACTACTTTTTGGTTCCATTTCATGTTTTTAATTTTCAAAAGCTTATGCTTCACTTGCCCTATTTTCAAAACTATCCGCCATGCATGTTGGACGAAACAGAGAAAACAAATTCTCCATGACGTCAACTGTGCGTCGGTACTCTAATAGATCATAGGTGATGACCAATCAAAATGCACGTAGAATTCAGTGTATTGTATAATTTAATTAGCAAACCTTATCTGAGCATTATGTGAATGCCAAGATGTTCAAATATGGCATGTGGGTATGCAGATTTACGTTCCATCATACAAACAGCTGTAAAATGATAATTCACAAACCTATATCTCGCTTCTAAAAGCAAGATATAACCCTCAAATTTTAAGGTCTTGCTAATGTTAAGGTGTTCATTCATGGTTTTGCTGTATGATCAAAAATTACTAATTAAGGTAAAGTCGCACTCGAGCCACAAATGGCCCACACGGCCGGAGCTTAACCCAGTTTCTGTTAGCATGAAGCAACTAGGAATATTGCTACTCCCCCCTGGATGGGATGCTAGTCCATCGCAATTAGACAACATGTCTAATGATGTTAAGGTGTTCATTCATGGTTTTGCTGTATGATCCAAAATTACTAATTTAGACAACAAGGTGGTCTATATTTACATGCAGGTGCGAAAGGTTATCAACATTTGCACACTGCAGATGCTATATATACAACTCAGTCATGATGTTGAACAACGTTCTTGCAATTTAATCCAATAAGGCAGTTGTGACAAAAGGGAGGGTAAATGAAAACATTAAAAATCTAAGATGTACATTTTGTGTTAGTTAGATCAAAAGACAGATCACCCAGCTCTCCTGTTAGTGTTAGTCTGCAAGAGTTTGCCCACTGTAGGGAGGCACATACAGTGTGCTGCTCCCAAATAAGCAACACAAAACAATGTATATTTAAAAAATATTGTTCATTAGAAATGGAAAGATTACAACAAAATGGTGTTAGTAATAAATTATTAGGTTGTACATCACAAGTTGTGATTTTCTATTGTTCTGAGAAATACTCCAATAAGCAAGTTACAGATAGTGGGAAGCAAAGAAAGGGTACCAAATAAAAAGACATTTAAACTGCTATTGAAGAGGAGTTAACCAGAAGGTGCAGGGACAACAGTGAGAATCCCTGTGTTTACATTTCAAATTGAGCCTTTTCCCATTATTTTTTCATGCACTTGAATCAAAATCTGCCAGATACAATCAAAGAACATTCTTCTTTTGAAGCCATTAAACCTAATTTTGATAGTTCCTGATCACGAGAAACCGGATAAAATAAAAAAGGGTAAAATACAACCAATGCATCTTGAGTCTACTGAAAAATGCAATAACCTAGTGAAGAAATACGCTTCAAAAACCACAAAGATTTGACTCTAACCACAACATTGGTCTTTTATTTTAAACATATCAATAAATACTACCTTCAGTTAACACCTGTGCAGTTAATGAATAAATATGTAACTACTCCCTTGTCCCTTCAGCCCTAACATCAACCATAAAATCTCCTTACTTGTAACATAACTACAGTGGAACCTCTACTAACAGCCACCTCTCTACAACAGGCCATGTTTTCTTGTACCGACTTCTTATTCATTCAGTCAAATCCTCTAATTGATAACCTCCCCATAATGGCCACCTCTCTACAACAGGCCATGTTTTCTTGTCCCGACTTCTAATTTACTCACTCAAATCCTCTAATTGATAACCTCCCCGTAACGGCCACCTCTTTACAACGGGCCATGTTTTCTTGTCCCAACTTCGAATTCACTCACTCAAATCCCCTAATTGATAACCCCCCCATAACAGCCACCTCTCTACAACGGGCGATGTTTTCTTGTCCTGTCTTCTCATTCAAATCCTCTAATTGATAATCTCCCCATAACGGCCACCTCTCTACAACAGCCATGTTTCATTGTTCCGACTTCTCATTCACTCACTCAAATCCTCTAATTGATAACCTCTCCATAACGGCCACCTCTCTACAATGGCCATGTTTTCTTGTCCTGACTTTGCCTTCACTCACTCAAATTCTCTAATTGATAACCTCCCCATAACAGCCACCTCTCTACAATGGCCATGTTTTCTTGTGCTGACTTCTTCATTCAGTGAAATCCTCTAATTGATAACCTCCCCATGACGGCCACCCCTCTACAACGGCCAGAAAGGTCTGTCAGAAGGTGGCTGTTGTAGAGAGGTTCGATTCTATTCATTAATTCATGCAGTCTCGGTAGGAATGCTTGACCTGCTTTGACTATAAACTAGAGTTAATATTAGGACTGAAAGGGTGCATGAGAATACAAGAACATGATTATAGAAACTATTAAGAAACAGTCTATAACTTATCAACAGTTTAAGTCTATTGAGAGTCTACTTACATGTATTCCAGTTACAATATTTATGCACTTTGCAGGGTGCAATGTGCAGTTCCAGAAAATATCCATACTCCCCCCATGGAAGGTTTTTTGTTTAGTACCCCCCTCATCCCCCCAGGAAATTCCAGTTTAGCTTCATACTTTGCTTCTAAAATGTTGGCTTTTAAGACCCCCCTCCCCCCTAGGAATTTCCAATGACCTTCCATGGGGTGGGTATGGATTTTTTCAGAAACTACACAATTAAAGTATATCTACACATTTACGTAGTGAAATATTGACAAATTAATACTTAACAACTATTAAATTTACAGTCGCGAATCTATAAGTTGAAAATAAATTAACAAAACAAAGATTAATATTTTATTCTAAGAGTACAATAAATGGTGCAGCATTTTAACTCTGACTTGCTTAATTTAAAGGTGTTTATCACACTTTTATATGCTGTCTTTTTATTTGTAATTTCAAAGTATTAACAGTAAATTGCAGCATAAATTCAGTTTTGCCTATTTAAGCCTCACATAGTATTTCAATGGTTTAGGATTAAAGAGCCAACCTTTAACTACAATTCAAAGGAAAACAATTCTTTTCCATTGGTTTAACAAGCATTTAAATAAAAGATGCAGTTACAGGGACAATAGAAGTGAATTAATTATTGCAAAACACTCCACACAGGTTGAGTAAAATAAATGTTTTAAAAAACACCAGATCAAGAAAGTATAGCTACATATAAAGTGATGCAGTTACAAACCGAACCTGTATCCATGTAAACTGTGTCAATTAAAGTGCCGCAACTCATGCAGTCACTTGAAAATATTATTGATTTTACTATATGCACAAGAGCCAAGGCATCTTGACACCCCTCTAAGATGGAGGGTTTAATAATGATGCAGATACACTCAGTATCTCATGCCTTGTACCTTATCTACAAATTATTTAAAACTTCTACAAAAACCAGCTGAAATTTAGCTGACAGTGTATATTATATATTTTAAATTATTATTAATAACATAACTGTATTTACAAATCCTTCATGCAGTTACAACACATGAAATAGATTGATGTTACAAGCAAGGGCTTCTGGTAGCTGTAGTTAATTAAGACACGCGGAGACTGGGCCAAATGAGTAGTAAAAGTAAAAAATCACGAGAAACTGCTTTGGCAAAATAACATTATGTACAATTTTGTCAAATAAAAAAAGTAATTCCTTGAATTTTACCACTCACTTGGCCCAGTCTTTGTGGATATGCTATACAACTACAAGAAGTCTTTGCACTTGTGACTTCACATATGCCTGCTGCATCAAAATAGTTAGTTTTTACAAATTTGGGTGCTGACTGCAAACCCTGTTTTGGTTAGATAAAATATTACTACTTGAGTTAACTTTTGAATTTTTGACAAATTTTAACTATATTTAAATTCTCGTGCTCTCTCACATTCATAATGTTTAAAAATAAAAATTATATTGTGAGCTTTTCCTAATTATTTTATACTACAGAAGACCAATGCTCTGTAGTAATTAGTAATAGTAATTGGACTGAGTGGAGTGCAATTCAGGGAGTAATCGGGCGAGTAATTTCAAGTCGGCCAAGCACGTAGTGCAAGGATGATTTGAAATTACTCGCCCGATTACCCCTGAATTGCACGACACGAAGTTCAATTACTAATTAATTGCATCAATAACAAAATTCGAGATTAAAAAGTCTATGTGGAGTTTTTTGTACTCAAAACAACAAGGTTATTTTCTATCAGTTTGAAAGCAGGAGGAAACAGCAAGAAAAAAGAACATTTAAGTGCACCTGATTGATGCGCACACAACATAGGTGTCCAATTACAGCTATCCAATTACAACTTTTTGTAATTGAACAGCTGTAATTGGACACCCACATGACCACGCACCAATTACGTGAGAAATAGGCGCGCAGGATGACCAATCACAATCGAGAATTTTGTTATTGATACGATTAATGAAATTATAGTGTATATATTATGTAACTGTATATGGTTTTAAAAAAAATTCAAATTCATTTCAAACTGCAATGTTATTGAACCTGTTTAAAGATAAACATTCAGTTTCATTTATTTATAATAAGAGATTCATTGCCCATTTTCAAAAAATATTCATCAGTTAATACTGAAAAAAAACAACAGCATTTTAAAGTTACATGTTGTAGTAATGTACATTTCTAAAGTCAGACCATACGTAGTATGCTGTATGGCCTAATCTCCCATTTTTACATGATCTTAGTTAATAATATTAAATTATAACATTCGTTTGGTAAATGTCCCACAAGCCAAGAAAGGTTGTTAAACTTCCATTTCCATGTTAATTAAGCCAATCTCATGATTGGTATTACAAGTGCCTCAAAACTGGTGCCCTCGCAAAGTAGCTGGGTTGGTAACTTAATTTTGACAGACCTCATCATTTGGGCGAGCGTCTTTCAGAACTGCAACAACTCGCCCGAGAAGATTTGACACTTGCCTGGGTGAGTGCTTAAGTTCCATTCTTGAAGTACCAATTAGTGCTCTTTGGGCATTAGGCCAAGAGTCAAGGCCTTGATTGGAATAAATGCATACTATGATATAGGTGGGTACCTATCTGACAAGCTTCTTGGACCCTGGATTGTTGACCCATAAGACGATCCCATGCTTGACAGGGACCTGGAGTGAGAACCTAAAGGTGGAATTAAGGGTCGCCCAGCAGCATCAACCTCATCATGCAAATGTTTGTAATGGAAACTGCTTCCTCTGGGACGGAATTCAGAAGTAAAGTGCTAAAAAAGAAAGTAAGAATTAGATCACGACTTTTGACTCAGGGAGGTAAATTAGCACTGACTCTCCCACTAACAACAACAACAACAACAACAACAATGATTCACCCACTCGCAATGTTAAACAGTCATTGGGTGTATTTCTAGCTGAGTAAAAAAAGAAGGGGTTCCAGATGGGGGTCCAAATAGCGGTCCAGATAGGGGTCCAAATGGGGGTCCAGAAGGAGGCCAGATGGGGGTCCAGATAGGGGTCCAGACAGGGTCCAGACGGGGTCCAGACGGGAGGGTCCACGTTTTGTACCGACCCTACAGTAATAACTAAAAACTGAAAAATTCTCACAGACAAATGAATGTCACCAATAAACAAGAACTCATAATGAACTCTCAATTCAAAGAATGGAACTCTTTACCAAAATAATAAGAGTCATTGAAGAGCAGTCAGTGGAAGCTTTCAAAATGGCTGTCATGTGCCATGTTTAAAAATGCTGACCCCGGAACTTTTATTACTATTGTTATTTATTTAGCACTCACACCTAGTTGTCTCACATTACTTTTAACACTAACACATGCACATTACATATCTGCTGTGATGGGTTATGCCTTTTGCAGATCACACAATTAGAATTATTCAACTATCATAAGTAGGAATTTACAGTATTCAATGAACATGGCAGGTTGCTTGGTTACTTACCCCTGAGTCATCATTGACAGCAAATACTGGAGCAATGTAATCATCCTGGCTAAATTCATTGTTTTCTGTGTCAAATATTGCTGCCATTGACCACAGTGGTAACAGCCATCTGGTTATCTGAAACAAAACACATTTCAGTAATCACTGATCATGCAAGTATCGCAGAGCCAAGATAACTGAACTGTTTATAGTACTTAAGGTACTCGGCATGTAAGGTAAGTCTTCACAAGCCTAATGGCTCACAACTGCCAGAGCTTAACCTGGTTTCTGTAGCATGAAGCGACTGAGAGTATTACTACTCCCCCCTGGATGGGATGCTAGTCTATCACAAGGTTACCCCCCAGCATTATGTTGCCGGTACCCATTTATACACCTGGGTGGAGAGAGACATATAGTGAGCTCCTGTAATTGTTTAGTGTGTAGCAACCCGCCACAATTAACTTTAGTTATTTGCGGGTTGCTACTATAATTTGTTTTATTATTATTTGTAAATAAATTGTTGTTGTTGTTGTTAGACAACATGGAGCAAAGTTTCTTGTCCAAGGAAACAACACGATGGAAGAGACCAGGCTCAAACCAACAACCTTCAGATTGAAAGTCTGACGCACTTACCACTAGACCACCACGCCTCCACACAGGTACATGATGTACATGTGTGTAAAAGAATTGGAAACAAAACTCTTTTTATTGGTACAACACCAATAAATAATAATATGTTTTTGTGTTCAAAAGGTACAATTACCATCATGGCTATAACTGAACACAAGTTACTTGATGTATTATTTTCTCTGTATGGCTTAGCATGACATATTTTGTCTAGGTGCACTTGTAACTTACATTAACTGTGATGTAAACTGCAGTGTAGCCTGCTTTATTTGTGAGCTGCAATGACAAGATAAAAAACTGTCAGCTGTGAGGATTCTTCAAGGTTTTCTATTGTCTAAAAACATAACTAAATTTATCTGTCGTGGTACAAATTTTTTGGTTAAAAGATTTTCAAACCAGTTTGATTTTTGTTTTCCTTTGTCTCAGATTATGATAATGAATCTCAGACAAATTAAACCACAACATAAACACATGGAGTCCAGTGACGAGAATGTCTTTGATGGGACTTAAACATGAAGTTTTGGTATAAAAGGCTTAGCTCCTCCCCCATTTCACACCTTCTGAGTGTGAAATGCAAATTAAGGCATCTTTCAGTCACAAAACACGGTTAACTTTCGCATCCTTTAATTATAATTTGCTTCACCAAGACTTTACCTAAGCAGAAATAGAAATTCATTACGGACTTCTGATATAACTTTCATAATAAAAGTTTTTCCAAATTGTGTTACCAATGGTCTTAGTAATGATGCATGTTTGTTGTCAGTTGTTAATGCTTCAGTGGTTAATTGATGACTGGAGGTGAGAATGGCCAGGCCTGGCTCCTTTTGTACCGGAATTTCATGTTTAAAGGTTTAGAGCTTCAGTTTTTCTTGAATAGACAAATTATTTCACTTACAAAAATTCCTTGACAATTATTCTTTGGTCCCGCTGCGACAGAAAAGAGAACAGGTTTTCATTAAGATTTATAATAAATAACAGGTTTTTTTAAACACAGTGCAAACTTCATACAACTTGCATTGGAATGGAACAATTTTCTTGCAACTTGTATCAGAGCATGTTGTAATATTAAAGAAACTGCATCCATTACACATTGCAGTGCACAAATTATTATTCTGCAGCAGTTATACATGGTTGCAGAGAGCATTTTGCGCCAGTCCACAACTCATTGGACTGTTGCTATAGTGCAGAAAGCGCAAAACTCTAAGAGGATCTGAGGGCATGCTTGCATATAAATTTTTTGAAACAGTGCATTTTGGTAGTCTTTGTAGCTACCAGTATCTATAAGTTAACAATTTGAGTAACCAATAACGTACTGTTTTAAAGGGAACCTCCACTATAAAAACAAATTGACGTAAAATTGTTGGAAATAATGTTTAAATTTCAATTATGTTAATAACAGGTGGAAATATAATTTTAGTGTACACAAAATTGGATATGAATATCGCCTATTTTCACTTTTAAATTTCCTGTGTGCCACCAGTTTTATATTAGCAATCCACAATATACAATCTAGTATCTATCAATATGCACAGTCCAGTCCACATTTACATTTACATTCCACAGCCCGCTTCAAGCACTCCTTAGGGACGGACTATTTTATTGTTAAGAGGGGGGGTGGGGGGTTGGGCAATTACTAAAAAAAAAAATTCCTGCACAGCAAAAGTAAAGAAAAAAATAATGCACAGCGAGCGAAAGGAAAAAAAGGTATGAAACAATCCCGAAAAAAAAATTCTTGCACAACATGCGAGACGGAAAAAAAATTAATTATCAGTAAAATTGCCCAACACCACCACCTCCCCCACCCCCCACAAAAACAACATTGTCCACCTTTAGTAGGCTACAATTTCAGGTCTATAGTTTTTTCTCTGATCGACTAGGTACTCTTAGAAAAAAACATACGTTTAGAACTTTGTATATTTTTTTTCGCTTTAAAATCCTTGAAACCACCTACTACAAGGAATTGGGATTGTTTAAACACAGGCATTTTGGAGAATCGGTGATGGGGTTTCGATTAAATTAACAATATCAACATGATCGATCAAATAGCGTGACATAAATACGAGATGTGTGGAATTTGAACGTGACTCCACAGAGTAATGCTTGAGAATTGTTTACTCAGCAGTTCTGTGACCTGTTGAGACGTGTTTTATTCAACGATTTATTCGATCTAAACTCGACTGTTTGACAATTGATTTGGTTAGAAAAATTCAACTTGCTTTCCTTTTACCAGAAATAGATCGCATCCGAAAATCACAGAGATTTAATTTTTAACAATTCCGTCGAAATTAGAACGGTAAATATTTGAATAATAGTTGCTGACATCACTGATTACGCCATTTCTGAAAACCGGAAGTAAACTGGGTACGGTGTTGGCCGCAGCAAAAGCGATTCCCGGGGCAGGTGACCCGACAGGCCGAAAAAAAAAAGAGGGTATTTTAAGAACTGACTCGTCGCAGAGCGACGAGCCAGTTAAAAATAGGTTTTTGTACACCGAAATTTCCTTCCTATTTGTTATTGAAAAAAATCGAAATTTAGACTTTATTTCCAACAATTTAATGTAAACTTGTTATCACAATGGAGGTTCCCTTTAAAGCAAACACACCTTGGAATTTTTATAAACATGCAAGGTAGAAATTTACAAGTTCAGGCTTGAAAATTGCCAGTTCTTGACAATGTTACCAGGGAGAAAATAGACTGTGCACCAGCAATGATGCAGGGCTGTTCAGTAGAGGTTTTTCTGTCTTATAGAAGATAAACAAAGCAGATACTTACTGACTTTCATGACAATATCATGTATAATGCTGATCAATGCCGACAGTTCAAAAATAAAAATTATCCTGGAAATAGAGAAAAGTCAAAACAAAGCTGTTAAGAACAAATGAAGGCTGGGACAAGAGTGACAGCATACAATCACAATTTCATGTACACTGTATAATTTTATTATTATAAATAATAAATTCCTTTAGTTCAACCTCCAAAGACACCTCAATCATTCTAACTATTTAAATATCAAAATTAAAAATATTTATTAATGATTAATTAATATTAAAATAATGATTATTGAAATTTGTTATAGGTAGTTTGTTCTTACCCCCACAGATCTCTTTTCTGTGCAGTCCTATTATCTGCCAACATTCGCACATTGTTAAGTTCCCTGAAAAGAAAGGAAGATTATACATATCAAAACTGCACTGATGCTTAATAAATTACTACACAGTCATATACAAGGACATTTTATATCAAAATCACTAATTAATTTTGTCATATAATCAGTGCGACACACCTTACTGTGAGCACCCAAAAAACTTTATTGCAAGTTTCCATGATAATATCTCCAGCTAATTCTTAAATATAACTATTTTAAATTTGCAACTGCGGATACAGGTAGGTATAAAGCAATAAAGTGATAAAATCTTCACATTTTGTAAGTAACTTATTACACTCCTGTGATAAACATGAAGTGACAAGATTACATGTGACCATGCTCAACTTTGCGAGAAGGCATGCCCATTAATTGAATTTGCGCTCTCTGATTGGCTAATTTGTAAAAAAGTTTGTTGGGTTCTCAGCATGTTACACTGTAAGTGGTTGACTGCAAGGCTAATGTTTATAAACCAAGATATATGTTGGTTTACCTTGTAATTAAAAGTCCTGAGACCATGAAAACTTGAACAACAATAATTTCAATGCTTGACAAAAGCAACCATTCAGGTTCTGTAAGAAAACCCAATAAAATATTGATTAAAGAAATTTATACAAATTAAATAAAATAGCTTAAATCTTTTGCCAGCTTAAAAATTGTACAATGTAGCTATAATATTTATTAAAAATTACACGTCAAATTATGTCCAAATTACTCTCTGCCAAGTTGCATCACTTTCTTGTTTTTTATTGCCGAGCTGAGATTGCGCAGTACAGCCTGAACGGACGTTGTAATAATTATTCATCTTTAAGAAGAGAGGATAGGTAGCCAGGAGTGTCCATTAAGAATTTTACAAGTCAGAGGTGAAATTTTAAACTCAATCAATGTGTGCTTTAACAGGGAACCAAGCTAAGTACTGTCACAATGAGGATAGCGTACCTGCACATTCATTGTACTCATTCTTCATTGTTGCCAGTCCCACAATTGCTGTAATCAGTATGACAAGGAATACTACTACCAACACTCTGTTAGAGTATCTAAAAAATATATTTTAAGGAATTTAATTTAATCTTCAGTACAGTGTACAAGAAAGTAGTTTGCCATTATCAGATTGGCTGTAATGAGAATACAGTAAACTCACTTAAGACGGACACCCCTCTAATAACAGACAGCTCTCTAAGACAGACATCACTGTTACATGTATTAGCTGGTTCATGTAACTGAACTCTCTATAAGGAGGACACCTCTCTCCCAAAGGTGTCCAGGCTTAGAAAGAGTTAACTGTACTCTCATGTAAAATTGATGGTGTTTATCGTCAAAAACATTAAAAAGAGCCCTTATCCCACTGACCACGCAAATGCCAAAACTGCCCATGACAGGGACCACCATCCTTCTAACATTTGTGATGTCATCCCTCTTTACAACAAAATATGTCTTTTATAACTAACTCACTGCAGAAGGAAGAAATCTTTCAAAAGGTGCCCAAATGAGAGAGATCTCATAAATTGGGCTAGAGTTACATGCCGGCTTAAAGGGTTAATATGGGACACCAAAGGAGGTTAAAAACAAAATCATACACAACACTTAATAAAAAATAGATGACAGAGCTCTACAAGGATTTCAGACACAAAGTTGTTTTGAACAGAGGCCATTATAGGGGAGGGGCCAGGGAAAGGCCATAATGAAGTCCAGAAGGGTCAAATTTCTTGACGTACAACTTTGAATTACATTTTCACACCCATCCTTTATTTTATACATGTAACAGACCCTGACCTTGTGAGCAAGTCTGAATTCCACTGAAATGAAAACAGTTGTTCTGACTTGTACTTGTTGGCACATACCTTTTAAACCTATCTTCCTCAACTCTCATCATTCTGGCTGCTAAACGACAATGAAAATTGGTGACTATGAGGAACTGTTGAGAAAAAATCAGCTATTAAACCCAATACACTAAATAAATTGAAACTTCATTAAGTTTTGCGTGTCTATAAGGTAAACTAAGTATTAGCATTTCAATAAAAAAATACAGTTGAAACTCCCATAAGCAGATGACCTCAAGAAACAGAGAAAGTGTCCATAAATGGAGGAGGCTGCTTACGAGAATAATTCTCATAATAGAATTCAAACAGGGTTTTTTCTGATTTCAAGGCAGCCCTAGCCTACATGTAAGTAGCAGGACTGTCATTAAGGGCCGGGGGCTGGGGATTTCCCCCGGCTTCTATGAGCATGAACCCCAGCTACTTTCATAGGAAACAAAAGAAAAATAAAACCAAAAGAACTTCCCTGCTATTGAATTACCAGCCTACTAATTGCATATACCCAGCAACTTGAAATCTTAGTGACAGCCCTGAAGTAGAGTTGTTTACTTACAAGAGTGTCCGCTCAGAGAGCTTCGTTGGCACATGTACAACATTGTAGATGTAGCTACAGTTGGTCATTTCTAAGTTACCTTTATCCTCTTTTTCAAAGTAAGGCCAAGTACAAAACCATTCAAAGACATGTGAAAATCAGTTTTATATCCAACTCAACGAAAACCAATATATATCCATAAAAGTTTTTGGACTCATGTCCTCACTTTAAAAAGAAGTCAAAGGCAACTGGGAATTGGTCTATTTTTCACAAATCAACTTACTTGAGAAACTTTAATGAACTGTGATACCAAATGCAGGGCAGTGATAGCCAAATACAACCAGTTTATTCCACTGAAACAAAAATTGTAAGCACTGCATGATCATGGTAGTAATGCATTAATTTTGTGAAAGTGAAATTTCACTGCCGTTTTTTTTTAGGGTTAATAATGTTGTTTATATCACCTTTATTTCATTTTCAATCATTTTTCTTTTGCTTGAAGAAGATCCACTATGTTTTAGCGGTTTAAAAACTCCCGCCAGGGCCTGAAATTTGCGACATTTTGAGCACGGCCTAAAAGGTACAAACAATGGTGGATTTGTGACGTCATTCTTGTATTCGATCACAACAAAACCTGGTGGAGAAGGGAACGAACCCGGGGCTAAAATACGCGTCGCTTTCAAACATATTTAATCGAAAGAATCCTTCCACAAGTTGCCAAAACTCCACTGTAAAACAAGTGATGTGCTCAGTTGTAAACACACTAATGACGTCACTAGAACCCAGGTCCTTGTCTAATATGCCCAACTTGCGTCGCTTGCACTCTTTTGAGTAAATGCAAAATAATATACAATCACATTCAAGTAAGGAGACATTGTATTATCGTAATCTATTACACTAAGAAACAATATTATTATGTGTTGTTATCAGCAGTAAACTGAATGTCAGTCTCACCAGAGGATACATTCCACAATGCCACTGTAGAATATAATATACTGATTTAAGAAGGGAATGACGATGAGAATGCAGCTTGTACAACTAAAGAATAAAACAAATACATACATTCAAATGAAAGCTTTAACTGAGCTGAACTTACCCATGGTACTGTTCACTTTGTGATTGAAATTATATTTTATTAATTAAGCATTCCCTAGTTTTAAGCTCAAACACTCTTGAAAGTGGAGAGGGAGAAAGGATTTTGCATCTTATCCATCAGTTAGTACATAATACAAAATGTACAATCCTGTACTTCATAATTATGCGGTATCTTCAGGGCAGATTGTGTGGCAAAAGATAGCTATTATTGTAAACATACAATGTATGTTGACCAGTGGTTGGTTCATGTAGTATGAAAATGTTAACAAAGAAGTTTCAAGGTTGATTACCTTTATTGCACAGATAATGATTGTTACGATGGCCAGTACTGCCAAACAGCTATCCCTAAAGAAGCACATAAAAATCATTGATAGATTAATTAAGTACATATACAGTACCGGGCAAATGTAAGTTGACAGTCTCTTTCAAGTCGAGGATCAAGACTCGATCCTCGATCCTCGATCCTTGCGAGGATCGAGCATCGAGGATCGAGTTGGGTTTCGAGTCTTTCGAGTCAAGCATGGAGACTTGAAAGAATCGAGAAAGTAATGAGGTTGTCGCTTGAAGAATTCCTCAAGAAAATAATCGAACAAACGGACCGCACTTCAGGGAAAGTGGTAATAGGAATTCGAGAACATTCTATACTATACATCATTGTATTACTAAGAAATACATGTACCAATGAATGACGTTTGGGTCTATAACGTTCTTGAGCTACATGTACTAATTAACAATTACCATCAAAATGACAAGTGTTTGGTATGTTAACCACCTGATCATGACTGGTAAGCGCACCATTAAACTGTTGTTGGAAGTATGTACATATTGTGGTTCAATTGTGTCTACTGTGCATGTGGGCTTTGACACTACATGTATAATGCTATCAAAGGTGTCACAGGAAGTTTGTAAAGTAAACCTGAAGTTTGTTAATAGCACCACCAACACCAGAATGACAGCTGTAAGAATGATGCAATCCATTTATCACCAGGCAACACAAAAGAGATCGCATATAAAATTTGCTAAAGGTTAATGGCACCAGACCTGAATCATAAGATCTTTCTGTACTTTCTAATAATAGAGTGACTAAATTCTGCAAAAGCTGACACCTTGAACATTAAAACTGATCCGATCGAACCTTTAAATACTCTGTTCTTTTCAGGTGGCTCCAAGTAGTCATTTTCATTCAAATGCAAATTCAAAAAGAGTGAAAACGTCAAGCAAAACTGCATTTGAATGAAAAGACCGATCTCTTTATTGCCGAGCAGTTAGTCAGAGATATTTGCAGGGAATTAATGTTTCGACATGCAATAAAAGACACACTCATTTGTGGGCGTAAATTGGGCATGGAATATACTGGCAAAGCTCAGATAGAACCCACCGACCGGATAAACCCACCAGATGAGGGGCCTCGGCACATGGCGCCATGCCGAGGGGGTGCCTCATGCCTGTACTGCAAGGCGGGCACCGACGTTGGGGTAATGTCCTGGGGCCAAGTTAACCCAGTCCAGCAAGTATCGTATGCCCCCTCCCTGACGGGGCTTCAGCACAGGGTTGAAGGGGTGCTGCAGGCAGCAATTCCCACCCTTAATTTATTGATAAGACTTAATGAGTAAAAGTTTTCCATCAATCAAACTTAGTAAGCAACTAAGGTCTAAGTAACGGAGCAATTATAGCATAGGCAATGAATAAGTATGGGAGGGAGGGAGGGATCAATTTTGCTGTGGAGAAACTTGCAGCCTTCTGCTATGAGGGTGATTGAGAAAGGTCAAGTGCCAAATAAGGAGCAACATGTGAAATGAGGCCGTAGAGATGATTGTGGGCTCAGATTTGATGTTGCTTTCTTACATTACTATTATTTTATGCTAAAATATCATTAATAATTTAACACTGAGGAAACTTTCTGTGGTAATTTAATTATAATTTCAGGGCTCGAAATTAAAAAAAAAAAGTTCAGTCGCCATTTTGCGACTAGATACGGAAATCAAGTCGCCAGTTCACAAATTTTGGTCGCAAAACTAAGTAGCAACAATTAGTTAAACAAAAACTTTGACTAACAAATGATTAACAAGACTGAAATCTTTTATTACTTCAACAGCTTTCACGTTATCTCTAATGATGACTGTACATGTACAGAACGAAACATGCAATACTATAAACTTGGCCGCCACAATCGTAACGATCAAGACATTTTTCTCGATCTTAAAACTAGTGTACAACTCAAAATTATATTTTTTGGTGAAATTAGCTTCCAGAAAGGATACAATCTTGAACATATCCACTTGAACGTCCGTCACCGTTGCGAAATTGATGATACTTTGGCCGATTCCACCTGGCCGCGATCGGCCGCGATGACAGCTCTAATCCAGCGGTTTAACAAACAAAAATATGAGCCTGCAATGCATATGAATAAGAAACCACTGCAATGGCGGCCGCGATCGAGGGACTAGCGTTGCGTCGTAACATTGCGGGTAAATTACGAACAATTTTACCCCATATCTTCAAATTTCTACGATAATCAAGGTACACAACAATATATTTTTTTCATTTCTTTATTTATTTCGGCAAAAATAATGGCAAAGTAGCGACTGCTAGGCTTTTTATTTCGTTATTGGCCAAGGCGAAAACTACTCGCAAATTTGCGACTCCTCTGGAAGTTTTAGTCGCAAACACAAAAATTAAGTCGCAAATGCGACCGTATTGGTCGCAATTTCGAGCCCTGAATTTGTGAGACCTATGGAATGTTTTGACTGCTTAAATTTCAAACAGGAAAAAACACATGTTAAAAATGTTTTAGTGATTATTCAAAATCAAACAGTTTAATTTGTTTGCAATTTTCCCATTTAGTGTGCTACACTATGTAGATTATAGAACATTTATTCGTTTGTTGTGGGTAGCCCCAAAATTGCAAGATATTTATAAAAAAATGTTTTTCGCCATATTTGTTTACTGTTGCTATGGAAATGCTGATTAGCATAAAAAGAGCGTTGGCCAAAACTTTCATCCAAGCCTAACATCTGATCAAATTCAGATTCATTGAGCTAAAGTAAGATTAAGTACAAGTGCATTCAAAGGGGGAAGTGTAACCCCCCAAAAAAAACTACTTGGAGCCACCTTAAGACATGAAATTGATGAAAAATTGGCCGAAGAAAATAATGAAGGCTGTGATGCACAGCTGTGTGGGTTTAGAATATCGTTGCTACCCCACCAGGTGACCAAGTAGAATTGGCCTCCAATGGGAACATGTAGATCACAAACTTTCAAAAGGAGAAAGGCTGAATAATAATAATAATAAAAACAATAATAACCTTTATTACTCGACATAGCATTCTAAAGTGCAAATACGACATGTTGTTACACTCTTCTGACCACATGCTAGGAAAAACAGTTTTAAAAACTTAGTTTTAGGAGAAGATTACTGTTGTATAATAAACAATTATTTTATTCATCGAAAAGTTGTGTAATACGGCTGGGCATTTTTACTCGCCTAAAGGCTCGAAAAAATAAAAACTGACTTGTAAAAATACTCAACCGTATTATACAACTTTAAGCTGAATAACCTCTATTTATTTACATCCATAACTGAGAAATTTACAATTTTAGATAGCTAATAAAAGCAGGACAAAATTAAGTTACAAAAAGATGATACTGCCTATTTTTTAAGGTTTGGTTTTGTTTGAAAATTTTCAAAAGATTAATCTATATTTTTATTTGTCTTGGACTTGGATTATGGTAGTGTATCTGAGACAAAGGAAAAGTCACATGTACTTTGTCACTCACCTCACACATGAAGAAGTGTTGAATGTCTTGAAGCAGCCTGTGAAGGCTAAGGAGACTATTAGTGAGTTGTTTCCATGTGACATTGTCAGTAACAGTTTAACATCTTCTGCCTACCCAGCTGTGGATAATAGAAATAAAATAACAGTCAACTGATCTGCCTTTCTTCAGTTGTTCTAGAGGTGTACAGTACATTTTCCATTTATAATTTCAAGGATTTATCCTCCCAAATTAATTTCAAGACTGAAGCAATATGTTTGATCTTGATGGAAAAAAAAAACAGAGCCTTGAAGAAAACAAAACCAATGGTCAAGTGAGAAATCTGTGGAAAATAACTGCCTTTTACAAAATTTATTCTGCTCGCATGATGATGAAATATGTGCACAATGTACAATTAGTGTTATCCTATTGATCTCAGATATCCATACATGTAGCTTTGAAACCCGATGGAGGGTGGACTCCAATATAAAAATGACAGGGGTGCTCGTCTTACCTTTTAGGGGTCAAAATTTGTAGATTGGTCCTGCTTAGAGTATTTAAATCTAAAATAACCACAGTTAGAAATATTTAGACAGCTTTTCACTCCATGGTTTGAAAAAAGTTCTTCATGTGATCAAAATTTTGTCAACCGCAAATTTACCACATGATAGATTAAGTCACATAACGTTGAGCTTGTGATGAATGAATTTCGACTTGCAGTCACCTTGATGTGCTCAGATACAGCTGTAGCTTTTTTTCAAACAACAGAGTGAAAACAATGGTGTGTGAAGCAGGCTGACTTTCAAACCATTTCAAATGATGCACAGGATCATCAGTATTACCGGAATATTTTTAGACAAAGTATATGATATTTTCTATGCTCTGGCTTTGTCAGTAGCCATGCTTTTGTTTTCTACACCCAATAAATTATTGTCATGTTAATTTTCTACAGAGTAACTAATTTTCATACATGCTTGACTGTGTTTCCTTTCTCCCTCAACTTATCTGGAGTGAAAAGAATGTCTTCTCATAGTCTAAGTATAGAGGATGATTCACAAATATTAAAGCTTATGTCAATTTTCTTCACGTGATTGCACATGATTATAATTTTTCTTCAACATGCATCAGATTGTACAATGATTAAGCCTTATAATTTTCTAATAATGAAGCTGATATGAAAAACATAAGCTTAATTATTGAACCTAAAAAGCCTTTGTTTATAAAAAATGTTACTTTTTTCAGGATGACCAGTTGACTAACGAGGTACCACAGAGTTATTACGTTTGATAGGGCACTTGTCTTTAACCACTTCCTTGTGATGTAGAAAGGATAAAATAGCAAACATTTTCACTTTCGTATGGAGAATCGAACTGAGCTATGCACTTTTAATGTAAACATTTGATTTCTGATATTTCTGCCCCATGCACACTTATAACATAGCTGACATTGAACATCAAAAACACTGCGAATTTAAGTCAAGCACTAGAAGTTTAATGTTGTCCAAGAGCCAAAAAGAAGTCAAATATTATTCATTCAATTGCACGTCTTCACACGTCCGAGATCACACGCGCCGAGCTAGAACCGTGCATGAGTGCGTAAAAGGATTTAAATTATTTCATAACACTACTTTGTTAATGTTTTCTCTACATAACGAGCACTTACCTACGGATTTGTCTGTTTAACGTCATAATAACCAGCACAGAGGGCCAAATTTCTAATAGTAAATGCTTCTGAAACTGCTCAATAACCGCGCCAACAGCACACTTTAGCATGACAAACTGATCCCGAGTAGGGTAAGGAAGGGAAGAAAGTTGTTTGTCCTCCTGGACCAAAAAATATTTGAGAACTAATTCCACCTATTCAATATAAATTTTCTTATGCTTTTGGGATTAATATTCAATGCATTCCTTTTTACACCTTCGTTTAGCTTTAATTGTCTTCTTTTTAGATTTTCAGTATTCCCCGGGGGAGTCCACGGGGGAGTCCAGTTGTTCTTTTGTAAATACATGATGCCAGGTTACCAAGCCTCTCTACAGAATAAGAAAAACAACAACATTGCATTTTGGACTTCTTCCCTGCAAAAAAATGACTCGGAGAAACGAGGTGTTTCATCTAGATTTCAACCAAGACCAAGGTAAGAACTGAAAGAATCAATTCATGAGTTCCCTAGTAAGATGAACCAGTGATTGAAAACGGCATTTAAATTTTTCAGCGAAGGGTTAAACTTAATTGATTTCGCTTTCAAAGAAACTAAAACGGCATTTTTCTAAGGAGCTGATCGACATACAAGGCGTTTGACTCAAATTATTATTTATGTGATTGATTATTTTCTCCCAGTTGCCGTTAAAAGTCATCAGTTTAGTTAAACATAAGTTAAATGCAAACATTAGCACTTAAGCTTATATTGTTGTCGTGTTGTTGTTGTTGACAAACAAATTCTGTCTTTATATAATTTAACACACAGGTTGTTTTTCCTGTACAATGGAGGGTGGGTTTAGAATTTATAACGTGGAACCCCTTTCAGAAAAGGCCCGAGTTGGTGAGTGTCTATATTTAGCATGCGGGTTTTAATTAAAGGAGGAGTGTGGACTGTGGTATAAAGTAATTAATAGGTTAAGAAATAAATCGATTAAATAGAAATAGCCAGGTTCGCACTTAAAGTGTCCATCACCCCAAGAAAGTTATTTTCAGAATCAGCTCTATGTACATTGAATAGTTGAATGGTAAAATATTTCTTGTTTTGAACGTCGTGTTAGTGAGTTATAGAGATGTGAATTTACAAAATGCTAATTAGATGATGTCAACCCGGGAATCATTTATTATACAACTACTTGTTTACACCTCCAAGTAATATTTTTTATGAATCAATTGACTATCCACAGTTTATTTTAGTATTTATCAAATTAATTATCCCCAAGCTGTAAACTGCGCATTGTAAATTGGAGTAGAAATAATGGCAAATTCCCGGGTTGACGTCATCTAATTAGCATTTTGTAAATTCAAATCTCTATAAGTCACAAACACGACGTTCAAAACAAGAAATATTTTACCATTCAACTATTCAATGTACATAGAGTAGACTCTAAAAATAAGGTTCTAGGGGTGATAGGCACTGTTTGTATGGGCATCAAGTGTCAAATAATTTGGGAAAAATTTGAATTCTCTGATATTTATGAATTGAAAACTTATGATACAAGGAAAAAGATTTTACTCATCAAATTTGAGGGATGTAGCAGTGTTAGAAAGCATGCAGTCAAATTTTTTGTTTTCCATATATTTGAAAAATGAAACCCAGTCATCAAAGTCCATGGAAAAATTTACAGACAAATGTATGAAAAACAAATTAAAACAATTAACTGCCAATTTGCTTAATCTTGTACTCAGATCTAAAGTACCCTCACTGATATGACAATTTGAGTTTTTTGACATTTTGAGTTCACTATTTATTAGTTCACCATGTTTCTTGTCTTATATAGTTGCTATTCCATTCAAATTAATTCTTTTAATAAACTGAAACTTCCCCATGTTATTTTGACTTTCTCTGTAAATACAAAGCACTAGCCGTAGATCTATAGCTTAATAACTGTGCAATTCACTGTTTATTATAAATGTGACGGCTATTTTATGAAATTTTGGCAAAGTTAGACTCAAGCCATGCTGGTCAGCAGCCATTTGTGGTGGTCATGGGCTTTGGGTTGTATACAGGGTTTTTGCAGCGGTGCTATACGTTTTGTGTAACCACTGCATGTGAACGGTAGTTTGGGTTTAGCTTCGATCTGCATGCTTGTGGTGTGCTTTACTGCATCCATCCCTCCCTCCCCAGCTATTGGTTTAGGTAAGTACATGTATTTGGGTTGGTACAGTGTAGCTCATCTACTGGCAGTAAATATAATTGGCTCACTGTCATAATTTGCAGATTTGAATGAACCATGTCAGATATCTCAGACTCACATGTTACACAGATGTAACTTGATTGCCATTGTAGGAACAGGACCAGGTGCTAAGTTTTTCAACGACAAGGGTAATTATCAGGCTATTAGTAAAATTAATTAATTAATTAATTATAAATAAGTAAATACTGTACAGTTAAAGCTCCCCTTCCAACCAGTTTAATTTGCATTTTTCTTTGTCTCAGATTCGTTATCATAATCTGAAACAAGGGAAGACAGAAATCAAACCAATTTGAAACTTTTTAAACCAAAGAACAATTTGAACCACAGCATGTATGTGCACTGTAAATTCATAGCATTTATGCTGTTTGGTGAAACACTGTATACGTTTACAATCCTTTTGGCCATTTTGTTGAGTCACTCACGAGTGATATGTACAACTATATTACATTGTACCATTGGCTTGCACATGATGTCATAAAAATTCAATTAGATACCGGTGTTACAATCCTTCACAAAAAGTTTCAGGTTTTAAATGTGTCACGAAATTTGTCACGTTATTTCAGATAAGCTGTGAATATAAACAAAATTGAACCAGTTGAAAGTTATTTTAATTGCATTATAGAATGCTTATAAGCTGATATAATGTAACTTATAGTGAATCCAATCTTTTGCGATGAGATTTTTTGCATAATTATGACTTTGAAGTTTTGGCCGCCATGTTGGTGTACACAGTGGTACACCAAGATGACCACTTCATACAGTTTTACTAAAAATGTCTAAATCTTGTTCGCCTATAACTCTTGAACGAAATAATCTGGCACTTCAAAGTTTGGCCCAAATGTGCAGTTTTAAACTCTCTACAATTCCATATACATTTTGGAATCGAAATCCGTTTTTTAATGCTTCTGAATTTTGATATGACATGATATGGCATAAGTGCAGGCCAAGAATTCATTTGTGAGTGGACTTGCCGACAAGTCGAGGTTAGGAGTGCGTAGTGTGATCGTAGGAGCCCTGGGGCTCGAGCAAGTGCATTAAAGTGCAAACGAGAGAGAGCTCGTTATTCATGCTGGGTACTCCCACACTGGAACTGGAAAAACAAGCGAACGACTTTAAGAAAATGTAATTTGTGAGTTGTCACAGTAGAAGAGGCAAGGAAGACCATCCTAAAAAAAGGAAGACCATCCTGCATCAAGAGCAGTGGAAAGAAGCAGTGACAGCCCTACATTCCTGATGAAACAATTTTATTATTATCATGGCAATTATTTAAAAATTCAGCATCACGAACCTGGTGTTTATTTGCAGATCGTATTTTTTTAGGTCAGCTGTAACAGGTTTGAGTTATCAAAATTCTTCTGCACATGTTTAAAAATCTTATATAGGGCGAACTTCATATTTTCTAGTTTATATCTGGGATGATGTACTAAAAAAGCTTGTGATTGAACTCTCATTTGGCTGCCCTGTTATGAGCGTCAGGATGAGAAGAGAAAAGTAAGTTTTCTTTCATTTAAATAGAATGTGCAGTTCCAGAAAATATCCACACTCCCCCCACAGAAGGTTTTTTGTTTTGCACACCCCCCCCCCCCCCCCTGTCCCCCCAGGAAATTCCAGTTTAGCTTCATACTTTGCTTCTAAAATGTTGGCTTTTAAGACCCCCCCCTCCCCCTAGGAATTTGCACTGACCTTCCATGGGGTGGGTATGGATTTTTCTCTGGAACTACACAATATATAGAGAGTAAGAGAGAGCATCTTTGCATAACCTTATGCAAACACTCAAGGGAGATTGAGAGAATTCAAAAGTTTAAGTTACATGCCAACCTGAGCCCTACTAAACTCCCTGAAGTGGACTGTTTCAAGTTACATATTAAGCTCAAGAGGAAAGAAACATGCTTTATACATGTACATCAAAGTTTAGTAATGTTGTCTTTTTTGCATGTTGTCGTAATGTCATTTTAACTCAATGTTGTTGATTAATTTGTGCCATTTTGTTTTTAAAATAGGCTTTTTGTGGTGCTGAAAACAAGAATCCAAGTATTTTCATTTCCTAAAGATCCAAAACTGTTGTTTTACTTTGACACAAAAGAAAACCCCAAAGGTAAGGCCAAGCCCACATGGCTGCAGCTTAACCCTATTTTTGTAGAACAAAGCAACTAGAAGCATTGTTACTCATCAGTGGAGGATTAATATAGGCGAGGTGTACAAGGGGCCTAGAATGCCCCCCTTATCTTGCCAAAAATTAAGGCCAGATTATTAAGACCAAATTATTTTTTTCAGTCTCAACATTTTTCACTGTTATTAAGAGATTCTAGTAAGGGGTTCTTTTCAAAATGTCTGACAATAATTCCCATCACTTTTACATGGAAGCAACTCTCCACCCTGGATTTGTATACTAACTGCTTAAAGTCATGAATTAATTTGCATCTACAGCAGTGTGCAGAACTTCTGCAGTTTTCAACTTTACATTTTTCATAGGCTGTGATTTGCCTGTCATAAATGGCCCACATGATCAAAATTCACCAATAAAATTATTTCCGAGAGATTTTACTACTTACTTCCTGAAATATAAAGATCCATAAAGGAAAACATTGGGTTTTTTTAAATTTGAGTTTCACCTACATGTGCTGACCTCTGTTGTCTTGTAGGTCTTTGTGAAGTATGCCCCAGCACTGAGAGACCCTTGATGGTTTTCCCCTCACGCAAGTGTGGCAGTATACAGCTTGTGGTATATATAATTATGATAGTTTGTCTCGGGTTTGAATTTATTGGTGCATCAAATTTTAATCCTTAACTCCCAAGAGTGCCCAAAATCAAACTCAAGAAAAATCCCAAATTCCATTTTGTAAAATAATGAAAAACAAATGGTACCAGTGCAAAAGAACTGCCAATTAAGAGGTTTGATTTGAATGGTCACACCATACAATTTTTTTCAACAGACTGAGAAGGTAGAACTTCACTACATGTCTCCATAATAGACCTCTTTAGCTTGAATGTATGTTTTGTATTCCCAGTGTAGATCATGTGATGTTTAACCCCAGAGAACTGTTTCTTTAAAATTTTGTTTTCTTCATGTGCATATGTATGCATAATTTATGAAGAGACAAAGGACAAATTCCCTTGACAATATCACATGACCTATTATTGGGAAAACAACATACAAGCTAAAGCGGTCCATTGGATCTGGAAGTAAAAGGGTTTAAAATAGTGTTTGTAAATTATATGAAGAATTTGCCATCAACAAAGTGCCCTGTAAAGGCTTCTTTTTAGCGTTAACAGAGAAGTTCTCAAACAACAGAGAGAAACACTAACTATCAAACAAACACAAATAGCACAAATGTGTATGTGTGTGTATGGGTTGTGCAGGAGATTTGAGTCCCTGACGATAAGGGGGCAGAAATCTATGTGAGACAGTAAAAGAGAGGATGGAGTCATGATTCCCAAGGTGGCAAGAAGTGGGAAACATTTTTGCAACACTTCATAATAATGTTTTGTAATTGTAGAAAAAGTGCCAAGTGGTAGCAGCTAACATGGACCTGGACAGGAACCAGGAGTAAAGGCCCCCTGTATCCCCTCACACAAATGGCAAGGATGTAAAAAAACCCATTTGGCAAAGTTGGGTGAATCAAATCCAATATTTTTAAATTTTTGTCTTAACCACTACAATGAAAACTTGATACTTATGCATGTGTGCCATTTTCTTTCTCACTGATTTCATGTACCTTTTATCCAGGACCTTACAAACAGGCAGCCTGACACTTCTACAGCACCCTTTACTATCAATGCTCATCAAGGTGAACTAGCATGTCTGGCCATCAATCAACAGGGAACCCAGGTTGCTACAGCTTCTGAGAAGGTATGTAACATAGCTTTGGATACATCACAGGGCATTTTTCTACATGTATATCCTCCACACGATCCTCGTGAAGATTTCTAAGGATTCATAATTTTCACCAGGGTCTCTTTACAACTTTTCATCAACGTAAGAACTTGCTTTTTCAGACCTTAGGACAGCTTGATCGTGTTGCAAATTATGTTACAATGCTTTCAAGCTTTTTCCTCCACAGAGGGTAAAACTCATTGGGGTGTTAGGCAACCTTTTAGACAAAAATTGATTGGTGGCCATCCAGGAAGCTTATTCTGCTATACGATTTTAAAAGCCTTGGTGAATTTTCCATGAATTTCTAAAAAATCTGGCCACCCTCAAGATGCCCAGAGGCCTGCTGGCTAAAAGCTTGGTGTTAATAGCCAAGGGGAAATCTGCTGAATGAGGCAAGTCTAGGTGCAAAGGCAATAATATAGACCAATATCACGGTATCACGGCATGAAAATATATTTAATTTAATGGGAAAAGGAGTCCAGCATCAAATTCAGCACATCAATATTAGTAAAACTGTAAAGTTTCGTAAAGATTGCTCGTACACTGACGGAGAAACGAACTTTTGAAACTTAGTAGTCTGGCCTAATTTTTACAAAGAAATGTATGGGAAAAACACGAAAACGAGGCTGGACGGGCAATCTATGCCCGTCCACCATACATTTCTTTGTAAAAATGCTCAATTTCAAAATTTCATATCTTCGTCAGTTTGCTAGCAATCTTTACAAAACTTTGTAGTTTTACTAATATCCATATGCTGAATTTGATGCTGGGCTCTTTTTCCCAATAAACTAAATACATTTTTGTGTCATGCTAGCGTGATATTGGTCTATTGCTCCTGCCGCAGCGTCTTCCCCATTCTCCTGTGCCTGCACTATCTTCGCTCAGTAGATTTTCCCTTTGAGCCTCTGTGGAGGAGAGAGGTTCCCAGCACTTTTCACTTTTTCTTCCATCCCTTTTTTTCTTCTTTTTTTTTTTCAATCTGTCACATTACTTGGGGGAATAGAACCATTCTCAACCCCCATAGCTGCGATCCTTTTGGCCAGCGCCATGGATCACGTCAGACCCTGGCTGGTTCTGGTTGTTGAGCATGTGCATCATGCTCATTTTCGATTGTAGGCCAATCAGATTTGAGCGGAATAAACTCTGAGTCTGTGCAGAGCAACTTTCAAATTAGAACTGGCCGGAGTCTGTGATCTGTGGCACTGACCAAAAGGATCACAACTCTGGAGACGAAAATGGAAAAGAACCTAATTGTTCATTCATAGTGATAGATAACACTAATTACTATTCTAACTAATAAAGGGAACACTGATCCGTGTATTTGACACCCAAACCAAGAACCTGCTTGTGGAGTTACGTCGAGGAGCTGACCCTGCTACATTATATTGGTGAGTCACACACCTTGGTTACTGTTTAACAATTGGTTTATGCTTTAGCGTGCACTATCGAGTTATGGAGCACGTGGGAAGTTTGGAGAGCACGAAAGAAGCGTAAGAGTTAGCTAGCTTCTTGAGTGCTCTCCAAACTTCCCATGTGCTCCATAACTCGATAGTGCAGAGCTAAAACCATGAACCAATTGTTTTATAACATAGCCGGTGGAATTGTGCATCAAATCCGAAGCGAAAAACGGACGATCAGAAGTGATTGTTCGTGGTAAGTGAAATATTAAGCAAAATAGGAATTGGTTTGATTTCAAATTTTCTGTTGAAAGCTCGAATTTTATTTTACTGCAGTTTAAATACAAAATTCTTTATTTTTAAAAAAGAAATCACGGTCAAGAATGGCACTTTTATTTATCAGCGTGCACTATCGGGATTTTGAGCACGCTTACGTATACTGAATTTGATTGCGCGGCTCTGCTAGCTATGTTGTAATAGACCATTTTCGATATATTAAAATTCATACTTGGCTCCGAGGTTTGGGGGAATAAAACAAAAGAAATGAATAATTCAACGCTGAACCTCGATGTGATTTCTTTTGTTTTATTCCCCCAAGCCTCGGAGCCAAGTATGAATTTTAATATATCGAAAATGGTCTATTTATGTTATCAAATGAATGCAAAGAGATGAAGGGAGTGGTAGTGCTACTTACAGAAACTAGAGGTGTGAACTTGAGCTTGTTGGACTAAGGTAGTGTTTACATGAATCCATGTGATCATTTCACCGAGTTAGGTTTTCAATGTGGCTGCTTCTTCTATTACTGAACTGTGTTGTTTTGAAATCGCTGTCAAATGTGGAACATTTTGGTAACGATACAGTTTCAGGAAGCATTTATTCAACATAATTCAGTGGGTTCTGTGTATATGCTTCAAAGACATTTTGAGGTTGAAAAACCTTTTGATCTCTAACTGCGTTCCTTAAAACATTTAAGGGACAGATGTAGGATTATGCAATAATTAGTTTGCACTTTTATGGCAAATTATTTATGTTTTGTTAAAAACACTTTCACAAGTTGAAAACGCGTAGGCCTAAGGGGAAAAGTGTTAATTACAAATGTAACGTATTAATCGTTTTCTTTACAGCATTAACTTTAGCCACGATTCTGCATTTCTGTGTGTGTCCAGTGACAAAGGAACAGTTCATATATTTGCCTTGAAGAACACTGCTTTGAACAAAAGATCAAGGTAATTAATATGATCCAAACGACTAGTTTATTCCAGTTAAATCTGGTGTTGTTGTAAATGGCTTTTTTGTATAAAATTATGGTTATACAGTGAAGAATGCGTTCTCTGTTTCTTTGTTCTTTTGAATGGTCACACTTAAGGATTTCATCCACAGACTCAAAAGTTAGAACCACCTTGTACAGCATAATAAACAGCACCATAGGAAAGTACTGCTCAATAGCTTTCTTTTGAGTGGTCACACTTAAGGATTTCATCCACTGACTCAAAAGTTAGAACCACCTTGTACAGCATAATAAACAGCACCACAGGAAAGTACTGCTCAAGAGCTTTCATTTCAATGGTCACACTTTGGGGCTTCATCCGCAGACTCAAAAGTTAGAGCAACCTTGTACGGCATGATAAACAGCACCACAGGAAAGTACTGCTCAAGAGCTTTCATTTCAGTGGGACTTTCATTTCAGTGGGGCTTCATTCACAAAAGCAACTGAAACCTTGCCAGTGAGACCAATGCACGACCACTTTTTGTAGTCCCAACTTTTTTTGTCTTTATTTTCACTCAAAATGCTTGACAAGTGACAAAACAATAAGCATCTTCCAATCTGATTGGCATAGCATTATAAATTTATAGTGTTCTTCTGTCAGTGTTCTGTCTTCTGAATAATAAAAGCGCTAACAGTACCCTATGTTGTCCCTCAGCCTTGCAAAGATGGGTTTCTTAGGTCAGTACGTTGAATCTCAGTGGGGTCTTGCTAACTTCACCGTCCCAGCTGAACAGCCTTGTATTTGTGCCTTTGGATCCGGTAGCTCTGTTGTTGGTGAGTAGTCAGTCAAAATTGTTAATTAACCGCCTTGTTTTGACCTAGGATAACATTTTCAGCCAACTTCGAACAAACGTTGAACCAATTAAGAGTCTGTCAACACAAGAAAACATTGTTGCCGAAACCTTGCTTCCTGGACGCAAATTTTGCTTCCAAAATATGTTTCTCATTTTAGGCACATTGGAGGAGCCTGTGTTTCTGCAACATTGTTTTCTAGTTTAGCTAGCTCCTTAACCACTTCCCATAGCAAAGTCACCCGAGAAGCATCTTGCAACATGACCGAGTTTAGGCGCTTGAGGTCCTGAGTTCAGGTCCCGCTGCCATGAGGCAGACCAACCCTGGGTGCCCAGAGGCTTTTTTCACGCTCTTGTCTCTCTCATATTACGCGTCTCTCTCACGAAAGCGTTCCGCGAGAAAATCTCTGGTACCCAAGGTAGGCTGACCACCCTCTGGAGTTCTTTTACGGCACCTATCTCCTCGGACACGCTTGTTAATAGCCAAGTGGTCTGCCTCCTGCCAGTTAGGAGTTTTAACCTCTTTGCTATTAATTTTAATCGGAAGTATTTCTTCCTGGTGGCTTATTTGCAAGACCTTCAACCTTTAATACAAACCGTGTATAAATACATTTTTCTTTAACTCAGTCTACCTTTCTCGTCGACGGATTAAAGTTTTATCATTTATTAGGGAGCCGTTTGAAGAGTACATAATTTGTAATTCGATATTTGTTTTTTATTATAGCCGTGTGTGTGGATGGCACGTATCATAAGTACGTCTTCACCCCTGACGGTAACTGTAACCGGGAATCTTACGACGTATTCCTGGAGTTAGGGGATGACAACGAATTCTGAAAATAACATTTCAGGATCTCAGGATTTCAGGATTTTGCGCAAAATTAAAATTGCGAAATACCACCTTTAGTTTCCCCGATGGTCACTGATCCCTGGCAGACGGCAATGCCCATTGGCATTCTGGAGAGAAACGCAAAATACAAATACTGTGGATTTTAGGTCTGTCGCACGGACAGCGCAATACCACATAAACACCTAGGAATGGCTAGTTCCATTTGTTATCTTCTGCATTCTCAAAGGAAAAGGTCGACAAATTTTCTAAACATTTTGGGAAAAATTGGAAAACGAACAGAACCTTGGAAAAGTCACTTACCAGTTGCCAGGTTGTGGACTCAATAGTTTGAATCACCTAGCACTGACGATTCAAGATTGACCCTTGAAGACAAATCAGTTCTAAATAAGTGACGTGCTGGAGGTGCACAGTATGGTCTCAAACTCTCACGTGACCGTTCTGGTGCGCAATAAAGATTAAACTCAATGGCAATTTCACTGTGTAGAGCAAATATTTCAAAGGTATATGGAGCATTTTAAAAGGAACGGTTGTAGATATAAAAAAAGTTTTTAAGTTGAATTTGTTTATTTATTTATAAACGGTCTCTTGACAAGCACTGAATAAAATAATCATTAACTTAACTGTAGTCTCTATTTCCCGGCATAGTAAATCGAACGTTCGGAAATCGAACTCAATCGAACTCAATCCGTGAATTGAGTTCGATTGAGTTCGGCAATCGAACGAAATCGAACACCGGACTTTCGGTGAGTTCGATTTCCGAACAAATCGAATTCAATCGAACAAATCGAACTCAATCGAACTCAATCCATCTGATTGCGTTCGACTGAGTTCGGAAAACCGAACTCAATCGAACACAATTAAATCGATTGGGTTACTTTTATGCAAAAATACAATGACGTCAAAGCGGCATTCCTGGTAGTCTTTTGCTACGCATTTGAAGCTTACAATCCACAGTTTATCTGAAGCCATTTCTGCGGAATTTCTTCGTTTACGAAAAACACGTGCGCTACACTCCGGGCTGAAGTAACTCGAGCTTCCAAGATCTGGTTATGGATTTTCAACGCCTGTTTTACACAAATCACGAGTTCGAAAATTGAACGTTCGATTGGGTTCGATTGATTTTTTTTCTTTTCGGTGAGTTCGATTTCGTTCGATTGCCGAACTCAATCGAACTCAATCCATGAATTGAGTTCGATTGAGTTCGATTGAAATTTAGTTCCATTGGGTTCGATTTACTATGTCGGGCTATTTTCGAATTACCCATAATACACATGTTGCAACATGTTCAATGGTGTTGGATTAAGTTTGAAAATGGTCAAATTTGATCCAACACCATCCAACATGTTGCAACAGGGTGGCCAAACGCGTGTTAACAAGTTGCACCAACAATGTTGCAAGATGTTGCGTTGAAATGTTGCGTTCGTTTGGCCGGGCCTTAAGGCTTGAGGATGCCATTGACCGTTGCGAATGGCAATGGGAATTTTTATAGCTTCGTTTTCCTAAATTTTTCCTCAATCTGTGAGCATGGAATGAGTATTTATGTAAAAGTAACACTAGTTGTTTTGGTCTAAAAGTGACCTCGTGGTCTATCTTCTTAGTTTGTAGCCATAACAAGAAGCTGTACACAGCTTGAACTCGTGGCGCCTTTAACTCATTGCAGCATTGATTCCCAAGTGATTTGAGTGCTTTTACAGAGAAACATAAGCTTAAAATTATGTCTAATCAAAGGCTCCTATAAGAGCCAACCCGAGAAGAAATGCTAACGCGTAACGCGTAACGCGTAACGCAATATTGCCGTAAGCTTACGTTTTCACACTGACACAGTTCGATATATATATTTTTTTAAATTAAACGTAAGGATTTTTGACGAACGAAAGAAAAAAGTACATCACTTTCATAATGTCCAGTTCGAAAAAAGAAAAAAAAAGGAGGACTTCATAGAGATTCGAACTCGGGCCGTCCGGGACTAAGCCACAAACTCAATCACTGCACTGTCCAAGAGCACATACTACCTGCAAGCTAAATTTTGTTATTTTAAGCTAGATACACATCAGAACGCGTGTTGAGGTTGCAAAATCCTTTTAGATCGATTTTAATGTTGCACTAAAAACTCCAAATGCGAAACATCTGTAAGCTTATTGTTGTCTATATTCGTTTACATCAAATTAATTATTGTTATCGTTGGATTCACGTTGAATTCCTGTTACGAAACGTGTTCGTAACAAAGCATTTGCTCACTAAGTTTTATACAGCTGATAGAAGGAGCGAGTGAGTGAGAGAGTGAATTTTATTTAAACACCCTTGCCGATAACCTGTTCATCATGCTTTCACGTATACACGGGTTTAAAAGTAAGACTACACTGCATTCACTAGATTCAGTAGCTGACACTTAAGCTCGACCCGGAGCTCGATCGCTAAGCAAATGGCAAGTTTAATATATAAAACACAGAACTTGCCAGAGCAAAAATCCCACACGAATAAGCGGCGAACACAATATCAAACGGTCCTATCCATCTATGAACGCCTTGAATTGTCTTGAAAGTGTGCAGTTGTACCACAGGCTTCCCAAGGGAGACAACGACTTCGAATAACTTCGCTAAATGGCGTCGGAATGGCTTCAAATTCGGTACAAGACACAAGTAAACGACACATTTGAGGTAGATAAACTTTATTTCAAAATATATAGTTATTAACCCAATTTTAGAGAATCCGTGATTTTCCCATACATTTCTCTGTATACACAATGCCACAAGCTGTCGCATACAGCACGTATGTAGCTTGGGAAGCCTGTGGTTGTACGCAGTAGTTCTTTATCTTGCTTCTCGAGTCAACACACGGAGAGATTTTACGGTATGTATTTCATGGCCGAAAGCCATATAGTCGTCGATATAGACTTAAATATGCGTGCATAAATTTGCATGCGCTAATGTGACACGAAAAAAAAACAAGAAAAGTCAACGCCGGATTTACAACTCGTGTGCTTCGCCACGAGTAATAAAGTAAAACTTCACCGAGTCTTCGGTAAACTAATAAGTTTGCAGATCTCATCATTTTGACACGCAAGACTTTTGCAAATTAGTTCACGTGATCTGTCAGGGTTTTTTGTTAGCTTTTACGCAATGGGAACACTTAGTTAAACATGGAAGCATTTCCTGGGATAACCCCATTGATATCTTCAGACAAGCTGCCGACGTGATGAGTATTAAAAGCAGGTGAAATTTTTCTTACCGGTTTCCGATTGTACGGTAAAAATAGGAAACTTAAAACGAAGATTAGTAGGATTTCAAGTGCAGTGTTACATCTTCAACAACCAATTGTTTCAACCTACTGAAGAGTGAATACCCGCTAATATTTCGTTATTTGCCGATCAGACAACACCTGTCGTTATTAACTCCTTAAAACACCTGTCCTGCTCTAAACGCATTTTGAATTTCAACAAGCTAACCACGACAACCTAACTTTTGTTATCGACGATAGAAAAATATTTAGATTTTCAAGCTGTTCAAAGTACTTTTGAACAGGATCAAGAACTGTTTATTTTGGGCAGTTTGCCGGCTTGACTGCTGCTGCGAATGTATTTCGGCTCGTTCGGCACAAGGTTATTAAGCTAACAGAATATTGAGACGTTTGGTAATCTTCTCAATATAATTTTATGAAGTACGGTACAATGTACTAGAGGAAATTTCATTCATCGAAGAGATGGTCGGCTACAAAGACAGAGATTTCTAAACAAACCGTTATTCCTCTGCGTGTTAAAGCTTACGAGCTGAGCGGAGCCAGCGGATGATTTTCAACGGAGGATAAAGCCAGCTAAATGAATGCGCTTGCAGATTTTGTTATTGTCATATACAATATACACAGGACAATATGTTAAACACACAAATCACTACAGCGGGACTACGAGATGAACGGCAAGAAAATGGAACGGAGAAAAACGAGGTGAATGAAAAAACAGTGTCTGGAAAAACACGAACAGTATACTGCAAGAATCACTGGTCGAAATCGCACGGTTGTAAAAAAGCCGTAAAGAAAGACTGCATATCCAGCATATCACGTAATTCTTTATACACAAACGACTCTTCTGGGACAAAGAGTTCATCGGATGAAGAAAAACAAGAAGATAGCATGAAACCAGCTATTCCTCTCAAACATAACGTTCGAGGATATTTTAATTCCAAGTTTAATAATCGCCTACCGCTATCCCTGCAAACACCCGTTTCTATGGAAACAGAAAATTCGGGTTTGTTTTCCGAGGCTGAGGAAGTTAACTGCGAGCTCGAGGATTCGAGACGAATTATAAAAACTTTACAAAAATCTCGTGTCGAAAGAAATAAGACAGGCATAGAAAAGCACCTACAACAAGGTAATGAAACTATAGGCGAGAAAACTATTAAATTAGCACGTGAGAAAAACAAGCTTTCAGAGGTGATTTCCAAACGTCATCATGAAATGGAGCCGCGTCATTTTCTGCCAAAGTTAGATGACAAAGTTTGGTCCGCATCGCGTTTTTCGTTCAATTCCGATGAAACCGTTTCATCTGACCGCGAAAGTTTCGAGGATTCACGCGCACTACTCGCGCGTAAAAGAAGTGTGTTCGCGTGGTGCACGTGTGTATTTCCATCGATACCAGTGGATTATCCAGTACGCAAGAACATGACGCCATTGGGGCAGAGACAAAAACGAGTGAAAAGAAACAAAGACATACATAAAGACCCGCTGAAGCCTGCTGGGTATACAGAGCTGGGCTGTCCAGTACAACATCGGCCATCACCAGAGAGACCGATATCTCGAATGCTGTACCCCTTACATCATGGTCACTGACTTCACAAAATTATGAAAGGAAGATCTACAAAGGTTAAGCCCGGAAGCGTATTAGAGTCAATGAGGGAGCTTGAGAGTTGAAGCCAAACGAGAAAGAGAGAGTTCATTTCTACAGACACTAACGAAAATTTGAGTGCTCTTCGAGAGCGGATGAAAGCCGCTGAAAACGCTAGCCTGTAAGCAAGCTCTCTTAAAGTGGAAAAAGGGGAAGGAGAAGGAAGAAGAGTGAGCTTGCACTCATGTCTCAGAAGTTTGAATGCCAACCCTAACGATCACCGATGACTTAAATAATCGGCAAAGTTGCACGCGAGTTCCGTTTTGCTCCCCCTTCCTCACTTCATCAAGAGAGCTTGCTCAAAGGCTATGCGTGAGAACGCATGCCAGGCCAAACTAAGGCCCAGTTCAAACGTCGAACTTCACATGTGCCGAACCTAATGCAAATTAGCAAGAACAATAGATTTTGCTCATTTGCATTAGGTTCGGCACATGTCAAGTTCGACGTTTGAACTGGGCCTAACTCTCGTTCGCGTTTAAACCGGCTTTGAGGCCGTAACTAGAGCTGGTTGCTTACAAATGTTTTCAAGAACAGAGCTTTACTGAGAATTTTAACCCTTTCTTTCGCTCAATTATGGAGACATGTAATATAGTTCTGTTTAAATCTGTGAATACTATGGTGTGACCATTCAAATGAAACCTCTTTGCCAGTACTTTTGCATTGTACCATTTGTTTTCAATATTTTACAAAATGAAATTTGGGATTTTTCTTGAATTTTAAATTTTGGCACTCTTGCAAGTTAAAGGGATAAGTTAACTGGGTTTCGTGAGGGTGGTCGCTAATGGAGCCGGTCTCTTACAAGAGTGGTGACAAAAACAGCTTCAACTTTAGTCTTAAAAGTTCCCATTTAAAACAATCCATTTCAAGCCATTGTTGTGTCATCCATAATAGCTAGCGCTAATACTGGGAATATGATGGTGTTCGTACGAGAGGTAGTTTCCATCTCGTCCCAAATCAGTCACTTAAGACATTCCGACAGTCACACAGGAATTCAGAACAAATGTACATGCCACGTTCAGAAAGGAAATTTTTTTTGTAGTGAAGTCTCAACCTCGTAACTATGATTCTGTTCTCAATTCTTTGTTCTTCTTTTTTCGAAAAGGGGGTTCCAGAACCCCTGGAACCCTCTTCCGGCAGGGTACGCCCCTCAGTGACGTTTATGGTCTGCGCAAGTAGCGTGGTAAGATCTTTTAGCAGGCATGTGTTAAACGCCTGCGAGTTAAGGGCAGTGCTTTGTGGTGAAAGAAATAGAAATTGAACGTTGATGATACAACGATGATAAAGAAATGGATCGTATCTAATAAAGTAAAACGCACTAAGGAGGCTTTTAAATTGTATCTGTGCAGAAAAGGGCACGACACAATTTTGTAATGAAACTGCGAAATATTTCGTTCTGACTTTTTTACGAGAGAATGCAGTATTTACAGGAACAATAAACACTTAATGACTGGTCCCGAGGGAAACAGTGAATTTTGTTTCCCGAGAATCTCGATGTTTCCCGAGACGAAGTCGAGGGAAACATCGAGATTCGAGGGAAACAAAATTCACTGTTTCCCGAGGGATCAGTCATTAAATGATTTGTTATATAACAACACAAAAAAAAAACACAACACAACACAGTTTGAAAAATGCGCCGAGCACTCGATCCATTATAATCATGCCACGTTTAGTCACGGTCTGATCACGTGCGCGAGCGGGCAACAGTGCAATGTTACCCTCTGACGTCAAAATTGTTGCCCGCTTTCGCAAATGTTGCCCGCTTAGCACAATTGGCGGGAAACAGTTTGTTTGTTAGATGTCATGTGACGATGAATCAACCAATCAACGCGCGCGTTGTATTGAGCAAAACTCCAGCTATATAACAACATTGTTTATTACGGCTCGCATGACAGCAGTATCTTTGCTAGGGAAGTGTAAAAGGGAACCTCCATTGTTGTAACAAATTGACGTTAAATTGTTGGAAATAAAGTCGAAATTTAAAATTTTTAAAAGAACAGGTGCAAATATAATTTTAGTGTACAAATAAAACGGATATAAATATCGCCTATTTTCGCTTTAAAATTTCCCGCGCGCCGCCATTTTGAATATTTATGACTGACGTGTTACGGTTGCCGTTATTGTTAAGAATCGATGTTCTTTTGTATGCAACAGTTAGACAACCGTAACACGTCATAAACATTCAAAATGGCGGCGCGCGGGAAATTTAAAAGCGAAAATAGGCGATATTCCTATCCCTTTTTTGTAAACTAAAGTTATATTTGCACCTGTTTTTAATAAATTTTTAATTCAGACTTTTTTTCCAACAATTTAACGTCAATTTGTTACAACAATGGAGGTTCCCTTTTAGACTTCCCTAGCAATGATACTGTTGTCATGCGTAATAAACAATGTTGTTCCTGTTAATGGGTATAGTTATAACTTCCTCAACCTCTTCAATTAAGAAGCCATTTTAATGATATGCACTATATAAAGCTCAGTGAATGAAGAAGACTAAAGCTGGTATGTTTACAATTTTTGTTATTTATTCCCGGTTGTTTTTGGTAAATAATTGTAAACAATTAATAGTTACTACTCATGGTTATCAGACAAAGCCGAAAAGAACACAAAGCGGACTTAGCTGTTATCCCTAAAATGATTGACTGTGAATGACTCTTCTGACTGAATTCAGAAAAAGCGTCATTCTCGCGTCACATATGAATGCGTTTATGATCGGATAAACGAGTGGGGAAACAGGGGCCGTATTCACAAAAGCATCCTAAGTCTAAAGAGACTCCTAAGATATAACTTAGGAGATAACTGGTATTCACGAAGACCTCCTATTTTAAGACATGTCTTATTTTATTCTCCTAAACTTAGGACCTCCTAAATTTTTAAGACATGTCTTAACTGGTATTCACGAAGACTTCCTAACTTAAGATATGTCTTAATTTTTCTCCTAAACTTAGGAGATCAAAATGGACCTCTTAACTTATTAAAACATGTCTTGACGGGGGGTAAATTCGATTGTTGACGAATTTTACGTCGATTTTCAACGTGATTATTGTGTATCACAATAGTTACCGATTAGATAAACATTTCAACGCATTATATTCATTTCCTAAGAAAGATTAAATATTTTCTAGTAATGTCAAACAACACGTGTCATATACGGGTTTTACATTTCTTTCTCGCTGCAGAGTTATATTTCCTTTTTTCATGAAAAGCCCTTGTACAAGAAATATCGAAGTAGAACTTATTAAAATGATGATGGATTTGTTTGTTGCTTTCGCTACTGACCATGAACGAAGATATTATCATTTTTGCTATCTTAAATACGACAAAAGGTCTTAAAGGTTATTGTATTGTCACTGAAACAACAATTTACACAATACAAAATATTCATTCATGTAATTTTCATAAATTATTATTCATAAGAGCGCGCCATAGAGCAGTTTTCAATTGAGTGTCGAAAGTAATTTCACAATTGCTTTGGTTTTGCATTGCTACGCTTTGTGATTGGCTAAAAAATCTCGCGCCACTTTCTCGACCAATCAGAAGTAAAACCAAAACCAATCGTGACTTGCTCGCACGCGTTTTCCCGAGCTTGGCGCCGCCGACATGTAATGTTTGGTTCATTGCATTGTTTACGACTGCTGTGATTGGTCAGAGTAATTACTTTGGTTTTGGTTTTACGACACTCAATTGAAAACTGCTCTATAAACTACCTCTGATTGGTTTACTTTTACTAATCGATAACTGCCCGCGACCATTAAACTTAAGAGACTGCTAAGTTACGCTTACCTTAGGATGGTCATAAGATATCGTTCGTGAATAGCACTTAGGACATATCTTAGGAAGCTCCTAAATTTTCTCTTAAGTTATATCTTAAGATTTATCTTAGGTAGGATTTCGTGAATACAGCCCCAGGGCCATAGCCAGTATGAGGCAAACCGAGGCACTTGCCTCAGTCACGATCCCAGTGTTTTGTTTAAACGTAGTCATCATAAAGACCCTAAATAGCTAGGCGGGGAATTTAACTATGGATATTGCCTCAGTCCTTATTTTTTTCTGGCTACGGCCCTGGAAAAAGTTACCTTGTCAGTTGCTCACGACAAATTAAAATAGTCCATTTGTGTTTCAAGTATATCGTTTTCGAAATTGACTGATTGAAGAAATTCAGTGACTCGTCCATACGCCATACGCCATGTTACCTTTGAATCTTACGTTATTTATACTGAACGCTAAGATAATCATAAACGAGTAGATTAGCTAACTGGAAAAATGGTGTGCGACGTTAAACCATATCGACCTTTTTACAAATCACCGGAAGATAAACCTCCCAGTTTTGCCGCGCATTGGCGAAAATAAATTTATTCTAGCGTGAAAAAGAAATTGATCCAAATGACACTAGCGATGACATAAATTAAGATTGCTGATACATAATAATTCTTTTGGCTGTATGACATATTTGCAGTGGGACGCGCTCTACTTTGGGACACACTTCTCCTGGTCCCGGCCGGCAAAACGCTCATATAATTGTATAATCTTTGTAATTATTACTTTTATTAAAGGGATACCTCTATCAGGGGGACACTTCTTCTGGTTCCGATGGCGTCCCCAATGCAGGTTCCCCTGTAATTAGAATAAAGCACCTCGTGTAACCACAAAGATTACTGAATTATTTGCGTGAAACGGTACTTGCAGGAGAAAAGCGCTTGCGTCCTCTCATGCTTGAAATCTTGAACTTTTCTTTAACCGCAGATCGTTAAATTTAGCGAGACAACGCAAGGAAAATCTTGTTCTATATCCTGTGCCATACGCGATTACACACAAGTCACTGTTGATTACTCGCGTCTGCCAAACTTGTCGCTTTGTGGGTAGCGGGTGAAAATATAATATTTTCACCGGAACGTTTGAAGTAAAGTTCCTCTTGTAGTCCTTGTACAGACATTGAGTTGCGAGGATCTGCTTTTAAACCGGGAAAACCTGCCACGAAAGTAAGTATAATCCTTTGCGTGTTTTTAAAGCCCAGTAGAATTCTCGACCATTAGCGAAAAGGCGACACAAGAATACCGGTAACCTCGTGGTCCAGTTAAATTAAGTAGACCGGGGGCGGGAAGTAGACTTCAATTTAGAACAACCTTCAATACTCGCCTTAAATAAAACTGAACTATATTTTACCATTGGTCTTCTAGAGGCGAATCTTGGTTAAACTGTGTCAAAAAAGCCCTTTTTTTCCAGTAATACCGTCAAAAGTTTAGTCATAAAAATGGGTTAGTTTAATGCGCGTGGTATCGTCCCTGGGGTCATTTTCGAAAATAGCCGAAAATAGCATTTCTAATTTCAAACTTTTCTGGCCGTGAATGCCCTCAGCGACAAGGATGCCCTATAGCGACAAGGTTCAGGTGTTCGACGCTGTATGTGTGCCTCTGTGTACGTGTACTATACAAAAATGTCTACGTGTACTATACAAAAATGTCTAGCTGCGCTCTGGATTACCAGATTATAGGATTTTATGAAATAATGCGGACTGCAGAAGAAGTTGTCTTAATTTGATTATTTACCCTCAATCGAGGAAGTACTAAGTAAAACGGAGGCGGTACCAATCAGACATTTTTTGACGGAAATCTTATTCAATTAACAAAGAGAAGCTCAGAATTGTGACACCGTGACAGTTTCGTATATAGTATGAAACTTTAACTCCAGTACGTCTTCCTGTTTTAATAAGACACGAGCCGTTTCCTTTTCCTAGCAGTGCTTTTTTGATCACAGGAGAAGACATCGAGTTAGCTTCCCTGATGCCGGGCAACACCCTTTTTATTTCCGACGGTTTTTCAAAAAAAAAAAAAACAGAAAGCTGTTTTTTGTGTGATTGTCAATTTGCAAAATACTGCCGGTAAACAGGTACTGCCTGGTTTTCGCATACGCTTAAGTATAAGCGGAAGAATAAGAATCATTGGGTCAAGTGAATAAGGACAACACTGACATAAGCATAAGATTGACCTTACGCTAGCTTTATATGCTTGTCACAGTTGGTCCTGTTTTCACTGGACATAAGCGCTGTTCCGCTTGTTTTTATAACGTGAATCGTAGAATTGCAAATAATTGGAAAAGGTGTTTCAGTCTATTCTTTTCACATGGTAATCAGTAATTTCCAGTTCTTTAATGTGGCCGCCGGCTCTATGATATTTTTAACAGTACCAAAACAAAATAGAATCAAGCATACAGGTCCGATGAAAAATTATATTTATCTTTCAACGTTCAGGCAGCTAGATAATTGATGTCTAAACACTGAGTACCTGCATTTCATTGAATTGAGCCAGCGGGTCATTAAAAATAACACAGATAACAATCGCAGTGTGTATTTGTTTCCCGGGATTTGTTATAAGCACTGGATCTTTTTTAAAATGAAATATTGTTGTTGTATAATACTATTTTATGTCTGAGGGCAACATTTCTTCCCGATCGGACTTTGTTTGTTAGTTTGGTTCCTTCCGACAAAAAAAATAAAATATGTCAGTAGAAATTCTATTGTAAGTTCCGTACTTCTAATCATTAGAAGTAAGTAGTAAGATTCTTCTTTATGAGACGAATGCATCGATTGATCTTTTCGCTAGATGCGCAATTTTATTCAAAGTCGTATGATGTTTTAAAATTCGCTTTTTTAGCAAACAATTCGGATCAGACGAATTCTCGGTCGTCCAAGATAAGAAAAAACGCTACTGTGGCAGTTGCAATAGAAGTGAATCGCCAGAGAATCCGGTGTCTGGACTATATATGATTAAGTGTTATATTTTTTGTTTTCCCCGCGCTGTTTTAGAGACTAACACCGAAATGCAAGTTTAATACTAAAAAAAAGCATACTGAGAAAGCACAGTTATAGGCTGTTTACACTGATTTATGTCAATAACCTATATCTGCTAAAGGGAAGAGGATGAGGAGGGGGGAGGGGGGGGGGGGGGGGGCGCAGTGCCTTGTACTGTAGAAAAACAACGGGAAGACGCGATACAGTTACCGAAAATTAGTCAGACTTTTGGCAGAGGAATGGAGGTAACACCGTCGGTACGAGTTGTATGTTGGAAAAATCAATTAAGTGTCACCAAGATTCAATTTTCTCCTGCTAATGCAAGACTTGAAATAACTTCATTTAAATAAAAAAATAAACACAAGGGCAGATGATTCCGGATAACTCGAATCGTTATGGGAAACACAATTAAACTGTTCGCGTGCAAACGAATTAGTTTCGAATGCGATTTAACGGGGTTATAGGATTACACTGTGATCGTGTTCTGGAAATTATTTACCCAACTTTCCTTGATCGTTGACTTAGTGAGAAAATGTTTTTTATGAAAAAAGCTTTTTCAAGTGTTTACTAAAAATAAAGGCTAATACATTTCCGGTTTGTTCCAACATTGCATTTGTCTCGGTAAATATTTTGAACGCATATATTTTTTGCAGTGACACCCAATGGTTGCTAATTTATTACAAATGATTTGCTAAGTTGTCACCTAGCTGGAAAAATACTGCCTGTACTATGGATTACTTTGAAGCAATAACTTCCTTTCAGCCACTGACTTTTTGCATTCATTTGCGTTGCAATACAAGTTTCATTTACAGCGAAGCAATTATCACACTGACTTGCAATCAGATGTTTACGAATGCTGTCGATCCAATTTTCAATGTTTTCCTTTTTAAGCCAATCAGATTCGTCCTCTCATACGCACTTGCAAATGAGCTTTTCGAAACCCTCCCTGATTTGCAATGATGTCTTGAAAACGGCGATCTACAAAGGGGAAGTACCAAACTTTAGCTGCATTTTTGGGCCGTTTTGAGCCGGCAGAAACCAAAACCCACTGAAAGTCAACGGCGCAGTATTTTGCGATTTTCATCAGAAATCGAAATTAGTCTGCGCTGTCGAAACGCCGCGAGCAACTGATCTGCAGAATCAAAACAGCGCTTGCAATGGACACGTCCAGTGGATATGATCACCAAGTAAGTCTAACCTGTATTTACTAAACTTAAAACACAGAGGCTGTTAGACGATTTTTAGGTTCATGCGTGTGAGCTATGGCGGCTCTGATTTCGCTTAAGATGATATTGTGCTTCATTGAAGGTTGAACTCTTCGGATGTCGATTTTTAATATATTAATGGATAAGGGTAAATAATAAAGACAGCCTAACTTTTCTTGTGTTTTTACCTGAAAATATGGTCCAAAAGCTTTAGATTTGAAGAGCAGTCCCAATGTGTTTGTCTGCCATACGGTAATGTTTCACAGCACTGAAGGGGTCTTGAATACTCCAACCACCTATAGCTGTGCAAAATTCACCCCCGTTCTTCACTTATTAAAGCATCCAGTCGAAACTCACGACCATTAACAAGACTTATCATTTAATGTGTTATCCTCGAGAAGAGTAAAGTAGCTTTAAAAGACCTTTCTGCTGCGAAATAAATGTGCAGCCCAGTAAATCAAACCGGCTTATAATTCAGACTAAAATTCAAATTATTGCTTTACTCACATATAGGCGAAATTAATTTCGAAAGCCAGGTAAATTGAAGTCAGTTTTTATCATTTTATTCAGAATACTTCGATGTGGTCAAAGCGATTCAATCACTTAAACTTTGAAATATTCCGAGGTGATCTGTGTTTGTTGACAAACGTGTTAGATGCTGCGAGAGAAACAATCGCTATTTGCTCTTTTTTCAAGCATATTAATACATTTTGGAAAGGAAATGAAGAATGTTTTTCCTTGTAGGTTTATTTTAGTATCATCTGCGTTGTCCGATAAAATTAAGCTGGGACGGAACGTCCGATGTAATTATCCTCCGAGAAGGCAAGTCATTAAATTCTAAGAAATATATTCCATTTGTTGTATTAACTTCAGTCATACGCCAGAGGACAGTTTGCATCGAATCTGAATTGCAAATGTATGTCAATATTTAGAGTTTCTTTCTGATTTTGATGGTTGTCCCGGGAAACTGAAATGGACGCCTAGAAGTGCTTTCTAATATAAGGAAAATATAACAATGAAAAATATTTGAAAACACGAAGACATGTCCTTGAAAAACGATAGATAAAAACTGAAATAATAGTGCTGTGAGAGTCAAATAAAATAACCGTGGACGTTTGAGCTTTACTGCCCAAGGCAAAAGTTGTGCACGTAATTTAAATGATAAATCTTGTATTTCAAGTGACGTCCTCTTTTTGTGATGTATTTTAAAGGTCTTTTTTTTGGTAACATGGTCTTTTTGAAATTCACCTGTCATTCTTGGTGCATAACGAGTTGCAATTGTCCGCACGAAAGTTTTGACTCTGTTCTGGGAAGTACTAAGTGGAAACAGGTGGAGTTGAAAAGAAAAATGTAAATAAATGGAGTTAAAAAGAAAAATGTAAATAAATGTGAATAACAACTGCTTTGGTCAAACTGAATGGAATATTTTATTGATTTCTCATTGGAAACCAACTTTGCAATTCCAGCCGATCATCAGCAGTCCAGTTTCTCGGTTCATCACGAAAGTAGTCTTTAATGGCAAAAAATTAGAATATCACATTGACGAATGTTTTTTTTTAAAAGGCGTCGAGAGCTCGTTTGGAATAAGCTTTACTTTGCAAGGCGTTTCTTGGTTAACAAAGAACTAAACAAATGAATACACGCGCTTGGGTCTGTAAAACTGAACAAGCAAACCTTTTCCAGTTGCTATTAAGCGAAATTTAATGTGGACGTGCGTGTGAAGCGATAACGATTCAGTATGCCAAAAAAAATTAATTACTTTTTCAGTTGAAAATTTGTTCTGTAGCACTAAATTTCAATTTAATATTTAGGTGAAGGTTAAAGCACAACTCTGATCAATACTTTACGACATGCACAAATTGCGCGGGAACAAAATATACTCAGTTCGTTCAAGCACAAATAAATATTCTAAAATCTTTTTCTTCGACACTCCAAGGAGTTAATTTAAACTTCCTTTTCTTTGGTCTTTTTATTATTCATTGGTAACTAGCCTGCGTGGCAGGCGTTCGAAGGGGAGGAGAAGGGGGAGAATTCAGGAGCGTAAAAAAGAAACCACCCGAGTCCACAAAGCGCAAACGCCTCTAGCGGTCTGGAGCGATGCCGGAGAGGTGCATGGATGTATTCGCAGGCTACACAACATGGAGACAAAAATGGATTTTAAGAAACCGGCGGCTTTGTCAATAGAACATCTCGTAATTTTTCTAAATTTGTCATTTTGGTACGGAAAGAAAAACCATCGATTCTGCCAGAAAGAACACCTTAAAGAAAGCGTTATACCTTGCTTAGAAGCGAAGATATAGGTCAGTGAATTTTTACGTTTTTTTCCTCGACATTCACTGACCAATATCTCTGCTTTTTAGCAAGGTATAAGGCTCAGATTTAAAAGGTTTGCTAATTAAAAGGTGCTTTTTCCAAAAGCATCGATGTTTTGTTTGCGGTCCAAGCTAAAATAAAAATATATAAAAGCTACATGGTGCTGTAGTTCATTCAAATAGATTGTGAAGTTAATTTTTCAGTAATCAACAATACATTAATATTCAGTTCTTTGCTCGGATTTACTCGAAATAGAAAATCACCACCTTCAATGAATGCGATATTTTTAGTCTCAGCTGCGCCTCATGCAATACTGTTAGTTCTCTTGGCTAGTCCTTGGTGCAGAAGGAAGATAAGATCATAAATTCGTGCCCGACTTCACAGAATTCAAGTGGTTTATTTATCAACGGCAAGTAAAAACATAGAACATACGACTTAAAAAAGGCTAAATAAAGGTCTAAATTTATGCCGAAATTCTTGAATTTTAAATGAACGCGGATATTAGGGGAGAAAGACAACGCTTCCAAAGTGACCAAAGTCAATTCATGAGGTTTTTGAACAGCAATTTAAGATAAGTTTTGGAGACTTCGGAAATGAGCAAAAGTTTGGTTTAGAATTAAGAAAGGAGACAATCAAATCGAGCATGAAAACTGTGACCGAAAAGGAATCAGCAGATATGTCAACGGTTTTGTGAGCTGGAGTTAAAAAAAAGTCGCATTTCAGACGCGGTGGATTGAAGCCAACGCCTTCTGGAGCAAATGTCAAATTCAGAGACGCGTCCACGAAAAAAGGAAGAACCATATTTAAACCTGATAAAAGTTGTAGTGTTTTGAGAAGGAAGAATACCTATAAGTACAGTAAATATTCTCCATTTTGAAAAGGAGTTATTTCGCGAAACCAGATATTTTCGCGAATTTTTATACGTACAAAAAACAATAAAAATAAACCAATTCAAGTTTTTTTTAAAAAAATAAAACAATCTTTTTTTTCACACAACTTTCATCTTTTTCAGTGGCCGTGAAACTAACTTTGGTGCTAGCAGTAGTGGTTGGGGTGGCCTCGGCCCTGGCTGCCGCGTTATTGGCCGTGCTGTGCAAGTGCTGCTGGGTATGGTGGCGTTACCGCAGAGTGCATCGCAGGCGCAGCCCTTCTCAAGAGACCTACGTCATACACCAAAAGGGCAAATGGCCGGCGGGAATTACTTATCAGACATACGAAAACGGCTCTGTGGCTGATTATGATAGCATATCCAGTGGAGAGGAACCTTATATTGTTGAAACACCCGCAGACTTCGGTAAACTTCAGTTCTGGCTTGATTACAACAAGGACGAAGATGTCTTGATTATAGGTCTTGTTCAGGCAAAGGGCATCATTTGCAAAACAAATGTACAAACATCGTATGTTCATCCTAGCATTCAGCTCTGCAAAGAAGAGAAAATACTAGATGAAAGAGAAATTGAAACACAAAAAATGACGTTTGAACCGCAATGGAACGAAGAAGTGTTGTTTTCGTTGGACGGAAACCCAATTGAAAAACTTTCGTTTTGCATACGGCTGATCGAACTGGACTCGTTTTCAAACTCGCACGTGATTGGTCAAGTAATGCTTTCGCTGGGCGAGGTGGAGTTTGGGGAACCGCAGCCCAAGTGGTACGACATCGCTGGCGCAGAAAAGGTAAAAACGAAATAATCTGTTGAAAACGAAACGTATTTCAGAATGACAACAATACATTACGACCGCAACTTATCTTCTCGATTTTCGACTTAACTTATATCATTCTGGATAATGAAAATCGCGACAAATTAACATTGACATAACATACCATAACATAAAACCTTCATTTTAACACGATAAGAATTAAAGCTAAAAAGCTTGTGGGGTCGTGTATACTACTAAACTAAACTACTTACACTGTAAGTTTGATTGTGTACCTACACGTGGTGAGTCATCGTGGGCGAGTGTAACGTCACCGTGGACGAGTGAAGTTGTAGACAAGATGACTCTAGGGCGACATAATCGGTGACCTTAGCCGTGAACAGAGAACAGCGTCTTCTTTCACCCAAACATGACGCGACTCCGATCGGTGCGAAACAAGACAAACATACCAATCTAATTAAATTTCCCCTTCAACAAAACACAAAAAATGTCCCTGGAAAATCAGGGCTATGACGATCTAAGAAATATGAAATGATTACGACTGCGACTCATTTTATATTTCTTACATTTGTCGGCGGGAAAAGGTTTTTGGTCCAATGACGATCTAAACGACAGTATTTTTTATACAACTTTCTTAACTGCCTGTTGATTTCTTTTTTTAACTCAGATGCCAAGCCATGAGTACGTTGGTGAGCTGCTTCTTTCTTTAAACTATTTTCCCACCACACAACGTCTCACGATCGTGATTCTAAAGGCGCGAAACTTGAAAATAGAGTCTACATCCGGGTTATGGGGTAAGTTTGGAATTAGCATATACATGTGCGAGCCCGAGGGGCGAGCAACGAGCAAACCCGGAGCGCTAGTCGTTCGCTCGTTGCCCCCGTTCACGCTCATGCATCTCAAAAGTGGCTGTTATGCAAGCTAGTTTGCTGTCTCCAATGGACCCACTTTAATAAGGTAAAAAAGGACAGAAATGAGTGTCCGTATCATTGAGGTAGAGTTATTGCGAATTTTAGTCTCCTTGGAACCAAGTGAACAGTCCCGGTAAAAGGTGTCCATATTTATTAAACTGTCCTTAAGGAGAAATTATCTGTATGACTCTAAAGGTGATGTTACACCGGACGATTCGCAACGACGACTTTCAGCGCAACAAAATTAACGACAGGTATGTCATACGAAACAACCTGAGCAAAATTCGTGTTTTTGCGTTGCAAGCCTTTCTTGAAGCTGAATCATTCGCAACGAAAAAATTGCGAAGAAAATCGTCCGTGCATCCATGTTGCGCTAAAAATCGTCGTCGCGAATCGTCCCGTGTACATCGCCTTAAGACCAGCATTTCTCATTCAGTCAAGATTTAAAGTTTATCGAAAAGGTTGATTTTTCGTTTTCAGCCAAAACGCGCTTTTGGCAAGAAATAATTGATTTTAACAAAAGCAATAGGATAGTACGATTACCACGTGTTTGAGATAAAACTAGAGAGCCTATAGCATGCTCATATCTTTTTTTTTTCTCGCAGGCCCATCTGTCAAAGTTTTCCTCATGTTGAACAAAACCAGATTGGGAAGAAAGCGAACAGCTATGCAGAAAAAGACTGTAAACCCAGTTTACAACGAAGCCTTTACATTCAAAGTTACTTCGGACACGCTACAAAAAGTTACCTTCAAGGTTCTTATCGTCAACAAGCATTCACACGGTTCTGATCAAATGGTCGGTCACGTGCTTCTTGGACAAAAGGTGACCGGAAGTGGGTTTTCACACTGGAATCACATGTTAGCCTCGTTGCGAAAACCAATCGCCATGTGGCATCCCATAGTTCCTGGCACGTGAAGCAGTGCTGTACACGTGACTTGTGAGCTAAAAAGTATTTATTCCAGGGATGTTTATTTAATAATTGTAATGGTGTATATCTCATCATATTTATAATTAGTAGTAAAATTGTAAATATTATTCCGAATACTTGAATTTAAAACAAGATTTATTTAAAATACGGCCGTCCGAACACAGTCTAACAGGAGAAAGGATTACGAATTATTATGTTAAATGTAAAGCGGGAATTAAGAGCTTCAACTCAAAAAAACTAAATCATGGTTTAAATTTTTATTAAGTAATGATCCGCATAAGAAGGATAGCGCTGAACGGCAATACACGATGGAATGTCAACTTTTTTCATTGTTACAACTAGTGATCTCATTGGCCTAGACTCAAAAACTGTTAAAAAGTTAAGGTTCAAGGTGCGTTTTGTCTATTTTTTTTTTTTTTTTTAAGGTTTTAAGTAATTTGAGACCCAATCGCACAACATGCAATTTTTAAAAGATATTTTATTTGGGGAACTTCATCAAAGAAGCAAAATTATTAGCTATTGTCTTCTGCTATTCTGATTGGTTAAGCATGAACATTTCCTGAAATTTAATTGACGCTAATGGATTTTCTTTATTTTTATACTGAAATATAATTATGAACCATCAGCCCCTCGTCTATTCTTGAAACCAAAGATATTCTATCGCAGAACAATGAAGTTTACTATAGTTCTTATGTGGGGCATTACTTAAAACTTAAAAAATCTTATAGTTTTTAGACTTTAGCAGTTAAAGTAACCACGTTCCGGATGTTCGGATCGCTTTATATTTTTTAAAGGCTTATATTTTTAACTTAAACATGATTGAACTAAAACTCGTACCGAACCACGACCCTTCGTTTCATTTGTGTGCACTTTATTTAAGGATAAAAACCGAACGATTTCAGGAATAAAGTCTGAAACTGGATAAAAATATTCAAATAGTTTTGTCTGAAATAGGGTAAGGAATTTGAGCTGTGATTCAAGGGCCACAGGTTTGTCACTGTCGCAAGAATGTGAAATGTCACCCGATTTATTTGTTTAAATATTTATTTTGATAAACGTCAGGGATTATAAATTAATGATTAATTGAAATCAATTGTTATGGTCCCGTGTTCACGGGCCTTTGAGCGATGAAAAGGAAGACCCTGGTGGCTTCAAAGTACGAAAAAAAAAAAGAGGGAGGGGAAGGGCGATTGTATTTGTTTCGTAGTCAGAAATAGAGGAGAGCTGGATAAAGGTGGGAAATAAAGGATTTGTATTGTAATTCGAGGTCAGAAATAGCGGAGCTGGATAAAGGTGGGAAATAAAGGGTTTGTAACAAGTTTTGTATTTGTAATTCGAGGTCAGAAATAGCGGAGCTGGATAAAGGTGGGAAATAAAGGGTTTGTAAGATTTCGAGTAAACTGTTGTCGGACGATTCCGAGCGCGGGTAAGACTCACAATTGTTTGGAATGTTTGTTAAAAAGCCGCGCGGATTTGAAAGTTAAATATAAGGGCCTGGCTAAACTGGGAGACAGCTGTCTTGAAAGCCGAAAATTTGCAATAGCATATTTGACTTGATTCAATAACATTTTTTGCGTACGGGAAGCAACATTTGGGTCCTCAACAAATGTTCCTTGCGCGGCTAAATTGGCAAACATTTGCGTCCGTTTCTATGTTTCCTAGTTTAACCATGCCCTAAAAATAACGAGTTAGTACTTAGGGGCCTTGTATCAAGGCTGAAAGAATTAGGGATTTATACACTTATCATGTCAGTGGCTAGTGAGTATCTTGACTCTTCTATGTCCACCCCCGACGGAAGTTAACTCATCGTGGGGTAATCCAAGATAATGGTTAGTCAATGGCCGCAGGCAATTGATGAGATTATAAATTCTGTAAGACAGAGTAAATTATTTTGAGGTCTTGGTTGTGAAGACACAATAAAACGAGTCTTATGCAAAGCAATAAAAGCTTTTTAACCAAAAGAATGGCGTCTGGCGTCGCTTGTTAACTGTTCTTTTTATTTATTTATTTTTCAAATATTTGCTCTCCATCGATGAGATGATTCTAAGCAAGATACTTCTGTTGGTCTATCTCAACTAGGTTATGGTGCATTTATATAGCATTGTTAGCCTTGCTTTCCTCCTACGCAGTTCTAAAGTTTCCCAATCAAGTTCTTTCAACATTTCTTTGACACTAGCAGATCTTTCATAGCGATGTAGTACGTAAGCGTGCAGCTCTGCGTTGCTTTGATTCCTTGTCAGATGTGACGGCGAATACAGCTGCGAAGACCCTGTGCTGCTTTCATGTCCGTTCAGAGCGCATACAAGAGAAACGAGACACTGTCCCGACACTGTCCCGTCGAAATAACAAAATTTCGCTTACCTTATTTCCATGTTATATTGCCAAATGCCACCAAATATACAACTAAATTGGATAAAAATATTCTATAGAGCAAAACAGAAGCAGCAAAATGGAGATAAAGCGCAGGATTACAAGGATGGAAGTGGATTCCATTTCATCAATTTTGATTTCGTAACTGAGGCGGTCAAGAAATCAAAATTGCCATTGATCATGTCCTTTCTGCTCAGAGGCAGCACGGCGCCATACAATATGTCAGTGGGCCATTTTTTCTTACTATTTCAAGATTATAAACCAAGCTTAAATAAAGCTCAGGCCCCGGCTGTTCAAAAGGTGGATAGCGCTATCCACCGGATAAATCACCATCCAGTGGATAAGTATTAACAAAATCCATTGTGTTATCCGCTGGATAGTGATTTATCCGGTGGATAGCGCTATCCACCTTTTGAACAACCGGGCCCTGGGCAATTTCATGAAAACACGATATGCCAGTCGAGACTGAGCCATTTATTCAGTTTGTATTGAGCCTCCTTTTCAGGCAACGGTCACACGTAGCATTGCATACAAACAACTGAGGTAAAAAATAAAAGAGAAGAGTTATTGATGTTGACAACTTCACTCACATAAAATATAAAACTGGCGAAAAGTTCGTCTTGCAAAGACCAAGTAATCTGAAATCACAACACATCCTGGTTTTCACTAACGAACGCTGACGTCTAAAACATCTGAATGTTATGTCCAATCAAAACGTATTTTACTATAAATAACAAGCACTTGTATAGCACAACCCTGGATTATTAAAGCCATTGGGATCCGCATAACCAACAAATACTGACTGGCCTTTTTCGAACGAACAACGAGTCTCTCAGATACAAGAAATTTCCGCTTAAGGTGAACAAAATTTTCGACCCCAACGGCCAATTTTTCTGTTAACTGAACCTAGTCGGATATAAGCAAAAACGAAATTCCAACCACAGAATATCAAATCACGTGAACTGTTACAGCATACACACGTATGTTTGTTTCCTCTTTTGTTTTCAGTAATCTCTCAGTATAGAAACAGCCTTCCACCTCCTATAACACCAGTATTATGATGCTGAATCCTGAAGTTCGTTACATCCTAAATTTTGCAGATTAGAGCGATGAGTGTAGTAAATCCAAAACCAAAGTAATTATTCTGACCAATCACAAACACGCAGGTAATGCAATGAACCAATCGGAACTCGAAGCTAATACATGTAGCGGGCGCTAAGCGCGGGAAAACGCGTGCAAGTAAATAAAAGTGCTGTTACACAAGACAATTTTCTCTTGTAACTTGCAAGGCAATGGTGAACGCCGAGAGAGTCTTTTCGAGACAAGTTGCGGATGAAATTGCGCGTGTAATACTACTCTTTGCAACTAGCCGTCTTGCAACGAAGAATTGCGTTGCGATTTGCAGAATAAGTTGAACAGTTCTCTACCTGTTGCAGCGTTGCGATGTAAGTTGCGCTCGTGTAACATGTAATCTGCAGATTGTCTCGCCGTGCTCTCGTCAGCGTTACGTTGCAAGTTGCTGATTGGTTGAGAAAGTGGCGCGAGAATTTTTAACCAATCAAAGCGTAGCAATGCAAAACCAAAGCAATTCGAAATTACTTTCGACACTCAACTAAAAACACTTCTTTCCTGCCAGCACCCAGACATCTGCTGTTTCTTTCCTTCGAAAGAAATACAGTTGAATCCCGATAACTCGAACCTCCAGGGGAGAGGGAAATTTGGTTCGAGATATCGAAGGTTCGAGTTATCGAGGGTAAATTTGCAAGCAATCTTTAGCCAAGGGGAAAAAAGTTTGGTTCAAGTTAGCAAGAGGTTCGAGTTATCGAGGGTTCGAGTCATCGGAATTCAACTGTAGCTAGAAATATCTGCAGCAGACGAGATATAACCAGAGAATTGTTGAAACCGGAAGGATTGTAAATCCCGGTTTGCGCTTTGAACAACAAGGATCACAAATAGCTTTTAGAACTGTCCTGTACAGAGTAGTCTTTAAGTGCCTTGATCATGTCCTTTCTGCTCAGAGGCATCATGGCGCCGTACGATATGTCAGTGGGCCATGTAAACAGTGAATGTAACACCCTAAAATCACCTGACTCTGGGTTCACAAAGTAAAAGTCTGCTTTGCGCTGGCCATCTGCGCAGGTGCTGAAGTCAAGGATAACGATGGTTTGATTAATACAGGTCACGTACGGCCGAGTGATCTTAGCTTCTTCAAGCATCACGGGATCCTGTGCTACAAGGCTCGACTCTACTGGGAGTGCCGCACTTAAATCTGCAGTCTCTACGCCGTCGCATCTTCCATCCACACTGCAACCGTTGGACGTCAAATAAAGACAAGATCCCTCCTCGGATTGTCCTTTTAACATGTACAACTTATTGACCTGAATTTTGATGACCTGCCAATCATCTGTCACTGGATCGTAAACCTCGCAGTCAGTTGGAGTGACTTCTTCGCCTCGCTCTCCACCAATCACAAAGATCTTGTTATTGTGGACAAACGCAAACGCGCTGGATCGAGGCTGGTGCATGGACTTCACATATGACCAGCAGTCCTTCTGTGGATCATACCTTTCAACCGTCTTCAAGCACTCCCTATGAGCCGACCCATCTGTGCCTCCAAACACAAAGATATACTTATCCTTGAAGTTTACCGCAGTAAGCTCGTACCGCGGCTCACACATATCTGCCACCGATGCCCATGTCTGCCTCTCAACATCATAACGCTGGACTGTCTTGACTTCTGCAACCTCCTGCATGGACATTCCACCAATCAGGTAGATATACCTACCCATGGTCACAGCGGCGCAGTCGAAGGTCATGGGTGCGCACGGCTCTATGTCAGTAGTTGGAGCCACGCAAGGAGTCGGTAAAAGATGGCGTGCAGTGAGAGGATTTCTGTGGAAAGCTAGCTTAGGATTGTTCCAAGGAACTTGTACATACAGCCCAGAGTTGGTATAAATCAGAGGTGTGCCATTGGCCAACATTGATTTGTTATGAGGAATGCGAGCAATGAGAGACCAGGGTCCTGCAAAGGGAAGCCAGTAACACAGATTGTAAGAGTGTGTGTAATGCAGTCTGTGCGTTAAACCAAATAGCACTACATTGTGGAAATGCGCGGTCTTGTGAACATCCTCCACTGAAACATCATCCTTGAGTTTGTACCCGGAGAGATTAAACAACTCGTCGATGTTCTGATCAGCAGCAAGTTTCTTGAGATACAGATCGGGAATGCTGCTTACGTGGATGAGATTCACAAGTCTTTTAAACGACTCTTGTCTGTCCTCCACCGAGTGTTTGTACCAGCGAATTAAAGATTCCAGCATTTGTGCTTCACTGGACACAATATCGTCATTGGATAGAAACCATCTCACATCTTGGTCTGTGATCTCAAGGAATTCATCAGAGAGCGCAATACTCCAGTAATGATTACACACCAAATTCAACATTTCCTGGTAAATCTCATCGAGACAAACAAAACTTCTAACAAGAGAATATATCCACCAGAAGTTTGTTAACGTCGCGGAATCCTTTACAAAGTCAATTATCCGTCTTTTCAAGTGCTCTATCAACAGATAATCACTGGCTTGGAGCAAGCTCCTCGCACTGTCAAAAGTAATGCAAATCGCTCCACTGTAGACGAAATTCAATAACTCTTCAACAATTACCTCATCTATAACACCAAAATCAACATTGCTCTCGTAAACCTCTTTCATTTCAGATCTGAATAGCCCTTTAAAATAACAGCTTACGGCCGCAAGAATATTCTTATGAACCGGAACAACTCTGCCACTACAAGTTGTCAGTGTGAGATCACAATACAATCCCTCGACCCGAAAGGCTAACAGTGTACTCAAAAGAGCTGCTTGGTTATGCAAATTAAATCTTGTTTTCAATTTAGAAGTGGATCCTTTGTTTCCATCTGTATGTTCTACATGTTGGTTCAATAAATCTTGTACGCCCATAACCTCAGCCACATAACGCATTAGTGCGGTATTTTGATGATCCAATTTACATTTGCCCGTGTATAGGAGGTTAAGGATATTCTCCATAGTTCTTGGGTCAACTTTTTCAAAATCATGACAAATATCTTGAGATGAATCATTTTTAGAAAACAGTTCCTTAAAGAAACTAGAACTGGCAGCCAACACATTTTTATGCGCTGGAATATCCTTGCCATTCACTTTTATGATGAAGTCGGTAAAAAGGCTGTCATGTCTGAAGCTGTTTAGAGTTTCCAGCAAGAACCGTTGATAGAAAGCCTCCACAGATTCAGGCTCCTCGTTGTCTTCTGCTCTTGATTCTGGAGCATTGTCTTCATCACTGGCTACTAAAGATAAATCCACGTTACTTGGATGTAATGCTTCTAAAGGAAGATCTTGTTCTGCGGTAGATGTGCACTTGCATTTTGACAATATGCCGCCCATTTCAATCACAACAAAAAAACTGACCTACTTTCTAGTTTCATGCCACAAAACAACGTTTTTGTCACACAATGTAGTCTTTTTTGTCACACAACACCACACATGTCACCCAAGATCAAGTCCATTCTCCTTGTAGCATGTGCTTTACTTGGAAAGAGAGGAAATGTCCACACTTGATAGCCTTTGTTGTACAAAGTAACCTGAAAACGGGGAAAAGCAAGAAAATATTACTCAATAAATGTGCAGCAGTGTTAAGACATAACATGCTGGCAAGTGCTCTCGCCAGTCGAAGCCAAGAAACTGAGGGTATTGTTTGTCAGTAAACTCACTACCATCTATGTATTCCATAATGACCCCAGTCTGTCTCTCAAATGCCAAAAAAATGGCCCAATTTTTTTGTTCTTAATGGGCCCTTGGACCCCAAGATGCAAAATCCTGGTGAGAACACTGCTCTAAAAGGCATCATAAAATTGTTTATAAGAATCCAAATATTATGCTTATAAGCAGCCATCCAAAAGGCAAAGGAAAGGGCCCCTGAGAGCCTCCGGCATTTGCACAGTGATATCAACAAATCCTTCTTGATCATCGTCATCCTATCAGCCAGGCACACATTGCGTCTATTACAAAAATGGTATTATCCCAAATTTCAAATTACAAATAATGTGATCGCTGCTCCTTTGCCGTACAAAAATTTAGATGGTCAAGGTGTTCACACCGAGCCGGTTAAATTAATGACCGTACCGGCTAAAATTCGTCCCTGATTTTGGCGTTCAAATTTTTAAATGGCTAGGCATCTAAATTTTCGTACGGTTAGCATGGTTCCATGTGAACGGAATACCTAACCACACAAAATTTTAACCGGTTGAACATTTGTCCGGTACCGTGTGAATGTAGCCTAAATGACCTAGTACTTAAAAGTTAAGTTTACCTGAAAGGATGACACCAGTTGAAATTATTTACTGCAATAGGCCCACTTGTATTAAATTTGACTAAGAAAGTTAGGTCAGTTGGTCTATGGATAGTGATTCATCTTTGGTATTTTTAAACTAACAGCCATTAAGGCTACATGTATATCCAGTTGCGAGTGCCAATTTTTCCATACATCTTATCTCCAAAATGAAGTGGGTGACCCTGAATATTTTCGTGTCATGCAAATGTCCCTAAATTATAAGCTGCCTACTACTTTAAAATATTCTAACTGACTTGGTTGATAAAGCTTGATTTTCATATGTCAGGAAAATCAACAATCAGGGATTTTGCTGTTTTCCAACCATCCCAGACTTTGCCGATATGTCAGGAAATTTGCCAACCATCGCAGAAATCTGGGGTGCATCAGGAAAATAGAAATGGTCCTGATTTTCTCAATTGAAGGTGTGAGTGGAATAAAGCCCTAAGTGACTTCTGATCAACTGTTAGATTCTCCTTCGAGTTTGTTTTGTATATGGTCATGTAACAAACGGAGAATTTGGTTTCAGATCAGAAGTCACTGAAGGCCTTATTCCAGTTTGGGATAAGGCCCTAAGTGACTCCTGATATATAGCCAAATTCTCCCGTTGTTACATGAGCATATACAAGACAGACTGGAAGGAGAATCTAGCAGTTGATCACAATTCACCAAGGGCTTTATTCCACTCATCCCTTCAATTCATCCCTGACCATCCCAGATGATTGGGGATGGTTACAATTTTGTGTTTTTATAAGTCAGCAAAATCTGGGATGGTCAAGAAACAGCAAATTCCCAATCATCTGGGATTTTCCCGACATATGAAAACCAGGCTTAAATGATGAAAACCAATTTCGCACTCTGCAGTTGTCTTGCTGTTAAAATATCTTGTTTGTCATTGAAAATTTTTATGACATGCAAGATCTTGTATTGTTCTCAACACTCATGGTTTTTTAAGTCGCACAGTAACAATTAAAGTGATTCCCTAGTATTGCACCGCACATCACTACTGCGCATAATATCTTGTGTCATTTGCACGTGCATGAGCGAGCGTGCATTCTGAAATAATTCATTTTGCAAGGAAACAGAGAAGTGTGGTTTCGTGACTAACTGTTTGTTTGGATTTCTTGCGGTTTCAAGTTGCTTTTCATTGGTTGCTGCACAATGGGAAACGTCAAAATCAAATCAAGGTGTTCACGGTTTTTGGATTTGCACAGTAAGGGGCCATCAACATATTCCCTTGCTCCCCACTTAATGTCCACTGGACGTTTAGGGAGGAGGGCCCGGTAAGAAGAAGTCAGGTTTTGGACGTTAGTGTGGGGCATTTGGGCCAAAACTCACACAATGATGTCTTTTTTTAAGAAAACTGAAAATAGTTTCAATACTTTATGTTTTAATTCAGTACATAAAGAGAACATACTAAAACAGTTCAATAGAAAATGAAAAAAATTCCCCACAAAGTCTCTTACAAAGTTAATACAAAACCAGATGTCCTCTCTCAATTATCACGTTCATGAGTTTGAACAGAACAGGAACAGAACGTTACAGGTTCTCAACTTTAAACTATTTTGCATTCGTGGCAGTTACATTTTACATCTGTGTACACATCCCGGGACACATCCCCTTGTCTGGCAGCTTGTGAACCGTGATTTTTTTCAAATTTCAACACCAAATTGACCTAATTGACAATATTGTAGCTTGAGACACTTAAGCTATTCAGTTTCAACACGAGAAAAACTTAAACAACAATATTGTAGCTTCAACTGAACTTGATAATAAACTCGTTTTAGTCATTATCAATGCATAGCTGCATCAAACCCAGCTGATTTCCACTGTGAATCTGTCCTCACTTGGCAAGTTGTGTGTATTTGGTACGCAATTACAGTGGTCCCATGCCTCACAATTGTCAATGAAATCCACAAAACAATTTCTTCGTCATCTTGGTCCGTTCCTCGGAAGACAAAGCTTCAGTTGATTTAATATATGTTCTTTTCAATATCTTTATTATAAAAGCACATACAATATAAAAAATGCACACGTATAAAAACTTGGTTGCTCAATATAAACATTATGGGAGAATAAAATTATAAGTGGACGTTAAGGAGGGGGGGGGGGGGGGTCCAAGCCTAACGTCTGGTGGACATTAAGCGGGGAACAGGGAATATGTCAACAGCCCCTAAGGGTTTTTGCGATGAATATGTGGACAGCCCCTAAGGGTTTTCGTGATAACATTGTTCTGCCATCAGAACAATAATATTAATATTTCATTGCTAATAATAACTTTCTGGAAATAATGGTTGCCTCTCACTCAAGACTTGAATTTTCAATATTGCCGTCACAAGCTACCAAATTAGTTTTTTACCACAATTGCCGCTAAACTCGCAATCTGATTGGTCGACGTGAGTGGTAAATGAGAGTCCAGACAACGGTGCTGACGCTAACATCACGCGCGCTTGAAAACAACCAATCAGATTGCGAGAAAGTTATAGACAACGCTTGCTCTTTCTTTGCTGTCACGTTTTGTAACAAGACTTCGATTTTTCCTTGTATTTTTTCTAAATATTGTTGTAAAAAACAAATTTACACCGGTTTTCCGTGGTGTGGACTCTTATTTACCACGATTTACGTCATCACATGGTCAAAATTTGTTGCTGACTCACTCGGCTGCGCCTCGTGAGTCCACAACATTTTGACCATGTGATGACGTAAATCGTGGTAAATAAGAGTCCACACCACGGAAAACCGGTGTAAATTTGTTAAATATACTACAGCGCTATACGGGCATGATGACCCCCTATTTTTTATTATATTTTTTGATGTACTAGATGTAATAAATAACTGTGCAAAGTTTGTTAAAAATTTCATTACAACTTAGTTTTCGATGGAATCGCGTAAGCTATAAGCTTATATATGAGTTGCTTAACTAGCTCTTGGCCATTCTCTATTTTTGCTTTTAATAAGACTTAAGCTTAATGAATTCAGCCGGTAAAGCTCATTTTCATGTTGTCATTACTACTCAAGTTGACTTTTTAACAATTTTCATTGTAATGTTTTATACAAATCATTACAATTATTGGTAAATCTATCTAGTTTATCGATAAATACAAATACATTTCCCACTGCAACTGAACATTTTAAATTTAAGCTTATCCCGGCCTCATGCTGCGGCACTCGATGAAAAATAAATCACTGAATCTTGGTCGATCACAAATTGATCTGTTTATAGCAATAGCATTATAAGTTTTCATACCTTTTATCCATTTGCTACCATCCTGATAAATGCACCCATAAAAAAAAAGCGAAATGAGATTTATGAAGAGCAATTTAACTTTCAGCATATTTTCGGGCTTTCAGCACGCCATTTTGAAGTGCTACTCGGTCAAAAGACTGGAAACAGATTGGGTTTGGTTTCGGAGGACGCTACGGAATAGTTCGGGTCAACTTCGGCTTAAGTCCGGAGGTTGGCGACAGTTCAAACACCATAACAGATGAGTCAACAGATGAAAGTTGATGGCGGAGCGGAATGAGAATTTAAAACCAAGTGAATTTTGACTTAATCAGCCCAAATCAGAAAGGTAAGAATACGCTGGATATTTTTTTTTTCAATATTGAAATATCTGATGTAAAATTCAAACTATTAAGATAAGCTTAAATCGACCTGACGAATTGCGAATGTCGCAGCCGGAGCGCAGAGGGTACACAATCAAACACAATCGAATTCGTGCAACATGTATTCGGCAATCGGATTCAATCAAGCGTTGGTTTTGCTTTAAATTGATTAGAGCCCGGCCTGATCAATCGAGGAAGATCGATGATTGTCTCGAAAATCGATTGATCAATCGATGTAGTCACAAGTTAATTTTCTTTCAAGACATCAGTTGTCATAGATTCCAGTCAGATGGAAATTATTGATTAGCTGTTTCATCGATTGGTTAGGGTCGTTAGGCTGGGATTGAAGAAATGTATGGTACGTTTGATAGAAACCTTTTCTGTAACATAAATTTATCCTGCGAGAAAGGTCTCGTCCCCAGCCTAAAATATATATATATATAGCCACGCAGCTCTTTAGAACCTCTAATTTCATTGGACCTGTATACCACGCAGCTCTATTGTTTTTAGGTCTAGGGTCTATTGTTAGCCATTGTTGTGTTGTTTGGTCTATTGTTTTCTCAGCTAATCAGAGAAGACCTTGTAAGAGCTGCGTACCGCCCCTGGCCTAAGAGCTTGCTCGCAGGCTACCATAAATTTGTTAGCCGTCGGATTTGCTCAAATACATGTAAATTGTCCACCCCATTGCATTATGATCTTTTTTAACCCGTTCCCTCCCAGAGTCAATTAGGCCGTCCCCTTTTTTTCTCCGTTTACCGTCGTCCGACCGACCCATATTTTTGCGTTTTCAAAAAAAAAAGTTATGAGGAAGGTATAAATGACCTAGTGAAACATTTTTTCACTTTTAATCTGAAATATCAACATTGTTTTCACTTTTCTCGGCCGAGTTTCACCACAACATCAATCTTTTCTTCCTCCATTGCCGCCGTGTTGATTTTGTAACCATGTTGTTTCCAGGCTCCATGGCAATGATGCTTGGGTATCAGGCCTTCTAATTCCAGATTGCTCCTGATTTTTTTTTTAAGATTTTTTTTTTTAATCCGACCGACCGACCCAAAATTAGGAAACGCATTCGATGGTAAACGGAGAAAAAAAAGGGGACAGCCTTATGGAGACATGTATTTTGAGTTTGTTGGCAAAATCCTATGGTGTGACCATTCAACTGAACCTCTTCAGCAGTACTTTTGCGTGGTACCAGTGTTTGTTGTTTTTCAATATTTTATAAAATGAAATTTGGAATTATTCTTCAGTTTTGATTTTTGGCTCGCAGGTGAATGAGGGGGGGGGGGGGTACCCAAAGTGAAAATGTTAGAGACTGTTTTTGTAACAAACCAAAAAGGAAGTTATGTTTTTTTTTGTTTTACTTTATTGATTACAGCCTGGCCTGATTTTGATTTGATTTTGTTTTGATAGTTTTCAGAAATATAAAACTGTAAAGTCAAGCTTCCTATGATGGTCTATGAAATTTTTCAGAACTAACCACTGACAACACATTTTGCCGTGGTTCTTACTATAGTTTGCCTTATTAGTATTACATTTTGTTCCATGCCATGTAACACATGTGTGATGTTACAAACAATACACCTGCAAGGCTTCTTCACTCATTGTTATGATTCTTTCGGCCACATAATACATTAAACTCTCTCTAAGATCAAGACAGTGTCACAATAATATAATTATTTTGTTCTTTAATTATCATTGAAAAAAGCAAATTTTTTGCAATTCAATTTTTGAATCACATAATAATATGCAAATGTAGAGAAATTTCAAACTCATAAAACTGAGAAAAAGATAAATTTGATAGAGTGCCACGGTGTACATAGTTAAGAAAGCAAACAATTAATATCTCCAGGCAAAGTAGACAGTTTTTCCAATTGTCTGTTTGCCAGTGTATTCCTGATTACTAAGCATGGCCAATGGTCAGTTGACCAGTATTTAAGTACAGGGAGGGAAATAAGTACTCGCCTACTCACCAATGTGAGTACCGTATTTTCTTGATTAAATGCCGGGTGTGTTTATTTAAAACTATGCCTCCCAAACCCGGCATTTATTTGAACCCTGTGTTTATTCGAGGCCCGACGTTTATTAAACACAGGTAATATTTCATCATTTTTCATGATCACATTTTATGTCATTTCTTCCTAAATTTCCTGATTCAAAAGCAAAATTGATCAAAATTTTTCCAAACTCTTGATGGAAACAAGAACGATAATTCTCAAAGAGAATATTAAGTCAATAAACGGTAACAAGTTATGTTCCCTGACCTTGAACCTGGTGGTTTATTTCACCTAAGACTACATTATTTCACAGTACAATAAGTTACACAGTACCAAATTCAAATAAATGCTGGTACCTCAAATAAATGGCAGAGGCGTTTATTTAAAACTCAACCTTGTCAACCCGGCATTTATTTCAACCCAGCGTTTATTAGGGGCCCGGCGTTTAATCAAGAAAACATGTTATAAATCATTTCAGGCAAGTATTTCATAGAGATTTTTGTTCAGTGGGAGCTGGAGAGGGATTTTGTTTTGGACAAGTATAAACTAGAAGTTGCTCAAGCGTTAATACTACCAACACTGTAATCGTATGAACAGTCAATTATGGGGACATGTAGTTTAGTTCTAACTTTTGAGTCTGTCTACAATATCTTATGATGTGACTGCTCAAATGAAACCTCTTTGGCAGTACTTTTGCGTGGTACCATTTGTTTTGCAATATTTTACAAAATAAAGTTTGGGAATTTTCTTGAATTTTTGCTGTTTGGCACTCTTACTTCACCACATATACTCATATTAGCATGTTGGTTATCCCAAGCAACAATTTATTGTTGTTCTCCATACTTAATTATGTTTTATTTAAAAAGGTTCTTTTCCTCCAATGTACAGACTTCCTTGAAATGAATCACTGAGTGAAGGCATATTGTGTAGTATAATGTGACACTTAGCAGCCCATGCCTTTCTCAGGAGAGATGAAAAAGAGTGCACAGATCACATCTAAGCTATTTAAAGAAGGGAGATTAGTCTTTTATAAATCTCAAAACTTCAAAAGAACTCAGATGCAATGGGTGGCTTGCTAACCAAATGTAAGTGTGCATCTACTAGTGAACCTCCAGATATCGATGTAGATCAGACAGTAGACTCCATGGTAACATCACAACAAGTCAACACTTCAAGCAACCAAGAATTGCAGATAGAGAAGGATTTCTACAGTACCAACATTACTGAAACTCTTAACAGCTTTAGATTCCAAAAACTGTTTACTGACTTTACAATCAATGTTGATGGGAACCGTTTTCCTGTACATAAGAATGTTCTGGCAGCCAGCTGCACGTTCTTCAAATACTTGTTTAATACATCTGAAGATATTTATTATGAAATGACAAATGTGGAGCCCTTTGCTCTGGAGGAAGTTCTGGATTTCCTGTACATTGGAAAATGTAGGCTGCATCAACAAAATGCTACTTCAGTACTCCGTCTTGCACGTATTTTGGGTTTACATGATTTGCAAGAAGCTTCAGAAAAGTATCTTTCCATACTAGAGAAGAGATCTCTCATCCCCCACATCTCATTTGTATCCCGTAAAGACTCTATTTTGCCAGCAATCCAGGAGTTTCAGCTTGAAGGTTTGTTCTGTGACATCACATTGACAACTAGTTGTGGAAGGGTTATCCCAGTTCATAAAAATATTTTGACAGCTGTCAGTTGTTATTTTCAAGGACTTTTCAGGTCTGACATGAAGGAAGTTCATGAAGGTAATGTTGACTTTGGAATCATTGATGAGTCAGTTGTTGGTGAGCTGCTGAGTTTTATCTACAGCGGAAAAATTTCAATCACTTTTGACAATGTCAGTAGCTTGTTGCAAGCTAGTGACTACTTGTTGATGGAAAGCTTGAAAACAACAGTTGATAAGTTTCTGAAAGATTCGTTGACAGTGTCAAATTTTTGGCAACTGTCTGCCTTAACAAAGCACTGTGATGGTCTTTCAGAGATTACCAAAGACATTTCAAAAATGGTCTTAAGCAATTATTGGGAAATAACCAAATCAGATGAATTTTTAGAAATCACTGAAGAAGACATGAGAGTCTTCCTGTCAAATGATGATATTGTGTCCAGTGAAGCTCAGATGTTGGAATCTCTTATCCGGTGGTACAAGTATTCAAAGAAGCAAAGAGAAGAATCCTTTAAGAGCCTTCTTCATCTCATTCACATGCCCAGTATTCCAGATTTGTACCTCAAATTCCTTGCTGAGAAGGAAGGTGTTGACGATTTACGTTCTTGTACTGGCCACCAACTCAAAGCAAAAGTGCCTTTGGATGACATAAAGAGAACGGCACATTTCTACAATCTGGCGTTATTTGGAATTGCCGGTAGTAGTTATATTTGGTACTGGCTTCCTTTTGCCGGTCCTTGGTCATTTATAACTTCTGTGTCACGTCCATTACATTTTTATCGCAGTCGCACAATAGTTTACAGTTGTGATGCTATCTATCTACATGAATACACGAATGACCAGGCTCGACTTTCTTTCTTAAGCAACCCGCTAAGTTGCAGACATTTTGATACCATGGCCTCCATGTCCTTTACAGAATCAACAGAGCGTGTGCCCACCTCGACCGAGGACTCTGTCACCGTTGCACTGTTGGGCTACATCTATTTCTTGGGAGGAATTACTCGTAATGAAATCATTAGCACTGTACAACGATTTAACACGAAGACTCGAGTCTGGGAGTGTGTGTCAAGCATGCAAGAACGCCGTAACCACCATTTTGCAGTCAGCTATAAAGATAGGTATATTTACGTCTTTGGGGGCGTTGACACGGTGGCATACTCGGACCTTAGTTCCAAATCAACTGTCGAGAGATATGATCCAGAGGAAAACTGCTGGTCATATGTGGCATCTATGCTTCAGCCTCGATGCGATGGTTTGGCTTATATGTTAACAGACAAGATTTTTGTGATTGGCGGGCAAAAGGGAGTAGGCGCTGGTAGTCCCACATGCGAAATTTACGACCCGCTTACTGATGAATGGCAGTTGGGTAGGTTTCAGTTTAATAGAGTTTATACCTTAAAGCCACTCGGATTGAAAGATCTGAAGGATGCTGGAACCATCCGTCAGGAAATGTTCTGCAATGATGCCAGTGAGGACAGCAGTGATGTTAACTTAACATCAGAATCCGAAGAATCAGATCCCATTGGGCTCAAAATGCGTTTGCCACACGATGAGAAGTGCTATGACCACGAAGGTGTCTACTACCCATCTCTCACTTATTACAATGGAGTTATTATTGTGTTCTATTTTAGTGCATTTTCGAAAAGACACTTAAGGACGTTGAAGTTGCCATTTTACTTTGTAGACCCAGAAACTGGCAATTTTAGGATCTTGTATTCGTTACCATCATGGCCCGATACGGAGTCACAGGTAGATGGGATTGTGATGCCGCTGAGCCGAAAAGACATGATCAAGGCACTTAAGGATTACCCTGGAAACAAATCATGATCTTATCTTTTCAGTTTTAAGAAAAAAGGCGACGACGCATTTGATCTTTCGACAAAAGATGTTTGAACCGTTACAACGGTCTTCTTCAGGTGTAGTGAGAAGAACAATTATAGAGCAATATAAACAATGTCAATTACAAGTATTACAGGAATTAGAAAAACATGAATTGCTCTGACTTGCAAAAAGACTTGTTCTTCTCGCTACAACTGAAGAAGACCGTTGTAACGGTTCAAACATGTTTTGTCAAAATGCGTCGTCTTTTTTCTAACTCGTGGTCTACATGTGTCTTGCAAGCCAAGAATATTGTTTTGAACGTACTTCGACACCGTTTTTAGCCGTTTACGTATATTAGTAGTGGTCTAGAATATAACATGTTGGCTGTTAGTTATATTCTGCTCCAAACTGAATACTAGCAAGGCATATCCTTGTTCTAATTTAAAATGTACATGCCCGGACGTAATCTTAGACGTCGTTCGGTTTTGTGTTTGTTCAGGAGTTCTAGAGTTTGTAATGAAAACTGTCAAATGTGTAGCGATGTTTGAGCTAACGCATCTTTGAAGACTGTTGTGTGATTTTTTTATCTGTGTTCCCCAGTCCCCGCGCGGTTGGTGTGTCAAGGTTTTCCTTTCAACTAATCCGAAAGGAACTCCCTAAGGTGAATGTCGTATAAATCAATGCACTCAACCACGCCATCCTATCTGTGCAACGAGCGCAAATATATCTACACATTACTAAAAATATATCTACACATTAAAAAAATCTAATCTAATCTAAAATCTACTATTTAATTGTAAGTAAAGGGTAGTTGTAGTAACAGAAGCCTTGTGATCTTGGGCTCCTTGGTATAGCTAATCATTATTGCACAGATCTTGACGTCAAGTTAGCTTTTTCCACTTTTAAAGTTGGGCATTTTTTCCAACGTAAAAGATTCCGTATCTCAAGGCCTCCGATCGCGGGTAATCTATAAGTTTCTTTGTGCTGGCTGTAATGCCTGTTACATTGGCGAAACTACTCGCCACTTCTCTACTCGCCACTTCTCTACTCGCGTCCGTGAGCACCTTGTATCGGACAAGGCTTCTCATGTCTGCAAACACATTGCTTCATCTCAAACTTGCAGAGAGTCCTATTCTACGGAATGTTTTACTATCCTTGATACCGCTGCCTCAGGATTCCAGCTAAAGATTAAGGAGGCGATGTATATAAAGTGGGAGAAACCTATTCTAAATCAACAGGTGAAACATGCAAACTTGTCACTTTCCATTTAGTTCAGTTGTCATTTATGCTGGTTCGGTTTCCTTTCTTTCCTATTGTTCTTTTGTCACATTTAGCTTCCATTTAAACTGCTATAATTAGCATATTCAAATTGTTACTACTTCAATAACTTTAGATATTCAAATTGTAACGAGCTTCCGCAACTGAAGATGGCATAAGTTTGCCGAAACATGTCTTGTAAATTGAAAATTGTTGTGTTATTTCTTCAACTAAATACAGAATTATTTTTAATAAAACTAGAGCTGTCTCTTTTGGGGAAAATAAAAATCCGGATTTAAATCCAAAAACAGATTTTGTTTTTTTTTTTTATTAAAACCTCAAAAACGGATCATAAATTCGTTGAATCCGTACTCTGGTGAGATTGATCAGATTAAATCTAAATCCAGATTTTTGGCTTCGTGATCTGAGCGTGTTTTTGGGGAAAGGATTCGAAAAAAAGTACATTTAGAACAACTTTACTCATTCCCTCGGCTGTTTTGTTTCTTTCACAATTTCATATCGTGGGCAATTCAGTAAGATAAAAAGTGGATATATATTTTGAAAATTACTACATATTTGTGCGCTTTTGAATCAGCAAGTTTGCCAAGCCTGCTTGCGATCGTGAAAATTAATTTCATAGTACGATGGCAATAAACATAGTACTGCGGTCACGCAGATGTAACTCGTTTAAATGTGGGTTTGTGGGTTTCCAAATTCCAATTCGATCCGGAATTCGAGGGCCACAGGTTTGTCAGTCTCTCGAGAGACTGTTAAGTGTTACCCTCGTTAAACAAAGTCGATTTTTATTTTATTTATTTATTTATTTATTTATTTTAAGGCATGGCAAACTTGTTGATTCAAAAGCGCACAAATATGTAAGATGTAGACAAAAGAAAAAGTCCAGAAATAGACCAGCTGTCAACAAATAATACACGGCAATGAAACTTTGGAAGACGAATGCAAAAGTACCTTATACTTTTAATTTTATTTCGCGCCCTTTAAATGATTCAATGCACTTGAAATTTACAGAGATAGTAGTGCATTACAAGTTAAACTTCAGATCAAAAGATTTGAAAATTTCATCGACTAGTTTTTAAATAAACGCTTCCCTAACAAAAGTTGTACTTCTGTGAGTAAAATGAGCATTTTTAAGACATTGCTTTTGATCACATCAACTGAAATCTAGTGAAGCAAACAGGATGAAACTTTCAACGAATGTAGTTTTGTGTCACGCGTGCTTGTTGTCTTTGCGTGTTACGCAAAGACAACAAGAGTCGCTTCGATACATATTCCATTAAGGACGTTCCGTATTTTGATAATGTGCAGTTGTTGAATGTGAATTGATTTCTCTCCATAATCCTTTTCGGTCTGGTCGCGTAGGGATGAGACCGATCAATGACAACGTTTAATCAAAAGACTGTATACATCCACGTTTCAAACATGACTCCAAGTCTGCGTCAACTGGATGAAGTGTCCAAAATGGTATCTCCCGCTCGGCATGGATTATAATCCAAAACAATGTATATTTAAGCCTAAATTGTTCTGGAATATCCTCGCCTTGTTTGTGCTGGTTTTCCCGGAATTCCCTGTGAGAAATGAGAGAAAGGTATTAACGCTTCGTGGTCAATTGCTCTTGTCTTGTCCACGTCGAATTCTTCTCTCGTGGATTCCCTTAAACCAGTCGAAGTCACAACCTGTTTCGATACAGCTTTCTGGAGACCATACCTACATTCGGCTTTAAAGCGGTCTTTTCCCAGCCGGTCAGACCAACGAAACATTTTCACCAGTAACTGGTTTTGAATTGAAGTTTGGCAAGATGTATTTTCCGGTAAAATCGATATTACCATGACAACGATAAACAAGAAACTTCGAAATCAGTAAAAGTGAAATTTGCGCGTTTAAGATTTCGCATTAAGATCCCACACAGACATCTTAAAATATGGTATGTGGCAAATAAATTTTGCAAGTATATAAAAATTCTGCACATTTACATTTGTATGAGAAGATCGCTTAAAAGCCGATTGAAAAATGTAGGTATGGTCTCCATAAAACTGTATCGAAACACCTTTTAAGGTGGTCAGTTAATGACCGTTTAATTTACTTGGTTTAACTGTGTATTACGCGGAAAATAACTCGTGGGATTTTTCTTCCTTTCATCTTACTGTATGTAGTGTTACGTTCCGGCCGTGTGGTGGTCCTGTGGTACTATATCGCGTTCGGCTTTACCTACCTAATATTCTGAGTGGCCTAATGGGAACTTTGTTCCTTTCTTTCTTCTCCTTACTTTAAAGATTTAGAGAGATTTAAACCTTGACAGCCAAAACTGTTAACATTGTTTTTCCTTTCTTTTTTTCTCTTTACTTTAGAGATTTAGAAAAACTTAAACTGCTAAAAATGTTAACATTGTTTTTACTTATTTTTCTTCAGAGTGCGTCGCAGACACTTGGAAACATGCCTGGTGTCATGTGATATTTCAAAGAATCACACGATTTCAAGAAAGAATCCGGAAGATGTCGTATATATCACATCGGTGTACAGCAAGTAGAATCAATCCCTACTAAAAAGGCAAAAGAACGCTGTTAGAATGGGTGGCTTCCTGTCAAAGTTTCAATCTACGTGCAGTAATGATCTATCAGATGACGATCGCACCGCAAATCCCACATCATTAGACCAAGGGCTACTTTTGCCACCGAAGACGAAGAAATCCGAAGACGAGAAGCCAGATTTCTACAGCATCTTTCTTGCTGAAACTCTGAACAGCTTCAGACAGCAGGACCGTTTTTCTGATTTTACAATCATTGTTGATGGAAACCGATTTCCTGCACACAAAAATGTTCTGGCTGCCAGCTGTAAGTTCTTCAAAGACTTGTTAAATGAAACTGAAGATATTTGTTACGAAATGGAAAATGTTGACCCCATTGCTCTGGAGGAAGTTCTAAATTTCCTGTACATTGGAAAATGTAGGCTGCATCAACAAAATGCTGCTTCAGTACTCCGTCTTGCACGTATCTTGGGTTTACATGATTTGCAAGAGGCTTCCGAAAGGTGTCTTTCCCAAGCAGAATGTGCATCTGGTCGTGAGCATACCAGTGTCGAAGGAAACTTCTTTGTATCCAGTAAAGACTCTATTTTGACAGCAATCCGGAAATTTCAGATGGAAGGATCATTCTGTGATGTCACATTAACAACTAGTTGTGGAAGGGTGATCCCAGTTCACAAAAATATTTTGGCAGCCGTCAGTTGTTATTTTCAAGGGCTTTTCAGATCGCAGATGAAGGAAGTTCATGAAAGTAATATTGACTTTAGTATGGTTGATAAAGGTGTTGTCAGTGAATTACTGAATTTTATTTACAGTGGAAACATTTCCATCACTTTTGACAACATCAGGAGCTTGCTGCAAGCTTGTGACTATTTGTTGATGGAAAGCTTGAAAACAACAATTGCTTCGTTTCTGAAAGGTTCGTTGACATTGTCTAATTTTTGGCACCTATTCCCCTTAGTAAAATCCTTTGAAGGCCTTAAAGAGATTTCCATTTCACAAATGGTCTGTACCAATTATTATGAAGTTGCCAAATCAGACGAATTTTTAGAGTTGACTGAAGAAGACATGAGATTTTTCTTAACAAATGATGATATTGTGTCCAGTGAAGCTCAGATGTTGGAGTCCCTTATCCGATGGTACAAGTATTCAAAGAAGCAAAGAGAAGAATCCTTCAAGAGCCTTCTTCATCTCATTCACATGCTCAGTATTCCAGATTTGTACCTCAAATTCCTTGCTGAGAAGGAAGGTGTTGACGAGTTGCGTTCTTATACTGGCCATCGACTTAGGGAAAAGGTGCCTTTAGATGAGTTAAAAAGAACGGCACACCTGTACAATCTGGCGTTATTTGGATTTACACGGGATCCCGACTGTCCAGGAAACCAGCTTTTCTACTGGCTTCCCTTTGCTGGTCCTTGGTCATACATTACTTCTGTGGGTCGTTGTCCAATAAATTGGTGTGGAGGCCACCCATTTATCTTTCACGATAATGTGCTGTATCTTCAAGTGTATGACCAGATTCAACTCGCCTTCTTCAGGAGCCCATTAAGCGCGAGGCAATTTGAGAACTCGTTTTTGGATCCAGTTACCTTCACAGAAAGCTTGTCCACCGAAACAGAGGATTGCGCCGCGGTTGCATTAGGCGGCTGCATCTATTTGATTGGAGGAAACTTCAGAAACGAAGCTCTCAGAACTGTTCAACAATACAACATTGCGAGACAATCGTGGGAGTGTGTCTCGAGCATGCAAGAAGGGCGTTACTACCATTCTGCGGTTAATTATCGAGACAGGTACATTTACGTGTTTGGGGGTGTTGAAGGTTTTGGTTGCATTAACCGTATTTACAAATCAACTGTTGAGAGATATGATCCAGAGAAAAACTGCTGGTCATATGTGGCATCTATGCATCAACCTCGATGTAACGGCCTTGCTTGTGTGTTAACTCACAAAATCTTTGTGATTGGCGGAGAAATAGGAGAATGTTGTGGTCCTCCCAAATGCGAAATTTATGACCCGCTGACGGATGAATGGCAAATGGGTAGTTTTCAGATAAAAGAAATTGCAACACTAAAGTTTAATCCCGATACTGGTACCTTTCGAAGACAAATGTTTGATAATGACAGCAGTGAGGATGACCCTCTTGAGCCCAAAGTTTGTTTACCGCATAAAGCCTACCATTTCCGTTTTGTTTACAGACCGTCAGTCACGTGTTGCAATGGACGCATTATTGTCTTTGATTTTGGCTCATATTGGACTACAGGGGTACGGCTACCTGTTTACTTTGTAGACCCAGAAACTGGCAACTTCAGGATTTTGTATTCCTTGCCATCCCGGTTTGGTGATGTATCACGTGGTGTCATTATGCCCCTGAGCCGAAGGGACATGATCAAGGCACTCAAGGACTACCCTGGGAACAAACCAGTACAATAAAATGATACAATGCTTCATTAACTTTCCAAACTCAAACCTCGTACGCGTGTCGTATAAATTACAGCTGTACTAGCTTTGGAGAATTACTGCGCCTTTCAATAACATGCGGAATTTGAAATTCAAATTTCCATCAACGCTTTCGTTTTACACTGCCGTCAATCCAATCAATCATCTTAGCTTACCTCTCAAGACAGAGAGTTCAAAAGGTCACGTCCGTGCGTTATGATTGGTAGATTTCGATCCATTTTGTTTGTTTCTTTTTTACATGGTCCGTTGGCTTTCGTATTAATTATGATGGACTGCAGGGAATAACGCAACCGTCGGTGGAGATTTGAATTTCAAATTCCGCATGTTATTGAAAGGCGCAGTAAATGAAATGGTAAAATGATCCTACAAGCCCTTATTTATTCCTCAGCCCATATCTATGTATCACCACTACGCGTGTAGATTAAGATCAAAGAGGTGCCGACCTACTATCTTTCCGGTACCGAAAGACACAGACACTCCTTCATGCTTGCGAAATCTTACTGTTGTAAATAACCGTTACATAATTCTCAGAGTTTTACCAAGAGCTTTGACGTTAGTTTTTGTACCAACACTTCATCATATTCGTTATTATTTCAATAATAAAACTGTAAATCCATTGTTCATTATCAACCTAAAATTGAAGCACTTGCCCGCCGTTTGTTGTTATGCTGTACGAGGTGGTTTTGAGTTTTGGGTCTGTGGATAAATTCTAAAGTGTTACCATTCAAGTGAAGGTTATCCAGTAGCACCTTCTTGTTTACATAACCGCACCGTTAACGCGGAGGTCATGGGTTCAGTTCCCGTTAAAACCCTAAATTGTGGCATAATCGTTTAGTTAATACAGTCCACTGATTTGTTAGTAGCTCATTGTTTGGGTCAGCAAAGATTCGCCTAAAGTGGTTTTGATGCATCCTGACGGAAATCTGATCTGCAAGAAACGCACTCATACTTTAAGAGTACAGACTACTCCACCAGAAAATCCGTAACACTGATGTGGGCTCTTAATTTCACGACATCCGGTGGATGAAAACACGACCCTCTCAAACGGAAATCGAGCCTGCGTGACAACAACCGCTGACAAAAATAAACGAGTGCTCTGAAAAAGAAACTGCTAATATTCGGGCCATCTCGTGCCCAGAGTCCTCAGGCTTCTTGACCATCCGCTGACCAAGGAGCCTGAGGACTCTTGGCACGAGATTGATACCAGGGTGTCTATTGTATCGGCATACTGTACGCGTTTCTTAATGATTAGCCCTTTCTTTTTAACCTGCGGAGAAAATCCATAAATGTGACCATTCGAATGAAAGCTGTTGAGTAGCACATTCCCGTAGTACTGTTTATTATGCTTTACAAAGTGATTACAACCTTTGAGTCTGTGGATGAATCCTAAAGTGACCATTCAACTAAAAGCTACTGAGCAGTACTTTCCTGTGGTGCTGTTTATTATGCTTTAAAAAGTGATTCCAACTTTTGAGACTGTGGATGAATCCTAAAGTGTGACCATTCAAATGAAAGCTATTGAGCAGTTCTTTCCTGTGGTGCTGTTTATTATGCTTTACAAAGTGATTACAACTTTTGAGTCTGTGGATGAATCCTAAAGTGACCATTCAAATGAAAGCTATTGAGCAGTACTTTCCTGTGGTGCTGTTTATTATGCTGTACAAGGTGGTTCTAACTTTTGAGTCTGTGGATGAAATCCTAAAGTGTGACCATTCAAATGGAAGCTATTGAGCAGTACTTTCGTGTGGTGCTGTTTATTATGCTTTACAATGTGATTCCACCTTTGGAGTCCGTGGATGAAATCCCATAGTTGACCATTAAAATAAAGGCTACTGCGCAACACTTTCCTGTAGTACTGTTGATTATGCTATAATATTTTACAAAATGAAATTTTTGTTCTTTCAATTTTGTTTTCGGGTCCTCTTGGAGTGAAAGAACGAATGACGGGTACCAGACAAAATTTGCACACATTAAGCGAAAACGCACCTACCAAACAGTGGAGCACCTTGATAAATAAGCAGGTTTCTCGTGTTCGAATGTTCTCACTTACAGTTTCCCGCCGCACAATAACAAAAGCTCTTTTTTTGAACTGTGAATTTCAAGTCCAAGATTCAAAACGAAACTGCTTATGTTTTGCCGGGTTGCTTGGCGATAGAATAGAGTGGTTCCAACCCTGCCAGATGATATCTAAATAAGTCACTGGCGTTACCAATTACCCACGTGAAATGCATAGATTATGATCTAAAATTGATACGTTGAGCTGAGCTGAAATTGGGGAGTGGTCAGCCATCTTGGATTCTTTTGTTCTTCTACAAAGTCCTACGTATACGTATACTGCAGAAGATTCAACTGATGGGGAACGGAAAGTCATTTTAAGAGGACATCACTTAAGGTAACGTGTATATAATCGGTTTTAAGGTTGGTGGCATGAATGTTTAGTTTACACTGAAGTTTAGTCGGGTGGTCGAGTAATTATGATAAAAATTAAAATATTGTCATGAAAAAACGATTGGTAAAAGCTTTTTCCACCGCCAATGCATGCATAATTTGTCTTTCAGAAATTCTGCGAATCCATTTAACATTTTATTCAGTTATAAACTAGCATAGCAGAATCATTTTTACCACAAAATCGCATTAAAGTTCAATGTTAAAATTTACGTCGGCGTGTTAAACAGTTAATCGTATTGACTCAATTTAAATGCATTTCCTTGCTTGTAAAGGAAACGAAAACGCCCGAAATCTTACTGTACTAATTAACTGATATTTTGGGGCTGTCTATCAACGGTATCTAACTCGTAGGTAAGGATATAATCACCCTTAAAGACTTGATCAGGAAACAGTTGTTAATTGGTTAACTATATATTGACCTTTAACAGTGCCATAGGTGAAATAAGCGAGTTGCTCATGCCTTTGCAGCAGTTAGCATTTTCAAAATTATTGTTTATTGTGATGATGCCACTGCTGTGTTCAAATCAAAAGAAAAAATGCCAGGTAATAGCACTGACTTTAGCAGAACAAAACGTCGCTGTTGTAGCGAGAGCAAACTGGTTGACAATTGGAATTTGAATCCGTTTCCAAATCTACCACTCAAAATGCCAATATTAAAAGGAAGTTGTCTCGCTAAAAGAGGTTTCACTGAAAGATGATGATATGACCGGGGGAAAAAAGAGATTCAGTACGTATCATGTTGTCGTTTGAAAGAGAGTTTGTCATGCACTCGGGGAGGCTTGTCTATTTCCCTTTCTCCCTGGATGCACGAATTCCTAACGTGAGGCAAATCGAGTGCAGCTAAATGTCGTCGCGGATAGTGGGTACAGGACGTGGATCGTGGCGTGCTGGTTAAAGTGGTTGGTCGTAAATACAAAAAAATAGATAAAATGAAAAAGCATGAGTACTAAAAAAGTTTTAAATTGTAACGACGCCGTTTCTTGTTTTGGTAAAACCTATTTGACAAATAACGACAACCGAGAAATATTTAAAAAGGGACTTTTTAGCTTTGCCAGTCATGAGAGGGTCAATAGCCTGCGCACAGACACCTTCCGATGAAAGAACGAAATAGGAACTGAATTTAAGCTTGAAACTATTGGAGAGGTTATCGTGAACCAACAAATGAAGAATTTTTTTTATCTCGACCGTTAACGCTGGATTAGAAAGGGTTTAATAATCTGAAAAGATCCCATGCATGAAAATTATTTTTAACCATCAATGGTCGTTTTTATGCTAGAGACGTTAAAGTCGTCTAGACGCAATTAACGTCTCAGACGTTAAGTGCGTCTGGTATAAAAACGGGACGCATTAAAGTAGCTGGCCTCTTTTTCTCTGGCAGAGAAAAACACAAGATTTTCTAAAAAAACCTCTTCTCGGAAGTGACTGGACACGACTAAAGTCGTCCCCAAATAAATTTAAGAGCACGAATATTCAAATAGGGCTAAATTCGTCCTCTTTAAGACCGTCCCGTTTTTATACTAGACGTATTTAACGTCTGAGACGTTAAAGTCGTCTGTTAAGTGCGTCTGAACGACGCACTTAAAAGAAGACGTTAAAGTCGTCAGACGTTAAATCCGTCTGGCTTATTTTCCGTTTTTATACTAGACGTTTAAGTCGTCTCGAGACGACTTTAACGTCTTAGACGATATTAATGTCTGTAGCATAAAAACGGCCAATGTCAAAGTGCTGTCAATATTAGTACCAAAATGCTCACAAACCATACAAATTCGGTATTATTTATCTACCAAGCAAGCCTACCTCACAAGTGGAGGATTATTGACTGGGATCAGAAATAATGAAAAGTAACAAACTAAAGCAACTAAGCGGCTATAGGTGTGTGATTTAAATGTAACTAAAGAGCAGCTGAGTTCATTGATGAAGGGAAATTGTTCCACTGTGTTACTGTTCTTGGAAAGAAATAGACACGCTTAGAAGAAAGGAATGATGCTTTCAGGGAGGGTGTTTTTTCTTACGCTGAACTGGCTGCATGTAGGAGTCCGCGTGTAATCTTGAATAGTGTGGTTAGTCGTGTGTCAGCAAGGCGCTGCACTGGCTTTCCAGATATCCATATGCTTATGTAGGCCGGGAGTTCCTCAACACCGGGACTTTGATTATCCGCATCTGCTCTCTCTCCTTCTTCCTAAATTTTGTCCTTTTTGCCTTCCAATGTAGCCTGGCAAGTTGGAATCAATGTTGTATTTATCTGAAGAAGCTAAGCTTGGTATCGTGAGTGGAGCTATCGGCATTCTCATTCTTATGGTAATCTGCATGATTTGTAAGCTGAGCAGGCTGCACAAGCAACCCGCCTACAAAGACTCGTCGTATCTGAAAAGCGCTGGCAAAAGCACCGCTGGAAAGGTTCCACTGATTCAGTTCCCCAGCTTTACTGGAGAGTGCAGTGAGTGTGAACAAGAAAAACGGAGCAAGATCAACGATGATATAGAGCAGCAGACTGCTCAGTTTAGTCCGCCCAGGAATAAAGGGACGATTAAATTCTCAATGATTTATCAAACTAACTTACAAACTCTGTTATTGAGCATTATTGAAGTAAACCAGTTAGTTGGAAAAGACTTCTGGGATACCGTAGATTCCTACGTCAAAGCGAGGCTTCAACCGGACGATGAAGGAATTTTAAGGAGGCAAACTGAGGTTGTCAGGAAATCTAAAAACCCTAAATTTGGTGAAAGTTACCGATTTAACATGCCATTACAAGACGTTCAAAACTCGACACTTCATTTGTCAGTCTGGGAAATTGACAAGTATTCCCGGCATCACATGATTGGAGAGCTGCAGCTCGAACTCGGTCACGTGATCAAAGCCGACGAGTCGGTCGCTTTTGACAAGGAGTTGAAGTCGTTTCAAAAAGTGAGTGACCTTTGTTTACAGTCTTTACGGTAGCAATATATAAGTCCGAGGCCGAAGCAACCCGTTGGTTTAGGGATTAGAGCCCTTTCCGTGTTCTGTCGGTCTCCGAAAAACATTTTGGCAATGTTTATTAATCATGGGCTCCCAACGAATTGTTTCGCCAAATACGGTGAGTTTTGGTTGAGGGTCGACGGTCGAGGGTAATATGTGGAGGGTCGTAAAATTTTTCATTAAAGAGAAAGATAGAAAATAATTAAAAGGCAATGAATAAATATGGTGTATCCGGTTTTCTTGTTGTTGTTGTTTTTGTGACGAATCTGATGACAAATATTGCCAGCAATGCGGAACACCCCTTTTCCCAAATACTTTATATACTCTCCTTTTTTTCGCTTGTTTGCACGTGACTTTCAACGCACAATCTTATGCAGGTAAGTCATTTTACAACGTCCTTGTAGTTAGAACAACCGTGAAAGCTCTGACAATTTTAAGGGCGCGACTCGTGATTGGAACCCAGCATGTGTGCTATTTCCGGTACGTGCAGCGAGAAAAAGGGATATCTGGAAAGTGTGAAGGAAACTATCAAGCGTTGACAGATCTCAAACGTAGAACGAAATATCACATCATGTACATCACTCGCCTTGCGTTAACCCTTTCGAAATGGAGAAGCCTACGTCGTATGCTCAGACTGTTTCTCCCCTCATCAACAGCTACTGGACAGCCTGAACAGGACGAGTCAGAGGCAATTGAACTGTCCACCAAAAATTCTCTCCTGGAGATGGGATTAAAGGTGATTTTTGATCTTTTGAAATAACTGTTCAAACTGAATATGGTACTTGGTAATTGTAAAAGAAAACTCCTATCTTTCAAATCTATCCGAATTTATTTATTCAATTATTTGTTTTTATTTTAGATGATGTTTCCCTTGTTGAAAGCAAGGAAAATAGTCCGAGTATTAGTGTTTGTGTTAGTGTTAGTGTTAGTGTATGCACGGAGTGTATGCGAAATCGTCAGAGCTTTCACGGTTGTCCTAACTACAAGGACGTTGTAAAACGTCTTACTTAAGATTGTGCGTTGAAAGTCACGCGCAAACAAACGAAAAAAAAGGAGAGGATAAAAAGCACTTGGGAAAAGGGGCATTCAGCAATGCTGGTAATATTTATCATAACATTCGTCAAAAAATATATATATTTTGCATTTTTAATTATTTTCTGTCACCTCTATATCTGGGTCAAATTGATTAGCGGTGACAGCTCCGGAAGCAGTTTCTTTTGTTTTCCTCGATTTTTTTTCAAAATCGGCCTGCCCCATCCATACACTACGGCGTCTTTGAAGTTTAATCGGAATTTCCAATATTTTTCAAATTTGCGAAACACCAGTCGCATTAGGAAACTTGATGTAATGACAGATTTTTATCTTAAACAAACACAAATTTGATCAAAATTGGGTGTTTCTTGGTGTTGCGGAAGCCATTGTTGGTTAGCTTTTGTGTTGTGGTGTGGGTATTGTTCAGTGTCTTTTGAATCTTTTGTTTTACGTCATTTGGTGATCACACCATCCGCAACACCAAGAAACCACCTCAAAATTTCCCTAGTGCGACCAGGACCTTAGGACCTGGTCGAACTGCAATAAAAAATAAAATATTCCATGCAAAAATTTCCAAAAATTTGAAATCGCAAACGGAAGTAACAAAAAATTAAGAACATTTTAGGGTCTCACTGTCCGTCCATGCTGAAAACATACGCGTAATGACAAATAACTTTATTTATCCACGGTAAAAAGCAATCATCAGGCATGAGAGAAAAAGTACGCTTGACGTTTTCGAGAGGATGAAAAACGCTATTTGAGGTTCTCAGAAAGTCCAACTAAAAATGTCAGGAAGCAAAATATCTCCCTTTAAAAATATTCTTGGAAATCATATTTGAGCTAACTTTTCGGATCGAGAAAGGGATTTTTTTACTCGTGCCGGTACGGCAACGCGTTGAGGATTGTCCTCCGTTTTTCTCCTTGTTTTCCTCCGTGTTTTCGTATCTACTTTTGTGCATTGCGTTAAATGTGGGTACGAGAACACGCACGCATGCACTGCCAGAAATTTTGAGCCCACGGTACTTAGGATTCGGCGTAATCGGCGTCGTTTTGCCAGCAAAAGCGAAACAAGTTTGGGTTTTATTGTTTGCTGCTGTTTATTCGTGACGGATACGGCAACGAGGTAAAGTTTTCCCTCCGTTTTTCTTTTTATTCTTCTTGTTTTCGTCTCTTATTTGTGCATCGCATTAGATCTGGGTACAAGAATACGCACGCATGCAAGCTGAAGCGAAACTAATTTTGGTTTTATTTACCTGTTGTTGTGTTACGTAAGTGTTCCCCGCCGGTAACGTACATTACCGATACGATTACGGCTACGGGTAGCCTCTTGTTTCCTAATACTTCGGCCTGTTGAATTTTCAGCTAAGGCATCCAAACAGATCGGTAATTAGTAGCTGATACAAAGAAACATAAAACCTTTTATAATAGTGAACTCAGTTCGTTGGGTACCACTGTCTTACATGTAACCAACAGCATACGAAATCTATTATGAAGTCCCTCCCTTTCTTCTCTCAAACCTGAAAAGGCCTTGTCCTATTTATAAACTCCTGTTATGAAGCAAACTGACAGATACTACTTGTTTGGTCGAGTATTGTTGCGCATGACTTTCACCTTTCCAGGGAGACTGATTCTTCTCCAGTTTTTAACCCAAGGAATCCTGTAATAGCCATTTATTAAATTATTTCTCTATTGCAGTGAGCTCAGAAAAACGTTTTTCCTGTTGTTATTGACCGGTGTTTCTCCTCTTTAATACAACCAGATAAAGGCCAACCTTGGTGAGATTTTATTCTCTCTCAGTTATTTGCCAACCGCTGGAAGAATGTCAGTGGTGCTTATGAAAGCCAGGAACCTGAATCCACCGTTCAACGACTGGAACACTGAATCAAGGCCAATAAGTAAGTGTTAAAAACTTTCAACAAAGTATAATCCTGTTAAAAAGGAGAAGGAAAAATGACCTACAAATGCAACCACGCTCACCACACCCCTAGAAAGCAATGATTTCGTATACGAATATTAGCTCACCAAAAACAAGACCCTAAATTTTAAACGCAAAACCCCTCCCTACATTAAGCCCCCCCCCCCGAATATAAGCTCACCGAAAAAAGCCCCCTAAATTTTAAACGCAAAACTCTCGCTATATTAGCTCCCCGAAAACAAGGCCCCTATATTTTAAACGCAAAAACCACGCTTTCTTATTTGCGATTCAAAGTTATTAAGATTGCTTGCAAGCCTCTTCTTTCTGGATAAGGATAAGTATAATTAATCCTATGATTCTTGCTTTGTTGTGTTTATAGATCCTTTCATAAAGGTAGTTCTCCTTTTCGACGGCAAGAAAGTGAAGAAGAAAAAAACTTCCACCAGAAAACAAGAAACCAACCCAGTGTATAACGAATGTATGATGTTCGATGTCCCACCTGAACTCCTCCACAGAATCCTATTTGTCATTTCAGTAGCTGACTCGAAATCAGACTCCACGAGAAGTGATGTGATTGGTCGAGTGGTGATAGGATCGGCGACTACTGGGGAATCACTAAGACATTGGCATCAGATGCTTATATCACCGAGGAGACCAGTAGCGGCATGGCACCGCCTCAAACTGTGAAAATAACCCTGGAGTTAAAACATTGCGCGAATCATGCGCGCCCTTCGACCCATGCCAGTTCTTTTTAGTTGCAGAGCAGAGAAAGGAGTCGAGTTCCAGTCGTCAAGCTTCAGCAACCACGATCGACGACAACGGCAAGGAAAACGTCATTGAAAAAAATAATTTGCGTTCTTTGAAATTACTTTACAATAATTGTTCCAATTTGTTGAATTTGTCTGATGTGACTGAATTGTCCAGGAGCTGAATTCATAGTGACGGCTTAAACTGTTCAAAAGAGAAAGGAAAATTAATTGACCGTCATGTGTTCACGTTCTCCACAAAACCTATAATTTGACCATTTGACGTTGTTGTTTTGCAGGGAACTGCTAAGAAATGTTCCAAATGTAAAACGCACCTGGAGATGCACTGTTTCCGCTCATCATACCTATTGTTTTATCCCGTTCTCCCTGCCATTGTCGTCGTGTGGTTGCTAAAGCTCCCTAGGTATTGAATTTAAAAGGGGTTTTTAAAGATCTATCTCGCGATGGATCGACTTGAATCTTCTTTGGGGAGAGTAGGAAAACCGAGGGGATTCCCATACAAAAAAAATGCTGGGGTGTTCGTCAGAATCTCGTGCGAGCTTTTGAAGGGCACTTATCTCTACCTTATGTATACTCCAACAAGTCAAGAATAAAGCTACAACGAAAGACATTTGAAAATTGAACACCCCAAAAGGTTCCAGGCGAAAATGGTTAAAAATAAATATAGCTTCAAAGAATGTACGTTGTTGTTTTGTAAATAAATTGCTGCGACGCTTTGCTTGTTTATTAAATTGTTTTGTCTCAGGGCAGAGAATCATGATTCAAATTTGAATCCTGCAAAATAAATTGTATTTATTAACTTAGTGAAAAGTTTTCCTCATTTTGCACATTGACTTTTTCACATTCAGTTTAACGGTCATTCTTTTTAGGCAAAAAATTAACCGTCGCCATAAAAACGTGTAGAATTTTCTTTGGCCATTTTAAAAGATATCACATCATCATGTTCCAGTAGAAAGATCAGTTTTATACCGCGAGCAATTTCTTATTTTTTCTTTTAGTTAGTCACGAGCGCGCTATCTACGAGGGTGAGCAGGTGAAGCTGTGAACCGTGCGGAACGAGGGCGCTTCGCCACTTCACTGCTCACAGATTGCGCGCTCGATCGCTCAACTATTCGACCAAAAGAAATCTAGATCAGTATTCTCATTTGATGCTATCGGGCCAATTTACCGTGAAAAGATCTATCAAAGATCATCTTCAGTGATAATCTCCACTGCATTCCTTCACTTTTTTTACTCGGCAAATGTTGACATGCAATCCGGCGAAACGTTTTATGCAGAACTACAGTAAAAAGCCGATTATAACAATCTGAATTTTCCCTCATACTACAGGGTTTCCAATCAGTATACCTGTTGTCTAACAGGCTGTTCAGGTTCTTAAGTAGGTTCTCGTCTTATTTTATCAGGGGTAAAGCCTGGTTTACACTAACGACATAACGACATAAGAACATGGACATAATGACATAAAGAAAATATCAGTTTTTTCCTTATGTCGTCCATGTTTATGTCATCATGTTCCTATTATGTCGTTATGTTGTGTTGTTCACACTGGTGACATAAAACATCAATATACGTCGTGTTTTGAATTTGCGTGACCTCGCCGTTATGTCGCTAGTGTGAACCAGGCTTAAAAGGGCTTGTTTCTTGTTGTCAGAAAAGCAATTAAATTTGGGTGTGACCCCTTGCTTACATTTCATAAACGTGTATCGGGGCTTCTTAATATGACTTCATTCTCAATATTTTATTTATTTATTTATTTATTTATTTAATCAAGTTTCAGATTACAATTACAAAAAAAAGAAATACAGTCAAAAGTATATTGTACTCAAGCACGCATTATGTCCGATAATGATATTTCTTGAAGGTGACTGACTCTTCCAAATAAGAACCTATTTCAAATATCAGGTTGAAACCGGATCCTTAATGATATTCTTGTATATTGAGGGCATTAACTGCCAAATTTTGGCCTGTTTGTTCTTAATCTACTTGGTTCTTATATGTAGTTTTTATTGTAGCTTCCCATGTCAGCACTGCCACTTCGGAAGATCACAATTGAATGGTAAGGGAACGGTCCATGATTATTCTATTCCTGCATGCAAGCTGGAGCCATTTGTGGTGATATGTGTATTGTCAATGCGTAATTTTGAGTCATTTCTAGATGTTTCTGCAAATTTATGCAGCCACAACTCGAAGCCGCCAGTTGCAATATTTACTGGCAGTTAGCTGGCGGTGACTGTTAAGCAAGAACACTTGGCTGACTGATACCGGCTCAGTCAACAAAGCGGCGGATTATTTGTGTGTAATATTGTTTGTTAATTTATCAATCTGGTTAAAACATGCTTTGTGCCAAAATTAGGTAGAAACGAAGCTTAAGACAAACATAAGGGAAAGCAAAGAGTTTGCGTCAAGTCACGAACGTTCACAGAAGTGTGAGATTAATCCTTATGCTTGCATTTATAGTTATGCTTTTAAACAGGCTTCATAACATGCGCATTCCATTTGAAACAATTACCCGCTTCACAAAAGCGAAATTTTCTTGAACGTTTTCATGCCGGCATAGTATTGAAAATACCTGGTGAAAATACTGAACGAAGAAGTCTTTGTTTCACCTTTAAGGGATAGAGGAAAACGACAGGCCTTACTTACAATACTTTAAACTTACATACAACACTGCACATATCGACAAGGAATATTTTCAACGGCGCATTAGAGCAAAAGCAACTGTAGAAAAAGAGAATTTAACATAATGTTTCCGTCTTTTTTTACACTATTCGTCTTCAATGAAATCTTGTCGACTTTGTTGGTTGAGCCAGCTGTTAAACGCCTTCTATATTAAAAAAAACGTATTCAAGCCTAATATGTATATTTGAATTGAAGGCAGGCTCTCAGGAAAAAATATATATTTTCAACCAAAACAAAAAATAAAACAAGCATTCTTTATTAAAATTGAACTCAGTCAATTTTGAAAAACAAAGTAATTTCAAAGGGCTGATAACATTAGATAGTACTGGATTTTAACATGCTTGTCATACACAAAACAACTATAATTGAGTTACACAAAATGTTTCCTGGGCAGCTGGAACCAAAAACTCTTATAAGTATTATCGTCAATTGTTATTTGATATACAGTTACGTAGGAAGTTAATTTTCCGACCAAGCACTTTTGATTGTTGTTAAATTTGCATTTGAAAAGTGTCAACAACCATTATGGAGATTATTGCGTTGGTAGGTGGACAAAAATAGCCTGTGTTTGTATTCGACATTCCCGTCAGTCTTCTGTCAGATCACGTTGCCGACTGTTTTACATGTAAAGAGCACAGGATGTATGTTCCGTAAATGGGGTGAATTGTTCAGTATGACTTCGGTTTAAAATTCACTCTGCGTAGGTTCTGTTGCGATGCTGTGCGCATGAAATTTCTTAGCCACTCAGATTCTTGACATAAGGTCCGGTTTAGCCACCAAATGAGTACCAGTATTCAATAATAGTTTGTTAACTTCACAGCTATGGTCAAAGTGTATTCAAGCTTTGCTGAAGGTAAGTGTTATTTATTTTTTACAATTCAGTTTCAGGTTTTAAGCTAAAAATGTCCGTTCAGCGACATTTTCAAGGTTGTATAAAACCACTATATTTCGTCAAAACTATCGCAAAGGGATGTTCTTATATTAAACATCAATAGATTGTTTAAGCAAACATGGATAAGAAGGAATCTAGCTGCTTTTTATAATATTCAAAATTGTTTAGTTTTTTATTTCGCTTTAAATTTCCCATTGTTAATCAGTTTGAAAGAGGAAAAAATTAACGCAATCGTGCGTGGAAAATGACAAAAATAACTTTCAGTGAGTGAATTTCAAAGTTTGTGCACGTTTTTATATATCAGTGTTTTGTATGGTTACAGCAGTATGCAGTAATTTTACATAAGAGTTATCAGTCGAATGGCAATTTTTCGGTAGCTGATTAAAAATTTAAAGCTTCATTTACAAGGACGTTAGATCAGTTTCCAAATATGTCCTCGTTCACATGTTGTAAATGCAACATGGCAGCCTTCAGACCGCAATAGTATTGAATTTACGACCACAAATTTCGTTGGATTAAGAAAGCGTATAACAACGGCCGGGATAGTTATCTTTGTGAGAAACTGGATTTCGCCGTCTTCGAGAACCTGCCGGAGTGTCTGTGATCACAATCCGTCGAGTTAATCGCTTCATTTGTCACTGGTAATGTATTGAACTCGTGTGTTTACGGCAAGTTAACATTTAGAAAGCTATTAGTGCTATGTAGAGAATATGCCAGCTGATTTCTGGCATAGTTGTAGATTTTAATCAGAAGGAATCTAGTGTGTAGCTGTGGGCAAATAAAACGGAGAAGATAGGGAATAGCTATTAAAATGTTAAATGATAAATGGCCGAGGACTCGCTGAAGACAAGCGTAAATGTTAGAATACAAATAAGAAGGTATATGAAGGCACAAATTGTCTTATTTTCATCTCGATGCTTCGTGCTTTTGAAATATCATACGTCGAGACATCGGAGACTTTTATGGATCACGCGTTTGTAGTCTTTGTTTTTATATTAAATAGCTACTTGATTTTATAATACTACCCTTGCCACAACGATAAACGAAACCATAATTAACAGCTCGAGCTGTTTTTCTTTTTCTCATCTAGTAAAATTAAAATTGAGCTCTTGTCTAAAAAAAACGCAATAAAACTAGTAAAATTCATCGCTGTCTTTCGGTGATTTTGGTCCTCGCAGGCTCGCACCAGTCCTTCCCGCCATAATTTCAATTTACGCGGGTAATATGTAACATTTCTTTCCCCGTTGGAGCTCGCAAGCTTCGAATCTCGACGACAAATATGTCGGATTTCGTTTCCCGCATTCAAGTTTCCACGTAAGTAAACGTTTAAGCAAATTACTTTAGTTAACGTGATTTGTAAAGAAATCACAATTGAGGTTTAATTGAACTCAAAAGTCTGAAGCGAGCCGTGACAAATGAATGTAAATTCAATGTTTATATTGATCTTCAGACTTCACGTCTTAACGGTTTTATATTTTAATCACGTGTTTTGCATCGCATATTCGGTTATTTTCTGGTTAAATGCAGTGCCGTCATTTGGAAATCGAGATTCTACTTTCTATCGCGATCGTCGTAAATAGGGTTTGGAATGAAGACGAAAGCCGCAGGAGATGTAAGAACTTAACTACATTTCGTAAGGTCAAACAATGCAAAAGGGCCGGCGGGTGACAAAATTTTTATTATATTTCAAATTATGGAGCCTTGTTTGTTATCGAACCAGAGAAAGCTGTATGAAATCTAGTGGTGTACAAAGAGTGAATCGTTTGAGATTCACAAGCTTAAAAAGCTTAGAAAGTTTGGTAGATGAGAGCTGATTGTCCGTTTGCCTGCGTTTACTTGGGGTGACGATGAAGATTGTGGGGGTGGGGTGGTACTTGTATTTGATGTGATGCGGCGGTTTGAAGTTTGTGATTTCTGGATGTATTACTTTTTTTCAGGTGGAAAAGGCATGGGGTTGTTCGAATTGTGTCTTTTGGTGGTGGGGCGCGGGGGAGGGTTTGGGCTAGATAAATTTTGCACATGGGGATTTGAGGATATCAATTGTGTAGTTCCAGAAAAAATCCATACCCACCCCATGGAAGGTTATTGGAAATTCCTAGGGGGAGGGGGTCTTAAAAGGCAACATTTTAGAAGCAATGTATGAAGCTAAACTGGAATTTCCCGGGGGGACGGGGGATGCTAAACAAAAAACCTTCCATGGGGGGAGTATGGATATTTTCTGAAACTACACATTCAACTTTTGAGACATGCATACCTATCCCATCACCTATGGGAAAACCATGGGGGATTTTGTTGATGTTAAATGTATTAGTCTGGGTGCTGAAAATGCATTACACACTAAAAATTTTTGTAGCTACTATGTTTCATGATTTAACACTAAAATAAAGTGAAAATTACTAGTGCCCCTTACTAATCGTTTTATATAATTAATGTTTTCATTTTCAGAACCATAGAGTACTTTAGCAAGCTGTATTAATTTTTAACTGAAGAGAAATCCCATGGGAATTTCAACACTTTCAAACAGAACCGTAAAACTCAACAAGAGTGACGAAGAGGATAGCAAGGAAGAAAAAATCATGCCAACAGTCAAGCCAACCGATATCAAAGCACCAAAGCCACAGGCGGCAAAAACTGAAGGAAGTATGTCAACTGATCATAATCCTTAATATTCTTAAAAATAAACCCTGGATAATTTATAGTTTGTTTTAAGGACATTTTTGTGGGAAAATGCGGGTGGAGGGCTATTATTGCAGGGAACTTTGCATTATCATTATAAAAATTCCAGGAAAGGTGATCATTCACTAAGGGTCTTAAATGAAAAAAAGGAGATGGCCCACGAAAGGTAGTGACAGAGCGGACCAGTACATTTGTGCTGTATTCTAATTAAAATAAAAAGTATACCGGTAGTTTTTAAAATTAGTAACCATGCCCCTTTATCACTAAATATCACCTTTACCCCACATATACCAAGCTTGGGGTGGGATCAGGGGTGGTGTAGTGGTGAGAGCACTCACATGCTAAATACCTTTGACACTTAAATAAAATGATTTATTTTATTTTAGCTTAACATATAACCAACTTTCTTTATTTATCACCACACATGACAATTTCGGCATTGCTGATCCTAGCAGCACGCAGGACGCATGTCAAACACACACCTAGAATATGGCCTAGTTCACCACAAGTCTCATAGCTCAGTGGTTAGAGCATCTGACCAGTGTGCAGAAGGTCATTGGTTCAATTCCTGTCAGGGACTCGGATTAATTTTCTTTGTCCCACACTCGTAACATGATAAACATAATATTTTTCTCATTTGAATTATGCTTTTTAATCGGTCACAGTACCATGGTGGATGGTTTTTGCCGTCGGTTTGCTAGGAGTTCTTGTAGTTGCCATTTGCTGCTACTGTGTGTGCTATCGAAAATGTTGCAAGAAAAAGAAGAAGGATGAGAAAAAAGCTATCAAAGAAAAAGTTGACTTAAAAGCTGTACAGATGCTGGCGGCAAGTTATCAGGAAAGAGTTCAACCATCTGTTGACGAGTTAGATTACAACAGTGATGAATTTCAGTCTGATGGTAGCGCAGGAGTTAAAATAGGTAAAAAGCAACAAATCCGTCTTTTTCATATTAAAATTCATTGAATCATAAGAATTTCTCCCACTTGACTTATAAAAAAATAAATTCATAATTATCTTTGCCCCGTAGGTATCATTATAATAGTTGTTGTAGTTTAATATACAATCAAAAAAATATTTGGATCTTCCTTGGAACTTCTCAACAGTCTTCTAAAATGATGGCAATACCTTGTTCAACATTAAATAAGACAAAATGTTGAGCTGGTGTCAGAATGCTGCTTGCAAGCACAACTTGCACTCTTACTATGTTTTTGTAACATTGCTGTGAGGCTCACCCCAGGATTGTAATGAGGGGTTAACAACCATGTCGCAATTGGAGGTTGGGTACCCGGGGATAAACCTAAGGCAGTGGTGAGACCCCAACCCCAAGATGGAAAACTGCCCGAAAGGCTGGCACTGCCCGCAACCCAGCCATGAGCCCCCCCACGCACCCCAGAGCACCCGTCACACTGACCACGTCAGTGGGAAAAAAAATTTGACTTCTCCATGCCACGTGAATCAACAATGAACGAAGGAAGAACGACACGAAATGAGCCTGACCCCAAACCAAAAGACCGCTGACCCTGCGACTGCTAACAAGGCAAGCCGCTGACCTATCATATAAGGCACACTGCAATTGGCCCTATAATGTATATGAAATGACCCAGCTACAAAAACGCCCCGCTAAAATGCTGCACAAAAGACACCACGCTAAACATCACGCTAAAACGCCACGCTAAACACTAAACGCTATCAACATTTGGTTGAGGGCATGCTAACTATGCGCTACCCAACATAATCACACCAACACAATGATTGCTCCTAGTTGTTAACTGGGTTAAATTTCATTTAACTTCATTAAAAACATAATGTTGTTTGTTGTCTTGTTGTTTGAGTCAGTCATTTTTATCTTGAGAATACAGCAAGCATGGAACAAGATATAGTATACGGGACAGACATGCAAATTTTCACTTGTTCCATCATCTGTAAACTTTTTTAATTCCCCAGAGTATTATGTGATAAAAGATTGCTGTAGTAAACTGTTTTTAATTCCCCAGTTCAATGATGTCATTCAGTTGTCTTGACAATCTCGTGTCACATAATGCATATGTTTGCTCATGCTAAGATGTTTTGGTCGTTTTTATAAATCTCTTTACTCTTTAATTCTTTGACTTAAAACTCAGTATGAAATTAAAATCTCTTAGATATACTACGGTAGTTGTAAAGGCTGTTGTTGTGTTGTTACCTTGAGAGATTATTTAACTTAAGTAAGCATTACATTTTAAATTGCCAAACTGAATTTCTTGAATAGGTCGGATACACTACACGCTAGACTACAGTTTCAATGAGAATTCTCTCACAGTTGGAGTAGTAGAAGCACAGGATGTCCCAGCTAAAGATTTCAGTGGAACTTCTGATCCATATGCTAGAGTCATGTTATTGCCAGATAGGAGAAAGAAATTTGATACCAAGGTGAGTAAAACACCAGGGCCAAGTTGTTCGAAGGACGATTAGTGTTAATCCAGGGTTAATTACCATGACATCTCATATGTTCTGTTGACAGTTAATCCAGGATTAGTGCTAATCAGGCTTTGAACAACTCGGCCCAGTTGTATTGATTAGCAGCGCCATTAAGCCAGACAAAAATTCTTACCGAGGCAATATCAGGAAAAGCCTCTTACAAGAGAGATCCAATGCTTGTACTAGACGTATTCAAAATTTTATTTTTAACGAGGCAAATGTCTCGGTTCATCTCATCAGCTAGCTACGGCCCTGATTAGATACATTGATCTGAGCTGAATTGAAAGGAAGTGACCCCTTACAATGCTAGAAAGGTGGCAGCTCAGGGAAGGTGGTTGCTTATTACGTGGCGCCTGAAATTTGCCATCAAAATAATGTTCTCCAAGTAGCCTGTTCTAGACCTTAAAATAGTGTGCAAGTAATCTTTGGTGTTCTACCGTTAAGCCTGGTTCACACCAGCAACATAACAGCGAGGTCATGCAAATTCAAAACACAACATATATCGATGTTTTATGTTACCAGTGTGAACAACACAACATAATCACATAAGAAGAACATAATATGATAAACATAATGATATAAGGAAAAAACTGATCTTTTCTTTATGTCATTATGACCATGTTCTTTTGTCATTATGTTGCTAGTGTGAACCAGGCTTAAACCTCTGACCATAACTCGATCATCAAGATTACTCACCTCTAGGACATTTGTGAGTAAGGTCTCTGCAGAGACTGCTCCTGCAGGCATGTTTTGATGTTAATAGTCTAGCAAGATTAGCAATCCTGGATTCAGGAATGAACACTAACTCATATCTCTTATCTTTAGGTACACAAAAAGACTCTTAATCCAATATTCAAGGAAACATTTACATTCAAGAACATTCCTTACAGTGAGATAACAAATAGAACTCTTTGTATAGAGCTTTATGACTTTGATCGCTTCTCCAGACATGATATCATTGGAGAGGCCAAGCTGCCTCTTATTGATGTAGATTTAGCTACAAACATTGATGAGTGGCGTGCTCTGATTCCACCATCCTCATCAGGGGGTCTCCTGGGGGTAGGTTTTAAATAATAACATTACAATAATAATAATAATAATATTACTTTGGAACAGCATGAGGAGTGCAAGTATGAGACTAACTATCAATGAATACAACTTTGAAATTCTACCTTTGCATGGTTTAAACCCGGTGGGGGACAGACTCCCACATAAAAAATGACCGGGCTGTGCTCGTCATACCTTTTAGGGATCAAAATTTGTAGATTGGTACCGCTTAGTATACCTACCAAGTCTCATGTTTTAGGCATGAGTCTCACGCCTGCGAGTCCAAAACTCCTATCTCACGCCTACGGAACAATTTTCTCACGTCTAACTTACAGATTTGAGCTATCAGCCTTAACTGATCGCATGATCAAGTTACGTTCATGAAAATACGGCACTTTTTTGTAGGTTTTTATCATTCTGAACATTACAAGTACAGCAGTATGTTATTAAACGGAGGTCTGAGGTCCATGGAAACATTTGAATTCTTCGGAACATCTTCGGACAACTTTGAACATCTTCGGAATGGATCGGGTTCTCTTCGGATTTAGTCGGGTCACCTTCGGAAATCCCGGAACTCCCACAAAAAAATTCTCATGCCTATCACCTGGAAAAAGTTGGAAGATATAGCTTAGGGTGACAAAATCTAAAATGACCACCGTTCGGAATTATCATGGTACCTTTTCGGATTTTGAGCTGAAAAAATGACAATATGACATCTGTTGTTTTAGAATTTGAACCTCTTGTGAGGAAAAATCTGTTTGAGCCACGCCCATCAAACAAGGGTGAAAATTTCTGACAAGCATCCCCATCATTTTTATATGAGAGTACCCCCCCCCCCCCTTCCACACACACACACCCACCCATGGGAGAACCCCCTCATCCCCACTCCTGTAATTATTGTCCTGTAATTCAAAATTCATACCTACATACTAAATCTTGTACTTGTATGCCAATACTGGTGCCACTAATATGATGACATCTGATCACATTACGGAGCAATCAAAAAAATCTTCATTAAAGCATTCTAACTCTGCAAGTTAAAAAACTTTGTTTTTACTCTACATGTATAATGCAATTAATTGTTTGTTGTCTTATGTGGTCCCCAATAACACTGTATTTAGTGGTAGATTCCGACTTGATTTAAAGCTGGGTTATCTTCTTTGAACAAAATAGTTGGACTGCAGACTAAATCTGTCCCTATACTCGAGCTCACTCACTCAAATGGGAAACACACCTATTCTGTCCTCAAAACCACATAGGCAGCTAGAATCTATATCATACAAAATGGCATTTAAACATATATCTACTTTCTGTTTTCTCTGAAAATGTATAATGTTGATCAGGATCTTTTGTTTGTTTTTTTTTTCAGCCCTCAAAAAATGAGCTAGGTCAACTTTGTTTTTCACTGCGTTATGTCCCTGCTGCTGGTAAACTTCAAGTGGTCATTTTAGAAGCTAAAGATCTCAAAAGTATGGATATCTCAGGATATTCAGGTAGAAATATATAATGTATATATGAAGTTACTGAACATCAATTCATTGATGGAAATAACCGTCAGTTGACCATTAAACATTGTCCAAACAAAATAGCTATTATGTCAGACTTATTTTCCATTATGCTCGGACATGGCGTTTGAGCACAAAAAGAATTTATATCATTTGAATTCAGAGAAAGCCATGTGATTTTGAATTGCCCTATAATACATTGCAAACTGCAAAACTTCTTTAATATAGCTAATAGATTGTGTCTCAGGGGGAAAAAATCCAAAAACATTAAAAATAAGAATTTATGCCATTTGAAACTTCAGAAAAGAGCATGTGATTTGGAATTACCCTATAATGCATTGCAAACTGCAAAACTTCTTACAGCACGTCATGTATGCTTATGGATTGTGTCTCAGGGAAAATAAAAAAAATTATGGCTGATGTTGAACCATTTTCAGAAAATGTCCAATCAAAATGGAGGATTGACAGGACATGTCCTTATAAATAAGAAAAATTATTTCCAGCACTGGAAAAGTTGGATGTTTGAAAACTAAATCATTAATTAATTTTTTTTGTAATATTTTTGTTTTGAGCAATTCCTTCAAGGGGAATTTTAGGGCTGTCCCATTATCAAGTAATGATTTATAACCATCCCAAAACACACTCAATGCATAGAGAGAACAGACCAACATACTGAGAAAATATCTGTGACCCATGAAGCCATGACATTTGACTACATGCAATATGTCTGTTAAAAAATGCATTGAAAAAAAAGGCTAATCGTATCACCCAGGCTTGTTTTCATGAAACCGACTCAAATCCCCTCACTGCACCTTTCACTAACATGTGAACTCTGGAAGTTCAGAACTCAACCATCACATCTGCTGCCTGTTATAGGATCGCAGTTTTCTGTTTTTTGCCTTATTACTTTGTACACTATTACACCTACGACTGTTTTTATGACATTCTCCTTTACCCTGAGAATACAACCTCCTTTGCCGGCACAGCAAGGTAAACCCCTTCCTATCCTTTGTTATACTGAAGATCTTCTCTGAGATGTTTGCTTGCCCATCACGCTATTACGGCGTAATAACACAGAAAAAAAGAAATGGAAATCTTATTTCAGGCATCGTATAAACCACCAGTCTTGTTTTCCACTGCCATGAAATTATCATGACAGACATCTCAGAAACTCAACATGTTCAAAACATCATGACTTTTTGTTTATGGGTAATGTGACCCATTGTGTCAGTTTGTGTTCTCAGAAAAAAAAAGTGGATGATTGTCAGAAGTTTAAAAATTAATGTAAACTTTAGTTGGGTTGTTGTTCAAACACCCCAGAAAGTGCTCTCAAAGCCACACAGTTTGAACAAAATTAATGAGCCTCATCTTTTAATTGCAGATCCCTATGTCAAAATAGCACTAATTCAAGAAGGACGAAAACTCAAGAAGAAAAAGACAACTGTCAAGAAAAGGACACTTAACCCTTACTACAATGAGAACTTTACTTTTCAAGTTGCTTTCGAAAACATAGAGCAAACATCTTTGATAATTTCCGTGCTGGACTATGACCGAGTTGGTCGCAGTGAGGTGATTGGTAAATGTGTTGTGGGTGAACTGTCGTCAGGTCCTGATCAACAGCACTGGATTGATATGCTGGCATCGCCAAGAAGAGCAATAGCACAGTGGCACACCTTACACAACTAACACATTTTTGTTTTATAAAAAGCTGTTTTCATTAAAACTCTCTTAATATAATTGCAAATCACATTTTGTTAAGACTGCAAAAAGTACTTAAGTACACAACCTAGAACAAAGTTCTGTAAGCAAGTGAGTGCCTTACAAGCTAGCCTTGATATAATTGCCAGCAGTTTTAAAGAGATTTAATATAAACTATTTTGCAGTCTACAATGTCGACATAATTTGCTACCTATTGTAACTTAGGTACATTAAGACACTCTTGGAACTATGTTCAGCTGTCCACTTATGGAAGGTGTCAGTACTCATCGGAGGAAGAATAGGTACTGTTTGTATGTGGCTGTCACTACAAAGTCCTCAGTTGACTTTAAAAGGGTGTCATAGCTACCTATGAGGGTTGTTCATCAGTAGAGACTACACTGTAATCCAAAATAGGAGGTACTCTATCTTGGTCATGTCAAGGTCTTACCAGCTAATAACAACCTTCCAAGTTAATTGTTTTCTTTCATCACCCATTTGGTGACTGAATCTCTAGATTTAGTTGCCAGGTTTGTAAATCTTCTTTGAATCAGGTTGCCAGTGCCAAAGTTTAATGACAGCAACTTGGAGGTGATATATCAAGCACAAGGAAGAGTGTTTCATAAGGATATCCAAACACTAAGAAGTGGCTTGAAAATCGAGGCAAACCAAGTTCTTTTTATCCACTTCACGGTGTTTGGATACCTGATGAAACACTCTTTCTAGTGTTTGATATATCTTCTCAAACTGATCATTAAATGGGGAGAAAATGAAGGAATAAAATGAACAAAATCTATGCAAATTACAGTGTGAGACCAGGTATTCAAATATCCTTCATGGTAGTGTTTTCCTTTACATTCTAGTCACGAGGCTAAGGTATCAAATGTTCTACCCACAAATAATGTAACTCCATGAGTTTTAGAAGATTGAATAAAGAAGCGAACAGCTGCAAGACAAACATGAGTTGGGCAATGGTGTATCACTTGACATATATACCGGTATATATATGGATTGGAGAAGGATTTTCTTAAGAAAAATATACAAATTATGAAATAATATAAGGCTAAAAACTTCATTGTTGTGAGCTGTGCTTCCACTGCATTGCATCATGTACAAGTTAAAAACACTGTACAAGTTAAATGTATGAATCGTGTACAAATGAAAAATACTGTTCAGAACTTGGTAGCTACTTGTATACTGCACTGCAACTATTTAAAGCAAAATCCATTATCATTAAGTTGAATGTTCAAGGAGGGGGTCTCAGAAAGCTCGATAAATCTAATGTTTTGATGTCGCTGTAAGGATTAAATTATTAAATTCTTCCAATGACAAAAAGGCATCAAAACTTAATAGAACATAGTTTGAACTTGAGGCTTGGGTATGATCGGGGGGGGGGGGGGGTACTCCCACAAAATACCTATAGGGATATGTGCTGCCCAACGGGGTCATGATTTTGGGACTCCTGATCTAGAACGGGGTATCCATTTTAGAGACGTTTCCGAGAACAGGGTATAATATTTTGAACGCACAAAAGCTTCAGATTATCAGCAGCCATTTTTTCTAGAACGGGGTATTATTAAAAAATTCTTTCTGAAACGGGGTCCAAATTTGGAGACCAGGGCGGCACATACCCACCCACAATATACCTGAGTACCCCCCCTGGGGGGTATGATACAATGTTCTACCTGCAACTTATGTAACGGGAGGAAGCCTTGACAATAAAAACTAATCATATCCAATAATATTATTAAATGGAAACATTTAGAATTTCAATTTCAATTTTAGCCATTTGGTGTTTGTTTTGCAATGTGAGTGGTTTAATCAGAATGTTATATTATAATAATATTATTTTTCTTTTTTGAACTAAAAAAAAAACAGGTTTTCTTGGTGTTGCAGAATGAAATGATTGTCGGTTAGCTGTTGTGGTGTAGTGTGGGTATTGTTTAGAAATTGGAACTAAAACGTTTGGTGGCTGTGATGCACTTGGTTAAATACATGAAAAATTAAAAAAAATTAAAATTAAAGTGATAAAATACCAAATGTTTTGGGCTTTTGCAACATCTGCAACACTAAGAAACAGGCAAAAAAAAAATACTATACATATAAATACAATTAATCTAAGGAGTACCTTCCAATAAAACTGGTTGGAATGAAGAGTCTTCTGTGTAAACTGACTTTTCTCTTTCACTTAACATTACTTTGTACAAAATTCAACTTTATTGTTTCATTTTGAAGTTCAATGACAAACAGAAAAAGGGACGCAAGAAAGAAAAACACGACTGAACAGTGGAGAATAAAATTATATACTTACAAAATTACCCTAACTGCTGACAGTTACATCTAAAGGAAGATTGTTATCTCTCAATAATTACTGTTCATTTGTTTAGCTTGTTGCTTCTGCCTTCGTTTTCTCCATTTTAAAGTAAGGTACCTCACAACTCTTCTGTTTAAAGTTAGCAAGTCTCCTGTCAATGATGAGCATTGTGCTTTTGTCTTTCTTTCTCTGCATCTTCCAACTCATAAACATATTTGTGACCCTGTAAACAGATAATATAAACATTCATATTTAAGCCACTGACACCTAAAATACCCCAAACTGCCTGTGACAGGGCCACAGTCCTTCCATTTGTGACATCATCCCTCTTTATGACAGGGAGTAAAATGAAGAAAAAGAAAAGTCAAGTTCATTAAGCTTTTTTCAAAATTTTGCTTTGTGTGCATGCCTGAAACCAAAAGTCGATTTAGTTGACCGAGAAAGGAAAGGAAGTTTAGTTTTCATGTTGCCAACAACGATTTGAACAGTTTGCTTGCAATTTGCCGCCACAGTAGTCAGAAGACGGCATTAGTTGCTTCAAATTGTCATTTTCTGCTAAATTTCTAGGAGTCAATGGGTTAAAGGGACAGTGTTACAAGGATTTTGATCTTTTTGGTGAAAACCATGCTACAATATGATTTCTAAGCCAGTTTAAACTAAACTGTGGGGGTGTAAGTTTGCACGTACATCTGCATGAGGGTTAATATACACAAAAACTCGACTTTGGCCAGCTTTTTTGAAGTATGTTGGGTCGCATGTTATTGGTAACTACGGTAATGTTCAGCAAGTATTCAAAACAATATTTTATTGTGTTTTTGTTGTTTTCCTAAAATGATTACACATTTGTTTTAATAAATTATATATTACACACTTAATCACTGGTTCCTAGGGAAACAGCGAATTTTGTTTCCCTAGAATCTCAATGTTTCGTCGAGGGAAACATCGAGATTCTCGGGAAAAAATTCACTGTTTCCCGAGAGATCAGTCATTAAGTGATTTGTTATATAGCAACACAAAAAACAACACAGTATGAAAAATGCACCAAGCTCTCGAGGTAAACATCAATCGCATCATGAATAATCATGCCACCTTTTTGTCACAGTCTGATCATGTGCGCTAGCAGGCAACAGTGCAATGTTACCCTCTGACGTCAAAATTGTTGCTCACTTTCGCAAATGTTGCCCACTTTAATAGGACAATTGGCAGGAAACAGTTTGTTTGTTAGATGCCATGTGACCATGAATCAACCAATCAACATGCGCATTGTATTGAGAACAACTCCAGCTATATAACAATACTGTTTACTGGTTCTGTACTAGCATTACACAAAATTAGGTAACACATGTCTAAAGCATGTCATCAGAAGGTAATCTCTTGACCCATCACCCATATAATTATCTTTTGAAAGGAATACTGACAGGCTATGAAAGTGCACCTATGTTCTTAAACCTGAGAAGCAGAGATGTAGAAAAAACTCACCACTAAATCATGCCAGTCATGCTTCATTCTCCACAGAATCCAGAACACCATTGTTCCACCCAACATCTTGGACAGGATCACATGGATTCTCTTTGGTTTAGGGAGACTGGCTAACACACCACCACCCATAGCTGAAAATTTAAAGAACCACTCTCCGATAAGAGTAAAATAACTTTATCTGCATTACTCATTCTATAAAGCACTAGCCTGTGAACAGGCTTCTTTTTGGGGAATTGGGTTAGGTTAAAATCGACCAGCGAAGCGAGCTGAGTGCGGACTGGGGACGAGGGAAGGGGCGCGAAGCCTGTGGACTCGCCTTTGATGCCGCCATTCTGCCCCTAGTTATTATCCTGTTATTATATTGTCAACAAATTTATTAATATGTCAACAAGTTGTCATGTTTTTATTCGGTTTAATGAATCGGTAGTAGTATAAAAATAGGACAGGCTAAACACGACTCCCACTCTTCGCAAAAAAAGTATCTAAAAAGCCTAAAGTATAAAGCTTTCCCAGTAAGACTTCAGAGAGAATTGCGCCTTTAGATCACAGTTATGAATTTGTTCTCTTCGATGATATTGACCTTTTGATCTCGGTGGATTATAGTGTTTCCGGCCACACAGTAATAGGCATCTTAGATCCGAGTCTCAAAGAGCCGTAGTCTATAATTCCACTGCAATGAAATCATGAATTCTTGCAATAATTCTTAGCTCCTTAGTAAGTTCTGTAGTTGAGTAGTGTGTCTCAGTACCCCCATTGTTTTGTAATAGCATTTGATCTGGCATCCAACAGATAATCTGCAGCATGGTTGCTGTTTTGTAAATCCATTCGGCAAAATTCCAAAAACATCTTGCTTTTTTTGCCACAGACTTTAGACACAGTGTTTGCTCTTCTTTAAGTCTTGATATATGCAAAAAATTTTGCAACGAATCGCTCAAAGCTTTCTCAAAATCAAGATCTGAAAATTGCATGCGGCAAGTCGCCATGTTTGTTTTTCATTTGAGCCAGCAAATAGAATAATTTTGCAAATTTAGGGCACCTGGCATTTGAGATGTCAACATGTGTCGTCAATCACTGCATACTATCGATCTCAGACGTCCTTGGACAAGGGATTTTTTTCGGCCTGCTTCACGGGCTGTTGGTTTCAGTCTGCGGTTAAAAAATGTCGTCACGTGATGACATTTTTTGGCTCTGCGGTTTCAAAAATGTTGATCACGCGATGCTTTATTTCGACTTCCCACGGCCGTGAATTCATATTCGCGCCAACATGTCCGTTGTACAATTTAAGGTTTTCTACGGCAACGGCTTTGAGCGATGTAAAATGCTTCGAATGACTAAAGAAGCAGTTCAGCGTGTAACTTATCACAAGTTCGCCAATGCACTATTAAAAACAATCGGTGCATTTTTTGAAGGGAAATCTGCAAGAGAGATCCGCGTACAGTATCGCGACGATGAAGACACGTTTGTGAACATGACCTGTGACGAAGATCTGACCGACGCGTCCAGGTGTCTACGGCCCGTAGACAACTGCGAAAACTTATGTAGACTTTCAGTTAGAGTAGATGCCACTGCCACTGCCACTCCAGTACAGGGTGTACATGATGAAAAGATCGTAAAGGATCCGCCGAAGCGACGACCTTGTTCACCACCGCTTCGAAAACAGTTACATTACACGGAATGCAACACGTCTGAAACATACAAATCCCCGCTTCAGGTATTTCTACAGGAAAAACAGAAAGCTGTTGCCAACCAGAAAGAACGAGTATCTCAGCTGCGGGCAACTTTGACGAGGAAGGCTTCCACACTGACTGATAGTTCTGCAACATTCACTGTAATTACCCATAAAGAAACCTGTAGTAAAGTCGCCACCGGCCTGTACTATCGTATCTATTATTCCGCTTCTTATGTCATTGGACAAAGCTTTCCCTGGATGATAGCTTCGGCCGGTTTTACTCCCCAACATCTTTGATCACTTTGCCGGTTTTCTTTTTGGCGCGAGTAACCGAATGGCGTCACGTGATCAACATTTTTGAAACCGCAGAGCCAAAAAAATGTCATCACGTGACGACATTTTTTTAACCGCAGACTGGAACCAACGGCCAGTGAAGCGGACCGAAAAAAATCCCTTGTCCAAGGACGTCTGAGATCGATAGTACCTGTCAAAACCAAGTGATCTGACCAATCAGCTCATGATACCAGACTCTGGTATCATGGAACGGCAGCATCAAAGGCGAGTCCACAGGCTTTCACCGCCCCTTCCCTCTTCCCTAGTCCGCGCTTGGCTCGCTTCGCTCGCCAATTTTAACCTAACCCACTTCCCCAAAAAGAAGCCTGTTCACAGGCTAATAAAGCACTGAGTCTGCCCAAAAGTTGTCAAGCCACCAAACCACTAAAAAATATAAGTAAGGTATTAGCACCTATTCTCAGACACTTTTATCTGAAAGCTTTTAGTCAGTCCGCCAGCAAGAAAGTTGGAGATTTTGTTGTTTGTATAAAAACTTAAAGTGCTTTTAGAATATTGATTAATTGGCAATTTTTTTAATATTATAGATTTTCCAAGAGAAAATGGATTTTTCTGTGTCTCCATTGTGAGTGTCTGAGGTTTGGTTAGCTTGAACCCTTCAATGCAAGAGTCAATTACAAACACATGTAGTGTAGTTCTAACTTTTGAGTCTGTTGATGAAATCCTGTGTGACGAAGCTTGAAGCAAATTGGAGCTTGTTTCGCACTTTCTTTTACTACTACTACAACTACTATTTGGGGCTTTTTTTCTCGCATGTATGGAAGTTTCAGAATTTAGATGCCAACGTTTTGAAAACCAACTATTCTGAAGTTATGCAGCAGTGAGCACTTCAATCATTGACAAATATAGATCTTATAACTAAAAAGTCTCGTACAATATTATTATCGATGCAGCTCTAGCTGAGCTCTGCTTTGTACATTGACTGTCAGTAGCTTAATTTCACGCCACAAGACAACTTACCGATTTTGTATCGTGCTTTCAAATATTTTTAAAGAAATAAGACCTACCTTTTCCTTTCAGACAGTGTTTAAGCCGGGTAAAACGTGTAAATTTTTCTACCTTGGACTGCCAACAAACTTCCAATATGGCGGCCAGGCAAATCACTTGATACCAGACCTAACTGAGCCAGGCGCGGCTGCTCAGCGTGCGTTTCTCGAAGCTCCCGAAGACTTTTCGGGCCCGAAAGCAATTTTTTAAATGTAGTTTTTAACGAAAGGCGTTGAACTTTTTAGCCCACAAATCAGCTAAAGTTGTGTAGTAAGCGTATGATTTTATTGCGTAGCTTTCAAATTCAACAAAAACCGAATCTTTATTGGTAAACATTCTGCACGTAACACAGCTTTTCGGGTCCGAAAAGTTTTCGGGACTTTCGCCGTGGGACTTTCGAGAAACGCACGCCTGGGGGCCGTTTCTCGAAAGGCCCGATAATTACCGGACCCGGAAAGCTGTTTTATTTTCATTGAAGATCGAGGTTTCAAAAGTTTTGCAGATAATACGATAAAACTATCAGTTAGCAAAACAAAATGGACTGGTTTGTTCGCTAGGACCCGCACCGTTTTAATCTTTAGATTTTGATTTCAATATTTCGCTTCGGGCCCGAAAAGTTACCGGGTGTTTCGAGAAACGGGCCCCAGGGCCCCCGGCGGGGGTAGGGGAACCAGAGCCCGGTTATTAAGTCAACCGAGGATTTTATTTCTCTGTTTAAAGATGTTTTCAAAAGGTCATTTTTAGCTAGTAGTGAAGAAAACTTAAAGTCGAAACTGAAGGGCAGAAAACCTTGGAAAACTTTTCAATTGTTGAGTTGTTTACTGGATTCAAAATTGACGCTAATCCTGGATTAGCTTAATCGTGCTTTGAACAACTCGGCCCAGATCTTTACATACAATGAACTGAAGGGCTGATCTGACTACGTAAAAAAATAGACTTTGCGAGACACCATCACGACAGAAGCCGATAAAGTAGGATCGCAACCGTGGACAGCTGTTTCGTTGTTATACCCAGGGGATAGAATTATGCATCCCTTGAATAAACGGACCCCGAATAATTGAAAACCTTCAGTATTTCATCCTCAGACAGATACACCGCACAGAGGGCAGCTTTACAGTCAAAACAGATGAAAGAAATATGATTTAGGTCTTTATACCCGGTCTTTAAACTCTGAAACTGGTCGTGCTTTTATAATAATAATAATAATAATAATAATAATAATAATAATAATAATAATAATAATAATAATAATAACAATAAAAAAAACAATGAAAACTTTATTCACAATTTAAAAATATCTTAATTACAAAAGATAAAAATAGAAATAATTGATAATAAAAATTCAAAATTCTATATAATAACAATAATAATAATAATAATAATATCGTAAAAAGGGTTGTTGTTGTTCATCGTGGTGAACACACTAGTAAAGAAGTATTTTTTCGTTTGTCTCACGATGTAGTCACTTCCGATGTGGATCGCGACGTTTCGACTGCATACTGCTAGTCTTCTTCAAGCGATGGGGTCGACTGGTTACGCGTCACCTTATGAAGCACGATGCTCTGCTGTGATTGGTTGGTTTTCAACAGCTGTGACTGGCGCATTTTTGATCCTCGTAATAATATGTGGTGGTATGACCACATATAATATGTGGTGGTATGACCATATAATATGTGGTGGTATGACCATCAACCCTTGCCGATCGCAGAGAATGGAGAAGTGAGGATTACCTGGGACATGACTATCTACACAGACAAAGTGGTGAAGCATAATCGGCCAGATATAACTCTAGTGCATAAAGGTACACAGAAATGGACACTTATTGATATAGCTGTGCCAGCGGACCAGAATATCACCAGGACTGAGGAGGAGAAGGTTGAGAAGTACCAGGAACTAGCATTTGAAATTAGAAGGCTTCATGGAGCCTCGAAAGTCACAATAATACCTATCGTGATTGGTGCTCTTCGAAGCATATCGAAAGGTGCAAAGACCTGGTTTGGAAAGTTAGATGTACCTGACTTCCTTGGAAGTGTACAAATATCGGCCATTCTCGGACTGCGCACTTGTTGAGGAAAGTGTTGTGTCTCTAAGCTACGGGGAGTGGCTGAGACACAATAAACATTACCCTGCAGTAGAACATCCGGCAACTGCAGAGAAAAGAATGTACAATCAATGTCGAATGTCAAATGTACAAATTGCAGGAATAAAACCACTAAGAAAGGACACAAAATAAAACCACTAAGAAAGAACACCTATAAAACCACTAAGTAAGGACACTAACTTACTAACTTACATAAAAACGAACAGTTCCTGTCAAAAGCAAAATACTCACGACATCTGAATGTTGCAACGAAGTTTTACTTCTTTCCTTTCTTTTTGTTTTGGTTAAAGGTGCGTGCATCGTCTAAACTAACAAGGACAGTTGAGGATATATAGAGTTTTATTTATTTTTATTTTTTAAAAAATTAGTCGCTAAGGGCGCATGAGAGTCCAGAAAAAAGTGTATAGAGGTTGGCGGTTTTCCCAGAGCTAATATCAAGCCCCTTGAGTCCAAAATCGAACGATGCTCGTTCTTGCAGCATGTCGTTTCGTAAGGGCTTGGATATAGTCTGTTTGTTTATAAGCCGACCCTTACCCCAGGTGCCGTAGGGGTGCCTACGGATTCAGGTCGCATTTGCGTTGGAGGCTAATTCTACACTTAACTGAAAAGTTGGTATCATGTATATAACAGGCTTTTTGAAAATATTAATAACTACAGTTATTTTGAGTTGACGCTCTTGTTCGTTAGCATTTTGACCTGTGATAGTTTTGGATGACAAGGAAGATGGGCTAAAACTGTTCTTATAAAAATATATTCCGAAATGAAGACAGCAAAAATGACTGACGCGGAACTAATTATTAAACAAGTTCCTTTATATCTCAGTGGGAGAACTAATTGTGGAGGATAAATGACTTCCGTGAATGATCTGACCCCCTGGACATAAACAAAAAAACAATTATCGCTACTCTAAAGGCAAAGCAACAAGAAACAAAAATCACAGCCCTTCTAATTTTTTCAGTTCATCTGTTCTTTCCTAGTAAAATCTTGATAAATAATTATTTAGTTGGCTTTTATCGATTTTATCTTTGACCCCGGGACTTTGGCATACAGTTCCGAAATAAGTGAAGAGAACCATGTTAAGGCATGACCCAGAGCTAATTTGCATAAAATCCGTCAAGAGTCATTACTTTAAAAGGATATATACATCAATATCCTCAAACTTGGTAATAACATAAAACTTGATGTCCTTAAATTAGTGTTTACTTTATGTGTGGAATGTTTGCATCACGTGACCTGTTACAACAGTTTTCTTACGCGAAGAGAAAAGTGAAAATGGACCGCCGATATGACATATAATAGGTATATATTGAAATACCAACGTAATTCTTTGGTTTTCCCCTTTAAGAATCTATCCTGAATGGCTGACTGCGATTTACTGTTAAAGAGTAATTTTCAAAAATAGGTCACGTGACCCTTTTATTCTTTTCATAACTTCTCAAGGAAAGAAGATATTTCCCCATTCAGGACACGGATTGTATCTATGCACCAAGTCAATACATACTGCATGGGTTTTTGGCCGCTACAATAAACCATAAAACTAAATGCAAGGCTGATCGGACAATAAAATACCCTTTATAGCTGTCCGATCAGCCTTGCATTTAGTTTTACGTTTTATTCAATACTGCTGATCCTGATCTACACCAAGATCCGGCTTCACTTCGCCGTGCTGTTTGTCCAAGTGGTCCCTGCTTTATTTGCCAATAAACCATCCTTGGCCCGTTTCAGATTGCTCTTTTTTCCCTTAATTATGACGTCATCAGTCACGTGACCACAGTTGTTAACACTCAAAAGGTTTAAGGACATTGAAATATTTCTGCTTTGCCCTTTTAATGGTCGTTAAAACCCGAGAAAGAACATTACTTCTACTGGAAAAAATAATTTTCTCCGCGGGGGTCTAAGATCAAAGGACAGCCCATGCCTTAAGGAGGCTCGTACCCATTTCTCAAGTCCACACCCTTTCAATTTTAATGGGCCATATCTTTTGTTGTAGTGCATAAAAAGACAAGCCACTTTGCATGCAAACACACAATACATTGAACTTTATGGGAGTATAGGATTTGTTTACATCGGTGCTTCCATGGCAACGGAATGGTGATCCTCTGAAATTCACAAGTTGCGTAGTTTCTCTAGATCAAGAGAAATTTTTGTAAAACCCGCTAGTGGACTAATTGATTAGACCATGGGCTTCAACTTGACAAAGTTTGAAAGAAATGTATGAGAGCGTTTTCGAAATTTTTAGGGATGAAGTTTTGGGGATTATAAATACAGTGAAAAACATACTATCGACATAATTGGCTAATATCTAAAGAAAATGATGCGCGATGGGGATGCAGTTTCATCTCATAGTAGTTTGATTCCATTTGAAATGGTGTGTGAAAAAGTGAGGGGTTTGCTTTGGCCGATTGCAAGAAAGAAGGATTTGATTCGCGTGCGTTCAGCTGCTCTTGTTGCCATTTTTGTATGTAATTTGGTCTACGCCTACAAATGTGATGATAATTTGGAAACCGCGAGATAAATTTTTTTAAAAATTTGACAATCTCGAGATTGGTCATCAATTTATATGGACTGCAAGTTTCAAGGACATTGAAGATTTGCAAGGCAATAAAACAGGGCCTCCAATGTACCAATTTTTTCCCGCAGATTTTGTGTTTACAAGTGAGCGTCCTCATTATTCACGGGTATTGTTTTCAAGTTTCATATGCACGTGCAAAACTTTACTATAAAATTTATTTGCATCGAACAGAACGCTCGATTGCTTTCCGAAGAATTTTCCGAAACATGCTAATAACTGGCTTGCGTTACGAATAGCAATGACAACAGTACTGATGAAGACAACGTCGGAAACGTCAAGTTTCATCAAGTGCCGGATGCAGAAATAACACATTTATGATTGTCTCACTCTGGTTATTTGTTGCAATCGGCGTAGCATCTGTTCCTTATTTAGATATAAAATAGCGCAAAGCAGAATTCTCAGCTAAAATATAAAGTTGTCACGCTGTTCTTGCGTGTGACATATTAAAGAAACACTGTTTCTGCATTACGTTTATAAATTTCCAAATTGGGATATGTTCTTCTTGTCCTGCAATTTTAAAGAGACCCTCGGTATGGCTGCATTACAGCGTAATAGCGCAAAATCGAGTGCGTAATGTTATTACAATTCTCAAGCCAGCTATTAGCATATTTCGGAAAATTCTTCGGAAAGCAATCGAGCGTTCTGTTCCGATGCAAATAAATTTTTTGCTAAAGTTTTGCACGTGCATATGAAACTCAAAAACAATACTCGTGAATAATGAGGACGCTCACTTGTAAACACAAAATCTGCGGGAAAAAATTGGTTCATTGGAGGCCCTATTTTATTGCCTTGCATATCTTCAATGTCCTTGAAACTTGCAGGCCATATAAATTGATGACCAATCTCGAGATTGTCAAATTTTTAAAAAAATTTATCTGGCGGTTTCTAAATTATCATCACATTTGTAGGCGTAGACCAAATTACATACAAAAATGGCAACAAGAGCAGCTGAACGCACGCGAATCAAATCCTTCTTTCTCGCAATCGGCCAAAGCAACCCCCTCACTTTTTCACACACCATTTCAAATGGAATCAAACTACTATGAGATGAAACTGCATCCCCATCGCGCATCATTTTCTTTAGATATTAGCCAATTATGTCGATAGTATGTTTTTCACTGTATTTATAATCCCCAAAACTTCATCCCTAAAAATTTCGAAAACGCTCTCATACATTTCTTTCAAACTTTGTCCAGTTAGAGCCCATGGTCTAATCAATTAGTCCACTAGCGGGTTTTACAAAAATTTCTCTTGATCTAGAGAAACTCCGCAACTTGTGAATTTCAGAGGATCACCATTCCGTTGCCATGGAAGCACCGATGTAAACAAATCCTATACTCCCAAAAAGTTCAATGTATTGTGTGTTTGCATGCAAAGTGGCTTGTCTTTTTATGCACTACAACAAAAGATATGGCCCATTAAAATTGAAAGGGTGTGGACTTGAGAAATGGGCACGAGCCTCCTTAACATGCTATGCTACATGTATGCTACTGCAGTTTTGTTTCTGGCTCGAAATATAAAAGCCATTATCTGTCCTTTTACCTATAGTGGACCAGCCTTGCTATGTTGGTTATTTGTAAGCACCTCGTGGATATGTGGTTTTTTTTTACATATGACAAATCGCCTCAGGCTGCCTAAAAATAATGAGAAGTTCAAGCACGTAACCGTGGACGACAATCCTGCTGGTATACGTTGGATCAATAGTGATCTGATCGGTTGAACAAGTGAAATAAACTAAAAAAGCAAGGACCGATACAACGTAGATACAAATTTAAAAGATGTACTATATTTCGGCTGGCCAAACCAGCCTTCTTCAGGTACAATGGGGTAAAATTTACATTGGCTTTTTATATATAGTTGACATGTATACGTAACAACGGAAATACGTAGGGCTACGCCTAGAAAAATAACAATGATAGATAGAAATAAAAATAGCTGATAATGAAAAATATATAGAAAACAATGAAAGGAAACTAATACAAAGTGAATAATTAGTGTATTTCTTCGCGAATGTTAAGGCCGTGAGGAAAAAGTGTTCTGCCTTTTGAAATTAAAAAAGCCTCTTTGGCCTTAAGTATTGAGTCTCGGTTAGAGAAAATTTTTTCAATGGGGATTAGTTGCATGTCATTAGCAGTGTGATTAGGAGAGGAGAGAAAATTTTCAGCGGCTGTAGTAGGTTTAGACTTGGTGTAAGGATTATCTATAGTACGGCGGTGTTCATTAAATCTGTCTTTTAAACGTCGTTTAGCCTCTCCAATATAAAAATAACCTAAAAATAACCCTCGTCGTATACCTTATGGATGCATGATTCGAATGTGCCAGTTTCAAAGCACAAAACAGAAAGACCCAAAGCAGATCAGATGTTCAGTTTTACTCTCGGTGGTTTAGAAGTTGAACTAAAAGGTGCTCCTTTCCACAGGAGAAAATTGGAAAATTTTAGTTTAAACCCTAAATTTAGCTATTATAACAAAGTTATTCTACATGATTAAAATCTATAAATATGTATATGCAGATAGCGAATAAGTTATAGTCTGATGAGTGTCAAATCAAGTGTTCATTATTTCTTTGTTTCCTACACACAGCACCCCACTGTACTGCACACACCCATAAGTAAAAAAGTAAAGTCGCACACAAGCCAGATGGCCCACACGGCCGGAGCTTAACCCAGTTTCTGTAGCATGAAGCGACTAGGAATATTGCTACTCCCCCCTGGATGGGATGCTAGTCCATCGCAGGGTTACCCCCAGCATTTTGTCGCCACCTAGGTGGAGAGAGACAATGTGGAGTAAAGTTTCTTGTCTAAGGAAACAACACGACGACAGAGACCTTCAGGTTGAAAGTCCGACGCGCTAACCACTAGACCACCGTGTCTCCACACTGCACACACCCATGCATTTATAAATTTTATCTTACACCTCCGAACCACTTGCCAACCATCTTCGCAAGGATTTTGCAAGTTATAAATGCTATGAAGCTACCTATGCCTTTTCGAGCGACTACATAAGAGGAAATAAGAGCAGATCGACACACCGGCGCATGTAGTCGCTCGCTAAAAATATCGTTTCGTATTTCCCGCGGAAGTTGTTTACCAAGAGAAACGAATATAAGTAAAGCACTAACACATGATCTATACTGAAACCGCCAAAGCTATTCCTTTTTTCATTTTGCTAGAAAACTAGGCAAGCCTAGTGCTCTGTTGCCAGTGCAGCTCAGGGGCGGATCCAGGAATTTCTGAAAGGGGGAGTCCGGGTGCATGTTCCCCGGAAAATTTTTCCGATTTTACCCTCTAAAACGCCATTTCCGGCATTCCTAAGAGTCGAAAAGCGTTTGTTAAGTCAAAAGCTTGACAATCAGTCAATTGGTGGAAGTGAAACAACTACGTATAAAACAATTTTATTCTATTATTTTTATGAACCACATGGGAGACACAGGTCTGATAGGGGGGTCCGGACCCCAACCCCCCCCCCCCCACCCCCTCCGACCCTCCCCCTGGATCCGCCACTGTAGCTAGTCAAAGGATTATGATCGAGCTAGGGAGTTACATGCAATAGAATGTTTTTTTTCAAGGTAATTTATACTAGACTACAAAGGTCTAGCCTTTTAGACGGCACTTCCATAATTCGCCTAAGGGAGTGTTTTAATTACACCCGACAATTCACTGAGTAGAACTTTCATGCAAGCCATACAGCTGGCCGAAGGCTATGCCGCATGATGATGCGGGGTCACGAAACAAATGTCCATCGACTGCTGCTCCTCAGTTAGATTTGCTTAAGGTTCTGGCAATACCACGTTGTCCAATTCAGTGTCATTCTCTCATTACAGTTGACTCTTTCAGTTCAGTATACTGATATGATGTATCCTGGTATAAATTGAAAAACATATAAAACACCCGAGGGAACGTTTTAATTACACCTCAGTAAAATTCTGCTGTCATGCTTTCAATAAAGTGGGAGCATTTCTATCAACTGTTCACCCTGAAATCTTGCTTTGCCTTGAAATAATAAGAATCTCATTTAAAACCATGAGCACCTGTTGTCATATTTCATCGAGACAAACAAAAAACGGCAATTTAAGGCCAAAAAGACGCTTTTAACTATTAAAAAAAGGTTACCAGAATCCATTCAGCACCTCGGAAATCATGTGAATATAAGAAGACATAACTAGTCTCTATTGCTTTATATCAGTGTTAAGATAACTTTCGTGTCACCGGCGCCGGAAACTTGTTCAGTCGCGCTGGATGTTTTATACATTCAACAAATACATTTGTACACGTAAAAGGGAGAGCAGAAGTAAAAATATCATGTTCCGTCACCATGGCATAAAATCTCTAACCTCGTGGAATATTTATCAGTTTTTATAAAAGAGAATGGTTTAATTTTAGTGTTAATTGAAATCTTGATTATTGCTCCGTCCTCACATCCCACTTCTCATCGCGGCACTGAATTAAAAAGTCTCGCGTTTGTTTCCGCCGATAGCTTGCAAATGTGTGTTCAATGTTGAGTTTTAACGCCATAGAAGAGTTTCTCTATGTTATATCTTCCTTATATTTTTAGTTAATATCAGATCCGATGGAAAACAGAACTAAAATATTAACTATAAGCTTAGTGAATTATGTTGAATTGCGACACAACACGCCGGATCGCTTAGGTAACGAGACAAAACGACACGTGTTGTTTTTCTCTTTACTTTTTTGTCTGAAGACCTGTTTGGATTAGGACTTTTTTATTTAACATGAGCGCGATGCTTTTTGTAAGTTAAATGCCAAATATAATTGTAAAAAAGGAGAAAAAAGAACAGCGCTGCCTCAATCTTGAATAAAAACAAAGCCTCGCAGTTAAAAAGTTGAAAACGAGGGGGGGAAACAAAGCATTTTATTCTCCGGGGAGACAAAATCGCCACTGCGTGATTAAGGCCCATCAGCAGTTTGAAGTAAAACTCGGTTTTGATTGAAAAGTCGCAAAATCGGGAAACTGTGAAATGTCCATTTTTTTTTCTAACGCGAGCAATATTCTGCTTTTATCGGGTATTTCTTGGTGTCGCGGAATCTGTTGTTGGTTAGCGTTTATCATGGTTGTGGTGTGGGTATTGTTCAGTGCCTTTTGAATCGTTTGTTTTAAGTCATTTGGTGAGCAAAACATCCGCAACACCAAAAAAACGCCCTTTCATCTATTAACTTACACCATGAAAGAAATACACGTGGATGGTGCATTCAAATTCACACTGCAATTTGTTGAAGATCTTCAACGCTTCGGAAAGCCCTCATCACGCCCATACCACTGAATTCACCGTTTTCGTTTTTTTTAAAGTTTTCTTTTGTAATTTTCACATATATTTTCTGTTTTCTTCTTTGTCGTCGTTTACTTCAGTTATTCGATTGCTACATATTTCAATTGTGGCGTATTGTTACGTTACTCTAGTGTAATTCTACCATAAATTTAAATCCACGATGCAACGAACACGTGCAATTAAAGAAACATAAATTGTTGTTCATTTTTTTACGAATTTTGGTTTGCCTACTACTATCCAGATCTATAATAAACTGGAAATAGAAAGTAAACGAAGTTAGATAATAAAATTTCTATCTACATGTAGCGGCAATTGTCTATGTGCCCGCTCTCGTCCGCTTGTTCAGCGTCTGATAGCTTACAGGATGGTCTACTGCCGGCAAGCTGGTTTAAAACCAGTTATCCACGTTCATCAAGAACTACCTGTTCAAACAGCTGAAATCACCATTAACTTAAAAAAGGATATTACAAAGAGTTTGGTACCAGGGTACTACACTACAGTGCGTTCTTTTGAAGGGGTGGATATGAAGTCAGGTGTTTTAAGCTGTCCAAGTGGTAGGTTGTAAACCTAAAAATGATTAATCACCAAGCAAAATTCACAATAAAAGGAACACGTGAACGTGAACCGTCGTTCGATGTTGCCTAAAATTTCTCTTTGCCAATGTTGGAACTTAGAATTTAGTTTTAGAATTAGCTCTTGAGCTAAAGGGCGCAGAGATTAAAAGGAAATGGCGTCACGTTTTAAAAAGACAACTACATACGCATAACCTTCACAAAACTAACCTTAAGGTGATTTCTCGACGCGGAGCTCCCCGAGTGTTCACATCTGTCTAAAGTGGGAGCCACAATGTGTGTGAAAACCACGGATCATATAGTAAAAATTTCGTCGAGTTTCGTCCCAAGTCATAAATGAAATTTATTAACAATTGTTCGAACATTATAAATTGCGGATAGTCTGTTCTAGGCTCTCAGAACAAGTTTTCAATTATCAGGAAAAGCTAGACAAAATAATGCGCGCAAACGAGAAAAATAGTTTTTAGACGTATGTAGTTATATTGACCACATGTGAGGTTTAGGTTTGTTGTGTTTTCACATGTGGGCCGAGAAAGAGTCTACAAATAAAGAAAACAACGAGCACGATTTTTCAAAATCTACAGAATAACTCTGCAGATCAATAATGTTTTTCATTAACATTAAAACTCTAAAAGTAAGATTGATAAAAGTTTTCATTAACATCAATTTTCTAATAGTAAAATCGCCATTTGGAACTTGTTAACGTGAGAGAATGGTCTTAATGAAATGTGGGCGGTGATGGAGAGAAAATAATAATTAATGTGGACTGCAGCTGGTCTCACCTGCTCTGGGAACCAATAAGAAAAATAATATGAGATCATTTGCATGCAACAAGGATATAATTGCAAGAACGTTAGTGAACACATTAATTCGACCACCACTAAGAGTCTCAAAATACAGTAACTTAGGAGTAGGTGCAACAATTTTTTTTCATTCTACGCGACTCAGACGGAATCGGAATTGTAGAGCTTTCCTAAGCACACGTTGCGGGCTAGGGTGATTTCCGGCTTGTTTCATTGTCTTATGTCAGGGGGGCATAAGAAGTAGGAGGTTTTTCCACATGTTTTCATAATTGTATAACTTACAACACAGTTGTATAAAGCTTGTGATTTTAAAACGCTATGATTGCTAAATCATCTTTCAGTTTTCCTTCCGTCTCCCTAAAGAGATCCGGCTATAATCTGACCAAGAAAAACGAAGCACAGCAGGCTTCAAGTTATATATTGATCTTTAGTAAGTGGCTTGTTTTTATGTTTACCAGAGATCATAAAGCGAGAACTAAAACTAAAGTTGCCGAAATCGAGGTGAAATCAAAAACCATAGCTAGTGATGAACTACACCAGAACAAGCACCTAAGATTCTTCCAGGTGTTCAGATAGCGGAACGAAGTAGCCTGTACAACAGGCGCTTTTGGGGGATGCTCAAGCGGGTTTGGGGGGCGCGAGACATTTTCGTTTTCCTCCCCTCGCGCCCCAAAACCCGCTTGAGCACGCCCAAAAACGCTTGTTGTGCAGGCTAGGAGCGAGGAATATGCGGCGTGCGAAGGAAAGATATTGCGCGTCTTCTCTCTCCAGTTTCCTCGCTTTTTTCTCCGCTCGCAATTTTAACTAATCACACAAAGTATCTGAAGTATACTGCAAAATATAAAAGATGTCGAATTTGGAATAACCTTCCTACAGAAATTATACTACAATCTAAAACGTTATACATTTTGAAAAAGAAATCAAAAAGGTAATACCCACAAGAGACAAGAGAAATAACCAGATACATGTAAACAAAATTAAAGGTGTTTTCTGGCAGAAAATATACAGAAACAAGATACATAGCCATATTGTGCTTAGGAGAAGAAAAATTTATGTAACAGGTGCACTCCAAGACATGAAAGTCCAAAAGGGTTAAGCAATTTTAACACGGTAATTGGCATAGGGAAAATAAAAACTATAATCAATCGAAATGACAGCCGCCTCTTATCGCTAGCGGCCAGGAGCAATGATAAGCGGCTGTACTCACAACCCGATCCAACCCATCGATGAAAACTCTGTTAACTTCTGCTATGCATGCACGGGAACGCTCCCAGCTGGTTTTGATGTTTTCCATGTGGTTGGACAAAAAGGGAACTGTTGGCTACTGTGGTCAGAGCGCAAAACTAGAACTGAACAAAGGCATAGTCTTGAAAAATACTGTCATCTCACTGAAAAATGAATGCTTAAGAAAACAACAGTATGTGGAATGCGTTGTTTTGAACACATCTTACAAGTGAGAAGTTTTTAATTCATTCCCCAACTTTGGAAAAAATGGACAACTTTGACAGCCTGAAACTTTGTTTGAGCAGGTTGTTCAACATTCAAATATTCCTTTATTTGATAATAAAGGAAGCTGCGAGAACCTGTTTCCTTTCAAGGGAAGGAGCGCGTTTGCTTGCGCAAGTTAACGTGTACACATGTTATCAGTTGTGACCTCATAGAATTGCGACCGTTTGGCCTATGTCCTAAGGATTTGGCCTTTTTTTTGGTCAGAAGTCTGTTAAAATGACCGACAAGTATCTTTAATTTTGCAAAACTGTTTGTTTAAAAGGACGTAAAGCGAATTATTTAAGTTAGAACAAACCACAGGAATCTGTTCAGTATGAATTTTCCAAAGACACGGAGACTGAATCAGAATTTAGGCAAACTTTTCAAGTTGCAACCATTTCCAATTCTGGCCATCCGCCGCTAAAATCATACATTAATAGCTTCCGAGTGCACTAATATACTAACTGTTAACAAAACTGGAGCATTATTTCAAAATTTTCTTCGATACTAATATGCCTTTTTGTTTTTCAATGCGATACTACAAATTCTCTTAAAGAAAGCGATCCGCTGCAGTACAATAGCAAATGACCCCTACATGTGATGCCAAGGTGAAGGCATAATAAGTTAGTTTTGCAGTATCTTCGTTCGTACGAATCTCGCGTGCTCTTTAATCACGACTTTGCTTTTTCACTAAGTAGAACGCGATTTTGTTACAGAGACTGAGACAAACCGAACTATTTGAAGCAAGTTTAATTGCCAGCGTGCGCGTGTTGCCGCGCGCAAGTCTTTTACAGTACGTTAGCTAATTAGGGGCTCATTCCGAGTTTATTTATTTATTTACCGCATAGGTCTGTCGCTCAATGTTGAGCATTTTAGACCGCTCTAAAAGAAAAAGTGAATCAAGGAAAATTGTCTTTTGCTTCTTTTAAACTCTCTTGAACTTATTTTGGACTCGTGAACTCCCTCGAGGTTTGAACTCAATAGCGTACTGCATAATTATCAAGCAGAGCAGAAGCGTCCACAAACTGATCCGATAAACAATAAAGCAAATGAGACAATAAACCTTCAGACCATTAATTAGGGCTGCACGTGTCTTTATTGTGTGGTTCTTTATGCTTTTTTCTGAGATTAAATTGATTTTTTTTTTACTGTCGTTAAATTACCAACGCCACATAATCCGCGCGCGACTCGACGCTCGCGAACAAAGCAATCACGCGTGGATATTAGCGCGACAAATGCGCATCTCTGCAGGTTGCAAGGTTGAGCGGACACACCAGCAAACAAGTCTGATCATTTAAATAACAAAGCAAAACCTTGTCACTTCTTTCCGGTGAAGTTCAATTATATTTGAAAAGTTACTGTGATACTTCTTAAACGGGACAGGCAAAACGCACCTGATAGACCCCCAGGCCCTCAACATGCGAAATAAACATGTGAAGAAAATAGAAGAGTGTTACGGTTGTTGTGGTAGGAAAATCGACTGCAGGCGTGCGGGGCTTGGTTGTCATCTTCGGACAAATTGAAAAAGAAGATTACGTTTTTAATTTTGCTATTCGACATGAGCAGTAATATTGGTAGGTCTGTGAATGACTGTTGATCAATGAGACAGCACAATCTCTTCAGTGCAAACAAATCATATCTATTGGCGATATGTAAATATCCAATGCCATATTTAAATAACCAACTGCCAACCAAAACGACATAATCATGTCCGGAATTGAATGCGCACCCAATCTAAAACTTAGTGTGTTTGATTGACCACTCCGCGAACTGAAATTAGTCTAAAGTTACAAATATCCTTTGTGAGGCCCGTGCGATTGTTTTCTTAAAGTACATGCCACGTGCGCTTTGCGTTCTAGAACAAAAAGAGTTAATCATGAAAAGTTTGCAATGAAATAAAGCAATTTATCACCAAACAAACAAATCGCCGTTTTAATCTCCATTAAACGAGCTTTAATTGGATATTGCGCTTGTGGTATGGATACTTATAGGAAAAATATCTGATCCCGATTCCCGGTAAATTCCTTTGCTTTTATGAGAGTTTTTCTAAGTTGTTTTTAAACTGCCATGGGAATTGATACTCTTACGAAGCGTGGCTAGCCGGTAGAAGACCATTCAAATGTTAATACACACGTGTCCACTGATTAATAACATCTGCGCTCTTTAACTGTAAATTTACATCTTTTCTAGTCTATTGTAGCTAAGCAAACGACTTAATTCTTAATCACCTCATATACACACGTACACAAAATGCTAAAGTTCTTATAAAAAACCTAAACTTTCATGTACCGAAATAAATTACTGATAATAATAAACTCTTAACCAATAGAACAATATTGATGACGTTTCGTGTAGGTAAAAACATATCCTTCGCAAAAGAACTTCAGTTGTTTCTTTTTCACTTAAAGAAAAGAGCAACTTAACAATAGGAGGGTCATTTTAATATCTTTTGTTCCTTCGATTTTACAAGCAAAAGAATTTCTCGCGCCAAAACGACGGGACTTTGTCTTGTTACCATAGAAATGTGCTCTCGACCAATCAGATGACAGTTGTAACTTTACTCACTGCTATTTATTCCACTTACGCATTTAGACGTGAGAGTGTTCCCGTATTTGACTGACGAATCTTTTATCTGTGAACAATTTACGATGACTGCTACCCATGTTAGTTTTCTGCCTTCCTGTCCTCGAAGAGAGCGACCGAACATCATCCCAAGCCGCTCAGTTTGTAGGCAGTTATTTGGGCCGGTTAACCACGAACAAATGCGAGCAGATTTGCTTCGCGAAGGAAAGAAACTCTGCGACGAAAACACTCGAACGTGGAACTTCGATTTCGAAAATGGAATTCCTTTGCCTGGAAGATACGTTTGGGAAAGATGTTGTGAAATTTCGTCGAGGGAGAAACCCATTTCAAGTTTGCCTGACCGTGTTAGCGAGATGGGAACAAGTGAACGCTTGGCCTGTTGCAGTGATTCAGCTGAAAAACGTACTACGCGATCTACTACAAGTTCGGGCACGAAGGATTATGCGATATCAAATGACGTGAAAAGCGACTCACTTGAAAGCAGTATTCGTGACCCAGAAAAACACCAAAAGCGCCTCAGAGAGAGGAAACCGAGCGGCAAAATAACCGGTGAGTCGGGATGTTGTTTTTGTTTTCACGGATTAATATTTAAGTTAAGTCTTATTGTTACGTTCTTGATGTCGAGTTTACGTTCGTTGCGGTTCTTTGCTCTTTTCGCAGGCTTTGTGACCTTACACAACTCTTGCGTGATAGATCATATTTCACCAGAGTGGAACATTCGAAAGCAATATATTTTTCGTCTTACATTTTGCTATATTGGGTGCTTCATTACTTTCTATTTAAGCTTATGCGAGATTAATCTTTGTGGGCGAGATATGTAACGCTGTAGTAACCACAATAAGCTTTTTGCTCACTTGGTCAAACGACAAACAAGAGAGTAAGAGAAGAGCCGTAAAATCGATTTACAATGGTCCTTGCTAATCCCTATAACCTCCGTTTCAGATTTTCTGCGATCGAAGAAACAGAGAACAACCGAGAAAAGATCACGGCACGGAAGAAGGAAATCGACATCGAAGCAAACAAGCATGGACTTGTTCGTTCGCAAACACTAGCATCGACATCCTGCTAGAAAGGTCAGTGTGCTTTGATTACTTATCGATCATAAAGGTTAGATCGAGAAAGAAAGCGTCTCAAAAAATGCTAAACAATTTTGGCGAGAAAGAAGGAAAAAACTACCTACCCGCCGATGTTCCATCTATTCCCCAAGGACAGCTTTATTTCCCAGCTCTTTTGTTTGTCTTCTGTCAAACAATGCGTTCGGATTAGTCATAAATGATAACCGACCCGTCTGTGTACCTAATGATTTCAAGTTAGTCGAAGGCACGTGTCGTCCGTTAGCATAAATGATGGCAATTAAAGCCACTCTCTTTACATTTTATTTCCTCCTAAAGCGCCGGTGTGCGATTACAAAGGCATATTTTTGTCGATTTTGGAAACTTTAAAATCTTACGAACTAATACCACTTGGCCCTTTTATAAAATGGGGTGGTTTTGATCTGGGGAATCTTGATCTTTTCCCTACAGTGTTTTTTAAATCAGAAGAAACAATAGTAAGCATTAAAATGAAACGCGAATATTAAAATTTTCAATTTATTCCTTTTTTTATAGATCCAGAGAATTGTTGCACACTTACAGCTGACATCATTCCAGTGAAGGCTTAATTATGGCCTCAGTGGAATGAATATATTTTATCTGTTGTACATAATATTTTGAAATTGCAAGTGTCAACATCAGTGTAAAGTACTATAAAGAGTATTTTCTCTCACGTTAAGGTTGAAACCTGTTTGTTTAGATATTGCAAAAATTATTATATAAAAAAGAAATATGATTACAATGTAATTGTTAACCCCTTCCAAGAGCCATTCTTCACAAATAGGGATATGTTATGTTTGATTTCAAGAGGTAAAAGTTGCAGTTATTTTTCTTTTAAGGTTTAAGTTATAGCTCCCAAAGAGAGGCCTGTAGAAAAGTGCTATGCTTAAATAAATATTTAGGTTAACATTCTTCACAATGAAGCCAATGTTTTTAGATCATTTGCTACTTTTTGCTTGAAAATGAGCTCAAAATGCAGGGCCGTAGCCAGACGAAACTTCTTACTGAGGCAATATCAGCAAAAAAGAACAATTCTTTCATTTTTTTTTATGCATAGCCTCTTACAAGAGAGATCCAATGCATGTACTAGTATTAAAAATTTTATTTTTACCGAGGCAAGTGCCTCGGTTCGCCTCATGCTAGCTACGGCCCTGAAATGTGCCTTGTATAGTTTTGTCTGGCTCATGGTAAGCTGTGTACATTTGTAAGAAAGAACGACTTCTGTTGTATTGTAAATACAAAAATGAATGAAATTAAACATTGAAAATAAAAGAAACTTTTCCATAAATATTAGTCATGGCTTTTGGGAGGAATATAAGTGACTGAGATGGTTGTTGAAAAGGTGGATAGCGCAATCCACCGGATAAATCACTGTCCAGTGGATAAGTATTGACAGAGTCCTTTGTGTTATCCACTGAATAGTGATTTATCCGGTGAATAGCGCTATATTCCACCTTTTCAACAACCTGAGGGTCTGGTTTTGCTACCATTCATCTTTTAATGCTAAATATTAAAGTACAAATTCTCATTTCGTCTTCCCCAGCATTTGTCATATTAGTGGTGGGGAGAATTTGTTAAAATTATTTGTCAGAATATTAATCATTTTAGGTGATCATGTCCTTAATTCTCATGGCCCTTGTTTGACTGAGAATTGATATTGCGAGGAGAGATTTCATACTAATCACTACAGGGGTTTCAATAAGAATTGAAGTAGGCAGCTGGCCAAGGGATAATAGGCAGCTGTGACAGATATAGGGACCATAAGTCCCCATCCGACGAGGGCGGTCTGGTAACCTGCAGTGAGAGGCGAAGTAGGCGGCAGTACACCACCGGTAGCTGGCTTCTATTGAAACCCCTGCACTATTGGGGCTTAAGCATGTTCACTTTCAAAACATTCACAGTTGTAGCTATAGAGTTATCATCAAGGGGCAAAGGCTCCTATGAGCCAACATTTTTACCCTCCCCTCTCTTAGGTGTCAGGTGACCACCACATATTGTGGGCTCAATGTTTACCAACCCTCCCCTAGTCTCCCCTAGGCATTTTGTTCCATCTACCCCACAACCTTGCGTCTAACTCTCCACACTCCCCTCCCTTCAACACTGTCCCCATGGTTAAGACAGGTATTTCAAGAAAATGAAGCAAGCTAAAAGCAAGCTCCTGGCCATAATCATGAAAACATGATTCAGTCGATTCTCTCTTAACGGACACCTATAAGATGGAATCTGGTGTTGGTCCCTGCCATTTTTCAGTCATTTTACTGTAACTAAACTCTCTATAAGACGGACACCGCTCTAAGACGGACAACGGACACTTGAGAAGTGCTTTTTACTCATGCGCGAAACGGCAAGAGGTAAGGTTTCGGCTCCGTTTTTACTCATGCACGTAGCGGCATGAGTTATAAAATGGCCTCCGTTTTTCTTCTTATTTTTCTGTTTTTTTTTTTGTCACGATTTTGCATGCAAATTTATGCACGCATATTTTAAATTGTGCTCTTCCGGTGACTTCCGGGTACTTTCACTTCCGGTAAAACAGCGTTACTGAAGCGTCACGACAGCGTCTCCTACAACCCTACTTACACAACTAATGTTCACGTTAGGTATATATAAGACTTAGAAGAATCACTGGCTTCATTGTGGTACAGCCTTCATTTACAAAACATTCAATAGTAAACAACGTGGTTTGCGGGAACGATGACTGAATGAAAGGATAAACTCTTCTCCATGTCGGACATCTTCTTGTCATGTTTAATATATATATATATATATATATATATATATATATATATTATACCTGGATTTTTGAAAAGGTGGTCAACGAAAATTGCAGCAATTTCACTACAACTAGCCCAAACAAGGGTTTTTATGAACCCAATTAGCCCGAAAATCACAGAGAAGAGAGAGAAGATGGGAAAGGTTGCGTGGGCGAGAGAAGAAAACACTCTGTAATTTTCGGGCTGATTGGGGTCATAAAAACCCTTTTTTTGGCTATTTCTAGTGAAATTGCTGTAATTTTCGTTGACCCCCTTTTCAAAAATCCAGGTATATATATATATATATATATATATATATATATATATATATATATATATATATATATATATATATATATATATAACAAACAAGAGGCTGCACGCAGCCTTTGCTCATGCGCATGCGTAAGAGAGTTTATATATAAATATATAAACTCTCTTACGTATGCGCATGAGTAATGGCTGCCTGCAGCCTCTTGTTACTCATGCGCGAAGCGGCATGAGGTAAGGTTTCGGCTCCGTTTTTCTTGTTATTATTTTACCAGGCTTCTTTCAGGCTTCTTTTCGCAATTGCTTAAATTGCGTTCACAACTGCGAGGATCATTCTTCATTTGATTTCATTTCCGCAGTTCATATATGATTTATTTCATATATATCATTTCACAGTATGCTCTATATAGAGCATACTAATGAGGCTTTTAGACAAAGGAAAACAATAGAATTCATTAGTATGTTCTATATAGAGCTTACTAATGAGTAGTTATTTTACCCCACAATTTCCCTGGGCTTCAAAGCCCCAGCCTCTTTACATAATTTAAGACAGTTTATGGGATGTAGAGCACACAAATACTGGGCACTGATTGGCTGAGTGGGTGTGACCATTTTCTAATGATAATTTGTGAGACTTATGGAATGTTTTGACTGCTTATATTTCAAACATTAAAAAAAACGTGTTAAAAATGTTTTTGCAATTAATTCAAAATCGAACAGTTTAATTTGTTTGAAATTTTCCCATTCAGTGTGCTACACTGTGTAGATTATAGCGTATTTATTCCCTTGTCGTGGGTCGCCCCAAAATCGAAAGATATTTAAGAAAAACTGTTTTTGGTCATGTTTGTTTACCATTGCTATGGAAATGATGATTAGCCTGTCTGTCATATAAACAAGACCATTATACAAAACTTTCATCCAAGCCTAGCATGCTCGGGTATTAAATTCAGATTTACATTTACAATACTTCATATTTACAATACTTCAGCAAACAGTGGTATAGCCTATGAACAAAAAAAAAACACTATTTACAAATTTCAACTAGCTTAGGAAAAAAATACAGTCAGCGTAAACAATAACTTTCTACATTTTATATACACGTGAACAAAAGCGCACACGTACACACACCACATACATGTACACGCGAAAAGGGTTATTTGGTCAAGAGCTCTTATCCCAAGAATATCACTTTAAAACCGTGATATACATAACTTTTAACATACGAATTTTTCAATTTTATATTTCAGAGTAATTTTACGGGTAAATTCTTGTAGACAAAGAGATTTCTCATCTAGTTTTGTGCTATATATATAATACTTCATGAACAGAAGGGTGAAATTTAGTCTTCTCGTAAGTTCTCCAGTTTTGATCTTTCTAAGAATTCCAAACAGAATTTCCTTTTCGCTCGGAGCGAAATTACTGTTATACGTATTATTAAACCACTCTAAAGTCTTCCCAATGAAAGTCTTGGTGAAGGAACAGTCTTTAAAGGTATGTTCTGTAGAGTCTTCTTCGCCACAATAAATGCAATCACTATCAGATTTGATGCGGAATTTACAAAGTTCCTTTCTGGTGACAACTGTCCGATAAATAAATTTAAAATGAAATTCCCTTAATTTCTGTTCTCGACATAGTTTCGGCATGAGATTAAAACACTTGAGACCACTCGTTATCGTTCAGTGGGATAGTCTTATTCCATTTCCGTGTTCCGGTTTGATCTACGGTATGGATTTTACTGTTTAAAAGTTGATAATAGTCTTTTGACTTCATTTTACTTAAATCAACTTGGGTGATAGAATCCAAATAGAACATTGTCACGAATTGTTAATATAACTCATTGGTGGAGCGGATTTTTGTCGTTGTGCTGTCGTCAAAAGATCTCTAGGGATTGCATTGATTATTTGATAGAATTTGTTTTGCAAGGATGTTTCGTTTGGAAATCGGTAAAGGTCATCAGTTTATTATTTTCATTTAAAAGTTGTTCGATAGAATATATACCTTTGATGAACCATTCACGATAAAAAACGGGTTTTCCTCCTATTAATATATTCTTGTTATTAAAGAGGATAGTGTTTTGTTCTTGCTGATGTTCATAAAGAGATCTCAACTCTTTGAAATAATCCAACATTTCTATATAAAACTTTGGTAAGCCTTCAAGGTATTTTGAATCATAATTACACCTTAGTAAGAAGTTGAGACCGCCACATTTATTAAAGTAATAGTTGGGTATGACACACCAATTTGATCCAACAGATTGCAGTAATCTTGATATCCATACTCTAAGGGAAGGTACGTTTTTTTTGGGGGGGGGACGGGGGGGGAGGGCTGGGGCCTCAGAGGGGAGGGTTATCAGTGAAAGTGAGCACCAAAAGGGGAGGGCCATACCTCATGTGAGCTATTCAAGGGAGGGTCACATATCTTTTCCAGACTTTTTTTAATGAGAATTTTTGTGATGTTGCTTTCCATTTTTCTTACAGATTTATTTTTTTTTTTCACCTACTTTGATTTAATTTTGTGTTTTATTATAGAAACTAGGTTGCATTTCTACATGTATATTATGCCATGGCACATAGTTTTCTCGGAGGACTCGTATCCTTTTCAGTCCGTAAAAGACCTCTGACTTTAACAGAATTCGGAAATGTAGGAAATATTTGTTTTTGAGAGGCAGATTTCGCATGCTAAACAAATAAACCTTACCTGTTAAAATAACCAACAGCAATGCCGGCTAGTCCAAGAAAGAAACGCGTGTATTTTCCCTTTAAATAGATATATTATGTTCAAAACTTTTATAATAGTCAAGGTTTATACTTCCATATTCAAACTTTAGCTATGAAACGTAAATATCCCACACTGACTGTTCGCATTTTCCTTGTTTCAGCGCGCACACATTCAATATCGAGATATATTTGTATTCAAACACTTTGCATTCACAAGCGAAACGTTGTGAGCCTGCGTTCGGAGGTTTCTACAGCATGGAACATACCATGTAGTAGGGAGGGGAGGGTCGCACTTTTGTCAGTCACCATAAAGGTGGGGGGTCAGGAGTTTGTTTGTTAAAACGCATGGGAGGGCCAACACTTAAATTTTGGAAAAAAATACCAAAAATACCAAAATTCCCCAGCCCCCCCCCCCCCCCCCCCCAAGAAAAAACGTACCTTCATTAACTTTAAAGACTTTGCAGTTAAATCAATATCAACCATCCGTAAACCACCTTTATCGTAATTTTGATATATTCCTTCGCGTTTAATTTTATCCTTCTTATTATTCCATAAGAATCAGTTGAAAAGCTTGTTTTGGAGGACATTTTTTGGGATACAGCTGTTAGAGAAGGAATGTATTAGCTGTGAGGTGAGATTCCCAAGGACTTCATAATCAATACCTTAACATACAGGGTTAATGCTCTAGACTTCCATATATCGAAATGAGACTGTAGTTTTTGGATTTTCAGATTGAAATTAAAATTGTTATTGCCCATTTCATCATTATACGAGACATAAGTACCTAAGATCCTAGTAGGACTTTTTACCCATTTTAGTTGTAGCGGTTTGGTATCGTTGTCATCATTCAGGGCCCATTTCTCAAGCCACATGGCTTTAGTCTTCTTTAAATTTAATTTTAAACCGGAGCATCTGCCAAATTCACTTACAATTTTCAGAGCATTTTCTACTGAAATCAGGTCTGAGCAAAGGAAGTTTAGTTTTACTTCCTGTCCAAAAATGCAAATTCCTGTCACGGCAGGGCTTTGGCGAATTCTGTTCGATAGCATTTCGGCCGCTAAAATAAAAAAGATAAGGAGATAATGGACAACCTTGTCTTACGCCTCGTGAAGGTTTGAACCAATTGGTAGAAAATCCATTATTCATTACCGCACTTTCAATGTCAGTATAAGACTTTGATCCAGTTTTTCATGCTCTCGCCAAAATTAAAGCATTCCAATACACGATGCATAAAAAGGCCATTCTAAAGTGTCAAAAGCTTTCTGAAAGTCTAAGGAAACTAAAATTCCTGGGAGATTTTGGTTTGAGGTTATTTCCATTATATCGCTTATTAACCTGATATTTTCTGCTATATATCTACCCTTTATAAAACCAGTTTGATCAGGATGAAGTATTTTTGGAAGTAGTGGTTTTAGTCTCTTGGCAACGGCCTTTGAGGAAATTTTGTAATCCACGTTTAATAATGTTATTGGGCACCAATTTTTCAGGAGCATTAAGTTTTCATCTTCTTTTGGGATCAGAGTTATGGTTCCTCTTCGCTGTGATATTGACAATTTACCTTTATCATAACCGGAGTTAAGGCTAGCCACAAGATCCTGACCTACTAAATCAAAAAAAGATTGATAAAACTCAACTGTAAATCCGTCTTCACCGGGAGATTTTTCTTTTATCAAAGGAACGATTGGAAATCCTAATGAAACACTCTTCCTGGCGTGTTGGGGGGGGGGGGGGGGGGGGAGGGGGGTTGAACTTCCATATAAAAATGATGGGGTGCCTTTTTTGGATTGGTACCGCTTAGGGTGCTTAAATCTGAAATGACCACTGTTAGAATTATCACGGTACCTTTTAGGTCTTTTAGGGCATTGAGCCAAAAAATTGGACAGGAACTTTTAGATTTGGTACCTCTTAGGGTGTTTTTCGAAAAATTCCAACAAGCACCTCCGTCATTAATATATAGGTGTCTCCCTGGGGTTAACTACTATTACATGACTACAAAAGCCAAGCATATTTCCATTAAACTGACATTATAATTGTACAAAAGTATACAAGAAAGGAGAGTCTTTCACTTCAACAATATCTACACAAGCTTAAACGACCTTTAAATTTAATGAACTGTTTTCTTAGTTGCTTAGTCAGTGACGCTCCTTTCCGTGAGCACCCAAACTTTTTTGACCAACTTTGCGAGCTAATTCTTATAATTACTCATACTGCAGATACGTGTGAAGCAATAAAGTGAATGAAATCTGTGTGTTTGGTAACTAACTTTACACTCTAGTTGTAAACATAAAGCGACAAGATTACTTTTGATCATGCTCAACTTTGTCAGGATCGGAGGCATGCCCATCAATAGGCCATATCCGAGTTGCTTTTTGTCTCGTTATCAGAGTGAGGTTTGGTGCACAACCTTTCATGTGAAAATTAGTTTTCTTTACATGTGAATGAAAACTAATTTTCATATGGAAGGTTGTGCACCAAGCCTCACTCTGATAACGAGACAAAAAGCAACTCGGAAATGGCCTATTGAATTTCACTCTCTGATTGGCTAAATTGTAAAAACGTTTGTTGGGTTGTCACGGTAAGGCACGTCACACTGTAAGAGTTACTGTTGTATGATTGAAAAACCTACCAAATTAACTGACAGATGAATTAATAACTGCTTGACTCTTCAGATAGCCAGTAAATGTTAAGAATACATGAAGAGCAGTTTTCAATTGAGTGTCGAAAGTAATTTCACAATTGCTTTGGTTTTGCATTGCTACGCTTTGTGATTGGCTAAAAAATCTCGCGCCACTTTCTCGACCAATCAGAAGTAAAACCAAAACCAATCGTGACTTACTCGCACGCGTTTCCCCGCACTTGGCGCCGCCGACATGTAATTGCTTCGAGCTCTGATTGGTTCATTGGATTGTTTACGACTGCTGTGATTGGTCAGAGTAATTACTTTGGTTTCAGTTTTACGACACTCAATTGAAAACTGCTCTAATACTTAGCACTTACAGTACATACATAACATAACTGAGGATGAAGGTGCTGCCTTTGCTATGACATCGGCAATGGTTAGACCTTCACGTGGCTCGGATGACCACGTAGAAATGGCGGTCCCGTCTCCCATGGGGACGTAAAAGAACCACTGAGGACGTAACAAACCCTGGCTGTGACCACCCTCAGTGTCACTTGTTCATGGGTGGGGTGGGTCTGATTGATTGTGAAGCGCATTTGAATATGTTTATAGAATTTGCGCTATACAAATGCATAAATTTATATTTATAAATTTATACATGTGATAATATCATTTTGTTCAAGGGAACGTACATGTCGCGGGCTTTTTGCCATTTTGCACCAAAACAAGAAATTTGTGACAAAACATAACGGAATTATTCCCGGGGGGGGGGGGGGGGTCCTCTCATATAAAAATTATAGGGGTGCTTGTTGGAAATTTTTGAAAAACACCCTAAAAGGTACCAGAATGTTGTTTGATGGGTGTGGCTATAATTAATTTTTGCCCCTAAGAGGTACCAATTCTAAAACAACACATGTCATATTCTGTCATATTTTTTTGGCTTTACACCTTAAAAGGTACCGCAATAATTCTAACTGTGGTCATTCTAGATTTAAGTGCCCTAAGTGGTACCAATCTGCACATTTTGACACCTAAAAGGTACAACGAGCACCCCGTCATTTTTATATAGGAGCCCCATCCCCCCCCCCCCCCCTGGAGTCATTATATAAATAAATAAATAAACACTCTCAATAACATCTTTGAAAAACTGAATATAAAAAAAAAATTGGTTTGTAAAGTCATGTGTTTCTCTGAAGCCCTTCATCATCATCACCTTCATCATAATCATAATATATATTTATATATTATTATTAACACTATTTTACATTCCTATATTTTCTATTTCATCTCCTTTTCAGATTTTCACACTGTGACAAGAAAAGTTGAAAAATCAATGAATCACAAAAGTTGACATCAACTCTGACCAGTTCTCGGGTACAAATGATCAAGACATTATCAATTTCACAATCCATTTGACTTATTAATTTCTAATTTAGTGATACCCTGACACACACACACACATACAAAAATGGTGACAGCTCAACAATCTTAAAATAAAAACAGTAAGATAGGATCTCAGTTTTCTTTGTCTTCCAGAGTTAGCATTTGTTGTTTTAACTTTGCTTGTGGGTCCTCACCACTGTCTGACTTGTCTGTAGTCACAACAGTTGCTGAAAAGAAAGACAACAACGACATGTTAATTGTTGTTTGGGCGATCAGTGCTCATAATGATAATAAATAAAAGTTTTGAAACTGACCTGTTAAAAATTTTATAAAAAGTTTAAAAATTTTTTCTGAATTTTCGGTCGCTTACTGCGGCCTTCATCAGAGAATGAATGTTCTTTTTGTGGGAAACAAGTTATTTAAAATCCTTGACAATTGGTAGGTATACTCTTGGGAATGGCTTCCGTTCGTTGACACAATTAGGGTCGATGGTTGAATGCCACGATTCTAAGAATAAACGTTTGGACAAGTTGTGACATGACATACATACCATGACATACACCCAAACTATGTTCAGATTCTGGAGAGAGGTGTAAACAACTTGTCCAAACGTTTATTCTTAGAATCGTGGCATTCAACCATCGACCCTAATTGTGTCAACGAACAGAAGCCATTCCCAAGAGTATACCTACCAATTGTCAAGGTTTTTAAATAACTTGTTTCCCACAAAAAGAACATTCATTCTCTGATGAAGGCCGCAGTGAGCGACCGAAAATTTAGAAACAAATTTTAAACTTTTTATAAAATTTTTAACAGGTCAGTTTCAAAACTTTTATTTATTATCGACATGTTAATTTATTAATTCTTATACACCTGGCAGACATAACCTGTAACATGTACATTCAACTGCTTTTGAGTTACTCCGGAAAAAATATCCACCACTGCTAGCTCAGACAGTCAGGTTATTACTACATTCAGGTCATTTAATAACATCTTAAAATTTTCCCTCCACTATATTGTGTTGTTCCAGAAAATATCCATAATTCTCCCACAAAAGGTTCCCACCTATCTGGAAACTCCAGTTTAGTGTCATAAAAATTTTGGCTTTAGAGAGTCGATCCCCTTCCCCTAGGAATTTCCAATGACCTTCTGTGGGGGGGTGGGGGGGGGGGGGGGAGAATGGATATTCTCTGGAACGACACAGTCAATCATTCTTTTAAGGACGTTCGCGTCCATTGCTACTGCGCATTTTTTCGTGCATGTCGCGCAAAAGTACTGTTACGCATACGTCATGCATCGTAGAGCACGGAGGTAAACAAACATGGCGATAGATGGTCGCTTTGAGAACTTCGCAGCGATTTTACTCTCTTGGATGTCCGGTGACCCCCATTTTTCTTTCTGTAGATCACTTCCTTTCCTAATTTTCTTCACTTTAACAAAAAACAAAAAAATCTGTATGTGAGAAGTTACAAATATTTCTCCTTTTTTGCTCTCGTGCGACCAAAGTTTTCTTCGAATGTGGACGGGCAAGACTAATATGTTTTCTTTTTCAAGGCCTATTCTACCTCAAGGAACGACATCAGATGCAAAAGTTTACGTAATAGACTTAGTTGTGTTTGATTGAGTACGTTTACCTGATCTAAATTTCACTAAAGGAACTTCTTTTATTGATAATAGTTGTAAGCTAAGATCGTCTTTAAATAACGAAAGCTTCTTAAAATGCATGCTCTTCAATGCGCCTTATCTCGAAAACGACATTTTTTTGGTCATTTTGATCATTTTTGGTCATTTTGACAATAGTTGATCTTCACTTTACTGCATGGCAAGTTTTAAAAAAATCTGTACGTGGGAACATTTTGGGAGCGAACATCCTTAAATGTAAGTTACACTGTTGGGAGTGACATGGTAAATCAAAGGTTCCTGTGAGTCAACTTGTGAATATGAAATGCTCTAAATAAAAGATTTTACACACCTTCAGACCCTCCCCTCTGCTAGGCATTTTGCTCTAATGACCCCTCACCCGTGCATCCTACCCCCCACCCCCACCCCACCCCTGCATCCTACTCCCCACCTCCCCTCCCTCCAACACAACCCCCATGGGTAAGACAAGTGACCATTATGTATTGCAGGCTCAATACAGCCAATCACAAAATTTCTACCCAGTTTCGTGAAAGGTAATAACAGAACTGAACAGCTGGTTCTTACGTGTTTCTCTGTAACACAGAAGTGCCTTGAATACATTTCTCATTTTCTCTAGATTGGCAGTGCTGGCTTTGATGTGATCTACAATGGGTTTAGGGTAGTCCTTTCCTATGATGCATCTTGCAGCCTTCTGTATACTCTCTGGGGCTGTCCAAGGAGCATGGATGTACTTTGCTGGGAATCCCTTCAGGACTGGCAGGTATTTTCTGAAAACAATTAACAGAATAGTGCCCTTTAGAACCGGTTTTTGAATACCCACCTCACACCGAATTAATTAATTGACAGATGACCACATTTCACCCCAAATTAATTTAATTGAGTAGTATACTTCACCAGACTAGCTTTGCCGATACCTCTGCTTATTGATCAATGACATATCCTGACTTACCAAGGATTTGGAATGCAGCTCAGCATGTTTTGGCAAGTTTTATGGCTTGAACAAGTGAAGACCTTAAAAGATCAAAACTATTCAAAAAGACAAACTGTTCAAAACACAAAACATTGACAACACTACTAAGACACACGTAACAGTAGTATTTGCCATTACGCTAAAGTTCAGAAAGTAGCGACCCCCCCCCCCGGAAGTACAATGTAGTTATAAAAGTTGGCAGTTGTTAGCAATTTCCGAAAGTAGCCACCACCCCTGTAAAGTGATGATCACCTGATAATAATGACCTCAGAGGTATGTTGAAGTTCTGTGGGACAAATGGGACAACTGCAGAAAAATCTCATGGAGCGCCTGCAATAATTCACTACAAAGGACCACAATACACTTCAAGAGTGCTCAAAAATCAAGATACTTTATGCTTTGTAGTAAAGACTGCAAAGGAAAAACTGATTTGCTCAAAAATCAGAAATAATTACCAGTTCTAAATACAAATTGAGTTTATATTTAACAACCCCTCAAAAGTTCCAACTCCCGAAAGTATCAATAGTCATCATCAGGTCGAGGGGGCACCTCAGACCCCACTGACTCCTTCCCTTCATCTTTTTCTGTTCTCCATCGCTTTTGTATATGAGTTCATTTAGGAGGCAAACATATCATCAAATGTTTGGTCAATTAAGGTACACAATGGTTGACCAACTGAGAAGTACCCGTGGCTCGGGTTCCACAGCAGAATATTTCTAGCCTTGCTTCTTCAGCAGTGTCCAGCAAAATGGAGTCAACTTTCTCGGATCGTGTTACTTTGTTATTGGCCCAAGGTGTTCATAGAGTTGATTTTCTCAGGGATGAACTTCCCACAAGATGTTAAGAACTGCTTGTAACATGCATTCTGGTGTATATTCCATCCAGATTGGCTTCTTGTTGTTTAGTAAGTTTCCACTTGGTGGAACCATATAACTAAGGAGGATTGATTCAGTAGTAATGTACGACACTCTGAGGCAGTTGCCTCAGAGATGTCGAACATCGCTACTTTTTTATTACAGCTCTAAAATTTTTCAATCTATATTTTCATAAAAATTTGAAAACTATATATTTATAAAAAAAATTGTCATACACATTGCTCATAATATTTGGCTCAGAGCAAACTCGGCAGCGCAGCAAATTCGCAGTTTTGCAAAGCAAAACTGAGCAATTGGCGATGGTGGAAGAGCAGATTTGGAGTATTTGTGAAGTAAATATGAACAAATACTGCGAGGGAGCCAATTTATGATAGCTTGAGATATTTTGTTGTGTGATTTGCCAAACTCTCTGTTTTTTATTTTTACCAAACTATTTGTTTTTTATATTTTTTTAAAAAATTTGACAAACGATGTTTTTATTTTTGTGAACTGATCTCGACATATTTTTGAAACTATTATGTTTTTCCATATTTTTGAATCTATATGTTTTTCAAAATTGAAGTGTGGTATAATATTCACATTATCAAAACAGGAAAAATCACCATAGCGTGACATTCTCAGAAAAAACAAAACAAAACAAAAAAAACCAGGGAAACCCCCTAGGAAATGAAGTCATCCAAATGCTATTGTTTTCTAATCACATGAAATGATTACACAAAATTTTTAAATATGAAAGTAGTGATGTACGACATCTCTGAGGCCAACTGCCTCAGTGTCGTACATTACTACTTGATTTAACTGTGGCTCAAAAGAAATTTCTTTTTAGTTTAATTTGCTGGCCACGATGACTTCCAGATGACATTTAAACCATTTAACCCTTTAACTTCCAAGAGTGCCAAAAATCAAAATTCATAAAAACCCAAATTTCAAAGTACTGCCAAAGAGGTTTAATTTGAATGGTCACACCATAGGATTTGGTCAAGAGACACAAAAGTTAGAACAAATGGTACTATGCAATAGTACTGGTGAAGAGGTTTCACTTGAATGGTCACACCATAGGATTTGGTCAAGAGACACAAAAGTTAGAACTACACAACATGTCTCCATAATTGACTCTGGGAGGAAAAGGCTTAATGCTGCCCAAGTCAGTTGGCTAATTTCGACTTTGGATGTCTCTTTCTCTGTGGACTTGACATTACTTTCTAGATATACAAACTCATTGACTTGTTTGATGTTGTTACTATGATCATAATTATATATAAAAAATGAGGGTCAATACTTTTGAACTTTACAGTATGGCCCTGGCGGTGAATTATGTATCAACGAAGCGACTAATGTATCACAAATTAGTAAAATTATTGCCAGTCAACACTACTGTTACCTCAAAAGCTGAAACATACCTGTTGAGTCCATTTTAAAAAGTGACAACTTGCAAACAAGCAAAAACCTATGCAAGATAATCAAATCGGACTACCATTCTGCAGAGTAACCCTGAAAGACTTTCATTAATCTGGTGAAGTTAGTTTGAGCAAATATAGCAGCTGACATATAAATAGGTCTGCTAAATGTTTAACTCCCAGACATACATACATGTGAATATGAATGTGGGGCAGATAATGCCTTTTTAATTATTGATTTAAATTGTTTCAAATAACATTAGTTTACCTATATTTAACTCCATGAATGGAAGGGAAAGAGGGATGGCACAAGCACTCCACTCGGTTCACTTGCCATGTGCTCGGCAGCACACCAGTAATAGCTTTTCAAGAAATCACAAACTAAGCAATTTTAATTAGGCTTTTATGATCTTAGTTGGGAACTAAAAGGGTAACTAGCTTCTAAGAACTATTTAAACTGATTTAAGCTATATATATTTTAACATTATACTGTAAAATTCCCAAAATGAGCTTTTAGTTTTCTTTTATGCCTTCCTGTATAAAAAAACTCCCAAAAATATGACACCAAATTATAGATACAAAAATCCTTCCGAAAGTAAGTCCTTCTGAATATAAGCTCATGGACTTCTACTAAATACAAATGGCTAGCAAGTCAGAAAATTGTTAATTTTTTTGTCCTCCTAGAGTTTTCAACTTAAAGGCTAATATTCCTTTGGAATTACTTAATTAGACCCAGGCCCTCACTACTTGTCGTCTAGTTCTTGTCGTCACTAGCTGTCATTTGATATCTTTGCTGTTTTTGTTCGCTCGCTTAAGCATCGTTTGTTCACTCTCGAGTGCATTTCGCCTTTTGGTCCTTTCACTATGGCTCAAGCCGCCGGGAAACATAGAACTAGAGCTCCTCTGCTTCCCACCGGGTTCGTTTATGACTTGCCCTCTCTATCAAGACCGCCAAACAGCGCTACGAGCAGCACATCGCCAGACCATTCGCCATCGAACGGCGCCACAACAACGCCACGTGTCGAGAATACTGCTCCGAATTCAAAGATGACAAAACAAACAAAAGACAAAAGAAAGACAAAACAAACAAAACAAACATGTATAAAAAATGCACAACATGTGCACTATTAAGCTTCTTATTAATATTGTAACTATATGAATACTGCAGTCATTTTGGAATTTTACAGTACATATTGCATTCTATTATTATTTGGTTTTTAAGGAACAATAATTTGAAATTCAAGATCATGTAATTGTAATTTCGTTTGTTGAAATTGTTTTTGTTTTTGTTGCTTTGCATAATTTATGCCAGCATAGTGACCAAAAGTCCATTACATTTATTCTTTCTAATTCTTCCAAAGTCAGATACTATATATATGGAGCAGAGACCTCTTTCTGAAAGTGGATGACTGCATGCAAGCAAGCTTTTATAGCCAGCAGGGTTTTTGAAGAAATTCATGAAAATTGCACCTAATCCTTTAAAAAATCATGATAGAAAATATCTTCTGGACGGCCACTTTTCAATTTCTGGCTAAAAGCCTGCATGCAAGCATAAATTTTTTACACAAGACAGTGTTTCATGCAAGTTGTCTCCGCAAAGATTGAGACCATGGCAACAAAAATTGAACATATGTCTATGGGAAGGTAATGTCACACAACATAAATTTTGTTGAACTTGTTGCAGGTAAGATGAATAGAATGAACATTGTTTAAAGTGTAATGCCGTCTTAAAATCAAACTATCAAACTTTCTACTAGCCTGATAAAATCGCCATTGGGGTCCAGCTTCCTTCCAAATGCAACTGGACAAATACAGTTGAAGAACTGCTGAAAAAATGCACTACATGACAACCACATCCAGTTTCCAGCATTCAGGCTCCACTCTGCATCTAGAAGCCACTTCTCAAAAACCTGTAATCAAGAACCAAACTTCAGCATAAATTTCATAACACTTTAGGTTAAAATCATGTTGAAAATTTTAAGACTTTCAAATTTCCAACAAAATGAAACCTTTTAAAATTGAAATGTCTGAACAAATGTCAGTCACTGTACTTAGAGGCCTTCTACATTAAAGTTTATTAAAAATACATCAACAAAATAATATTCGTTTTAATGGACCTAAATTGTGGAATGAAATTGATGAAAGATTTAAGATTCTAACCTGCTACTCATTTAAAAGAGATCTACCTTCTCATTCTATTAATTTCTACTAATTTCTACCATTAATTCGTATTTTGTGCAATTTTTGCTATTTCCGTACAGTTATTTATTTATTTATTTTATTTTATATACGTGTATATTTGTTCTGTAATCCTTACTTCTAATTAAGGTGTGTACATTAACATTTAGTTAAATGACAATTTAACAAAGTTAACCACCACGAGCTTAGTGATCGACGCTTCCGGTCAGTGTTCAAACTCTCCAGTGCAGGCTCACGTGGAACGTTGCAGCTTTGTCTCAGCTAGGATCTTCAAGTTTTTCAAGCGGTTTTGTAGCATTTTTTTTTTTGTAGCGGTTTTTGTTTCAGTCTTTAGTGGTTTTGTAGCGGTTGTCTCAGGCACCCACCTTCCATTTAAGCGAGGCAGTCGGTTAATTTTTAAAAGTGAAGCCACTTTTCTGATTCGCGTGTATATGATTTTAAATTAATAAATGATTAGTCACCCAACTAGTTTAGCTTTTTAGTTATTTTGGGTAACCAGCTACTGTATGTATTTAACAAATAGATTCCATTTGGCCGTGTGTCTGTTCAGTTATAGATCACAGATGACGTCAAAATGTGGTAAGAACAAAAAAGTGGCACACAAGCCATAGGCGAGTGTGTCACTGATGTTCTTACCACATTTTGACGTCTTCTGTAATCTATAACTGAACAGACACACGGCCAAATGGAATCTATTTGTTTTATACAATGAACAGAAAAGTAAAAAGAGTAAAATTACAAACTTGCCTCGTAGCGCTCGACTGTTCGAAGATTTGTTCCAGTTTAGGTATTTTTCAAGTCGCCAAGAACACTTTTCGTCTTGGTTTCTTCTTTTTCTTGCTCGTAAACAGCTCCTGCTAAACATTTTTTGAGGCTTTCACTTGCTCAATCCAGAATAATTTCACAAACATTTTCAAAACTGTGCGCCATGTTGGACAAAACAAAGCAAACAATTTTTCGATGACGTCAGCCGTGCGTCTGTACTCTGATAGATCATAGGCAACGACCAATCACAGAGTGTATAGTATTCAGTTCATTGTATAATTTTTATTAACTGATATATTATATATACAGCTCTTATAATTTACGGTACAAATAAACGTGGTTGTTGTTGCTAACAAAAAATCCAGTCATATACAGTCAGTACAGTCAATACAAATACAGTCAAACCTTCATGTGTGGCCACTTTCATGAGTGATCACTTCTCCAAAAATGCCATTTTTTTCCATTCAATAAATTATTATAGTCATAACCCACCTCAAGCGACTGTGACCACCCTTGATGCTGGTGATTTTTACAGTCAAAATACTCAGCGTGTTCCGCTTATTATTTGGGAATGACTTTCATTAATCGGGGTTCGATTGCATTATTGAAATCAAATGCTGATCAAAATTCATGTTTTAAATTGATTATTGGAATCTTCCCTTCCAATGGTAGCCTCATTTGAAATAACGAATGCTGATTGGTTTGTTATTGACATCAGGTGAATGTTCACGTGCAAAGCAGGCAACAGTTGGCGGCTTGATACATCTGACCTATTTCTGTTTGCTCAACAAAAATTCATCACTGAGTATTTTTTTGACATAAAGAAGCACTGCATTTACAAAACTCCGAAGAATTCTTAAAATGCTAGTGTGCTGGTACTGAAATGAAATTTTCACCATACGTGAAGAAAATTTCCTATGAAGTCCAAGCAACTGAATTCTCTGAAACCACCAGCGGCCAATGGTTGCATATTTCGCCTGTGAACTTTTGAGCAATGTCAGTAAATAAGCCAATCAACATTCCTTATTTCAAATGAGGCTACCATTGGAAGATTCCAACAATCAATTTAAAACCTGAATTTTGATCAGCGTTTGATTTCAATAATACAATCCCTTCCAGATTAATGAAAGTCATTCCCAAATAATAGGTGGAATGCACTGAGTATTTTGACTGTAACTTTTCTACGTTTTTTAACCTCCAGCAAGCAACTACTCACCCATATTTTGATGTTGCTACAGATACAAATTGAATGATGTGTTACAGTTCTAATCCAATAGAACAAAAATTATGTCCATTGCATCAAAACTTCTATGTGATAAAATAATTTGCACTGATACATGCTTTTTGTAGGTTGAAATTCCTACAGGTTCATACCAGACCCCTGGCCAGGGCACTGGTCTAATCTTTCTTAAGCAACCACCTCTTACCACTACCTGTAAGTGAGCACGAACTTGGCTTTGCATCGTGAGTGGTCGCTTACAGGAGGTTGAGGTGTATTGCTCTTTACTGTCTGATTATGCTGTTCCAGGAAATAGCCATATTCTCCCCATGTAAGGTCACTGGAAATTCTGAGGGGGAGAGGGGGGGGGGGGGGTCTAAAGACAACATTTTTAAAGCAAAGTATGAAGCTAAACTGGAATTTTTAGAAGGGGTGGGGGGGGGGGATGGGGGTTAGACCAAAAAGACACCCATGGGCCTTATCACGCGGTGGCCATTTTGACTCCCCGGAGATTAAAATGCTTTGTATTACGAATGTAATTCCCCCGCTTAACCTCGTTTTCAACTTTTTCACTGCAAGGCTTGGGGGTAAATCTTTTGTTTTTATAGAAAACAGCACGGCGAGATTAAGGCCCATGGGGAGGTATGAATGTCTTCTGGAACAACACATTGTCTGCACAGTTACTTAATACCTTCATGCCCTCTTCCCAGCTGATCCAGAGGTCACCTCTGGTAAGAAAACAGCCAACTGCATGCCGTGCCAGGTGATGTATCCATCCCTCTTGCCGTAGTTGTGTCATAATAGCATCAATCCATGGAAAGCCTGTCTTTCCCTATATACAAGTTAAGCATATCTTTATTGTTCTATTTGAAAAAAAAATCACCATCATCTTAAGAATTATGACTTAACATAGACGTATATGTTGTGGATCCACTTTTTTGTTCTCACCATATTTTGACATCATCTTTTGATGAAACGTTTGTACCCTCCCCTCACCTAGGTATTTTGCTCCCCCGACCGCCACCCCCTGCATCCAACTACCCACCCTACCCTCCCTCCAATACTGTCCCCATGGGGCTGGCTCAATGTAACAGCCCATTGACCGACCAATCAAGTGAATTTTGTCTCCAACTGCAGCCGATAGATCGTCCATTGCTTCACATATTTATGAGTTAAAAAGGAATTATGTGAAGTCTAGCCATCAGTAAAATATTCACATCAATTTTATACAAACCTCTTCCCATATCTTCAGATTCTCAGGACTCCTTCTCCATGGTATTTGAAGACAGACTGGATTGGCAGCCATTTTATCAAAATTGCGGTTATTGGCTGCTACAGTGAAGAAGAATTCTCGCCATAAAAGCTGGCCATGCAAGGAAACTGGAGGTTCTTTGACTTTGACCTGAAAACCAATTAATACCAAAAATATTAATAACCATGAGGTTAAATAGTTTGGTTATTGTTACTTCCTGTTAGAGTAGTAAACAAGCTTAAGGCAATAGCATGACGTAATGTTTCAAATATGAATCAGAGAGTGCTAATAAAAATAATGGGGGTTTCAAAATCCGAGTGGGAATTTCAAAGTTGACAACGAAAAGAACCTGGATGTACATCTCCGCTCGAACAGGAATATTTTTATCCTCACCTTATTTTGAAGACTCATTTCTAAGAATACCAGACTACTAATATTATTACTTAATCATTATTGCCTTTTCTACCTCTTATAACTTTTACATCAGATTTCTCTGATACTATTCAAGACAGGAGTTGGGACACAAGTTTTGGTTTTGAAATAAGAAAGTTTGCTGAAAGCTCTACTTTGGATGCGGCATATTGTTTATTTGTAAAGCAACCAGACGGCCCTTTTAGTGTATAATGTGTGGTTCCAGAAAATATCGATACCCCCCCCCCCCAACGGATGGTCTTTCAGTTTAGACCCCCCCCCCCCCACCCCACTGGAATTTCTGTTCCAGGGGGTTCTTTGACGACCCCCCACCCCCCAGGAATTTCCAACTTTTCTTATTCCCAACTGTGTCATGCTTAAAAAAACATGTTCACTTGGTTTATACACAACATCAGTGACCTCTCACACAGCTGTCCGTTCAAGGCGATGAAGCTGCCGTTCATCACCCGTTTTAATACGAAAGGCAGGAGGCCGTTCAAACGGCTGTGATTAGCCATTCATAGAATTTATTCAGCCCTTCAAACGGCTGCTGCCAGCCGTTCAAAAAAATCTTCAGCCGTTAAAATGGCTGCTGCTAGCCGTTAAAAAAATTTTCAGCTGTTCGAACAGCTACTGCTGGCTGTTCAAAAAAAATCTTCAGCCGTTCGAATGGCTAGGGCTATCCGTTCGGAAAAAATCTTCAGCTGTTCGAACGGCTAATATTTGTATCTGTTTAGACAAAAATTTTATACCTTCGTTTTCTCCTTATTGAATGATCAGTTTTGGAAGTTATATCAAACTCTTTCGAGTGTTTCTACACACTCTAAAAAGTTGGCTGCACCTTGTTTTTTTCAACCCACTTCTCAGTGTTAGAAAATCTTAATAAAACACTCTTCACATTACATTACTTCTAAAACTCATTAATAACTCCTGGTGAGAACACAAAGGAATCAATACCGTGAAGGAGGTTTGGATACCGGGTCTTAATTTGCATAAATTTTGGTGATTTTATTCCTTGTTTTCTCTACAGTTAATGATCAGCAGTTTGAGAAGCTATATCAAACAGTCACTCGAAAGTGGGTTAAAAAAAAACTTGGCTGTACCTCATTTTTCAACCCACTTCTCAGATGTATTTGCATATCCTGATGAAATACTCTTCCTCGTGTTTGATATATATATTACTTCAAACACAATCCCTGGCTCACTAAGCCTTTGAACTGACAAAGTTTACTGCTTTGGTATTGACTAGCTTACCTTTCTGTAGAGCTCTGTAAGTCTGTGGTAGAATAGTCTTGGTGATAAGCATCCAAACCTTAGGCAAGGACTCACTCCAGTAGGACTAGGAAACAAACTGTTAGGAGTGACCTTTGGTTTTTCAAAGCTTGCTATCCAGGCCTGTGTAAAGAAAGAGAAGAATGATGCAGTTAAAACAAGTAGTCCATTGGGCTTTGCAATGGGGCCACTCATAACTTAAAGTGCCTATCACCCCAAATGCTAATTAGATGACATCAACCCAGGAATCATTTGTTATACAACTACTTGTTTTCACCTCCAAGTAATATTTTTTTACGAATCAATTGACTATCCACAGTTTATTTTTAGTATTTATCAAATTAATTATCCTCAAACTTTAAACTGCGTATTGTAAATTGGCGTAGAAATAATGGCAAATTCCCGGGTTGACGTCATCTAATTAGCATTTTGTAAATTCAAATCTCTATAACTCACTAACACGACGTTCAAAACAAGAAATATTTTACCATTCAACTATTCAATGTACATAGAATTGATTCTGAAAATAACTTTCTAGGGGTGATGGGCACTTTAACTATCGTAAATCTTATAATAACCCACTCTAATTTTTCAAGTCCCCCCCCACTCCCACTAAATAACAGACTGTATTACCTGCTCAATTTTACCGTACCATTCTGGGCATTCAATTCACACACAGTATACTCATGAGCTTTGGGGGAGATTTGAGACTTACATGCACTGCATGTTACAAGTTATTTTTAGGATCTTTATTTATTCACTTGTCGGAACCTGTTGAAATTTATGAATTACCGTATTTTCCGGTGTATAAGTCGACCCCTGAAACCACGAAAATTTGCCCCAGAAATCAACCTCGTCTTATACACCGGCCAAAACTCAAGAGCTGTTGGTTCATAAGGAAATTCGCATAACAATGACACCCTGAGATTAACATGGAAGTGACATTTATTGCAGTAAAGGAGCAACGATCGATCTTGGTTTCACTTTCCGAGCAAAATACACGTTCTTACCTTTACAAGTGTGATTTTGGGATTTGTCATTAGAAATGTTCGATTTTCCCGCTCAATGCATGCAAGTTTGAGGTTATTTTGTGCTTGAAATCCATGACTACTACTACTTCTGAAGAAAACAAATCACACATCGATCGAAAAGACGCTAGACAACCGTACACTTGAAATGAGCACGTGCTTCTGGCTACTGGTTTCTGGTGTTGTCCGAGCTTAGCTGGGTTACTAAGCATCCAAGATGGCGGCCTGTTCACAGACTCGTTCTATGGCTTCATGTGTTCATTTTACGGCATTTCTTCATTGTAAAAAGCCTCAAAATGACCCACAAATGTCATAACGAAAGAAATTTTAGAGCAGGTATCTTGAGAATTTGGATTCATATTTGTCAATTTATTAAAAAAGTGCATTCGTTTGCGTGTTAGTCGATCAATGTGGTTCATTCAGTTTACTTTGACTTTGGGTCTTGAAGATGCTCTGCAAAAGAGACAAGAATTGTTTTCCTAGAAAATCATAAAGAATTTTTCTCCTCATACTTGATGCCAAATCAAGAAAATCCTAATTTTTAGGCTCAAAAAGTGGGGTCGACTTATACACCGATTCGACTTATACACCCAAAAATATGGTACAAAAAAATGATCGCGTTTCGCTAAATTATAATAAGCCCACCCCCCCTCTCTCCCATCTCTATTAAGCTCTCCTTCTCAAATGCATTTTAAATAAATAAGCCCCCCTAAGTGGATACTTAGTCCACTGTCTTGAGTTCACAGTCCACAATCCACAACCTATAACAAAAAATTACAGTCCACATTTCTTATCCCACAGTCTGTGCCCACACTGCACAGTCCAGTCCATGTTGCCATCCCAATATTCAACCATCCACAGTTCACCATTGTCGTTTTATAAGCCGTCCACAATGTGTTGTTCCAGAAAATAGCTATATCCCTCCAAAAGAAAGCTTATTGGTTTAGACCCCCCCCCCCACCCCTCTGGAAATTCCAATTTAGCTTTATACTTCCCTTTAAAAACTTTGGCTTTTCAGACCCCCCCACCTCAGAATTTCCAATAACTGTCCATGTATGGGGGTGGCATGGATATTTTCTGGAACTGCACAATACACAACCAGTAGTCTAGTCCACAATCTTGAGATTCACAATCTATAAGCCATTATAATGCACAGTCCAGTCCACATTCAGTATTTAAGTTCTACAGCCTGCTTCTCACATTCTGCAGTAGGTTACATTTCACATTCTATTGAATACAGTGGCCCAGTCCAAGTCCATATTTTTACTTTAATGGACCTGGTACTTGGCAAAAATCTTAGTTTTAATAACAACTTTGTTTTATTTGGGTTTGAGTTGTCCTTTTAATTTTTTTCACTTAAAAACCTTGAAACCACCCGCTCTGTACCTCGTACAAGGAGTTACAACTGCTAAAATGACACATCTGTCAGACATTTTGAAGAACCTGTGATAGAATTTAAAACAAACTAGGAATTTCATAATGTTTTTAGTTAACCAACACATGATCCTTCAGAAGTTAAGGGTACCTGGTGCAGTCACATGAGATAAACGATGGTCATGATCATGTGTTGTTAACACTGTCTTGCTATTTACTCATGCGCGAAGCGGCATGAGGTAAGGTTTCGGCTCCGTTTTTCTTGTTATTATTTTTATTATTATTATTATTATTTTTTGTGTCACGATTTTGCATGCAAATTTATGCATGCATATTTCAAATTGTGCACTTCCGGTTCATGTCTTTGCCATTTACACTTCCTGTTTAGTGACTTCTGGCTACTGTCACTTCCGGTAAAAGAGCGTTACTTATGTGTCACGACAGCATCTCCTACAACCCTGCATACATTACTATGTTCACGTTTGGTATATATAAGACTTAGAAGAATCACTGGCTTCATTGTGGTACAGCCTTCATTTCCAAAACATTCAATAGTAAACAACGTGGTTTGCAGGAACGATGACTGAATGAAAGGAGTAACTTATCTCCAGGTCGGACATCTTCTTATCATGTTTAAAATATATCATAAAATTTTCTTACGCATGCGCATGAGTCAAGGCTGCTTGGAGCCTCTTGTTATTTGATAAATTATGAACTAAAATTGAACCCTACTTTTCTCTCTAAATGTCTGTCAAGTCTTATCAAAGCTTCTGTCTCTCCACCATGCCATACTTCTGAAGATAGCTTTGACCAATCCAGGCCCAGTTCCTTCATTGATGGCACTCCAAACTTTTCCTCATGATCCTCAGAGACAGGAGTACAACAATCCGCAAACAAATGTACATCTAGGGTAGGGTAGGGATGTTCTGGTGGACCCAAAGACCGTACAATAGCCAGAAATTTCTTGTATGTGAGGGGTGCTGTTCCTCCATTTTTTGAGATGATCCTAGAAGAAGAAATCAAAGGTGGGTTTTTGCTATCTCGAGATCTGTTAAAAAAAAATCTAGACTTTACTTCAAAGGTGGGTGAAGGGAGGGGAGAAGTTTGCTGGGGAGGGGGGGGGGGGGTGATTTACCCACCTATCTGCTAGCAGATTATTAGTGAATAATCTGTAGGGTCTGCATGCAATGCATGACTTCCAAGAGCAATGTCAAGTTCATGGGTGGCAAGTGGCAGCTTTGTACACAGCCACGTAAAAACATGGTTCGTCAATTCGCTTCTTCAACCGAGCAAGAAATTGCTGTATGATAAAGACTGGGAAAACACAAAAAGATCGACAAAAGTTGCAAAGGAACTGTTCTACAAATACCTTTAGGAGAAAAACATTCAGGAGCAGAGTGACAAAAACGAATTAGCACAAAGTGTTGAAATCTTTTTTATGTTTGTCGTTATTACTCATGCGCATAGCAGCATGAGTCAAGGTTTCGGTAAGATTTTTGTCCCGCTTTTTGTAGTCACAAATTGCCTTGTTTTTTTAAAGTTTCCCGTATCCCGCGGGACGACTTTCACTGGTCTGATTGGTTGACACGCGACCTCGTGATTTCGGCGTGCCGAGTGGCGTGCCCGTAATCACGTTTAGTGTACGCGAACTCGTCCCTGCCTCCCCTAGAAAGTTATTTTTGCCCCCTATTGTTATAAAAGGCTTCAGGAAGGTTAAACCAATCAAAATCCGTCTACCGAGCACATGTCTGGGTTTTAGGGGGGACTAGAGAGAATCTGTTTGTCACTCAGAGAAGAATTTCAGATTCAAACAAATATGGCCTCTTCTGTGCTCTACACTTCAATTTTTCAGACGTTCATTTTCCATTACCAAAATGTAAACATGCCTTTGAAGACTTCGAAATGGAAAGAAAGAGTCCTTAAGACGATTTGTATGCCTTTGAAGTGGCGGTTAGAGAGCTGAAAGCGATGGAATCATCCTGTGAGGATCACAAAGCGAGACACAAAGCCCGGCACAAAGCGAGATATGTGTTCCTACAGAATTGATACTCGAAGCTCGAAGCGGCAGACTTTACTAAGAATTTTCAAGCATTCCTGGAAAACTACGGTGAAGAAAATAACATGTTTGAATGTCCATTTACTTTGTAAGAAACATTTCATGGACTGTTTATTTCTGTTATCAGTGAGAATTTTTGCGAAATATCGGCCGCACGAGAAATTCTTTGATTTGCTTGCGTTGCCGAGAGCTTCCTCGATGCGATAATTTAACGCGTTTTGCTCTTGAGACTAATATAATTCGCAGACCCTAGCGCTCCTCGCTGCAATTAGGCTAAATAAATCGCCAAGCCTTCCGGAAACAGAAAATCAATGAATTCTGATGAGCGTTTGACTCTTTTATTCAAGGGAATGACATTTTCATTCAAGGAAATATGTTTTGACCTTTAGAACAAATATTGTGGAGTGCGCGATCGAATTACATTCCACACGAAATTTGCATGAAACGAAACAATCTTGCCATCCGTCGGTGGGGTGGGGTGGGGGGGGTTCTTTCTGGAATAACCCAATGCCCAATGTAATAGAAATAATTCACGGTTTGGGAAGTATAAGACTATAATGCGGGTTTGAACGGGGATCAATAAATTAAATATTCAAAGCAAATACAGAAAAAATCAACGTGTCTTCCCCGTGTCTTGACTGATGGTGCAATGTGTGTCACGCAAAATTCGTTGAGGTGGTAGCGGTGCGTGACACGTTTAAAATAAACCATAAAACTTTCTTGCGCATGAGTAAAGGCTACTGGTAGCCTCTTGTTTTCTTTAAAACAATTATTAGATTTGGTTTTTGTGATATCCGGAATAATCAAGGTCTTGGTAAGTGTTGACCTTGATTATTACGGATATCACAAAAACCTCATCCAATAATTGTTTATTATTGGACAGTCAGTCAGTCTGACAGTCTTCTCATAAATCTTAAGCCCCGACTACACATTGTGTGATTCCAGAAAATATCCATACCCCCACCACGGAGGGAATTGGAAATTCCGGAGGGGTAGGGGGGTCAATGGCCCTGGAAATTCCAAAGAGGAGGGGGGGTTTGGAGGCCAAATTCACGTCCGAATGGTCAGGAAAACGATTGATTTTTCGTGAATTTGTATTGACTCCGTAAGTGTCACTTACCAATTTTTGCGGGTCATTCTGAAGCTTAAATCGGACAACCTGCGTTTTTTCTAACCGTGCTGCAGTTAAGAAATGTTTTTTTCTTTCTTAAAAGTTCTTTGGACGCAAACAAGCAACGCAAAGACGAATACTCTTCGTGAAGCAGATAAACCCGCCATTACTCGTTACCAGTCTCCAAATAGTTGTCCGCGGTGCACTGGTAACCAGCTACCGCGAACGTTCACGATCGATACAAGAAACTCGAGTGCGTTGTCGATGAACAAAGTGACAAATCACTTGGCTTTTTTTTTACAGGAGGCTGAAATATGGCCAGGTAACAACAGAAAACTAGCTACTCGTTCATTTCTCCGTTTTTTCAAACTGATCGTAGTATTGCAGTTTGCTGACAATCGTGTTCATGTCAAGTTATGCAACGGGTCAGTTTCGTCAGAACATTTTTTTAGTAAATCGATCGAGAGCTTAAAATGCGAATCCCCTTCGAGTGCTAGCAACAGTGTGTAAGTTTTAGACAGGATCTTGTATGAAGAAATTGAGTTGATGTTATTTTTTAAAGCTAATTTACGGCGTTCATTTAACGCGGCTTTAGGATCATTTATAAAATAAATTAACAAATGAATGCGTATCGACACGCGGCCTTTGGTTTAGTGTTTGTTCAACTCTTGAACCCTTCTAAAGGAAGAAAAAAACTTTCCAGAGGGTATGGGGGGTGGATGATATTTCTGCGGAAATTCCAGAGGGGTGGGGGAGTCAACGCTTCCTTGTGAAAATGGAAAATCCGAAGGGGTGGGGGGTCCTGTTTGAAATTCCCTCCGTGGTAGGGGTCTGGATATTTTCTGGAACTACACATTCTAACATTGTTATATGACATTTGTTGGTCCAACAATGTAACAACATGTAGCCAGCATGTTAGATGATGTTTGACTAACATTTTTTGTTGGAAGAATGTTTGATCGAAATCAAAACATTCTTCTAACAAAAAACATCATCTAACATGCCGGCTACACATTCTAACATTGTTGAAACAACAAATGTTAACAATGTTAGAACGTGTAGCCAGGGCTTAAGTTCTAAAGCGCTTTTCCTTGTGCACGCATCAGAAGAGCATTAAAAATGCTTTGCATAAAAGCTGAACACTGTTGACTCAGACCCCGTGGGATACTCCCGACAATAATTATTTAGGATATAAGGTGTGTGCTGCCAAGGTTCTCAAACCCTGACCCTATTTACGGGTAGAAAATCGAGATTTGATACCTTTTTAAGGCCCAAAACCAAGGCGTGTAGTACACTTTTTACAGACCATATCTTTTTCGTTTTGCGCGTTGGGGGGGGGGGGGGGGGGGCATGGGGTGGATACTGCAATTTAGTGACCCTATCTAAGGAATATCTAAGGATCACAATATCAAAAAGGATAGATAGATAGATAACTTTATTTATACACGGTAATTCCATCAGCTTAAATTATCATAATCAGCTAACTACCTAACTACAAATAAAAGGTACAATTTAAAAAATAAAAACTGATTTTCATGGAGGCCGTGTTCAAAAATATATTTAAAACTTTACTTACCCTATTTAAGAACTGAGCACTTCAAAAACCCTACCCTATCGGGCGGCACATATCTATATAGCGTATATAAGGGAATACCCCCCCCCCCCCCCCCCCGACTCAGAGACACGCACATACAAACAAAAACACTCACAGTTGTGGATCATATAACGTATGCGAGCGACGAACGGCAACTTCTACTCCAGATTCTCTAGCAAGCATACGAATTGCTGCATCTTTCTCCCTCCCAAAAGGTTCAGAATCTTCCTCAAATGTCAGAAGGGAGGTTTTCCACTCCCGAAATAAACGGGGAAAAACATCAGCGGGTTGCCCCCTAACCACAAATAGGCGGGAATTTAGTTTACGAAGGCTATCATCGACATCTTCAAGGGACTGAAGCAAAAACCTCCACAAGTTGGGACCGATCCCAGTGTTGTGTTCGACTTTTGTGTCCAGGACATAAATAACTCTCAGGGTATCACTTCCTTTGACTGCTTCTAAAAGAGACGGGTTGTCATGTAAACGTAGATCTTTTCTGACCCAGTGAATAGCATGTTTCTCCGTTTTCTTTACTGGTTTGTCTCCACTAACAGAGATGGCGGTCGAGATTGTGTCATCTATTTTTGAAGCATTAGACATTATAAGCGTTCCCTTTTGCCATCAAAGTAGTCTGTGACAAGTTGGCCTCCAGCTTCATCTTGTGCAGAAACGACGAGTTACCGAAACTTCTCACTTCGCTCCTAACATGCTTTAGTTCTCTTTTGTTTTCGTCAAATGACTTGTCTGACTTGTGAGCGGCGAGTTCCTTGTAGTGTGATCAGTGCAGTGGTAAATTATCAGTAGTTCTCGATAAACAGTGAAAGCGATTTTCGGGAACAACAATGTAAAAATGTATTCCATTCCCTGGTGCAATGAGTTGTTTGTTATATAAGCTTAACAGCTGTAAAAAAACAAGGGCGCTAAAAACGTGCAGTCTTGCGTGCAGTCTGCACGTGCATATAGAAATGATTTCACGTGTTCCCTACACGAGACTGCTGCCGAGACTTACATTTGGAAAACCGGGGGCCCTAGGTCACAGGGTCCGGGTGGCAGGGTGCCTGGTCTGTGGAAATTCTAGAGGGAAACTGTTCACTTAGTTTGACTTTTGGATGATCCTAGATTCGAAAATTTGTCCTTCTCTTTTTTTCTATACCCCGAAGCATTTGCACAACTTTTTTGTCCACACCAAGGGGCATTTTCCAATTCTCTTTTTCAAGAAAATGCTATTGCCTGGTGGCTCTCCCGGGGGGACATCGACACTGCTGGAAATTGACTGACTTTTTTATGATTGATAGATGGATGACTGATGCATTATTGTGTCCCCACCCCTCACCCCTAACTCCGCTTGTCGTGGCAGCGGGAAACTGGAGCCAAAATTTCCAAAGCGCGGGTAAAGGAAAATCAACATGGCGGCAACGAAGGTTGCTGCAGAAGCCTGCTTTAAACAAACTGTCTACATTATTGTCGTTTACGTCTAGATTAAACAATTGATAGATGGAAAGTAATAAGCATGGAGATGTACATGGCAGGATTTCGAGGGTTTTAGATGCCTTGCTCGAGATTTCAGAAACTGAAATAGTGGTACAAAACAACATATTTGTGGAAGACAACGATATAGATTCCCTGCTATCTGCCATTGAGTCAAATACTTCTGAACTCCACGAGATAATAGTGGTTAAAAGAGACAAGGACACTTCAAAGGATTCAGGGAACACAAGTTTAACAGAGGTGTGTGTTAATTTATAAAGCTGGCAGGGTCCTGGTCCGGGTCCTGAAGTAGAAGAGTCTTTTAAGCATGATTTAGTATTTGGGAAATAGACGTTGCAGACTTTTGTGTCTAAGTAAAGCTTGAAACAAAGCTCTGTAGTATAGGCTTTAGATATGAATAAATAAAATAATAAATAAATAAATAAATAAATCACTATTTCAGTGTCAATGTATTTAGCACGAAAGTGCTAATTGGCAACACTGAAAAATTAAGAAGAAAGTAATCTTAACTATAAATTAAACTGAACATAAACCATTGTACAAAACCCAACTGGTAGGGGGCAGACCAGTTGGCTATTTACATAGCATGGCCAGGTATTTGAATACGGGGCTACCATGTTGCAAATCCATCTAGTGTTAGACCAAAGGGGAGGACTCGGGACCTCTGGATTGCATGTTCAGCACCCTAATCACTTGGCCACACCACCTCACTAGGCATCTGATATTTGTATTCATTAAATTTGTGGGGCAATAACTGTTGTTTAGTCAAGGGGGAACATCTTTCAATCTCTGCATAAAATAAGACAAACTTCCTTGCCTGCTGCATTATGAGGGTCCACAATAGGGTTTTTTTTGGGATACGGGATAGGGGCTTTTTTAATGGCGGGATTCAGGAATAGGGGATATATAGAAAGTGAGATTCGGGATTGAAAAAACGAATGGGACATAGGATAAATAAATAATATCAGTCATCACTTTTCTGCCATGGGCTTTTTTTCATGCAAGGTTAACCAGACTTTTAATTTATTGTAACCATGGAAGATTTCAAAAAGTGGAGGTCCTTGGAAACTGCCTACCTTTGTTAAGATGAGCAACATAAGATTATGTTTGTGATTTATGGCCAACAGTTATAGTAATTATAAGTTTGCAGTTAATTTTATTTTCGTTTCCTTAAAGTATCTTTCCCCTCTATTTTACTAATAGGTTTAAATGAATATTTCCATAGAAAACATTACAGATTTTTTCACTTAACTATAAAACAAATTTCTGTCTGCATTTAATGTTTGGGATCAGGATTTTTCGTTAGAGACCACCAGGATATTGGGATTCCGGGATTGAAGAACCTTATCGTGGTCACCCTCTATTATCTTTAGAACAGTTATATTTAAGAAAGGACTCTCATCACTGTATTGTGTTGACATAGCGAAACTCAGACAAATATTAGGTACCATGGGACATCTTTGATATTCAGTTCCTAAAGGCCCCTGCGAATAAGAAACCATACTAATGTCTTGTGGAAACATTGGTATTTTTTACTTTCATTATTTCCAAACTGTTTCCTTGTCTGCCCATGCATTTTACATTAATTTTATTTTGTTATAGACTGAAGGAAATTTTCTTCTTAGAAGTAAAAATGCAACACATGTTTCCTAATTTGCACACAATGGGAAAACATTTTTAGTAATAATTTTCCGCAGTTGTATAGGCCACATTCGTTTAGAGTTATTTTAACAGTATTGTTGTTTTCATCCTTTTTCATCCTTTATTTAGTTTATTTTTCTTACTGCAGGATTCAAGGAATATCAGTGAAGATCACACCATGAACAGTTCTGCATGTGATGATTCTAATGACCTCATTGATTTGAGTGATGAAGAGTTTGATGAAGCAATGGCTGAGGTGACTAGTGGTCTAATAGCCAGTGTTAGCATTATTTAACCAGACATACTAGGCAATTTTATACAGTTCTCCAGGTGCCAGCCTTGCTCATTGTCACATTGTGCAATCAAAATTGCGATATCCAGCAATAAATTCACTGGCAATTAAATGGCAATTCCCTTTCACAGTCAACTCTTGCTTTGCAGACAACTCCCTATAAGGGACTCCTATTATTTCCCATTATCATGGACTGGGGTTGATATGAAGTCTTGGTATTTTTTTATTATTTTAAGATTTGCTGCCAATAATTCCTGACTAGCAATTACCATTGTTGTAGGTGTCCATCACTGGCTGTTGACTCTATTACGTCTAGTATGATTGCTCTTGCTCTTTTATTCAATCTTTTCATGATTTCATCCCATGAGAAGCACTTATGTTCATTGCTAGAAAAAATACCAAGTAATCACATTGGCACAAATCAAGGAAATTTGCTTATGGTTCGGCACACACGAGTTTCCTTTTAATAGCATACCACATTGTTGTTATACTTCTGCTGTTGTATATGCATGCTCAACCGCCACTTGTAAAAACCAGTCCTTTATAGCATTTTGCTCACATATGACTGATTCTGTTTACATGTAGGTTGACATTGAAGAACTCTGTAATCAAAGCCATACTGAGATTTCAGTTGATAGCCACAAGGATGGTTTCAATGGATCACCAGAACATCATGGTGACTAATACATGTTGCTTGATAAATTATATAATCATAATTTTATAATGGTCTATTTTATTATATAATAATATTATTGTTTAAGTTCCTTTTGTGGTGATAAAGAGAAAGATGTTTTAAAATTTAGAGTTGTTTGTTTTGTGATGCTAAATTAAACTGTCATTCATTTTGTCACAAGCTTGATCTTGCACTCAGAAAAAAAAAACATCAGTAGTCCAACATATGACCTTCCATGTACTAGCCATGCAGTAATTTTTGAAGTAGCTGGAGAAATGAAAGAGTAGCCAGGAAAACAGTTCTATAATACTAGCATTACCTTGTTTGTCTATGAATGTAGCCAAAGTTCAGAAGTGTAGCAACTGGGGGAAATCCTGGCTCCTGGCTTTTATAAATGTCAGCCTTGCCATGAATCTCTCGGTAGCTGAGTGGTGAGAGCATGGTACAGATGTGTGGTTCATCTCCTGGCTGGACTGCATGACTGTATAAAATAACAGCTGAAAATGTTCTATTGATATCTGTGCAATATAAGTTAATTATATTATTATTATTATTATTATTATTATTATTATTAGTAAAATAATGATGATGATAATAATAAAAGAAATGTTTTTGTATGCATTCAAAAATGCAGTGCACTACATCTACATCTACAACTTTAATCCACAAAGGTTATGGCCTTTATTTATTTATTTATTTCTCCAAAGATTAACAAGTTTACAGGAATGAATAATTAAGAAATAAAGAGAAAAGGGGCAAAAAATAGTTAAACTAATACCTTGCCCTCATAGTTGGAAAATATAAAGGATATTTAATTAAGTGAATGTAGCGCTAGTGCAAACTAAACATTGTTTGTACGACATATAAATGCAATATTTAAAGAGACAGACTTGAGGTGAGCTAGGCCTTTTACTAGGTTGAACTAGGTCAGTACTCAGTACATAGTCAGCAGGCAGAGTTTATGGTAGCAGTATTAAGTATATCAATTGTGACATGCTTGTTTGAATTTATTTGACGTCCAATAAATGGCACAAAACATTGTCACAATGTTGGTTCAAAGCTGTCATAACTGTTATCAAGATTTACTGAAGGGGAAGCTGAAAGTTATCTTTAGTTCACATTGTATTTTTTGTTCAACAGAAATGGTTGAGGTAAAACCAGATCCTGAATATGTTGAAGTCCTGAAGAAATACTTTGGACACTCCAAGTTTAGGCCGTAAGTGGATGTTTACCCTGAAAGGTAAAGGTGAAGAACAGTGCCCCTCCACTGACTGTTGGCTAAATGTTGACCGACAGGTAACCAACAGTTGACTGACAGGTTACTGACAGCTTACCGACAGTCCAGTGACAGGTATAACCAACATTTGACCGACAGGCTACCAACAGCTTACCGACAGTCGGCCGACAAGTTGGTGGAGGAGAGCTGTTCTTCACTTTCACCTCTCGAGGCTTGTTATGAGCCTGGCTGCAGCTTACTCCGGTACTTGCACCATGCAATGATCAGATATGACTGTAGTGTTACTCCCCTTTGCCCATACAGTTTTTTAAGTTTTTACAACAACAATAACAAACAATACTTTATTTTCACATTACCATGACATTTTTGTTACAAGAAAATATATATTTAGCTAAACTAAAATTACTAAAACAATAGGACGAATAACTAAATATAAATGACAATTGAGGAAATGCCTAGTGTTTAAATTAACCATACAGTTTTCTAGTTAGACACTAGTCAAAACCAGTCAAGTAGTAATATTAATCGCAGTGATTACAGCTGGTTAACTTTATACAGTGACCGCAGTAAGATCAATCTTGGATATGTGCCCATGAATTACCTTTCGTGCAAGAATCAATAAGTTGTAACCAGAATTTTAAAAGATCATCACTTTAAGCCGTTTTAGTGATCAGCATCAAATTTCTCCTTCTAAATGCTTATAATAAGCTATCGGAGAGGTCACGAGAATTTAAGGGTATGATCACCCAAGATTAATGCTCCTGATATTTTCACAACTTCTCCCCACTATTGCCATAATGAATGTTTAAGGACAAGAAAGGAGAAATTGTATTTTGATATTAGGGTTTAAAAGATTTTATTTTTCTTGATTTTCTTCAAACACTGGATATCTAAAGGATACTTTAGTTCAGTCAAGCATGGTGATGTAGTGGGTATATACTCCATGGGAGAGTGCCATGGATGCACCATAGAATGCAATTCTGTACTATCTTAGGATAGACAGAATTGCAGTCTACGGTGCATCCATTGCATTCCCCCATGGAGTATATACCGTGTAGTGGTTAGGGTGTTGAAAGTCGGTGGTTTGAGCTGCGGTCTCTGCTGTCATGTTGTTTGCAGTTTCCTTTTTGTAAGGAACTTTTCTTTACACTGTCTTGTTGCTCAGTTGTGCGTGTACATAGAAATGGCAGTCCCATCTTCAATAATATGGGAATGCAATTATGAACCCTGGCTGTGACCACTCTCAGTGCAAGCATGTGGTCAGCTTGGTACTGATTTCTCTAAGGGGCTACAAGCCTTGATTTCAACTTGAAAATAATTTTTTTTGATGACATTTCTATGTAGCAGAAACATGCAATATATAAGAATAATGAATCAGCTGCCATTACGAATATTAAGGTCTATTAACAATATTTTTATATATGTTGTGGTACATTTAAATTTTATATTTGGTTTGAAAATTTCAAACCAGTTTAATATTTATTTTCCTTTGACTCAGTTTCATCACCATATATTATTAGTCTGTCGAGTGTGATCGTCCGGGTTAGTGTAGTTCTGAAAAGAACTGTTGTTGTTGACATTGACTGACATTTCGACAACCTGAGCAGAAGTCATCTTCAGAGCCATGTGAATTGGGAATCATCAGTTGTCACTGGTCAGTTTAGCTGTGATATTATTGGCTGTGCATGTAGAGACTCAAGTCAGTGATTGGTGCATTTCGATCCATGTATTGTCAGAGTGTAATTAATTCTGTCGTTGTATTGTTAGTCAAATTTGTGGGTGAGTTCAGGCTATTGTTTGTCTGTTCTGTTGACAAGTCATTTGTAGGCTGCAGGTAGCTGTTGGCATTGGTTCAGTGGTGTTTGTTCTAAGACAAAGGCAAACAAAAATTAAACTGGTTTAAAATTTTCAAACCATGATAAAAAATAGAACCACAACATAATATATGTCCCTGACTTACTTAACATCCATTTACCATCTTTCCTATGTTTCAGTATGCAGTGGAAAATAATCAATGAAGTGCTTAATCATAAAAAAGATATGTGTGTTGTTATGTCAACAGGTAATAATAAGCAATTTTATTACCATTAATAATAGGTCCTTGTCTGGTATTTCATGTTTATCCTCCAGCCTTCATTACTAGTGTGGTAGTCTTTTCTTGAATGTTTCATCTAACTTGCTTCTTCAATTTTAGTTGATGTTCAATCATATGTTAGTTAATTACATTATATATAATTTAAACAAAAAAAAAACGTCCATGGTGATTTTATGCAGCGTTTATAAGAAAGTTGGCTGATGCATGCATGGATGATGCATGATGAGTAATTCAAGTCTCAACTGTATGTTTGACCCTGTGTTCCTATTCTTTTCATTTTGCTCCTTTTCGCTCCAAGTGTCACATAGGGCACGTACAAAATATCTCCATTATGGCTTGATTTTAGCTAACTGTATCTCAGCCCAACTCTTCCAAACAAATTCATTCCTTTCTTGGTCCTATATATACATGTAATTTATAAACTTGGCTGTATTCTGTAGGGTATGGCAAAAGTCTGTGTTATCAGTTCCCATCTTTGTACACTGGAGGTACAACTGCTGTAATCTCACCTTTAATTTCACTTATGGAGGATCAAGTTGCTAAACTTAGGTAAGGCATAAACCACCATTAGTTTTTGGCATGAAATGAATTGTATTTTTCTTAGTCAAATAAATGTACCGTACTTTTCTTGAGTTCATAAAACAGATCATGAATAGGCACTTGGGAGGCTTTTAAGCTTAGTTTGTAAATCTATTTGTCGTCATGTGGGCGGCACGGTGGTCTAGTGGTTAGCGCGTCGGACTTTCAACCTGAAGGTCAGTGGTTCGAGGCTGGTCTCTGCTGTCGTATTGTTTCCTTAGATAAGAAACTTTGCTCCACACTGTCTCTCTCCACCCAGGTGTATAAATGGGTACCGGCGACATAATGCTGGGGGTAACCCTGCGATGGACTAACATCCCATCCGGGGGGGGGGGGGGGAGTAGCAATATTCCTAGTTGCTTCATGCTACGGAAACCGGGTTAAGCTCTGGCCGTGTGGGCCATCGTGGCCCGAGTGCGACTTTATAAGTTAAACTAGTAATGCCCCACCTTTGCCCCTGTGCTCATACCCTCAGCAGTTTCAGTTTTCCTCTTCTGCATGAATCTACATAATAACAACAACAACAACAACATTTAGCTTTATTTGCATGACTGTAGATTTTACAATATTGCAAAAGCTATTACAACTTACTACAAAAATGATAATAATAACAACAGCACAATAAATTATTCATGTTGGAATAATTAAATTACATTGATAACAATTTTATCTCGAGAATCAGAACAAGATGAAATAAATTTAATTAATTACATGTTTATAATGTAAATGGGAGAATTAATTAATTCTACGATCAATTCAGTTACAGGTAAATGGCTAATATTTGGTATAAAAGTCTGTATTTTATTTTATAAAATTCATTAATAATTCATAACAGTTATGACAAATCAATAGGTGGTATTTGAGTCACATGTACACCTCTGTAAACCCCAATACAAATCAACTGAGTTGATGAATTATTAAACAGTAGAATTAACTTTTGATACAGACGCCTGCTCAGCTAATTAGTATTCATTAACTTTTCATACAGATCTCTACTCATTGTTTCATTTCATAAGTACAATAAAATATTTGCGTCCAATCTGTATGGGCATTTACAATAGCAAGCCAAAGGCGAGCTATTGAAAATGCCGAAAGTAAAAACGCCCGAAAGTAAAACCTTAATGGCCATGTATGATATGCCATTTGAAAGGTCCTGATGAGTGCAGTTCTTATTTCATTTCAAAATTGGGGAAAGAAATCATGGCTTTATGACAAACAGGCTGAAAATGTCAAGTCAAAAAGTTCAGAAATACCTCAATTTTCAGACATACTAGGTTTACCCCCAAACTATAGCTTATTTTGCAGCTCTCAGTTAATAGAGTAACATGAGCTATGTCTCACACTGCAAATGTGTAAAACAAAAAATGTCAAAACTTCCCGTGGTGGTCAACTATATCATAGATAATAGGGGGGTACAATTTTATTCTGGAAATGAACTGATCTTTCCAAGACCATTTTTGTGGCAAAATTTCATTGAAATAGACCAAATATTAACAATAAATTTTTATGAACTTTTTACATTGGTCAACGTAAACTGGAGTGAAAGGGTTAAGTAGGAGCTCTCTGAACCTGCCTGAAAACAAAAATTCCTATTTAGTCCCTACTAAAACAAAAGGAATCCAAAATGTTATAAAGCTAGAGTTTTTCTCAATACAACACGCGCATTGATTGCTTGATTCATGGTCACATGACATCTAACAAACAAACTGTTTCCCGCCAATTGTCCTAAGTGGGCAACATTTGCGAAAGCGGACAACAATTTTGACGCCACAGGGTAACGTTGCACTGTTGCCCACTAGCGCATCTGATCAGACCATGACAAAAGGTGGCATGATTATGATGCAATTGATGTTTACCTCGAGTACTCGGCGCATATTTTCAATGAGACAAGATTCTTGGGAAACAAAATTCACTGTTTCCCTCGGGACCAGTCATTAAGTGATTAATGTTTTATGTCTATTAAATGTCTAATGATCCATTTTATGTGAATATTGATTCCAAGTACTGTAAGTCAGGCTTTCCAAACATGCAACCCTGCATGGTTGAAGATCAATCTTGATAATTGCACACTCAGACAAATTTAGAAAGATAAGTAGTCTAAAATCTAAATAGTTTTACATTGTATAAAATTAATGTCATTCTCTTATACATTTGCAGGCTTTATAAGATTCCTGCTTGCTATCTTGGGTCTGCTCAAACCAACAATGCTGAAGCAAAAGCTGGTGTTTTAAGGTAATGATTGTCTTCCAACTATAATCACATAATTGTAATAGTGTCATATTAAACCAAAACCAGAGTAATTAACAATTATCATATCCCCCACTGGCCACCGCCACTGAGGTGAATTAGTGAGATTATATAGCATGAAAATGATGATTCATTCCTGTCAACAATTATAATTTTTGTGCGCAAATTTGTAGGGGCCATTGTAGCCATGCAATCCAACCTCTCAAGTTAAAACAGAAATTCCATCTCTCCCTCCCCTGTTGCTAAAATTTTGCAGTGCATCCTACCCCCGAGCTTCGCAAGGTCTGCGAGACATGTATTTCTAGTGTAATTGTTTTTCTTATTTAGCTGGTAAACTCAAATCTTAATGACAGTCCTGCTAGCCAGCTGTATAATATTTCATTGGTGTTGTATAATATATGTTGTTCTGGTTGATTTTTAGGGGTGAATACAGAGTTGTATATTTGACTCCTGAATATTCTTCTTTGGATACCGGATTCTTAGCACAGGTCCAGAAATCTGTAGGTAAGAAGAACATCATCAAATTGAACTTGTAGCAAACAAAAATAACGAGGGTGACCTTACTTTTTGTCATCACAGCTTTTTACTATATTAATAAAATTTTTTATATAATGATTACTCAGTTTTGAATGACTTGGCCCCAGGAGGGTACTTAGTGATGGAAGGTGCGAGTAAGGCTAAATTGTTAGACCCCAAAAAGTCCTATTAGGCTAAAACCAAACCCAAAGAAAGTTGAACAGTCCAGAATGTACCCCCCCCCCCCTCCCCCCAATAGTAGTTTTCATTAGAGTGTAATATTTTAGGATTTAGAAGTATATGAATTTGTATTTAGCCTTATTTGTGTATTAGCCTGATGTTGATGATGATGATGATGACTATCATACCTGAGTACTCCCCCCCCCCCCCCCCCCCCCCCACTGTGGACAGGGGACTTGGCATTTATTTAATGGCTGCATTTTCTTTCTTTCTTTTAATTGGCAGTTTCATGTCATGTTGATTGACACTTTTCTCGCAGGTCTGACCTTAGTTGCAATAGATGAAGCTCATTGTGTATCTCAGTGGGGACATGACTTCAGATCTTCATATCGTTCTCTTGGCTGTATCAGGGATAAACTTCCTGATGTAAGGGAATTTGATCTCAATCATTATCAGGGTTCTCAATAACTTTTTAATCAACTGTTCCATTTCTGCATGTTAACAGCTGTAATAATGTGGCGCATGGCCAAAAGGTCTTACTAAACTTTGTGTTGAAACACCTTAATTCACAGCTGTAACACTTAGTAGTGACATCCCTCACAGGTGTTACGGTGTCAACTGAGAACACTGATTATTAAATGCACTGAAAGAAAGACATAATTTTACCCTACCTGTAATTTTTTCTCTCCTTGCTTATCCCATTATTCTTTTTAAACTGATCTGTAATAGATAACTTACATTAAAGCTTTTAGCCAGCAAGGTGTCCAGGCATCCTATTGACACCTACTTTTTGAAAAAATTCATGAAAATTGCACCTAATCCTTTAAAAATTTATGATGGGGAATATCTTCAGGATGCCCACTTTTCAATTTCTGGCTAAAAGCCTACTTCCATTTTAAATTCTTACCTTCACCCCAAAACATCATACTTAATGTTATACCCTAAAATCCCAGTTATATAAACACTTCCCCTCACTTACAAGCCCAATGAAAAAATGTTTTGCTTATAAGCCACCCCCTCCCCTACCCCACCTGCTGGATATTAAGTCTCCTCTGTCCTCAAGGCATGGGTTTTTTTCTTTGTCCCCATGCTGGTGCCATAAGATTACTTTCATCTTGTCAATTTCCTTATTAATAACATCCTCAGAATGCTGTACAACTTCAAGACAATTATGTGTGGCACTAATCACATTCCTAGAGTTCAGCAACAGGGAGGAACAATAAAATGGAAATTAACTGGCTTAATTTTTCAATTGTATTCTAGGTACCTATTGTTGCGCTGACTGCTACTGCCACTCATGTTGTCAGAAAAGATATCTGTCAGTCCTTGAAGCTGAGAAATGCTACTTTTGTTTGTACAGGATTTGACCGGTGAGAAGCTTCTTTAGTAATATACAGTTTGAACTCAGAAAAATCAAATAAATATATACAGTAGAACATCCTGTAAGTGACGACCCAAATTGCATAAATCCAAGGTGGTTGCTTACGAGAGGTGGTCGCTTAGGAGAGGTGGTCGTTTACGAGAGGTGGTCGCTTACGAGAGGTGGCTGGTTACGAGAGGTGGTCGCTTAGGAGAAGTGGTCGCTTACGAGAGGTGGTCGCTTACGAGAGGTGGCTGGTTACAAGAGGTGGTTGCTTATGAGAGGTGGTCGCTTAGGAGAGGTGGTCGCTTATGAGAGGTGGTCGCTTACGAGAGGTGGCTGGTTACGAGAGGTGGTCGGTTACGAGAGGTGGTCGCTTACCAGAGGTGCTCACTTACGAGAGGTGCTTGCTTACAAGAGGTGCTCGCTTACGAGATGTCAGACCACGAGGTCTAAACTTTGAATCATATGAACCTATGGTAATTTGAATATACAAAGCATCTGCGTATCAGCACAAAATGTTGTATCATGTATCGTCTGTAGTGACATCAAAGTATGGGCAAGTGGTCGCTCACCAGAGGTTATAAACACAATAGAAAAATGTAAATCACCAGCATTGAAAGTGGTTGTGGTCACTTATGAGATGTAGTCGCTTCCGAGAGGCTTCGACTATAATATTTTATTATTCATTTTAATTGACTTTAAAAGTAATGACTTTAAAAATATGGTATTTTGGAATAATAATGGTTGCTTAGAAGAGCTAGGTGGTTGCTTAATTGGGACAGGTGGTCACTTAGAAGTGGTGGTCACTTAGAAGAGGTGGTCGCTTAGGAGAGGTTGTCACTTAGAAGAGGTGGTCACTTAGGAAAAGTGGTTGCTTAGGAGAGGTGGTCGCTTAGAAGAAGTGGTCGCTTAGGAGAGGTGGTCACTTAGGAGAGGTGGTCGCTAAGAAGAGATGGCCGCTTAGAAGAAGTGGTCACTTAGGAGAAGTAGTTGCTTAGGAGAGGTGGTCGCTTAGGAGAGGTGGTAGCTTAGGAGAGGTGTTCACTTAGGAGAGGTGGTCACTTAGAAGAAGTGGTCGCTTAGGAAAAGTGGTTGCTTAGAAGAGGTGGTCGCTTAGATAAGGTGGTCACTTAGAAGAGGTGGTCACTTAGAAGAGGTGGTCACTTAGAAGAGGTGGTGGCTTTGGAGAGGTGGTGGCTTTGGAGAGGTGGTCGCTTAGAAGAGTTGGTCACTTAGAAGAGGTGGTGGCTTAGAAGAGGTGGTGGCTTTGGAGAGGTGGTGGCTTTGGAGAGGTGGTGGCTTTGGAGAGGTGGTGGCTTTGGAGAGGTGGTGGCTTCGGAGAGGTGGTTGCTTAATTAGGAAAGGTAGTCACACATGGTGGTTTGACTGCACCTGTAAGATTAAAATTGTTTATGATTTAATTTACAATTTTTTTGCAGACCCAATTTATACTTTGAGGTATCAAGGAAGTCTGGTAGCATAAAGGATGACTTTAAACCTCTCCTGATAAGAACTAGTGATAGGTGAGACCTTGTTCATTTTCGTCATCAGTAATTTTTATTCAAGAGTTTTCTCCTGTGGAGGTGCAGTAGTGTAGTGGTTAGTGCATTGGACTTCAGATCTGAAGGTCTCAGGTTTGAGGCCTGGTCTTGGGCATTGCATTGCTTCCTTAGACAAGAAACTTAACTTTGCAGTTGTAGGGTAGGGTAGGGTAGGGTAGGGTAGGGTAGGGTAGAGATGGGATGCTAGTCCATGTGATGGACTAACATCCCATCCAGGGGGGAGCAGCAATATTCCTAGTTGCTTCAGGCTACAGAACCTGGGTTAAGCTTTGGCCATGTGGCATTTTTTAAGTTACAGTCGAACCTGTATTAAGCGGCACCGTATTAAGCGGTCACCCTCTATTTAGCGGTCACTTAAAACAAATTCCCGGAATTAAATCGCTCCCCATATTTACTGTAAACTTGACCTCTCTTAAGCGGTCACCTCCATTAAGCAGTCAGTTGGCTATTCCCCGAGGGTGACCGCTAAACACAGGTTCGACTGTACTTTTCTCTGTGAAAGTACCTTTTGTTCTTTTAGACAGGGCATTTGTGAGATTATTTTTTTTATTATAATTCAGGAAGATTTTATGCAATTTTAAGTAATTTAGTTTTTAGCCTGGCTTCCAAAAACCATTGAATTACTCCTTCTAAATTTGAGTTTTAACCGTTGTCACAAGTTGTCGCAATAGTTTATCAGTGTTATAGTTTTGGCTCATGGATAGTTAACAACACTGTAATAACTTCAGTTGTCAGGTGGTGAACTAAATTATAATTTGCTTATTGGTCATTTTGTTTCATTCACAGAACAAAGATTGAGTATTCATTTGATGGTCCTACCATAGTTTACTGCCCAACAAAAAAAACGACTGAAAATGTGTCCAAGGAACTTTGTGGTAGGTGTTCAGGGGGAGTTGTGTGGAAAGGACTGGTGGTGTGAGAAAGTGCCCACACTGACTTTAAATGTGTATCCCTTTAAAAGCATTTACAACCAATATGCACCAGACATTGTGAGTTTTCTCAACATTATCTGGGAATTCATTTTGATGTAATTAAGTAACATGGGCAATGTGATTGGTTTATTCGCTTCTGCTTGTGACCCCGACAATCAAATTTTCACTATTATATTGCAGCAGAGGAGTCATAAGTGCAATTTAAAAAAATGGAAACCTTCTGATTCTTCCGACTCCAATTCCATTTCCATTACAACTCTGCTTGCAACTCCCTTGTTTGATTTTTCCTAGGTCATAACCACCCTTACAACTCCATCTCTCTCGCTGGTCAAAAACAGCCTTGAAAAGTTATGTGTAAATTGTATACTATTTAGTTAATATATATAGATAGCCCAAGCCTAACAGCGTCGCACTTTGAACAAGCTTAACTAAGGTGAAACTTAACTAAGGTGAAAGGTTGGAAGCACAAGAATTAAGATTGACGAACGGGCTATTTTCAATTTTAGCAATTCTCAAAAACAGTATTACACGACCGTCTGCACAGTACATTTTTATAGACCGTACAAAAGTTCACAAAAACAACTTTTCTCTGTCTAGAATAAATAGTACCACTAGTTTCCGAATAAAATACAGTTTATGTTTGTCAAAAATTGCCCGAGAAACTGATTTGAAAATCAAAAATTGCAAAAATATACAAACATATTTGCATAAGGCGATGCAAGTAAAGATAGAACTGTACTATAAAATCAAGTCTTGTTTTGTTTACATAAAATCGCTTTTCAATCTATCTAATGAATGAACAAACACATAAAAATGGACAACACAATCTTCTTTCGAAAAAATTTATTCAAATCTCCATTAGTTTACGTTTAAAAGCAAAACGCGTTAATTATAGCTCATCGAGTTCAAGCTTTCTTCGATGAAATTCAAGAGATCGATATACAACTAAATTTAGGCACGTTTTAAAATCAATTCGCCAAAACTAACAATAACACTAATAACAAGTCACTCACAGATTGATATCAACATAAATTCTCATCGAAAACTGTAATCTGTTTTACCTTTAAGTTCCTCGCTTGCTTGGAAATTCAAATCTCCGCTTCTGGTTCTGAAATCATCTCCCGCATTGATAAAAACGTAATACATGAAGTTCCTCGAAGCAAGATTTTATCCCTGAAAGCTCGTCTTTTTCCACTAAAGCGGCTTCTGAGTATACCTTAATTAGTATCCCTGTCTTTCGTAGCAAACCGCAAAAAAATGCAGGAAAATAACGAGTTTAATTCTCCGCTAGGCACAAGAAAACAACTAAAGTGTTTACCGAGCTCACGGCTGTGTGGCCGCGCGAAAAACAAAATTGCTAAGATCCCGGATGTTGTCCAACACGGGCGGGCACACACGCGCCCGCGAAACATTCCGCTAGCCATGACCATGAAAAATCACGGCGTAGGTTCTATGAGTATGGAGCTGCGCAGCCAGGCCAGTGCTCCGCTATTAATTTTTGTGATGTTGTAGGTCTTGGGGTCAGCTGTGAATATTATCATGCTGGTCTTGGCAATAACGAAAGGAAAAGAGTGCATCACTTGTTTATTAGAGATGAAATTCAAGTATGTATTAAAAATATGATTAAATAAATTAATATGTACAGCAATTCAATATGTTGTATTATCCCATTGACCACCTGCTATACCACCCAAAACGTCCCATGAGGGGCCACCTTCTTTGTATCATTGATATTGTTTTCATGACGTGAGATCACATTTTAGAACAAAAGATGTCTTTGATAACTTACACCTAGTAAATTTCATTGGCAAGAGTGAAGGAAAATTTGGTCTTCCTTCCAATTGCACATGTTCTTCCTTCCAGACAATAATGAAGACTTAAAAGTGTAGTGAAAGACCAGCCCAATGGAAAAAATAAATAAATAAAAAACAGAGAAAATGATAAAAAAGAACAGGAGAAAAAAGTCAAGCTGATTTAGCTTTTTCTTGCCCAAATTTCAATTCAAAATTTTGCTTTGTGTACTTTGCCCTAAATGAACTTGCCCCAGCAAGAAAAGGAAGATACATTTGCAAACAGCATTTTGGACAAAGTGGTTGTAACTTGTCTAGATAGCACCCAGAAAATGGTATTTGTGGCTTCAAATTGCAGACCTTTTTTGTTGAAAATCATATTTATTGTTATCTGTCAATTATGTTATAGTGAGCTCCTGTAATTGTTTAGTGTGCAGCAACCCGCCACGATTAACTTTAGTTATTTGCGGGTTGCTAATATAATTTGTTTTATTATTTGTAAATAAATTGTTGTTGTTGTTGTTGTTGAGTTAATTCAGTTGACTACAGAATATTTGAAGGGCTCCCTGCAATAACGTCCTAAGTGCGTTTTTGGTAACTTTCACTAAAATTGTATGTTTTAGGCCTTTAAAAGCACAGTTTTGTCAAATTAATGATTTATTATTGTTAAGGTACTTAAAACAGCTCCAAAATGGGGAAGAAAATCCAAATCTTTGAGAAAATGTTTTGGGCCTCTATGAGACCCTATGGCCCCCAGGACACCCTATGTATCTTTTCAAAAATAAAAATTATTCGTTCAAAGACAGAAGATTTGTTGACCTGGACATTCACATGATCCAGTCATAATTTTGACAAGTGAGTTCCTTTTGAGGCCAAAAATCCAAGATTTCAGTGAAAATTTTCCAAAAACGCACTTAGGACGTTATTGCAGGGAGCCCTTCATTTACCTTTTCGCTCCCATGGGAATACAAATGTCAAGTTTTTATTTTTTAAGTTTACTAAGTTTTTCTCTTTTGTGTTTTTGTCTTTTTTAGTGCATTGTTGCCACAGTGGCTTTTGGGATGGGAATCGACAAGCCGGATGTGAGGAAAATCATTCATTATGGAGGTACAGTACAGTATGATTGTGTGATTTGCTTGAAGTTTAGGATTGTATTATTTTCATAGTCATGTAATTTTCATTTCATTTAGTAAGGTGTTAACATTAATGATGTCAAATTGTTTTTTTTATTCGTTTAACGGAGGTTATTCACATTTTACGAAACATTAAAAAAAAATAAAGACTGTTAAGTAAAAATTCCCAGCAATATTACACAACTTTTCGCTGAATGAATTGTTTATTAATAATACAACAGTTAATTTCTTGTAAATCTCCATTTGTTAAAGACAGTGCTTTGCCTAGCGCCCAGTCAGAAGAGTGTAATAAGTCGTCATGTTTGTACTTGTTCTGATACGTATTTGCACTCTAAAATGCTCTGTCAAATAATTACTAATATCATAAAATAAAGATGTTATGGTAACACTCAGGATAGTTTTGAGGAAAAAAGATAGAAATGCTGTGGAAACATGGCCTTTGACTGATGTTTCCATTGACAGCTTTTCTTGTTCTTACCCTGTATGGAAACTCAGAATAATTTATTAAGAAATGGTAAACATGCAGCCGGTGTACATTAAGTTATGTGCTTAACACCACTTGCACTGTATTTACTTGTTGGAATCGAGATTGTACTTTTAATATTTATCAGTATGAATATTGTAAATAAAATAAGTGGGAAAAAAAAAGTTATGGATGCAGGCAAGAGGTTGGTAAGTAGAAGCAAACCTGCCAAGTACACGCATGACTTGATGTATGCACGCTGGATGTACAGCTGCGGCATTTACCATATTTTTTATAACATTATCATGGAGACAACAATCATATCAAAATTGCAGCAAAACATGCTGAGTGATGTAAACGTGCTATCCATGGGCAAGTGGATGGCATGTTTCAATCAATCAGGCCTAGAGTGCACACTTGTCTTGAGATATGTTATGAGTTTTTTTTTTTTTTGCTTAAACATACATGAAAGTGATGAACTTTTTACTTCTGTCTCTTAGCTCCAAAAGATATAGAGTCATACTACCAGGAGATAGGCAGAGCTGGTCGAGATGGGTTGGTATTTTGAGCACATTTCTTAGTACATTAAATTTATCCCAGTGAGGCACACCTTTAAAATGTATTTACCAGTTAATTAAGAAAGTCAAAACACTCTCTTATAATGAATATGGTTTTAATTGTACTTTATCTTGCAGCCTTCCCAGCACCTGTCATGTTTTTTACAGTACTGCTGACTTTGCACTCAACCGGTAAGTTCTTTTTTGTTATTATTCTTTTGTTACATAATAATAATAACTTTATACATATACTTGGAATGAATAATTAACTACTAGACAAGTACAAATCCAGCCTCAAGAGTCCTCGTGGGCCCGAAGAGGATAAGTAAGTAAGTAAGTAGACAAGTACAAAGGGTTATTACAAAGTACAAGTACAAAGGGTTATTACAGAGTACAAGTACAAAGGGTTATTATCGATGTTTGCACATGACTCAGATGGGCCCAGTAATTTGACATGACCTTGCAGTTAGGGTATTGGAACTAGTGCATGCAAATTTTTCTATTTTGGGCAAATTTGGAACTCTGGGGAGACTGCGTGAATCTTAGGAAAGTGTTTTCGAGAAAGTTAGAGAACAAACTTTGAAAAACACACTTATTGATGTAGCAGATTTTTGAAGTAACCTCTCTTGGAATTTCATTCATTCATTCATGCATTCATCCATTGTTTCATTTTATAATGTTCTGGTACTTATAACCATGTACTTGATTTTGCAAGTTACAGTAATAGCTTGCTTCTCTTATTACCACCATGTTTGTGAACTGTTATTATTTACAGGCACTTGTTGAATGAAGTGTCAGCTCAATCCTTCAAGGACCATAAGCTGAAAATGCTGAACAAGCTTGAGCAGTACCTAACTACTACAGACTGTAGGAGAAGGTTGGTAAATTACAAATTCTGAAAAACTTTGATGCCAATTCATGTGATACACGTACATGTAGTTGTCAAAAGGTTTCACTTTGAAATTTTGATATGAAGGTCAGTGACAAAGTCTGGCCTCTGTATCACATTGTTAACCAGGAATGTAGCTAAGAGCCAGCTCTTAAGAGAACTTATCACTGGCTGAAATTTCAGGTGTACAAGCCAGAAAAAACGGCTGGACTTGTTAATGAGCCTACGAAGTTTTTTCTTAGCAAGACCCCTGGTTTACTTTGACAAGAGACTATCTAAGTGTATAAACAATTCTAAACTTTCTACCTCTTTGCATTTTTATCATTGCAAAATGGTTTAACTCGTTAACTCGCAAGAGTGTCAAAAAGTCTCAAATTTAAATTTTGTGAAATATTGAAAAACAAATGAAACCGTGCAAAAATACTGCCAATTATAGGTTTCATTTAAATGGTCACAGCATAGGATTTTGTCAACAGGCTCAAAAGCTAGAATTGCATTATATATCTCCATTATTGACTCTGGGAGGGAATGGGTTAATAATCTGTAGTTGTAATAAATTATCATTGTTGCAACTTGCGATCTGCAAATTGATTTATGGAGTGATAGAACTATGATATTCTCCAGGTGACTTAACACGGATAAAATTATTGTCTATGTTTACAGAACAATTCTGGCATACTTTGAGGACAGAGTTGACAAAAGCATTGGTGGAAAAGATGATTGCTGTGATATTTGTCGAAACAGGTCTGTATGAAAATTCATAGTAAGTCTAAGGTATATTTAACAACTCTTCACCGAAGTGGAGGTGGGTAGTGGTGGATATTTACCGAGCGGCGAGGTAAATATCCACCACTACCCACCTACACTGAGGTGAATAGTTGTTTTAGTATATACTGAAACAGTGAGATAATATAACGAAAATGATGCTTTTTAACTCATTTATTCCTGTCAACGATTACAGTTTTCGTGTGCAAATTGCTGGGAGGTGAATAGCACTTGCTATTCCGAGTTTCAGTAGCCAATCAGAGTGCGCCAACAATGCTATCCACTGTTTCAGTATATACTAAAATAAGTTATTAGTGTCTTGTTATTGGCTTTTAATTAGTAGTAGACCAGTAAAACTGTTATTGTAAGTATATTATTTATTTTATGAATGTTGTTTAATGAGGACAAGGGGCACCATTTTTAGTATCACTTTGGCAAAAAATATATGAATGGATATCTAAAAACAATGCTCTAGGTTTGTTGACAATATGACCACTATGCAATGCAATGACAGTGCAATGAAACTTTCAGTAAGTGTCTTTGCCTATGGATGGCCTGGATGGAAATAGATTGCAACTAGAAAAAAAAATGACCGATTTGTTCAAGTTATTCCCTTGTGTCTCAGGAAAAATCACACAGAATCTTCATCCATGGTGAAAGTTGAACTTCCAGACAATAGAGAGATGCCATTGTATAACTAAAAATTAGCTGAACAAGTGGCCCAGTTGTTTGGAATGTTGCATGAGGGAGGAATTGGAAAGGAATAAGGCACTTAATCCATTTGCCAGTCTGTTTCTTGAAGCTTCACTACTTATGTGTGATGCCACACAAGAAGCTGTTCATCGATTGAACTGGTGGCATCTTTAACCCACTCGCCATACCAGTTGCACAGTTGTTTGGAATCTTGCATGAGGGAGGAATTGGAAAGGAATAGGCACTTATTTATTCCAGAAGTGTGGCGTAATACCTTTGCCAGTCTGTTTCTTGAAGCTTCACCACTGATATGCGATACCAAACAAGAAACTCGTACATCAATTGAACTTGTGTCGTCTTTAACCCACTCGCCATACAAACGCAAAGTTGAATAAAACCCAAACCTGCTGGAATTAAAATCCCAAAGCAATAGGCATGAACACAATATCTAATGGTCCTATTCATCCACAAATGCCTTACATGACCTTCAAAACTTGCACGCTGTATTAAATTGCTGAAGGCAATCCTTGACTCATCGACTATGCCACAAGTAACAAGTTGTAAGCTTGCTGGCTAAACACTGAGCTACAGTAGGCTTGTGGTGATATTGACCTTATCAAGTTACTTAATTTATAGTTTCTGGTGTTGTACCTGATGATGGCAGATTACAACTTAACACAATTGTTATCCTACTGTTAGTAACACTCACTAATATCTTTTATAGGGCTCTTAACCCACATGTGAAGGATGACAAGAGAGATTTTACAAAAGAATCTAAACTGCTTTTGAATTCTATAATGGTATGTGATTATAAGCATTTAACTAGCCATGTATTTTAAGCAATGTTGAAACAATGTTAACTCATTATTGCAGCTCATTTACATAGGCTCAGAAATTGTGCTTAAACCACAATAATTATGTTTCTCTACTTTGCCAAACTAATAAAAAAAGATTAAAACAACTAATGTCCTTGCAAAGCAAGGTTTATAAATTTGTCTCACATGGATCGCTTTTGGGTGGTGGAATCTCAGGTTGCCTTTACATATATATTGGGTTGGTGTCCTGCAGTTGCCTTGCAACAAAACTGCGACAAAGCTCCAATCCGCGGTAGGTAAAAAGATGGCGAGTGGTACATTTACCCATAATTCTTAGCGCACAAAAATCTTAACAACGTTCATAAAAATGTAACGAAAAGTTATAAAATCTTCAAACCTAGTTTACACATTGTCCTTAGTACTGGAACAAATATTGTAAAAATTTGGCTTTCTTTGTGCCTTATGTGCTGTGTTAGGTCCGCAAGGTATTGTGGTAAAATGAACAGCCGCCATCTTTTTTCCTATGGTGGATTGACGTCATCTAGTGTGACAAGCGACTGGGAACGAGAATGTCTCAACTTCAAATTTCGGGGCCATTGTGGCCATGCAACCCAACCTTTCCAGTTAAACCAAAAATTCTATCTCTCCCTCCCCTGTCGCTAACATTTTGCCGTGCACCCTCCCCCCAGCTTCACAAGGTTCTGCGAGATACATATTTCTAGTTTTTTTTTACATGGTGTAATTGAACACAACAGAATGGGTCTGAAATGTTAATTTTGAATTTTTATGACATTTTATGTGTACAGCACATGCTGTTTTCCTTATTAGTTGGCAGGGAATGGAAGGTTTGGTATATCAGTTCCCATCCTGATGCTGAGAGGTTCAGTAAGTAATCAGTTTGTGATTAGATCCCCAAGGGGGACTCCTATATCACACGGGTGATGGTCGTACCTTTTAGAGGTAAAAATTCATGATTTGGTGCCACTAAAAGTGATGTTAAACGGGACGATTTGCAACAACGATTTTTAGCGCAACCTGGGTGCACATACGATTTTCTTCGCAACTTTTCTTTGCGAGTTTTTTTATTTAGCTTCAAGAAACTTGCCACGCAAAAACACAAATTTTGCTCATGTTGTTTCATGTAACATACCTGTTTTAATTTTGTTGCGCTAAAAATCGTCGTTGCAAATCGTCCCGTGTAACATCACCTTAAGAGTGATTGGCCGAATTCATATTAGAGACGGAAAACCGTCTTGGACGGGAAACTCGTCTACAGACGGAAAACTCGTCTGATATGAATCCGGTGAAGGACGAATTTTTCCCGTCTCAAATTTATCCGTCTATTTTTCCGTCCAAACCGACGGAAAAATAAGACAGGAAACTCGTCTTAGACGGAAAACTGTCTTAAATTCATATTAGATGCGAAAATCCAACGACTTTTTTGCGCTGTGCGCTTGCATGCACTAGGAAAAGACGGGAACTAGAAAGACAGCAACTGTTTCTGGGTAAAAAAAAAATGGCGCCCAAGAAGAAGGTCACTGAGAAGCAGTCTCATGAAGACAATTTACCCGGGATTTACCGTCCTTAAATTCATATCAGACGGTATTCTGTCTGTTGGAATTCCGTCATTGAATGGAAAATGACCAATCTCAGAGTTATTCAGATGGAAAACACTTATTTCCATACCTCAAGACTGCCCTTTTGAGCCCACGGTGCACCCCCACCCCAAAACATGTTTTCAGGTATGTACTTGGTGTATCCCTTATTATTTTGTATTTAAACACTTAGTTTTTATTTCAGTAGAAAAAGAAGATAAAAACAGCATAATTGGGAATCGAACCCGGGCCGTATGATTTACTCCATACACACTATCCACTACACCACCGAGGACTAGCTGCCGGAAATTGTAATTTTTAAGGGATATAAGATAATATGCTGCTAGCCCAGACCATATATAAGAACTAAACCTTTCGATACACTGAAAATACTGGAATCAGTGCTTAAACCTAAATATTAAAATCAGTGCTTCAACCCTAGATACTGTAATCCGACCCTAAATTACACTGCAATATATCTAAATACATTACAATAAGGGATACATGAAGTACCATACATTATGATCAGGGATACACCAAGTACCTAGGTGTTTTCACTGCCAGCGACTGCTGACCGGAAGAAGGTCCTTTCATAGTATGGAAACAAGGCACTACCTATTCAGGTACCTTTTAGGGTAGAACAATATGCCGACAGAAACAACTTTGCAGAAAGAATTTGTACGTCTTAGGGGTAAAAATTAATGTGAGCCACGCCCACAAAACAGGTTTCTGGTATTTTTTATGAATTCCTTTCAAAATTTCCAATGATCGCCCCCTATCAATTTTATTTTTCATCCCTGGACCTCGGTGTGATTTCTTTTTTTATTTTCCGAAGCCTCGGAGCCAACTAAGAATTTTCAATATATCAAAATAGGCCTATTGTCATCATGTGGTGACCCGCTGCACATGTGTACTTATGCTCTAGTCCTTTATGGTCAATTTTGTAAGATGATCAGTTACACAAAATATTTCCTAGTGTAACATCCGCTCTTCAGGTAGCCATTTTAAGACAATTACCCCTCGGTCACATTCGCGCTAGAACCTTGCTTGCTTGACCAATTTTTCTTTACCTAGCAAGTTCCTAGCTCGTTACAGGTGTGACAGACCAAGTGCGGCACTGCTTGCTTGCTTGAAAAAGATGGCGGAGTAGCTAAATCTTCAAAAGATCCGCAGCTAAGCTTAAGAGCACTCTGAAGTGCTCTTGAGTTGTGCTTGGTAAACAAATTTAATTGGTTTTGTTCGAATTGACCAATAAGGAAGCAGTGTTTTTGACAAAGTCTTGACCTTTGTGGTTGACTAGAAGTTTCAGTCGTATTCTGAGCGTCATGCGTGAGTTTTGGCTTTTGTTTTCGTAGAGAAAGAGTTTTTCACCTTGTATTTGAAAATGTCAAGAACGCCGTCGCCTTATTGCCAATCGGGCTTAGCGAACTCCAATTTTTACTAATTATACAGGTACTTATCCACCGCCGCCGGTGGCGCATGCCACGTTTTCTCGACCATTCGTTGAAGGTTTTGCTCCGAGCTGTTCTATGCATCCCGCTATGGCTACTGTTCCACGTACAGTTTCATCCAAAGCCGAGAAAAGTGACAAAAGTGCACTTTCCCCGTTAGTTGAAACAAGTGAAGTGAATACGTCGTACAGATTCCAGGCAAGAGATTTATATTCACAAGGCGAAGAAGGAAGGCCAGTCTTCTCCTTCGACGTATAGCCCTGAATCTTCTTAGACATGAATGCAATTGATGTAACATAAAATCGAAACTAAAAGCACCAGACGGACATCCATTGCATTTAACAGGCAACTCAAGCAAGCGGTGGATTTACAATGTGACCACGATGCACTTGCTTAGTTGCTTTAGTTTCAAGCACTTGCTCCGGCTTGCTTGACTGCGATCTCAAGCGCGAATATGACCGAGCGGTTATTGTCTTGAAATGGCTATCTGAAGAGGGGATGCATTATGGTACATTTTACAGTGCCTTAATTTTTTGCAATAGCAAATGTGCATTGAACAGGAGCTGCCGGGGGGAAACAGAAGGTAAGGTATGGGTAGTGGGAATTGCATGCCCTCTCCCCCCTCCTCCCCCCCCCCCCCCCCAAAGAAAAAAAAGTTTTCAGTGTGCATATAAGAAGTGTCTATGTTGCAGGTAAAATCTGTCCTCAGGTTGATTCATTATTCAATCTAGGTTAAATGTGTATCCAGTATTCAATCTAGGTTAGCTAACCCTAACCCTAACACAAAGCTAACTGTAACCCCTGGCACAAAGACACATGTAGCCTGTGTTGTGGCGGTTATACAATGTAGCTTGGTGGTAGAGTTAGCTACCTGCTCCCGTACGGCCTCGTGTCTCAAGCGGTAGAGCGACGGAAGATCTAATCCGGAGGTCGAGGGTTCGAATCCCACCGAGGTCAAAGATTTTTTTCTTTCCCTCGTGTGGTCCCTCATTTCCTTACTAGGGCTAACGCTCAGTACAGGGAAATATATGGGTTGACTTTAGCACTATAATTTACACACAGAGTTAATTCTCTGATTCCTTGTTTGTAGAGTTAGCTTGGGTAAGCTTTGTATTAGTGTTAGCTTTATGCTTTGGTATAGGTTATCTTACCTAGATTGAATAGTGGGTTCGCATTCAACCTAATTGATTTGACTGATTTAGCCTGAGACAGGATTTACCTACATCTTTGAAATACAGGTCAAAGCCTGCCATGCTTACCCAGTTTTCATATTTATTTATAATATTGCACTTTTTAGAACAGTCAGAAAGTGCCAACATGGCTGACACAGAAGAAAGAGTTTGGTGCTGGCAAGTGAGTAAACATAACTACATAGTAATGTAATAGAGCAGTTTTCAATTGAGTGTCGAAAGTAATCACACGATTGCTTTGGTTTTGCATTGCTACGCTTTGTGATTGGCTAAAAAATCTCGCGCGGCTTTCTCGACCAATCAGAAGTAAAACCAAAACCAATCGTGACTTGCTCGCACGCGTTTTCCCGCGCTTGGCGCCGCCGACATGTAATTGCTTCGAGCTCTGATTGGTTCATTGGATTGTTTACAACTGCTGTGATTGGTCAGAGTAATTACTTTGGTTTTGGTTTTACGACACTCAAATGAAAACTGCTCTAAAAGTCTAATAAATACAGTCGAAGCTCCCGTAAGTAGACACCCTCAGGTAGCAGAAAAAGTGTCCTTAGTGATTCCCTAGAAATAAAAGTTGACATAAGATTTTCTTTAAACTTTCCCTGATTGTTTCCCACAATATAGTGATCCACGAGCGATGGCTACGTATGCTTTTTTCGTGATAACTTTTTTTCTGACATGATTTTTTTTAAGTTTTAAAGCACAAAGCGGAGGGCTAAAAGAATGAAATTATGCAAAAAAGGTAGGTCACCAAGCTCGTTTGGGAGAAAACCACCGCTATTTCCTGAGGGAAACCTTATTGCTTCGGAGTGCGCGCGCTCGTGCACGTGCAAATGATGCAAGATATTATGCGCAGTAGTGATGCGCAATGCAATACTAGAGAATCACCTCAACTGGAGCTGGCGGCTTACGGGAATGATTGTTGTAAGAGAGAATTCAAATGGGGTTTTCTCAAGGCGGCCGTAAGTAGAGATGTCTGCTTAAGAGAGTGTCAACTCTTGAGGGAGCTTTGACTGTGTGGTTTTTATTGGAAAAGGCATGTTTTAAATCATTTTGCTCTTTTTTTCTGAAAATAACACCCAATTAACTTCAATTTCCATTTTAATATTTTTCTTTTCAGTTTTCACTCAGACAAATGGTGGAAGAGTTTTGGTAAGCATTCCATTCTAGCATACCGGTATTTGTTTCAATTCAATAACTGGTATTGCAATGTTTCCATTCGAATTGAAATACAAGGAACAGTTGTTTTGTTCGTACTGGGTGTATAAATTGCTGCTATATATTGTGTGGTCTCCTGCTTAACCTTTAACCAATTGTCATTTTTGTTTTGGCGAGTCATGCTAAAAGATATGCTGATGATTAGTCTTACAACAACAACAATCTTTTTAGAAATGTTTCTTTTCTTTCTTGTTTCTTTGATGAAAAATTTTGCAGGTCGTCAACTCTTGAATCTTGGTTTTCTTCAAGAAAAAACAAATCCAGGTGGATTTGGCTCTCTTACAGCTCTTTCAGGTAAAATGACCAAGATGCCTTTCTTTTATGTCACAACTAAAGGCCCAGACACACAGTACAACTTTTTTTGCAATGTTGCATCGTGTGACACCCCTACAAAAATCTTGCTGTGTGCAACGGTGCAAGAAAAGTCGCGCCGTATGTCCAGATCTTAACTCTCTAAATTGTCCAAGATTTTGTTTTTCTCTTGAACAAAGGAGAACCTTCTTTTAGGCAATTACAAAAGTTTTAATGTGTCATAGACTAAATATAACTAACAAATTTAATGACTACTGCCCCCTCACCCCACCAACAGCCGCACAATCATGGCTAAAATATTCCTGTTTGTCTGTTTCAATAGGAAAAGGTGAGAAATGGCTGACAAATGCTACATGGGATGAGTCTGTTAAGATGGAATTGACACCAAACCAGGTTGGTCCTCTTAATTCAGTTGTCCCCTGAAAGCCAAGCTTTGTATGGGTGTGCCACTCTGAAGGGTTTGGTTTTTTGTCTGTTTTGGTCTGAAATAGATTAGGTACAAACCGATGAACATGCATATACAAAGATCAGATTTATACATATAAACCCAAAAAGCCTCAAATGGGCATTGAAATTAAAAAATGCTCCAGGTACATTATGCATTCCACATATATTATGCTCTCCACGTGTATTATACATTCCATGCGTTATTAGGCATCGTGCAATTCATATGTATTATGTGATCCACATGCATTATGCACTTTACAGATTATGCAATCCACAAAGTCATGCATAATGCAGCACATGCATTATGCAAACAAAAACTGAAAACGTGATCCGTTTACAGTGCTCCTTGACAGCACCACTTTGTCAAAAACAACACCACTAGCGCCTTTAAAAAGTTGATTTATTCTTTTTTGTTTATGTACAGGATCTTTTGTCAGCAGAAAAGCAATCTCAACCAACAGTTAAGTATGTACTGTACACTTCCTATTAAATATAGTGTGACAAATGAAGACTCGAAAAGATGTTATTTTTGAGCTCTCACAAAATAATAGCTTCCTATTAAATATATAAATAATTTCTGGATTGATTAGTGTATGTTGTTATGACTTCTGTTTCCTTTGGTTTTGTCCTTGTTAAGCCTTTACGTTAACAAGAAAATCGAGCAACATGAACATTCTAGGAAATCAGAGCAAATATTGTTGGTTTGGTTGTTCATGTTTTTGTGTTGTTGTTGTTGTTTTTTAAAAACATAATCGTTCAACATACTAGAACCTGAGCGCAGATGTCCAGAAGGAAAAAGGAAATGAAATATGTTTGCGCTCTGGCTACCTGCAACCCTTGATCTAGCCCGCAAGCAAGCTGTTGGGCTCGGGGCGGGGGCTGGCGGAAGGAGAGTGGTAGGGGATACGGGGAGGGGAGATGGAGCATAGTTAGGTTACCATCTGCTGCATGTTTTAGCTTACTCTTTGTGGAAGGCGCAGCAAAAGGAAGAGTGAATGGGGAATCGAGCGGTAAATCTGAAGAAAGAGTGGTGAACGCCTTCTGCCCTGTCACCCAGACTAGCTTTTGCTTCATGTCCTGAACGGCTTGTTGCGTTACTTGCACTGTCTGTAAATGACGACATTTGTTGTCTTTGTAATTTCTAAGGATCCTCAGACTCATTTGTATTTATGAATTTGTTTTCAGAATCCACGTGCCTGTTGTTGACTTCGCCGCCTCTCCAATGTGGCATCAAAATCGTGGAGCTGCTCAGGTTTCCATGCCGCCAGTGATGCAAGAGAAGCCGGTTATTGACGAAAAGGAGCTTGAACTTCAAGTTAGGAATTCATTTAGTTTATCTGTTGACAATGTTAAGGAACTACCAAATATGAAAGCGAATTGTTCTAGCATTATTTCCATCTGGTTTTCCTTGCAGTTTTCTTGTGCATTGGGACTTTCAGTTTTAACTTTTTATCTCATAACAGGGCAATTTAGGTAATTTTGTAAAAAAAAAACACTCCTCCGGCAGTATAACAGCTTTAACACTTTTCCGGCTGAAATATCGTTTTTTCATTATTATGGCCCGGAGCTTGCTTTAAGCTTACGTTATTATCTTGAAATTGGAAGAAACCATGACTAAAAGTGATAGAAGCAAAGAAATATGAACTAAACAGACAAAATAACGGCTAGAAAAGTCAAAATTTCACAAGAATGGCAAGTTTGATTTATTGACCGCCTGTCAATAAATTAAATTTTATGAACTGTAATCCACTTCAATCCTTGCAATCCTGCACTTTATCTCCAAACTATTTCTTTTGTTTTGCTCTATAGAAACTTTTTGTGCAATTTAGTTGTATATTTGGTGGCATTTGGCGATATAACGTAGAAATAAGATAAGCAAAACTTTGCTATTTCGGTGGGACAGTGTGCCTTTAAGCGGTTGGACCCAAGTGTAGGACGGGAAAGGAAGGAGACCATCTCAACTGAGTGTAGAAGCGTATTTTAACGACTCAAATTTAAGAGGGAAGAGAGTAAAGGCACATTTCTTCAGTCCACATCCAACTCAGTTATAGTAATCCCCGGATGCCAAATGCGGGAAAACATGTAAACATTGCCAAGTGCAGTGGAAGTTTTACACTCCAAATGTTCATCATGTCACGTCACCTTAAACCTATCAGGGTAGTTTGCGAAACTGATTTTTTTATTTACAAGTGTAATGTTTTTCAGGGTTCTTTGTACTCCACTCTGATGAGACTAAGAACAGAACTATCTCACTCACTGGACTGTCCGCCTTACATGATCGCTACAAACAAGATTCTTCTGGACATTGCTAAACACAGGTATATTTAACAACTATTCACCTAAGTGGAGGTGGCTAGTGATGGATATATACCGAGCCGCGACTGAAGCAGCGAGGTAAATATCCCCCACTGGCCACCGACACTGAGGTGAATAGTTGTTTTAGTGTATACTAAAACAGTAAGATAATATAGCACGAAAATGATGATTTTGAACTCATTTATTCCTGTCAACGGTTACAATTTTCGCACGCAAATTGCTTGGAGGTGAATAGCGCTTGCTATCCCGAGTTTCAGTTTTTTTATCCCCTGGATAAATAAAAATAAAAATAAAATAAAAGTAGCCAATCAGAGCGCGTCAACAATGCTATCCACTGTTTTAGTATATACTAAAACATTATATAAACTTCAGTGAAATACAAGGATTTCTTACACCGCGGAAAAAATCATATCTCGACACATGTGAAGATTTCAATTTTATCTTCATTGTGAAAAGTGAAGATATGAATATATACATACAGCTACCATATTTGCCATTATTAAATGTCAAACGAGCTAAAAAGGGTTGGTCTACAATCGAAACATCTTCGGATGTTCTTCGGAAATCTCCGTTGGTTGTATTCGAACTTGAACAAGAAGAGTATGGAAAACTTATTAATTTTTCACGATTCATTGCAATTTAAGAAAACGTCATGAGAAAACGTGTCAGTCGAGTATGGTATCAAACATTGCTTGATTGGTCATCAATTTGAAGTTTGACTGTCCGTTACGCGAACTTTCGTGTTGATAATATTATTAAATCTTTTTATAACTCATTTTAAAGCATGTCTGTAAGGTAAACTTATTTCCTCTCGACAGTTGGGTGAGCAAAGGTTTGTCAAACGCACATTCAAAGCCTGGTTTTGCATTGCTACGCTTTGTGATTGGCCAGAAAAATCTCGCGCTACTTTCTCAACCAATCATAAGTTAAAACAAAACCAATCGTAACTTGCTTGCACGCGTTTTCCCGCGCTTGGCGCCTGCTGCATGTATAAACCATGAGTTCCGATTGGTTCATTGGATTGTCAGTGTCTGTTGTGATTGGCCAGAGTATTAAGTTGGTTTTGGTTTTACAGCACTCGATCAGTTAAAAACTGATCTATATTGACAGCAATCAGAGCATCCTTAACAAGCTGTGATTTTCCTACAGACCATCCAGTATCCACACACTTTTGAAAGTGGATGGTGTTTCTGAGAGACAGTGTGAAAGGTTTGGAGAACAACTTGTAAACTGTGTAGCGACTTTCTGTAAGGAAAATAATCTTGAGGCCAACAAGTTTAACGAGGACCAAACTGATTCAGGGAGTCCAACAACAACACAGGTAGTCTTTAGTTTATTTTGCGTGCTTTGTGATTTTCTCTCTGTCATTAACCCCGTTCACTCCAAGAGTCTGTTATGGAGACATGTAATGTGGTTCTAACTTTTGAGTCTGTGGACGAAATCCCATGGTGTGACTATTCAAATGAAACCTCTTTAGCAGTATTTTTGCATGGTACCGTTTGTTTTTCAATATTTTACAAAATGATTTGGTATTTTTTCTTTAATTTTGATTTTTTGGCACCCTTGGAGTGAAAGGGTTGAAACCATGGATCAGAAAGTAAAGGCCCGTTTACACATGCGATTTTTGATGCGATTTTTGTCGCGCAATCCAGTGCAACTTTTGTCGCAAGTGTAAACTAGCGGCGATTTCCTGTGCAATTCGGGTGCGACATTTAAGTTTGATTTGCTATGATTTCCGAAAAATCGCGCCCAAGTTGCATCAGGTTTCGAACGTGTTCGAAACCTCTGCGACATCGCGCGACAAATCTCCCCCAAATCGCACTGAAATCGCCGCTCGTTTACACATGCGATTTGAAGATGCAACTTGCGTGCGACAAAAATTGCATCGACAAGTGCGACAAAAATTGCACAAAAAATCACCTGTGTAAACGGGCCTTAACTGACGTAACTCACTTGTGAGTTGTAGCTGTTCATATCTTAGTTTGAATTGGTACAGCATTTGCACAGGTATCGTAAAGGTCACAGACAACTCCAAGTCCTGCTGAAGCCCTAGAATTCTTCCTGTGACAGTCACTTGTTATCTCAAAAGATGCGTAGTTATAAATTGCACTATTGAGAGTCACAACATATATTTCAGATATTTATCAATAGGCTCAAGCTCTATGAAAATGAAAATCCCTTGCAATGCCATTGCAGATACGTATGTGTAGATACTATATACAATTGTAACTACACAATGCAAATATAGTTGCCTCTTTTCAGTGTATAAAGATATCAGCTAAGTCTTGAGTTTCATGCTGTTTTCACACTGTATTAGACTGTATTCCAATATAACAGTTAAGTAAAAAAGAACCTGTTTAAGAACCTAAATAGCCCAATTTCCCAGTAAAGGATATATATGAACCTTTTGAGATTAAATTTGAAAAATGTTGGTTCTTATATGCGGGTTTCCTGTAGCTCTAACACCTTATTAGTTTAAGTTGAGTCCATCTATGACCTTCCATGGATTGGGATGGATGCTCTACCATAATCTGCATAATCTGCGATCAGGCCTTTTTTTGCTTTATTTATGTTTTTCGGGGAAGGGGAGTCTGATGGCAAACTAGCTCCACCCCTGAGTTATTGGAGATTTGTTACATTCAAGGTCACGAAACTAGGTTTATTTGTGTCCTGACAAGTAGCCACAAGTTGAAATGTCATGGTTTGTACTTTGTACTCGTTTTCTGTTCGTCTATTTATTTTATTTTATCAAAGTAAACATTTTAATTTTAGCTATTACTTACTCCTTGAGATGCTTAGATCTGCAGACGAACATCTCACTTCTGCTGCATTTTTCACTATCAACAGTAATGTTGTATATTTACTTGTTTTCCTTATTTTATTTGTTTGAACCCAGCGTTTTATCAAGATGATATGGTGTTTATTTTTTTTTAAGTTTTTTTTTTGTTCTCTTGCCACAGAAATACGTAGCAGAAACTGTAGGAACTCTACGACGAGAACTGAGTCAAACCGTGATAACCACATATAATCTGTTTCACGAAAAACAGTTGAGCATTGTGAGTAATTCTTAGAAACATTTATTTGTTGTTAACAAATAGCAAGGAAAGACTGAAAAATATTCAGGCTTGTATAGAATTTAAGCTCACGACCATGCATGTTATGCTGGTACATAGCTTTTTTCCGACTAGGCTGAAAAGATCCCTTATTACCTTATTTGCACATATTTATTTTTCATTAATTTTTGCACTTTGCACTGGAATTTGCTAGATGTCCTTATAGGATTTTGCAAATAAATTATGCAGATGTAGATTCCCCCACCGGTACCCCCTGCGTACACACGTCTCATATTTAATTTGCTTCCAAATGGGAGACGACTGCACACAGGTTACATACTACGTTCGATCCTCTACATTTGACGGAGAGGAAACTATCCTAGACGTTGATATAAGAGCCTATAATTGGAATGATACTTTGCTCCAGAGGCGATCGCCAATACTACTCTGTTACACGTAATCAAAGAATTGCGTGTTTTGAACAAAGCGAGCTGGAACTTGTGAGAGCGAAGAATTTTGAATATTTTTGTCAGTTTCTACTCCTGATGCCACAAGACATCATCTTTTTAGGTGGTGAGGCGGCTGCATAAAGAGACCATCGGTCTTTTTGTAAAACAGTGGGTCCTGTCCGAGTGCAAAAAATAACTTACTTGGACGAGCAATATAAGCATTATCTTAGTTGTTGGGATTTCTTTGCTATTCTATTCCGTGCTTCATATTACTAGGTCTTACTAGTTTCATATCGTACTTCCTTTTTTTTGGAAAAACTTACTGTACCTTTCTATTTTTTTTTATACAACTTGTTTGTAGAAAGAAGTAGCTAAATCGAGGAACATGGTTGAAGGAACAATTTTTGGCCACCTTGCTGATGCACTGAAAGCTGGGTATCCTGTGGATTACAAGAGAGGTGCTCGAGATTTCTATCGCGTGATAGTTGATGAGGGCGAAGACCGAATCAACTATCACGCGTAGAAATCAAGAACGAATAATCTAATTGTTTTAGTATGAATCAACTAGACGTTCAAAAATTGACAACAAGACAGGCTCGCGTTTTTATTGAATATGATGATTTAAATAACAACCGAAGACTGCACACTGCACACAGTATTCGTGATAAAACACTAGTAGATTTATACTAAAACTTGTAAATATCAGGGAAAGTAAATCGGGAAATAAATAGTCGGGGGGGGGGGGGGGTACAGTCCGGCCTCCGTCTTTCTTCCCCCCATTTACACTTACCACCGGTGCAATTCAAGTGAAAGATTTCCAGCAGTTCTTTACTGCAGTGATGTTTATAATACTGCATAAGGTCGTTTTAACTTATGAGTCTGGATGAATATATAGTGTGTCCTGGGATTTCTCAGTGTTGACTTTTGATTTTAGCCGGCTAGCTATTGTATTGTCTTTCAGTTGGAATCTGCTAATCGTTTCAGCTGATGTGTGTTTATTTTACATTTTGTGCAGCTGGACTCACCGAGGAAATACAAGAGTTAGTGACGAAGACAATCAGATCGCCTCCAATCAATTCAGGTAATGAATGCAGCTTTGCTTTGTTCGTGTTAAAACCTTCACAAGATAAATATCGAGTGCCTTCAGAAGACCTTCTTCACACTAAGGTCATCAAAAAAGTACTGAAACGAGTGAGAATGTGACGAGTGGTACTGGGGAGAGAGTTGTGAAGGGGTTGTTTGCGAGAGAGCAACAATTATGCGTGTTTGCGATAGACTTGCGTCTTGTGGTAAATGGTAAGAGTACTTAGTTTTCTCAAGTACCAATAACTGAATAAACGTCAACAGTTATACATTCTCTTTCCTTCAGAAGTGAGCAAGTTATCAGTGATAAAAGACTGCTTGCCTGCCCACGTTTCATATGGTCACATCAGAATGGTCATCGCCATCTTGGAGTTGTCGTGTGGGGCCTCCACTCTCAGCGCCCCAGCCGAGCCCCGGAAATCCGTCACGTCCTGTGCCTCTGCTGTGAAGGCCCCCAGTAAACCCAGACCCACTCCGTCTCAAGATACTGCAGCGAGAAAGCTCCCTGGTTGGTTGTCTGGAAAACCCGGGGGAAAGAGAAAGAATCCCTTTTGAAGTTGAAAGATGAATGTATTTATTTATTTGAAGGATTCTTGTTTCAGTTCATCTAACTGTTTAATGGCGAATCTCACAAATTTCTTCAAAATTACAGAAATTCTTCTTTTTCTTATAATCTTCCGTTTTTTAGAGGTGCTGAAGCAGAGTTTTCTTGGTTCGCGTCCCCTAGAATATACGAAGAATTCTAAGCTGCCTTTGTTGATCAATAGTGAAGTGGGGCGGCGCTTTCTCAATAACTCAAACATCGTCACGATGGAAAGTGACAGTCTATCAGAGTAAAGACAGATAAACGCATAAATATTTTTGGAAATAAATTGCAATTAAAATGAAAGTTTGTTTGTCTTTGTTCTGTACATGTTCTTTGCAGTGTCTAGTTTTGGGAGAAAACTCCGACTCGACGGAAAATGGTTAAGGGGGGAGTCTACCTGAATGCCATGTTTTCGCCACTTAACATGGCTTTAATGGAAATATCTCGTTCACGTTTCAAGCAATCCAAAAAGCCTTCTTTCCTCCCTCCCTCCCTCCCTCCCTTCCTTCCTAACTTCCTTCCTTTCATCCACTAAGGTCATCGGGTATCTTGCCTGTAGCTATGTGCCTCCACATTGCATGTATTTTTTTTTCTTAAAATCAGTGCTTGCTCCAGTTTCAGAAGATTCGAAGGCCATAAATAAATCCCGATTTTAACAAAAAAGGCAAATTTAAGTAATACCTTTAGGATTGGAAGAAATGTGGTAGCAAAGATAATTCACGCGTTTATTTAACTGTTTGACTGATCAGTCAACAATAGTCTGTTAAGGACTTTCCTCGGCCACCCACTGAACATAACTAACTTTGTGATCAGCATCACCAGTGATCATTCATCTACATCTACATAATTTATTTGCAAAATCCTATAAGGACATCTAGCATACACCACTTCTTTCACTCCTGGCTTCAAACCATTTACTCGCAGCATTTTTTGTTTTTATTTACGTTTTTACCGTAAAAATACAAAAATTATGACGATGTTTCGATGTATCTGGCATCATTATTATCAAGTGGAGAGTGAATACATGCAAATGAATGAAAACAGTTAATTTTACCGCAATATAACTTTTATTCAATTACCAACGGCCATCCACTACCGATAAACTTGATGAGTCTCCAACATTTACTGGTGGTTGGGGACAGGGGAGCGAGTACCCGGAAGTCTTTGAATGCGGGGAAAGAGAGCCTGGCGGGAAGCGCTGGAAATAGGAGAATTTTTTTACTTCATTGTATTAAATTTTGTACAACCACAAAAGGCGCAGAGGTGGGAACCATAAAGGAAGGAACGGGAATTACCCCATGGGAAGAATTAAAGGACCTCTGTCCCCTGCCCCCCTTCCCCCCCTCCCTCACTGTGTCCAGTCTTCTGATTAGGATGTTTGGACGGCCGGGAGACAAATTTCATGAACAAGGATAAGTTCCCAGTTCTGCCGTTCTATCCTTTTATCCTTGCTGTTAAAGTGGCGTTGTCCACGGCAGCAATATTCCATGCCTGTTCAAGCGAAATAAATATTAAAAGTAAATATTACTAAAGAAGCAAAGGACCGCGAACGAAAAATAGAGATACATCAAAGTATAGAGCAAGGCTGATACTACATAGAACATTTAACGCGACAACGAATAGCCTGGATCGGATGTTTCTAATGCGTGGCGTGTTGCATGAACTGACTCGAACTAAATTCGCGGGAAATGATGAACCAATGAGATACCACGATCGTAATCGAAAGCGTGGCTAAGGTTTACCCAGCATCCTTCACTGTCATAGCGGAGAAGTAAAATGGCGTCTTTGAGAACATTTGGTTCGATTGGAACAGTTGTAGGCCAATTTCAGTATCCACATGGAATAGCAGTTAGCAGTACCGGCGAAGTAGCTGTTGTAGATACGTGTAATCACCGTGTCCAGGTATTTAACAGCGATGGCGAATTTCAGAGAGCGTTTGGAAGCCAGGGAGTCGAAGACGGCATGAATTTTCCTGATGGAGCAACGTACGACAAACAAGATAACATCGTGTTGGCCGATTCTGATAACCACAGAATGTCAGTGTACTCATCAGCCGGTGAGTTTATACGAAATTTCGGCAACGAAAACCTGAAAAATCCCTGGGGCGTTTGTACGACAAGCGATGGCAACATCGCGGTTTGCAGTGGCGGTGAGAAGAGAGAAGTCCAAGTTTATTCTCCCGAGGGTGCATTAGTCATGGCGTTTAGCGATCCTTCTACGAGCAACCGACCTTCGTACGTCGCTAACAGTCACGACAAGTATTTTGTGTCATACACTGACGATCAGTGTGTGAAAGCGTTCGACAATCAGGGACACGTTCTCTTTAAGATCGGTGAAGCGGGCTTCGCCGACGCGCAATTCAACAGACCTCGTGGAGTGGCAGTGGACAAACACGGCCAGTTGTTGGTTTGCGATGGTTGGAATAATCGAATACAAGTATTCAACTTGGAAGGCAAGTTTCTATCGAAGTTTGGAGGTCGTGGACAAGGTCTAGGACAGTTAACTTTCCCCGTCGACCTTGCGATCGCCCCAGATGGACGGCTTTTTGTCAGCGAACTGAAGGGACATCGTGTTCAGGTTTTTGAAGGATTAGAAAACCATGCTTAAGAATATATGATAGCTAGTATTTTTGCCAAAGAATTGATCGCAGACATTCGAAAACTGGCCTTTCTTGTACATTCTTACACAAGAAGCGTGAACTAAACCCCTATTTGGGTTTTTTTTTAATTTGATAATATATTTGGTGTTAGTTTGATTTTCAAAGCTTAAGTCTTATTATTGTATTAAATTGCAATGTAGGAGTTTGGCACAAAGTTGTTACTCTTTAAACAGTGTGGTTTAAATTTTCATAACGAGCCAGTATTATGCATATTTAGTATTCTGTATTATCTTTGTAACTGGCCTTAACAGACCTTTGTCATTGTTGTTTTAATTTAGAAAATATTTAATCACATTTACTGGGCACTCTGTAAGCTCTCCGTAATTAATCTTTGCCCCGTACAAATGTAGACATTCCAACCCTTCCGACATCAAATATATGGAGACTAGCCTTACCTTAACATTGGCACGCCATCGTTATAAGCCTTACCTTAACGTTGGCATGTCATCGATATAAGCCTTACCTTAACATTGGCATGTCATTGTTGTAAGCCTTACCTTAACATTGGCATGCCATCGTTATATTATGCTTTTAGCCAGAAATTTCATTTTGGTCGACCTGGTTGCATTAAACCCATAGGAGCAATTGCAGAATACCCCGCAAATGATATGCATCTAGTCGGAACTCTTTAAAGAACGAGGCATGAAACAATAGGCACTATTGTTATTCAATAAGGTGCATATCATTTGTGGGGTATTCTGCAATTTAGCCAACCCATAAATTGTAAAGTCCTAATGGTGCATTTTTCAGGAATGTCTCGAAAACTGGTTATTGAAAAGAAACTTGGGTGGTGTTATGGCAAAAAGCTTGTTTTAAACTAATTTCCAGCTTATACAACATTCGACTTGTTGATCAGATCAAGAGAGATAGTTTAAAGAGAATTGATGTGTGTTACTGAAACCATCTTTGATTTGATCAGTGCCGATGATGCATGTTTTTTTTCCTTTTTAGTTCTACTTAATGTATAAGCCTCTCTTGTATAGCGTTATTCTAGAAGTATTTAACAAGCACAACAATGATACAGTATTGTTATCATAATGATGTTACTCTTCAGAGAAATAACATTCATCTGTGTTATGCAGGTTAAACTTTGTAGTAAAATACAAGCAAAATGATTCATTGATGGTGGTGCATCTTATTCCATTTCTCTTGCTTTTTTATAATTATTATTAACATGCAATTTCATTGTTGTAATGACAAATCCTGTGTTTATACTTTCCACTTTAAGCCCCAGTGGTGATCAGCATCAAATTTCTCCTTGTAATATCAATGCTAAGTCAATCAGAAAGGTCATGAGAATGAAGGGATATCATCACCTAAGATGACTTCTCAAGATATTTGAACTTCTCCTCACTACTGCTGCAATAAATGTATAGGGACAAGAAAGGAGAATATGTATTTTGATATTGGGGTTAATACACTACGAGTAGTCGCTCATTTCTCACAGGGATAGTTGTTGAGTTGGTGATCACGCAAGTGAGCATGAAAATCACCTCTTCCCAGCTTCTCTCTGCCCCACGCATTGTGTCTCATGTGAGGTGATTATCATGTTTGCTTGCATGGTAATGCACTCATTTATTCCTTTGGGAAATGTGGGACTACTTTTACACTTAGAATGCAAGGTCAAGATTAACAATTTGTCAAGTTTGCCAGATTTTCTATTCATTTAAATTGAAATGTGTCACACTGTTGCCACTCATTAAAGTTGTGATTTTAATAATTTGACACATCTTTATGCTTCCATTTTCATCAAATAGGCATGTCCCTGGTCATTTATGACAGCCATTTAGGGCTAATTTACATGGTCAAACATTTGGTTGACCATCTCATGTGACTTAGTAGCTTATGAAACGTATAAATTATTTGTAATTCCACAAAATCATTCAGCATTGTTCACAGCTTTGATTCTCTGTACACTTGGTCTTTCTAAATCCTTCAACATTATAGTTGTAAGAAAGCTGTCCATGTGGATTCGAATATTTAGATGAAAACATTCATGATCATTTTTTATGCATAAGGTAAGCCATTTTCAAGCTATTGGTTGTGAAGTAACCACACACAGATTCCTTATGTATTATTGGCTGATTGATTGATTGAGCGACAGTGTAGAACTTAAGGGAAAGATGTCAAGAATGAATCGAAAACTTTTTACAAGTTGCAACAATGTGATACATTTAAATGCAAGACAGCAGTAGAGGTAATTTTTGTCAGTTTTAAAAAAAAATTAAACGGCATTACTACCAGGTATATAATTTATTTACAATTATAATAAAGGCAAAAATGTTCCCCTGAGTTATGCAAGATGATCATTTGCCTTTCCAAGAAACAAAAAAAAAAACAAGAAAATGTGGTTCTGTGAATAAAACCCTTTTGAGGACACAACAGATCCCACTCTTCAGTTTTGCATGAAATACTTCTCAAGTGGAAGTTACAGAATTTGGCACTCTAAGGAGAGAATCTTGAGCAAAAAGGCCGCAGGACAGATGTTGAAGTCCTACAGAATTATCTCACACCATCCCATTCCTTAAAGGGGCACTGATTTTTAGTATTGCGACAAAATGTGGGGAAATTGGGGGTGGGGGATACTGTGATATTTTAGGTGGGGGTGTGCCCCTGGGACTCTGAAACCCAAACCCCATACCAGACCATGTTCAGCTGATTTTGCATCCATATACTAGACTGAACATCAAAAATCCCTACCCTATCCCAGACTTGTTATTTTTAGAACTGTATCATTATTAGAGTAAGTGGTTTTAATGGAAAACCATCTGTCAATAATGTTGCTGCAGTGATTTTCTTTCCGTTTAGGAAAGGCTCTTTCTCTTCCAAGTTTCAATTCCTGTTCTAGACTTAAATCTTCATACCACTGATCAGTTTCCTGGCAAATGATTTCTATACCCTATCCCAGACTAAACTGCTTGAAAACCACACCCTTCACAGTGGCACATACCCTTATAGCTTATATATGAGAGTCCCAACCTCCCCCCCCCCCCCCCCCACTGGGGGTTTTGTGGACAAAAAACAAACCACATTTTCCCTGATAAATTATTTCCATTTTATTATCATTGCACAAACAAAACAACCTGCTGTGATCAGGTTAAAGCTAACAAACACTAACCGCAGGTTAAAGTGAAAATTACCCATTTCATTATGTGTGTAACTATTAACTCAACAGAATAGTTATTTACTGTGAACAGTTCCCATTCAAAGTATCCAAACTCACATTCTAGATTGTACAAAATATCCTTGATTAAAATCTCAAAAATATATCATAGGAACATTATGAATATTCTGAAATCAGAATTCCTCAAAATCTTGTCCTTATCCCTCTTCCAAAATGTTGTAAAATGCTGATACATTTTACCATGTGGATATTTTTGAGTGCCTAGCAATGGAAAAAAGGTTCCTCAGTTTATTCCTTTTTCAGAATACTCGGATATGTCAAAAGAAATTAGCGATGTTATATTAATTTGCTAGTCGGAGTGGTTTCACATAACCCGTGAAATAGAAATTAGGCAAATAGACAATAGAGCAGTTTTCAATTGAGTGTCGTAAAACCAAAACCAAAGTAATTTACTCTGACCAATCACAGCAGTCGTAAACAATCCAATGAACCAATCAGAGTTCGAAGCAATTACATGTCGGCGGCGCCAAGTGCGGGAAAATGCGTGAGAGCAAGTCACAATTGGTTTTGGTTTTACTTCTGATTGGTCGAGAAAGTGGCGTGAGATTTTTTAGCCAATCACAAAGCATAGCAATGCAAAACCAAAGCAATTGTGTAATTACTTTCGACACTCAATTGAAAACTGCTCTATTAAGACACTAATTCCATTGTTTCCTTCTGTTGTTTTCTTTTGACAATGACTATTAAATTTTGTTTGACGGGTTTTGTGAAATCACTCTAACTTAATATAGCTTATATATAGTAAAGTACTTTAAAGAAAAAGTAAACGAGTGATTTCACACAACCCGTAAAACAAAACTAAAACAGTAATAGTATCTATTTCACTGTTTATGTCATGTCTATGATTAGAGAGTAATGGGCTTATTTACTTATGGTGGACTCAAAAATTTAAGCTAAATTGTTTAAATTTATGCGCCCAACAAGAGTAAAAATATTTATGAAAATTCACAGTATGTTCTACCTCTCATCACAGTACTAGTACATGTACTTTAAAGGAAATTACTCAACCAAATGAATATCAAAGGGGTCTAAAAACCATACAAGATAACAAAATCCCAAACTTCATTCAGTTGAATTTTGCTTTGCAAACACATCTTGCAAACAGTTGTTTATTAGTACTTGCATAAAGTTTCTACAGAAGATTGAATTACTAAAAAACAAATTCCATTACAACAGCATTATACCACCCCCCGGTGGATGGGTGGGCGACTCCCATAAAGATGATGGGTGATCGCTGTACCTTTTAGGGGGCAAAATTTTTAGTTGGGTACCGCTTTGGGTACTACTGCCTTTTAGGGTATTGAGCTTAAATATGGCAGAATATGACAAAGTTGTTTTAGAATTCGTACCTCTTTGGAGTGAAAATGATGAATTTGAGCCACATCCACAAAACATAATTATGGTACCTTTTAGCATTTTTTTCAAATATTTCTGACAATCACCCCCGTTATTTATAAATGGGAGTCCCTCACGTATATAACTTATGCACCTTTCTTTCACTTAATCCCTTAGGGTCAGTGCCTTGCCTGGAATGTGTACCGGACAATTCCAAAAGTAGCAGCCCTACTAATTAACAGCTCAAAGGGCTGCAACTTTTGGGTGGCCATACAACCATATAACTACAAAACTGGATGTTCTATCTCAAAACATGAAAGGAAGCGAGGTAAAATAATTTTTATTCTTTATAATGTACCATACTAATAATTAACTGAACACTTATTAACACTAGAATTCTAAGCCAGTGTTGCATTGGGGTGCAATGCAGTGTTGCACTGAGGGAATATGACTTTCAGGTGGTCATTTACTTTCAGGAATTGCTAGCAAGGTCTCAAATTTAATGTTAATTTTGGGTAGCCATTTCTTAATGGCAGCTGTTCCTTTCAGAATTGTATGGTATTATGATTTTAATATTATTGAAAGACTTAAGTGAGAATTGACCTATACAGTATGTCTCATTCAAACAGGCACAAAAAAGAGCGAAAAAACAGCACCGGAATTGCACATAAAATAAAAATAGTTATGTTTTGTGTGTCCTTAGATTAGAATTCCCAGAAGTTAGACTTCATTTCAAAAATGCTGGTCAAGTGCCTTCCGTGAACATTATTGTCCTGTTACTTGACGAACAGTCCGTCGGAACATGCTTGAACCACGCCACAAGTTTCCCTGTAAGAGAAGGAAGACAACAGTTTAAGCTGAATACAATGTCATTATTACTTTGAATAATAGCAGGGGCGATCATTTGCTTTTTTACCTGGCACAAATTTGGATGTAGTTGAAGAAGAAGTGTAGAATTTTTTGTGGTTCTGACACCAGCTCAGTGGATAGTGGGGGCTTGCGGTGTCTAAGAGAAGGAGGGTGGAGGTTGATATTCAGAGTATTGAAGAATACTCCAGTAATCACCAAAAGGGAATGCAATTATTTCAAATATTTTCCTTCAAAGGGGGTGATTAATTGAGGGGTGGCTCATCTTGTATCATTTTCTTTGTCAATAATCATTCACTCTGATGTGTGTCCATCTTTGAATCAGGAGCTGGAATTTTAAGTGTACACAAAGGTGATCTGTAGGAGCCCATAGAAATGTTACATGACATGATAATGGGTAATGTTTCATTGTCACAACATGTATCATCAACTCACCGACTTCCTGAGGTATTTAAAACAGTCTGTCCATCCAGAGAACACTGGCATGGCAGGTAGCTCACCCGCAGCAAGTCTGCAATGATAAAACACTGGTATAATTATCAAAACTGTTTATAATAATAAATAATAATAAATAAAATCTTTATTATCGTGTCTATGTATTTAGCTCATAGAGCTAATTGGGGACACCTACTATTACAAAATAAAAAGAATAATTTTGATTCTAATAGGTGGTTTGGACATATAATATACTAACTGTCATAAATTCGGTCAACTTCAGCTTTGAATTTCTTCAAGAATTATAAATGCTGGAAAAGCTAAATAAAACACAACAAAGAGTTTTTTGTCAGGTATTCAAACACCTTGAAAAACATGGCAGCCCATAGTTATCTTCACCCACTTCTTAGCATTTGGATATCCTGATGAAACACTCTCTCATGGTTGAAACACGCTGTATACTACTTTTATGTCTGATAACATTATTTCTTGTAGGCATTGCCTGTCTTTGTCTATCTCTGTGTTTCAACCTTTCCTTCATTACCAAGCATGTTATGACACTTGTCATGCCTAGCGAAAACTATACCTCTATTTTTACCCTTTTTATCGGGCAAACCACTTACTGTGACTGTTCAGGGGCCTGTTTCTCAAAAGTCCCAGAAAGCTTTTTATGTGCACAATGATGCTACTTACCCCTTTAACTCCCAAGAGTGCCAAAACTCAAAATTCAAGAAAAATCCCAAATTCCATTTTGTAAAATATTGAAAAACAAATAGCACCATGCAAAAGTACTGCTGAAGATGTTTCATTTGAATGGTCACACCATAGGATTTTGTCGACAGACTCAAAAGTTAGACCTACACTACATGTCTCCATAAGTGACTCTGGGAGTGAAAGGGTTACAATGTAAGATTCAAATTTCTTTGGTTTTGAAAGCTAAACAACAAACAACAACAACAAGTTTATTTAACAATGTAAAAAGGTTTTGAGTTTTGTCTGCCGCAAACCAGTAAGAAAGCTTTTCAGGTTGGTTTGTGCACTAAAAATTGCATCAGCATTCTATAGTTTCTGATTTCAAAATATAGCTCTGGCCCAAAACATTATCAGGACTTTTGAGAAAGAGGGCCCAAGATAACTAGTACAAGACTTACCCAACATGATTCACAATCATCATATTTGACACCAGCATAAAAGGATACGTCACTACTCCAGCAGCATACTTTAATCACATGCAAAAACATATATATTAATTTCATATCAATATCTATAAGGATGTACAGTTAACGTAAAAATTAAATAAACAGACTAATTATTCATTAGTACATACAAACACCAAAAAAGAAATTAAATATGGTAAGATACAATGTGTTGTTCCAGAAAATATTCATACCTCCCCCCCCACAGAAGGGTTTTGGTTTAACACCCCTCCCCCCCTCTCCACCCGTCTGTAAATTCCAATTTGACTTCTTTGGAGGACCCCCCCCCCCCCCCAATTTCCAATGACCTTCCATGGAGAAGTGTTCTGCAACTGCACAATAATCTTCATCTAACAAGACAATATATTTTTTGGGGGATGTTCTGTGATAATCTATACCAAATTTTAAAACTAATAATAAAATCAGGGTTCAAGCCAAAAACATTTTTAGGTGAACTAATCCAGAGAAAATGAAAAACAAAATGCTGGTTCATACAAACCTGAAAAAGACCATTGGTATAAACCTGTACCTCCTTTCTCCTGCTGACCTTCAATTTTAAAACAAACATTTTTAGAGTCAATAACTTTTAACAACTGATGACACAGCAACAAGCAAGATAAAAATTAATAATACATAAAGCTTCGTGCAGTCTCTGTACAAGGAAGCAACACAAGTTAGATTCAATTCACAGACTAAACTTTCCAATACAAACATTAATTTGCTTTCTCTCTATAATCTGTACAAATAACTCATTTTTCCATTAAATTCGAATTCTTGGGTGACAAACTGCTGCCCCAACCCACCTGACATGAAATAACTGGTCGGCAACAAAAAAACATTCCTGGAATCGCCAGTCAGAGAGATCAGGAGAATGTAATACAAAGACTGGATTATTTCGAAGGCCAGGAATACAATACATCTCCACTATGTGTTAAATTATAAAATGTAATTAATTAAAAGCAGTTTTCACACCTCACTGTCAATGGCATACTTTCTAACCAGAAAACAAGCTCCACGATATAGCAACAGGGAAAAGATTTCTCCGATAAGACGAGGAATGATACCACTGCAAACACAGAGAAAAAGTTCTTATTACACAAGTGTAATTCCTGGTACACATTAAAATGTAATATCATGTGATGGTCAAAACAAAACTGTCAAATGAATATTGATGGAATTTTAATCCTAACTTCTTGAAAAAATTTCAAACACTGCTAAATTATCAGGATTTGAGAAAAATTATGTGGCAACCATTGTTTTCAGTGACTGAGAAAAAATGGAATCATTTTTACCATTCTCTGCATTTGAAATGCAGCAGGATTTTCTGGACTACTGAATTGACAGTTTAATTATAATGTAAAAATATGATCAAGTTATTATGCAAGGATGTTTTTATGGCAAAATTATCAAATAAAAATTATGTATATGTACATGTATGTACCTAAAAAATCCTGCAATGCCTTCATTGTTGTAGATTTCTTTAATAGATGTACGCAGACCACTAAAAACAAGAATGTAATAAGAACCATGTTAGCGTTACTGTCAGTGAGAACTTACTAAAAATTAGTAGCATATTAATAAAACATTATGACAAAATAATAATTGCACTTCTGTAAACAGATAATTTATCACTTAATCTGCAATGTCTATTTGTGAGATTTGAAATTTCAGTCAATGGGAATGCTCTGTAAAATAAGGAAGATACAATAAAGAAAATATGAACCTTAAATGAAGGGCTTGATGCAAAAAGATCCTAGTTTTGTCAAGTAAAATATGTAATACAAGACTCCAAACATACCAATTTTTGCATTTGCAGCAGATTTTGTGTATTTAAGATTGATCTACGTTTATTTTGTTGCCAGAATGCTAATTTCATAAAAAAATTCACCATCACTGTTGTTCTAATTCTGTCCATTTGCCATGGCTATAACCTAAGAAATTTAGCCTTCTGGCAAAAAAATTAAATTAGAGCAATGTTAAATACACAAAATCTGCACTGCATGCAAACCATGGGCAAGCCTGGAGCCTGTTTTCATATATTTTGCTGTGATATACACCCTTTTTACGCCAAGTTCTTCAAATGTACGGGCAGATTCTTTTCTTGACTGAATGCCAAATTGCTATTTTATGAATAAAACTGACCTGTAAATCGTCTCTTTTCCAACAAACTGAACCATCATCCTAACTGAGATTACTGCAAGTTAAAAAGGACATAAGATTATAAGCCACCTCAATTTTGGATAAGTTAAAGTGCAACCAACCCCCGATAATGGTTTTCACCAAACGAAATCTCCTAATTGTCCTGATTGCCTGTGAGAAAAAATTTTTACTGTAGCACTTTTCATTGATTTTTTATAGTTTTTTAAAGTTTCAAAGTTTGGCGGTTGTTTCGGCCAGTACCGAATGTGAAGAATGGGTCCGAGTCTTGTGACATCATCAAAGGAGATTGATGTTATGCGAAGAGCAAAGGAACTGTAGGCAAATACAAAAAAGGCATCGGAGTGCACAAAATCGCTTTAATTTTTGCTTTTGAGTACCATTCACGTTAAAATGCCTTCTCCTTTGTCGCCTCGCGGTGATATGCTTATAAGAACGTGGCAAATGGTCTCCTTCAATGACATCACAGCAAAGTTTGTACCCAGCTCCTGTAAATGCTCGGTAATGGGGCAGAAGCACCTAACTTCAAACAGCTGTGGAAGCGCAGGGATTTTATCAATTACAATAATTTTTTCACACATGTAATCAGGACAAACAGGAGATTTTATTTAGCGAAAAAAAATTGGGGTTAGTTGCACTTTAAGGATTAGAAGTACTACGTGAATGAACTCTGAATATCTCGAAACTTAAATGAAAGAGTTTGAGTGTAGTTGTCGTATTAAAATAATATTAACAGTAATGTGACTTACCATAAAATGGATGGCTGATGATAAGAGCACTGCATTTTGCCACTGTCTGCATGCAAGTCTGAAAGATGCCAATTTATTAGTCAATTATAAGATAACTGTTATTTTTTACTGCAATTAGAAGTCAATTGTGTAAGTATATTTTATTGAGATTGGGTCAATATAGTTTTGAAAAGCCTGTTTGGGAAAGTCAATAAAGTATGTATGCAGCTCTTCTGTTACAAGACAACACACATTTTTGGGTCATTATTCATGCAGCAGTTCAGTAATTTCAACCTTGGGTTGCAGTTGAGTTTCATCCATCATCAGTATGTGTTGTTTAGAATTTTGATGGATTTTAGAGTGACAGTATTGTGGTTATTGTCAATTTTTTTCATGGCATTGGGGTTTTTATGAAATAAAACATGCATGAATAAGGGGTGTGGAGAATCTTGATAACAAATGATTGATTTACCTCCTCAGCAAACTCCTTTAACTCTTCCTGTCTGGTCTGGATTTATGCAAATAAAACAAGAAAACAATTTATTACAAGAAAATAAGAATGGCCATTGTAAAGAGATTCAAATCTGATGTTTCGAGAGCTGGCCCTTCATCAGATTTTCAATCCCTTTACAGTAGCCAATTAACCCATTCACTCCCAGAATCAATTATGGAGACATGCAGTGTAGTTCTAACTTTTGAGTCTGTGGACTCAATGGTGAGACCATTTAAATGAAACCTCTTCAGCAGTACTTTTGCATGGTACCATTTGTTCTAACTTTTGAGTCTGTGAATGAAACCCTATGGTGTGACCAATCAAATGAAACCTCTTCTGCAGTACTTTTGCATGGTGCCATTTGTTCTAACTTTTGAGTCTGTTGATGAAATCCTATGGTGTGACCATTCAAATGAAACCTCTTCTGCAGTACTTTTGCATGGTACCATTTGTTCTAACTTTTGAGTCTATTGATGAAATCCTATGGTGTGACCATTCAAATGAAACCTCTTCAGCAGTACTTTTGCATGGTACCATTTGTTCTAACTTTTGAGTCTGTAGATGAAATCCTATGGTGTGACCATTCAAATGAAACCTCTTCAGCAGTACTTTTGCATGGTACCACTTGTTCTAACTTTTGAGTCTGTCAACGAAATCCTATGATGTGACCATTCAAATGAAACCTCTTTGGCAGTACTTTTGCATGGTACCATTTGTTCTAACTTTTGAGTCTGTTGATGAAATCCTATAGTGTGACCATTCAAATGAAACCTCTTCAGCAGTACTTTTGCATGGTACCATTTGTTTTTCAATAAATTTCAAATGAAATGTTTTTTTTTTCCTTAAATTTTGATTTTTGGAACTCTTGGCAGTCAAAGGGTTAACTAATATAATATAGTTTGGCTACAAATAAATAAAGGGGGTTAGCTTCTAAAGAAACTGTGGTGCTGCGTCGGCGGGGGGAGTGAAACATGAAAATTCAGTTTTATCAACTGAGTTGATAAGGTAAACCATTTATGCCCTAATATCAAAATTTAAATTCTCATTTCTTGTCCCTATGCAATTCCTTTAGAAGTAGTGGGAAGAAATTGTTTAGATATCAAGAGAATTCATCTTGTGTGATCATATCCTTAATTCTCATGACCTTTTTGATTGATAAGGCATTGATATTACAAGGAGAAATTTAATTCTGATCACTTTTAGGGCTTAAAGGGTTAAGTAAAATCGTAACATCGAGTTGGTTAAAAATTTTGTTGTTTACTTTATAGCTTGCTTAAGTGACTCAGTCACTCTGTTGCAACCACATTGCATTTCTCAGTAAAGAGAAATAATATTAAATTCATTACGAACAATCCTCAACAAAAACTCATTAAGAGATTTAATAAATGTACATGTAGCCATGTGACGATTCAATGTTATATACAGTACCTTATTACTGTTATAATACAAAAATAATACTGTTAGTTCATGTTACCTTGTTTTCTTGATTAACAATGGGAACAAGTGTATTGCCTTTGTTTGCAGATATGGCCTATTTAAAAACCAATCATAAAAACAGTATTAACTTCATGATAAAAAATATAATACAAATAATAAAGATAAATTTTAAAAATATAATTGATTATATATATGTTGTAGGTTAAAATAATTTTAGGTTAAAACTATTTCAAACTAGGTTAATTTTTATTTTCCTTTGTCTGAGATTATGTTAATGAATTTGGGAAAAAGGAAAATAAAAAATTAACCTAATTGAAATAATTTTAACCTAAAATAATTTTAACCTACAACATATATATTGAAGGGTTCTGGTCAAGAAAGAGGAAAGAAGGTTCCAGAATGGTGCTAAATCTTGCCGAATGACAAAGGAAGCAGGGATGGCGCAGTGTTGAAAGCACTCGCCTCCCACCAATGTGGCCCAGGTTTGATTCCCGGAGGCGACGCCATATGTAGGTCAAGTTTGTTGCTGATTTTTTTCGTTGCCTCAAAGGTTTTTTCTTCTGATTTATTTACTATAATTGTTTATTTATAAATGAAAACTGCTGTCTTCTAGATACTATTGGTCACTAGCAGCTTTCTAAATAAATATAAATAATAATTATTTATAATAATTGTTTATAATATTCATGTCTTACCTGTAGAAGAGTGTTGTTTACAAGAGTCCCAATCATAGAGGAGCATACCCTAGCAACAAGTTATAAATAAAACATTTTTTCCCAAATATTCAATAAAACCTGTTAACACATAAATTTAAAAGAAAACTTACAGTACAAAATATGGAGTTCAGAAATTTATAATAATACATGTCCATCATTAGGTATATTACGAACTCACAATTGACCACCTATCCATCTGGCTTGATAGCTCATTGGATAGAGCATTGCACTGGTATTGCAAGGTCATGGGTTTGAATCCCATTTGAGCCTGAATTTTTTTTCAGGTCGCTTTTTCAACTGCTTAAGTTGATAGCACACTATGCGAGGATCACAAATTCCACTCATATTTATCCGCAGTTCACAATGATTTTCATATTCAAATACATGTCCAGTCAAACCTCCATGTGCAACCACCTCTCCTAAGCAACCACTTTTCCAAAATACCAAATTTCTTCCAGTCAAATCACTATAGTCTAAACCTCACATAAGCGACCACCTCTTCTAAGCGACCACATTTCCCAAAATACCAAATTTCTTCCAGTCAAATCATTATAGTCCAAACCTCTCGTAAGCGACCACCTCTTCTAAGCGACCACATTTCTCAAAATACCAAATTTCTTCCAGTCAAATCACTATAGTCTAAACCTCACATAAGCGACCACCTCTCGTACGTGGCCGTGACCACTTTCAATGCCCATATTTTACCCATATTTTGATGTTATTGTAGATGCAAAATGCATCACAGTAAAAGTCCAATAAAGCAAAAATTTTGTCCTCCAGTAAGTGACCACCTTCAGGGCTCGAAATTAAAAAAAAAACACAATCACAATTTGCAAGTCATTCCTAAAATTTAGTCGCAAGTTTGGAAATTTTAGTCGCAAAAAAAAAAACCTCACTACTACTACCGGACCCGGAAATGAGAAACGAGAAATTTCTGATAAAGTCTGAAAAAGTGTGCCCGTGATACACTTCTTGGAAACCGCGTCAATGGAGCGCGAAATCAACGATTAAGCCACGCAACATCCAACGTGAATTTTGCAGGATTTTTCAGATAAAAGCACAACTGCCAGTTACAAGTAAGACACAAGACTGTTGAATATAAAACAGTCACAAAATCGTGACTAATAGACAACAAGAGGCTACTATTGTAGCCTATACTCATGCGCTTGCGTAAGCAAGTTTTATGGTTTGTTTTGAACGGGTCACACACCCCTTCCCCCCTCAACGAATTTTGCGTGACACACTAAAGAACACGCTAAAACACGTTTTTAAGTCGTGAATACGCTCATCGTAAACTTTAGGAACACTGTTTGATATGCGCCGGTTCTCGTCTGATCACCGAAGTTAAGCCCTGTCGGGCGAGGTTAGTACTTGGATGGGTGACCGCTTGGGAATACCTCGTGTCGTAGGCTTATCATTTTTCTTTCCTTCACTCCCTTTCATTTTTCATTTTTTTGGTTCCGTCAAGGAGCCACTTGTCCTGAGGAGGGCAAACTGAAGCCAAACGGTCATGAAAACATAGCATACCTTCGACGATATTCCAACGACAACGAATGGGCGACGAAGTTTGTCCGTAATTTTCATTTTCGCTAGTAAACACATTCCTTCGTGTTAGCATGTTTTATAATTATTTCCTCAAAACTAACCAGAACACAGAGAAAAGTGAATCACAAATTGATATCAACATAAATTCTCACCAAAAAATTGTAATTTCTTTTACGGTAAAGTCCCTCATCTGTAAGAAATCTGCTTCTTCGGTTTTGATCGCCCCGCACTGATAGCAGCGTATGAATTTCCTTGAAGCAAGATTCAGTTGCTGAAAGCTCTCCTTTTTCTCCACTATAGCGGCTTTTGGGTATTCTTTAAAGCTTTCTCTTTCCATTTTGAATATTTTAAATGTGAGTTATTAATGCGATGACACGAAACTACGGTTTTAAAAACCAAGCACATGCCGAGCGCGGCAGCCATTTTTGTAGAATATGTTGGTGACCCGAGGACCAGGTCACTAAAATATGCGTGCATAAATTTGCATGCAAAATCGTGACACAAAAAATAATAAAAACAAGAAAAACAAAGCCGGAACCTTACCTCATGCGCGCTATGCGCATGAGTAAAAATTAATTTTACTTGCAAAGGCGAAATCTTTAGTCGCAAATGCGCCCGATACAGGCGCAATATCGAGCCCTGACCTTGGCTTTGCAATTTGGGTGGTTGCTTATGGGAAATTCAACTGTAGCTCTCAAGACTGGCACTGATAAACACAAAATTCATAGTTTGGTACAGCTTTGGGACTTGGAATAAAAATGAACCACCACCATGTGAATTATCTCAGTACCCTTAGAGGAATTAAGCTGGAAAAAAAAGAAAAAACTACATCACTTGTCAAAAATAACTTGTACCTCTAAAGAGTACATGTAAGTGATTTTCAATCCATGCCGACAGAAAAAGATTCTGGGACATACCCTGTCAGAATTTCTGCAATACAATTAAAACCCATCATTGCAATAAAGAGTCTTGTACCCCCTTTTCCCTGGTGCAAGGCTTACCTTGGCATTAATCCTCTATACAGTCCACTCCAACCATCCAGCTTCTTGATGTGGTTTGCTATCATAAGAATAAGAAAGGAGTGAAAATTTGCATATTTGTCCCCGTCTGCTATAACTCGTTCACATTTCGCATATTTACGAGTTAAAAAAACAATTTTTGTTTCCTTCACTCAACAGAATTGTACAGATGATTGTATGGCAAAGAGGAAAATTATTTCTAGCTTCTACTGCAATATTGAACCCACAAATCTCAACATCTTCAACTTCAACACATTTCTACATATGTTTAAACACAAACTTGTCATGAACCAAAACATAACCTTACATTTACCTTGGAGCATAACCTTACATTTACCTTGTTTGTCCCCAATAGCCATGTTGCAACATTTGTCAAAGAGGGCTATTTCCTAAAACCTCTTACACAATTCTTACATATTGAGTTGCTCAGTTCGGACAGAAGTTATCCAAATGGTCTCAAAATGTATCAAAAACTTCCACAAAATCTTTGTTTAGTCACATGGGTATGGTTCAGAGCAGTGCGAGTTCCTTAAGCCTTAATAACAGTCTTGTTTAGCTTACCATACTGGAAGAAACTTGGTAATCTTAACACTTTAGTTCCTAAAAATGTTCTTGATGGAGTCGGAGGAATTGGCTCATGACCAACCTTTAAGTTAAATCATAAGAAAATAAAAATACGATAAACATGAGCAATTACATGTTGAACTTTAAACTACCTTGGCTGTCCATGCATTAGACAATACAAATAATTTTTATGTACAACATCTAAAATCATATTAATGATAGCTGATGGTAGTGCATGGTAGTTGATGGTCAAACGAGAGCTCAAGTTTCAACTATCATGCGCCATTTGACCAAGGCTTTAAACTAGATCGGGGGGGGGGGGGGGGGGGGTACTCTGTATATTCTTGGATGGGGGTGTGCTGCTGGGACTCTAAACCTTACCCTATACCAGACCATGTTCAGCTAATTTTTAGTAGTATGGCAAATAAAAAATAAAAAATAAATAAATAAAAAATTTTGCAACCCTATACTAGACTAGACACCGAAAATCCCTATCCTATCCCAAACTTGCTACTTTTAGAACTGTATCACGATTAGTGTTTTTAATGGAAAACCATCTGTTAACAATGTTGCCACGATGATTTTATTTCCATTTAGGGAAAGCTCTTTCTCTTCCGAGTCCTATTCTAGACTAATTCTTCACACCAATGATCAGTTTCCCAATAAATGATACCCTATTCTAGACCAAAACTCTCTGACTGCCATATCCAATCCCAGACTAAACTGCTTGAAAACCATACTTTTCACAGTACCACATACCCATATAGCTTATGTATCAGAGTAACCCCACCCCCCCCCCCCAGCCCCAGCTCCCCCCGGAACCAGATCTTGATCACCTGAATGCCCCACCCCTCTGGATCCACTACAACAGTTCATCCAAGTGGTTAATCTATTCAAATGGTATGCATTTCTCTGATAACAGTAACCTGTATACTTTCGCAGGGATTATTGAACATTAAGTATTTTTTCTATTTATTGGTTCTTTCTAATCTGGGCCGGGTTGTTCAAAGCCTGATTAAGCTAACCCAGGGTTAGGGTCAATTTTGATTCCAATTAAATACTTAATCAATGGAGACTTTTCCAAAGTATTTTCGCCATTTAATTTTGACTTTGACTTGTCTTCGCGTGCAGCTTAAAATAAGTTTTTAAAACACTTCTAACAAGAGAAATTAAATCCTCGGTTAAGCTTAAGTTTCAATTCTGGGTTAGCGTTAACCAACTTTCAAACAACCGGGCCCTTTAATATATTTTTGCCTCATTTTATAGCTTCACCGAAGACTAATGTTACATCAACTAAACCAACAGAAACAGGGTTTCAAGCTCACTTTATAACATCTTTACCACTTCACTGCGTTCAAAAATGTGCATACCACAGGAAAAAAGCATTTTTCTTCAGTTCGTGTGAACAACAACAAAAAAAATACCTGCATCAGAAGTCTAACACATGTTAGTGGTTGAGTTGCTGTGGTCATCAATGCTGTGAGCACAAGAGCTCCAGCCGGCGTGCCTTCATTATCAAGGAGGTCCTCGAAACCTTGGTTATCATGTGCGGCCGCCATCTTGAATAAGCTCGTCTGTCACCCAACGGACTGGACGAAAGTGAGGTTACTTGGCCATTGTTTTGCGAATAGGGGAGGGGTAGGAAGCGTGTCAATCTGTCACGATATTGAGCTCAATTGCCTTTTGCTATATTGTTTTTCATTAAAAGTTTTTGTTTAAATGTTTCTCAGATAAATTGCAATATAGGTATTCGACATTTTTTGTAAAATTATCTTTATGCTTATTTTATTATCGTCCTGACTTCACTGGTGGTATTTTTCACCCCTCCCTACAAAGTCGACTGTTGGTAAAAAAGCAAGATGGCGGCACAAGTGAAGCATATGCTGAACTCTCTCTCCAACGCCGGTGGCTCACACAAGGATATTACCGGGAAATATCGGGAAATTCTCGAAAAGATTTTCAAGTTTAAAGAGCCTTCACTCACAGAAGGTCTCAAAACGTTTACTGAAGCTGGTAAGTTTGAATTTAGAAGTTTGACTTCTGAGACAGTGAGAAAGGAAAAACGATGTGGCATGCCGGGTAAAATTGTTCCACATTTTAGTGAGGACTTATAATTTCTTTTTTGCCCAAGTTTATTCGTGTTTTTCATTGAACTGAACCGGTCTGTTCAACTTCATCAAACCCCTTTTTTATTTTGCTTTTAAGCTTAAGCTTATGTGTAAAAATCTAAGCCTTATTTCATATATAGCACACGTCATTCATTCCCAGATCCTCACCACACTTTGTTATCGGTAATGCCAACCGCTGAAATTGGTAGCCAACACTCAGACGTTTCCTATTTCAATCAAAGGAAATAGGAGACATCTGCGCACAGGTTATGAAATAGGGAGACTTTCTCTTTGTGGCAAATCATCCCTCATGGATCCCCCCCCCCCCCCCCCCTTCCCCCTCAGAATTTATAAATTCATTGCAACAGTGTATTTCTACTGCCAATGCAATCTCCACCACTTTTCTTAGTTTGACCCAAAGTAAAGTTCTGTTGTCAGTGCTGTTCTCAGCTGCTACAACTTTCTATAACAGTCAAAGAGGCAGGAAAATGCAAGCAATAATGAAATGACCCAGGCTGGTTTTATCGGGGTTGATTGGAGAATCATGCATTTTTATATTTTGGAGAATTTAATACAGTGTTCTCCCTAAATTTTAGCTAAGCAGGTAAGGGAGCATTCCTAACCGGTAAAAACTAGAAGTGTATGCCTGAGGTATACTTTCCTAGGGGGTAGTTCTCTGAAACCCCATTTCCATCATTTATTGACTTTCAAAGGTAAAACAACTTACAAGAATTTTATAATTCATTCCTTACACAACACTTTGTTGAATTTCAAGAACTTCCAAGTGATTGCAGGTGGTAAAAAATTTTGCTTCAAGCGGTAAATTTTACCTGTTACCGCCTGATAAGGAGAACACTGTAATAGATAACTTTTAAGGGGGGTGAAACTTAACTAGAGTTTTAGAGTTGTTGCTAGGGACATTATTTCATGGTTAGATAGAAACTGATTATGTGACATCATTTGGAACCCTTCCATAGCCACCATATACTATATACTGTGACATTTTGAGCTACTAGCTATAGTCTCTACTTTTGCTAACGAACCGACTCCCTTATTAAGCTGTTAGTCACTGGTCTAAAAATATTATACTTACACCTAATAATATTGCAATAACGTTGTCATAGAAAAATGAAAAATGTAAAATGAAAAATAAAAAAAGCCAAATAGGAATTAATTAGCTTAATCATCACAGTGACACACGGCATGATTAAGCATGCGGCGGCTATTGTTAATTGAAATTAAGCATGCAGCGGCTATTGTTATCTGAAATTTACCTAGGTAGAGGTTGAAATGATATGGTAACCATCCATGTTGGAAATATGTTGCTACCCGGTAAGGGTTGATGTCATTCTCTAAGAATAAATGTTACATGTGCACAGTTGCACTACGAAAAAAGGAAAAGCACAAAAACCTGTTCTTAAACATAGTTCTTGTGCATGCTTTGAGAATTATTTTCATTTTTCTATGACAACGTTATTGCAATTAGGTGTATACTGTGATAATAATACCCTCTTTACTCCCAATTCAGAGAATTCAATCAAGGAGATGAAAAGTATCAAGAGTGACTGTCATGTTTTTCCATATAAAAGCAAGGCAGTATTTTTCTCCTTACAGGCTAGCCCACCCACTAGGCCAGCTTGTTGTCTATATCAACATAGATGTTTGTTTATTTTTAGACATTCTTTTAATTTAAATGGTTGGTGTCGGAGACACTCTTTGCTTCTTTTTTTTATCAACGTTGTTGGACACAAGCTTATAAAATAAGACATACCAAAGGGAAAAGGGGTGAATGAAACATGAAGCTCCATGCGAGGCAGTCACTTAAAATATTAGAATCACATGTTTAGCGTTATGAGCTTTTGCCACTATCACAGTGTCTTTTGCAGGGGTGGATGGCAGATTTCTGTCACATAACAGAATGTCCCACAGATTGCTGGAAGTATGTCCATATAATCCTTATCTAGAAGTGGGGTCTTACACAGAGTCTGTAAATCATTTCTTATTTTACACCTTGTGAAGCTGCAGGTCCTCAGTGGTAATGAACAATCTTGGCATTTTCTATGCACACGGAATGGTCTATATGAACTTCCAGCAATCTATTATGACAATTCTGTTACATGACAGACAAGTTCTATCGCATGTCACATGAAAAAAATGCATCAGTCACATAAGAAAGGCACTGAGATAGTCCTAATTAAACAGAATTAGGTACAAAAGGTTTTTTGTTATTTTCTGGAGACTGTTTTCTTTACATTTACAAGTTCAAGTCAATGATACTACAGTCGAATGATACTACAGTCGAATGATACTACAGTCGAATGATACTACAGTCGAATGATACTACAGTCGAAGATACTACAGTCGAATGATACTACAGTCAAATGATACTACAGTTGAATGATACTACAGTTGAATGATACTACAGTTGAATGATACTACAGTCAAATGATACTACAGTCGAATGATACTACAGTCGAATGATACTACAGTCAAATGATACTACAGTTGAATGATACTACAGTCGAATGATACTACAGTTGAATCTCTGTTGAAGGGACACTGTCCCGCCAAAGTAATGAAAATTGTGTTTACTTAATTTCCACGTTATATCGCCAAATGTCACCAAATATACAACTAAATGAGATAAAAATACTCTATGGAGCAAAACAAAAGCAATAGTATGGAGATAAAGTGCAGGATTACAAGGATGGAAGTGGATTACAGTTCATTAATTTTGATTTCTTGACAGGTGGTCAAGAAATCAAAGTTTCAATTCTGGTGGAGTTTTGAGTTTTTTAGTCATTATATTGTCTTTTTAGTTCACATTTCTTTGCGTTCATCACTTTTGGTGATTATTTATTCCTCTTCAGTTTAAGATAATAAAACAAACTTATTTCTTTTAAGCCCTAACGTTAACATTTAAATTCTCATTTCTTGTCCCTATACATTTCCTATAGAAGTAGTGGAGAGAAATTGTTTGGATATCAATAGAATTCATCTTGTGTGATCATGTCCTAAATTCTCATGACCTTTTTGATTGATAAGGCATTGATATTACAAGGAGAAATTTGATGCTGATCACTCTTAGAGCTTAAAGGGTTAAAGCAAACTCCTGGCCATAATCATGAAAACACAATATTTTAGTCGGGACACTTTCAGGAGATGCTCATTTATGAGATTGGTAGCTAAGACAGATAAAGCTGAACTAACAAATATAACTGTTGTGAACTTATTTCCTAATTAAACAATCTCCATATTGCAGTGGTTCATGAAACTGTCAGCCTTGTTGTATCAAGACAGGTATTAACAGAACTTTGCAATCACATTCCAAACATGGATTCATCTTCTGCCAAGCAAGTATCACACTTCATACTCGACAAATTACAGCCCAGGGCTATCTCCTTTGAGGAACAGGTCAGTTTTTGTTGCTATCACCAAATTATCTGTAACTATCTTGTGGACATTCTGGCACCTGCTCAGTAATCTAATTATGGTTATGCTATTTGTAGGTTGCTACGATCCGGAAGCACCTGGCAAAAATCTATGAAGAATGCCAGGAATGGAAAGAGGCTGCAAGAGTACTTACAGGGATTCCACTAGAGACCGGACAAAGGTGGTGTGAGTTTAAGCCCCAGTAGTTATCATAACCATATTGGGCTATTGCATTTAATATCCGCACCCCCCGGTTGAGGAACACAGTTTGTGCATCGCCCCTCAAGAAGTCCCCAGAAAGATCATCCCCCTGTAGAATTCCTTTCCAAAACAGTGTCCCCCTAAAGAATTCCCTATCCTCAACTGTGTTTTTCGTGCCACCCCTGAAGAATTCCTTTGTTTTTGCCTTAGTTCCCCTGAAGAATTCCCATATTTACACCATGACTCCCTAAAGAATTCCGTCATAATGTGCTGCGACCCCTGAAGAAATCCACTGTTCCTCAACCCGGGGGGTACAAAAATTTAATGGAATAGCCCATTATACCGGTATATTAAATATATATTTAATATATAATATATCATACCATTTAAACTTTGGATAAAAATAAACGTTCTTACAAGTTCAAACAAAAATCTGTAAGAGAGTTTTTCGCATATCAACAAAAATATCAAAAATAGAAATTTCAAAAAATATTTTAAAATCTGTCTTACAGATTTTGAAAAAAAATTGTCTGCAGATCGATGTTGATGTATTTTTTAAAAATATCAAAAATTGAGCATAGGCATACAGCTAGATTTCGAGAAATTTGCAACCAGAAAACTTCATACGATCTCCATTTTGAGCATGTGCACTACTGCATACACCATGGCCATTCACTTATCACCATTCACTTATCACCATTCACCATAGCCATTCACCATGGCCATTCACATTACTAACATTACATTACTAACATTCATTGCGTACATGATTTTTCCTTGCGCGGTATTGCTTGCGTGACACGCACGCGTAAGGAAATATATTGTCCCTCAAAACTGTAGTAAGCCACCTTAAATGAGTTGGTATAGTTAGTTAGTTCTCTCCGCGCCATGAGGCGCTTAAGGCTGCGCAGTTTTGGTAATCTTCTGTTTTTTTCCGGGGACAAGTGATTGGCCTGCTGCCCAACCCCCATGACCTGGAGGGCCGGTGGTTTTCTGTCAGGGTTTTCCTTCCCTTAGGTGTATTATGGCTCCCCAGCCAGTGCTGCTTTAGTCTGGACCCTCACCACACAGACCAATCCGGCATGGTTAGACCTGCCAGGAGCACAAGGCTCCCGCCGGCATAGCCCTGGGGGTCATAAGGTCACACAAGCTTCCCCGCCACGACAAGGCACACAAGCGAGGGGAAGAAATGAGTTGGTATAATTGCATTTATTAAACATTCAGTAAAAGAAAGTGAAATTTTTGTCGTTGTTGTAGTTATGGTTGCTGTGTAAAACCTGTAATAATGTGTTTGTTGCATATTAAATTACAGACAGTATTCAGTGGATTATAAACTGGAGACATATTTAAAGATTGCACAGCTTTACCTAGAAGATGAAGACCCTATACAAGCTGAAGCTTATATTAACAGAGCATCACTCCTTCAGACAGACACTAAGACAGAAAAACTACAGATACTTTACAAGGTACTTCTTAAAAAAAAACAAACTTGAGACCTACTGGGCAGTGATTAGCTCCCTACAAATAGATCAGAGCCCAACTTTATCAACAAAAAAACTGAGCCCCTACAGATCAGGCATGCATTTCTTGAAAGTCCAGAAAATGTTTCGGGTGCGAAAAGCTGTGTTATGTGCAGAATGTTTACCAACAAAGAACCTGTTTTTGTTGATTTTGAAAGCTAAGTAATAAAACCTTTTGTTTACTACACAAGTTGAGCTGGTTTGTGGGCTAAAAACTTTAACACCATTCCTTAGAAACTAAATTTTAAAAAAAAGCTTTTGGGCCCGAAATATTTTCGGGAGTTTTGAGAAACGCTGATTTTAATGTTGTCTTTGTAAAAACTGGCTCCACAAGGAAAATAGCCTGTTATAAAACAAAAAAAGTCTTCCATGTTTGTTGTTTTGTAGTCATTTTCAAACTTTGAGTAGCCCATCATTTTTACTGCAATTATTGCCGACCATAATATGTGGTTGCCAGCTACTAATGACAAGCCTGTAGATAGGTGTATCTCATGGCAAATAAAATGTTCCTGTTGTACTCGAAGGGAATGTTTGTGTTTGCAGCTCTTAAGGTGGCTCAAAGTAGTTTTTTGGGTCACACTTCCCTTTTTGAATGCACTTATACATAATCATACAAATTCTCACTAAATTACCAAAGAAAGCTGCTCATGGGCACCTTGGCTTCTCAGAAGACTTCTCCTTTTTTCATGATCTACAATCATATTATTCAAGTTCCAGTGAAAATGCACACTGAGTTGTTTTCCATATAATATTTAATTTTGCACCGTCATTTCACAGGTATGCTATGCTCGTGTTTTGGACTTCAGACGCAAGTTCATTGAAGCTGCACAGCGTTACATTGACCTGTCATACAGGACTGCAATACATGATGATGAGAGAATGACAGCATTAAAACATGCTTTGATCTGCACCATGCTTGCTTCAGCTGGTATGTCACTCATTCTTTCAGTTGTTTTAAAAAAATACCTAGACAGTACATTTATTTAGCACACAACTTAGGTATTCATTGGACTTTAATAAAGCTATTCAAACATGTGAACTTAGAACTTAGAATCAATTACAGCCAAATAGATTTCTCTAATACTGGGCGGGTCGGTTTGCGGTTGAAGCCCATGTAAGTGCCTTGGCACTTACTTAGAAAAAAATCTTATTACTGGCATGGCTGACTACTTAAAGTTATTTAAGGATAAACAGGCCAGAGGTTCAACTTTTAAAAGCTACAGCCAAACCTTGGTTTGAACTTTTAAACCTGCCGCACACTAATCAATTTTTTGCCAAGAAACTGCAGTTTTTTTATTGGGCCAAATCAAGGAAAATTTGGTGGGGCAGATAAGTGACTGTACATGTACACTGGATGCTCTGTGGTTGGCTAAACAAGATCATGGGGAATTTGTTGGACAATATCTAGCACTGCCAGATTTCCTTTAGCTTCATATTGTATTAAAAAGTGTTGAAGCTTGATCAATAATAATTTGTATAATAATTTGTGTTTTCAGGCCAACAGAGATCAAGAATGTTAGCAAACCTGTTCAAAGATGAACGTTGTCAACAGCTGCCTGCTTATGGGATTTTAGAAAAAATGTAAGTTTTACCTAGTTATTCCTAGTTAAGTTTTACCTAGTTTTTATTGCCAGTCGATTTAAATGTTGTCATCGTGGATGTTCTCTTGCAGTTCTACTGTAAATGATTAATTCTCCCAGTTGCACATTTTTTGTGATATTGTATTAAAATTTTATATTACATAAAATACCTTATTTATTGGATTTGAGTCTTCACAGCCAATAACATCATAGCTTAACTGACTAACATTGGTCACAAAAAACAGTCTTTCAGGACCACTCCCACCAGGATAGTCATACTCCAAGAAACAGAGAATGCACGATCACTGCAACAAACCGTTGAGAATGGCCAGATCTGGGTTTCCAGACCTAGATCAGTATTAATGCTTGAAGTGAAACAAAAGAAACAGGCAAACTGATCCTTACGGCAGAAAAACAAAAGCGGAAGCAAATAAAACAAAATAAAAGTGGAATATAATAGTGCACTATAATATATAGTGATAAGGAGGTACTCTAATGAGGCCAAATTGTTAGACCCCCAAAGAGTCCTATCAGGCTTAAACCAGACACCAAAAAAGTTCAACGGCCCAGAACGTAACCCCCCAAAAGTCCCTTTCCTCTCTGCACGAAAGGGTTTCCCTTTTGCCGATCCCAAAAGCAGTCCCCACCAAAATCTTTCACCCCTAGAGTACAAGAAGACCCTTGCGGCCTCCCCTCACAATCTAATGCTGTTGAATGAACAATGAGACTTACAGCTGGGTGTTTACTGATTGCATGTGTTCCTGTGTTTTCATCAGGTATTTGGACAGAATAATTCGTGGACCAGAGCTTCATGAATTTGCCAATATGTTGATGCCACATCAGAAAGCTACAACTGCAGATGGTAATATTTGCCACAATCCTCAACAAAGTTTCGGACAACCCCTATATACACAGTTTACTCTGCTTATATTGAATTGACGTTTTTTTATGATTCTTACTGTATTGGTATGTGGGCGGCATGGTGGTCTAGTGGTTAGCGCGTCGGACTTTCAACCTGAAGGTCGGTGGTTCGAGCCTGGTCTCTGCCGTCGTGTTGTTTCCTTAGACAAGAAACTTTACTCCACACTGTCTCTCTCCACCCAGGTCTATAAATGGGTACCAGCGACAAAATGCTGGGGGTAACCCTGCGATGGACTAGCATCCCATCCAGGGGGGAGTAGCAATATTCCTAGTTGCTTCATGCTACGGAAACCGGGTTAAGCTCCGGCCGTGTAGGCCATCGTGGCCGAGTGCGACTGTATTGGTATAGAATTATAAGGAGACAAAGACATTACATTGTGGGTGCTTCACGCATCGTCAGAAACTTTTAAGCTTAATCAGAATGGGCAATAAATAGAGGTGATCCATAATTTCTGATAGTCAATGATTGCATAAGTGTTGTCTGTGAAAAGTACAATTTCACAATTTTTAGTTGCCGCTGTCAGTGCATCTAAGTGTGGTAAGTAGTCCCAAATAAGATGACCTGATCACCGGCTAGTGGTGTAGAAACATGAATTAAGTGGCAGGGGCGGATCCAGGGGGGGTGAAATGGGTGAATTTTCACCCCCCTTTTCTGAGACCCTTTCTTTCTTTCTTCTAACAATCATGTTGCTGATGCACTGACCTCAAACACCTCAACCAGGCTTTGGTTCTATTGCATTTAAAATTTCACCCCCCATTTCAAAATCCTGGATCCACCCCTGAGTGGGTAATAAAAATGGCATGATTAGTTGATAAACTGTTCAGTAGGCCAACCTTCACACCCTTAACTGATGATCATAAGCAAGACATGTTTTTAAAGTAATACGAGCAGCTCAGATGTTGCGCATATTACTAGCTACATGCGCGCAACAAATTTTCATGTTGCATAATGTACGTGTTGCTTCTACTTTTCACCTGGGGGGGGGGGGGTACTTCCTAGTAATGGGCTAATGGGGATGTGCTGCTGGATGGGGTCGCATTTTCACGACTGGATTGACTATAGTGGGGTTGCATTTTCAATAGAGTTACTAGAATGGGGTCGCAAATTGTCGAGATTTTTTGGGGTAAGAAAATTCTGGCAAATATTTTTTTGGGTAGTTTTAGCTTGTAAATATTTTCGGTTAACAAATGTACCAGAAGGTTTGTAGGTGAAGAGTAAAGTCTTCTACATTTAATAAATGTGTCAATTCATGTTAAAAGGGTTCCGAACTCAAGGTAGATGACTAAACAGAAAGTGACTAAGTTGGGATTGCGAAATTTACATTTACTAAAAAGTGACTAAGATGGGGTCTATAATTGGCCACAGAATAGACTATAATGGGGTAGGGGCTCTGAGAGGCCAGCGGCACATACCCAGCAAAAGTTGACCCAAGTACCCCCCCCCCCCCCCCCCTCCCCCGGGACTTTTCACAACATGGAAATTTGTTGCAGGCGTAGGTGGTATCAACTTGCAACGCAACATTGTTGTGCAACTTTAGTGTTGCCTGTATTTTAAACTTGTTTGAATCTTGTTTGGGAACCTCATTGATTCTATTGAGCAGACTTGACTCCTTAATTTTCAATGCAAACTGCACGCCCACACACAACCTGCATGTATAAAACATCTGAAAAATCTCGTATGCAACCCAATGCGCATAGCCACCGCGAAGAATTACTGATCAGCATTAACTTAGCCTAAATTGCATTTAGCCACATTAAAGTAAACAAAAAACACGAGGGCATGGTTCAAACTTTTATCAGATTTTTATTCCAGTTATTGAAAACATGAATATCAGAACAATGGTTTTACTAATTCTGTTAAACTTGTCTTTGTTTTAGGTTCAAGTATCCTCGACAGGGCAGTAATTGAACATAACTTGCTTTCTGCTAGTAAACTCTATAACAATATCACCTTTGAAGAACTTGGAGCTTTATTAGAAATACCACCACCAAAGGTAAGAGGTCGAAAGGGGGCCGCAGCAATTGCGGCAAGAGCGCATCCTCGCACCGTAGCCGCAAAAAACTTAATAAAAATAGGCTCCTTTTGGGGGCATGTGTCTTCTGCACGCTGCTATATTTTAAGATGTACAATTAATTCAACCTTTTTTCTTTTGAAATTTTGGGGTCTACTCGTTGAAGACCCACTCCATTTGGTCATCTGGTAGGTAGTAACGATGGGGTATTCTTAACCCACGCGGCTGTTATGCGCGGCGTTTATTAACGTCTTGATTGATTTTATTCGGACAATTTTTCATCAATTTCATGTCTTAATTAATAGAACAAATATTTAATATTTTATTTTAAAGTGTCTACTTTTGCAGAATTTAGTCTGTAGAAAGTTTAAAAACGTCTTTGCGTGATTCAGGTCTCGTGCCATTAACCTTACCTAAGCGAATTCGATCTCTTTCCGTTTGCCTGGTGATAAATGGGTTGTATCATTGTTAAAGCTGTCGTTCTGGTGCTGTGCACCGTCAACAGCATAATTGTCTACGCGCACAAGACACAAGAAATAAAAAATCCAAGACAAAAAGGGGAGCGGGCGCGGCCCCCTTGCCCCACAACAAACAAGTTATTTTATCGAAATTTTTCGCTTTATGTTATGTTTTGTCATCTTTTCACCTTAGAAGTTAAATTGGTGCGCTCTAAATTCGAATCGCTCGTTTCCGTGTTTTTGTTCGAAAGAAATTTTATCGGTGAGCAATAAAGAATAACCATATTTTTCATGACTTTAGTAAAGTCATGAAAAATATGGTTATTCAAAAATATGGTTTCAAAATGATAGCTTTCTCTATCGTTTGTCCCGCGATGTGGTTACTAAGGGCACTTTCAATTCCGAGTCTGTCAATTCGTAAAAACTATGCTTTTAATTTTTTCTAACCTGTCTTCCAGACCATGTATGTATGTATGTATGTATGTATGTATGTATGTATGTATGTACCGGTCAATTCGTAGACAACATCCATCATTTTGATGGACTTGTAGGGACGGTTCTTCAAAAAGTTTCATTCTGTTTACAAACTGTCCGATCTGACTGGCCGGTCCTGGCAAATGGGAAGCGCCCTTAGCTGATTATCGGTCTGCTAATTTCTCCGCCTGAAATTGGATGTTCTTAAAACTACAATATAAACCAGTGTTGGACTGTTTGGCATCCCATCCCATCCCATGTTGGTTGATGATGGAGCAACATATTTTGAAGGTCAATACAAAGTTTTGTTTTCGATGGAACATTTGGCCTTGCATTTTGTTGAACGAAACAATATTGGCGCGGTTAGTGTATGAAGAGTAAAGTGGACAACACAGCTCAAATAACCAAGCATATTTAGTTACGTTTGCAGACACCTGCACTGAACAAAGTGTCAATTCCATGGTGCTTCTTTTATTTGTTTCAGTTTTAAGTCAGGCCCTATCAGTTAGCTCAGAATTTTTCGATTAAAGTTGATGTTAAATAACGGGGCTTAAAATTCCAGACCAACGGCGCTAATCATGTCTAAAAAATGTCTGTTTTCAAGTTTGTGACTTATGTGGGCATTTTGCCATCGCAAAAATCATGAAAACAAAACTCACCGAGAGAACTTTTAATAATATTGCGGACTCTTTGACTAAACGCAAAACAAACAGACAATTATGAGTTCCAACAATATTGGAAGGATGCAACCATGAATTATTCGGATATATTTTCAAACAGTTTTCACGTGTAATTTGCTTTTCGGAATAAAATAGAAGAACAAATTTCGCGGTAAGTGTCAGCCGCTAGTCTCTTGACAGAAACATCAAGAAGGAATTCATTATTCCATCAATGTTTTTTTTTTCAACAAGTATATTTTTACGTGTAGTCTGAGCTTAAGCACTTGAACTTGAGAAATTGCTTTAAGAGGAACAAATTTCGCGGGCAAGTATCGGCCGTTAATCTCTTGACAGAAACATTTAGAAGGAATTCATTATTCATAGAATGTTTTTCAACGTTGTTTTTACGTCTAGCCTGAGCTTTAGCACTTGAACTTGGTCTTTGGAATAAAATTTGTCATGATTTGTTTAAAAGGAACAAATTTCGCGGGCAAATATCACCCGCTAATCTCTTAACAGAAATCTTTACAAGGAATGAATAAAATAAATAGAAATCCGATGAAAGTCTGGGTGTTACCATGCTGGATATCGCTTTCCTTTGTTCTTCTCCGGAGCTGTGTTTGTTGTGGTAATTTAAAGCTTGCGAGGGTGGGTTTTTAAACTAACGGTTTGCCTTACTCAACCTTAAATCACCAAAACAAACACAGAACAACATAGGAAAACGACATGATAATACTTTATAGTGTTATTATTTGAAGGGGCAATCATATGTCACCTATTTTTGGTGTCACAGTTTGAAAAGCCGCGGAGGCAGGATGGAAATGGATTGCAACTTGAAAAAACTGGCCAATTATTCAGGTTTTCCCCGTGTTGTTTGGGAAAATTGCTCAGTAAAACCTGGTTGTGGCTAAAACACACCAACACCCCCGTGACATTTCCCGGCTTTGAGGCTACAGTCAAACCTGTATTAAGCGGACATCCTCGAGGAATGCTCTACTGCCCGCTTTAGACAGCTTGATAAAATGCGTCATAATTGATGCCAAATATCATATTATCAGTATTGAACGTTGGAAATTGTCGTTAAAAACGTTTTTCAAAAGAAAAATAATAATAAAAGCACTCAGACGTTAATTTGAACAAACTCGTTACAACCAGAAGCCATAACTTTAGTCTCTGCAGCTTAATTTCTTGTTAGTCCAGCAACAACTTTGTTGATCTTTAAAATCTTAGACCCGCGCTTTTAGACTGATTTCAATTCTTCCGATCAGTACGCGCGTTCTATTTCTTCGTTTCGGACCTAACGGTAGAAAAACGATATCGATTTTATCTTCTTTGTACCAAGCCTATAATTATAAGCGTCCGTTTAACATAGGTTTTAGAAAATAGAAAAGACCATTTAGGTCAACTTTCAGGTGTCCACGTCCGCTTAATAGTCCGTTTAATACAGATATTTTTTACAGTAAACATGCGAACCGTGTCCGTTAAATACGGTGTCCGCTTAATACAGGTTTAACTGAAATTTGGTAACTGATACAGCCGTTATAAAAGAACAGAACCCACACAAACGGAGGATGGTATGCCTGTGCAAAGAGCAGCCAATCAACTTCTCAATGCCAATAACGGATAATCATTTGTTTTTCTTTTCTAGGCGGAGAGAATCGCTTCACAAATGATTTCCGAGGGACGCATGTCTGGCTCCATTGATCAGATTGACGGCGTTGTACATTTTGAAAGTAAGACACCCAACCTTTTTACTAAAGATTTTACAAGTTGTTGTACATTAACTGTGATAAAATGCTTGTTGATAAACGATAAATAAGGACATCGAAAGGTTGTTCGAATTTAACGTTTATCCGTTGAGATAAAATCATAAGCGAAACTAGAAGCAAACTTCTTTTTAGTAGCAAACTTATTTTTCAAGTTTGTCGAAGGTCATGTGCACCCGGTTTTTAGTCGTCTCCACCAAGCTCATGGTCTCTTTCCATAGAAAACTGAAAAGCGGCTTTGGATTGAGAGTAAGAGTAGTGATTCTTCAGCCAATCAGGTGAAGCCGGAGAAACTCAAACCAATCGTGACTTTGCTTACGCGCGTTTTCCTCTCTTAGCACTGCATACGCGTTTTCCCGCGCTTAGCACTACATAGACGTTTTCCCGCGCTTAGCACCGGTTGCCCACTTTCTCTCGCTTAGCGCAGCATCGGGTGCACGTTTTCCCGCGCTAAGCACCGGATGCACGTTTTTCCGCGCATTGAACAGGTTTCATTTCATTGCTTTGAATTTTGATTGCTTCGTTGCACAGATTTGTTTGATTCTAATGGTTTTGGTTGCGGTAGTGTAGCAGCTCTCGTAAGGTCTCACACCATTGGTTCGGAGAACAATAGAACAAACAACCCAACAATGGGCTCTAGACCTAAAGACAATAGAAGCTGTGTTTTACAAGGCCAATGAAAATAGAGGTTTCGGAGAGCTGCTACACATGACCCTTTGGTTGTACTATGGCCATGAGAAAACTGCTAGCTCCTGCTATTTCAATTGCTTTTATTATACACCAGGCGCACCAAGTTTGATGTCCGCGATAACGCAGGCGGGCTTTGTTACATTTTTCTTTCCTGTCTCTGAGAAGCCAGTGTCTGAAGTGGTAGCTGTCATTTTTCTGTTGTAGTTATTTCTTCTTTTCAACCTGCTCACAAGGAAGTAAGCCAGAGCAGCCGTAACCATTTCACTCCCAGAGTCACTTATGGAGACATGTAGCGTAGTTCTAACTTTTGAGTCTGTGGACGAAACCCTATGGTGTGACCATTCAAATGAAACCTCTTCAGCAGTACTTTTGCATGCTACTATTTGTTTTTCAATATTTTACAAAATGAAATTTGAGATTTTTTTCTTGAATTTTGATATTTGACACTCTTGGGAGTTGAAGGGTTAAGAGGAAGAAAAGAAACGTCATTCCATGCCGTATGAAGTCGAAAGAATTAATTTATCCTTTTAGCCTCCCGGCGGAGCAAAAGTCGTGTAGACCAACTCTTTGTTACATCACCAACCACCACCACCCCTTTCATCAAGCCCCTAGCCCACCCTCGTCTGGACACTCACCCAACTAGACATATAAGCAATATTTAGCGCTGTCTTTCGGCTCTGGATTTCAGCTCAAGAGGTGTTACCTTCATGGGACAGGCAAGTCCAAAACTTGTGCTTCCAAGTCAACAACGTCATTGAGAAGATCAACAGCCACGCTCCAGAATGGGTTGCTAAGTATACAGAATCACAAATGTCATCTTAAACTTGGGACAGAAGATCAGAGTTCCACAGGACTGTACATAGAAACAAGAAGGCGGGATTGAACTGTGGGACTGAGCACAATGCTGGCACCATTGCTCCCACGAAAGGAGTTACGTCATAAAAAATGCAGAGCTTGGACGAAGACTGTTAACATTGTTATAAAATGAATATCAGAGACGTCTTTCTTAAATAAACTCAAATAAAGCTTGATTTTGCCAGGTAAATGGAATTATAGTTCTTGTGCATCACAGAAATTTTCTTTCTGCTTGCGCTAATGGGAGTGAAGGCAATGAAAGGAATTTCCCCTGTGTTCGTAAAAGAGCGATTCAAAAAATGTAGGTGCCAAGATACTTTTTCTTAATTTCACGGTTGAATCCTTTGAACGCAAATTTTCAACCCGTTTAACGATTTAGCAGTTGAGCGGCGGTGCGTTTTTGCTTCTTGCTTCTTTCTCGTGGTTGCTAGGGTAACCAAACTAATTTTTACACACGTTTCCTTCCGTGTTATATTCAAATATAACTGTGTCATATTCAATAAGTCTTCGTCCCACGCGGAGTTGGTCAGTACTCGAGTCACGCAATACGGTTCTTACTGTGGATCTGTGGGCAGGTCTAAAATTCTAAATTGTTAAACTTTTTCAAATTCAATTTATTTTTATCACACAAAACAAATGATTATATATTTTTTTTATCAAATTCTGGTAATACAGAATAATTGTGACCTAAAAACTGTTGAGCTCTAAAGTTATTGCTGTGAGAAGTATTGAAAATATGTCCTATTTTGGTAGTTTCTTGGTGTTGCGGATGGTGTGATCACCAAATGACGTAAAACAAAAGATTCAAAGGACACACTGAACAATACCCACACCACAACACAAAAGCTAACCAACAATGGCTTCCGCAACACCAAGAAACACCCCATATTTTAGTACTTCAAATATGCCGTGCATTATAGCCCTTGTATTCTCAAAAGAGGCCAAGATTAAAACAGGGAAAGAAAATTCATTTTGCGACATACTGGGAAACAAACAGCCAAATAAAAGCACTTCGCGGGGGCCCCAGTCAGTCCCAGTGGTGGCGCCGCGAAACTACGTCTGTTTTCTCAGGCTATTCCAGGGGTTTCATTTGAATGGTGACACTTTGGAGTTTCATCTGGAGACAAGTTAGAACAGAACTGCATGAATAGAGGCTTGATTCTGGGAGGCCCTGGCTATTAACCCTTGCATTCTCCTGATCTGAGTGGTCAAGATTGAAACAGGGCAAACAAGGATAAAATGCTAAATTTACGAAATAAAACTGTTGCTCGCGAGTTTCATATGCATGGTCACGCTGTGGGGTTTGATCCACAGGCATAAAAGTTACAACCATACTACAACAGCCAAGGTTTAATTCTGTAAACAGAGAATTATCATTTCGAGTAACATTATCCACAGCCAAAACGATTGTAACATGGCACTGGTTTTGTGTGCACTTGCCACCTGCCCCTCCCCCACTGGGTTGTTTTTGTCATATGATCGCGTGAGTGCTCCGCTCTGATGCGGCGCGCGTAGGAGGGTGGCCTTTTTCACCAACACCGAGTTTAGTTACAGGTGGCGGAGGCAAAGAAACCTCTTCACCAAAATTACCAACAAATTAACTCCTTTTGTGGAAACTCCTCAAGTTTGGGATTGTCGATCGCTTTGAGCTACTTACCGAAGATGTACAATTGTCATTTTATGGAAACTTCTGGTCAAATTGTAGGCGAGTTTTACCGGAACTTTAACAAGACCTTGAACTTTATATCACTTTTTTAATTAAAATATTGGCAGCCTGCTTGTGTCTTGTTTGGTGCAGCTACGCTACAGTTCTCCGAATTGTTTTGCTTTGTTATTTCATAGCGGGCCAAGTATCCTTTTCTCAGTGTCACTTGAAGCAATTCAAAAACCGTGAAAACGTGAAATCGAAATCCCCTCAAATATTTATTACTCAAGTGATTATTTCTCGGTTGTCACACATGAATTGTCAGTGTTCTTTATTTAAACCTCATTGTTTCAGTTTTCTATTTTGACAGCCATTTTTTAATATTCCCACATTTCCTCTCGAACCTTCTGACTCTTCGCAAAGGTTGCTAAGCTTACTACTTGCTTCTTGGCCTATGTTTATTTTGTTTCATTTGAGATAAGCTCTTTTCATTACACGTCAGTATTGATTTAAATTCACGGTGCGACCAAAAGTGTCATGTGTTGTCTAGTGTCTACGTATGAAAATTGAGCCTTGACGCAAGAGTAGCTACAAACATTTCGACGAAAATGACTTCCGCCATCGATCGAGCTCATTTCATCGAATTGAAGTCATACTAAAAAAATGTTTTGGCATATGCCAAGATTGTTCAACTAAATGTTTAAACAAGACACACAAGCAAAGTTGAAGTTTTCATTAAAGGCTTCCTTTGCCCCCTGGCAGGAACAGGTCGCGTGTTTGACAGAAATGCGGGTGGTTGATCGCTCCTAAGAATAACTCAAGGTCACGCTATTTAAGTCAGCCGATTCTGGGTTTTCGGGTTATTTATCCTCGCTCCTGTCTGAGTCACGAGTATTTTCGCACGCTCGCCATACGCTGTCGCCAGTGTTGAAATTTTATCGCTGATTCGCGTGATCATCAATGTGGGCTGTAGTGTCTTCGTGCCGTAAGCGGAAAATGCAGGAAAAACGCCTTGATATTCATGGACCCCGGAAAGGAAAACTTACAGGATGGTAAGGAATATACTTTGTAGAATCAATCAGCTCAGCGACTAAAGGCCTTAGCAATATCGCTAAGGCGCAAATTAGTAAGAATTGCAGTGCGAAGAAATCGAGCGCCAAATGATATTTTCCTGTTGGGTTTTTACAATATTTGTTAGATACGCAGTATATATTGTGACGATAGAACCCTGAAACGCATTTTTTTATCAGGCAGAATTGTACTTTAATAATGTTTTACTCGTAGACAAGGCTTTCAATATGTTTGAAGTGAAGGTTATCGTGGTGAAATGACAGGTTATGGTGGTGAACTGACTGGGCGAAACTACAAAATGCGTCCGATTGTTAACTACGAGATAATTTTTTTTATTATTACTATTCTGCCGTCTTGGTGGTGTTAAATTATATGAATAGATTTAAATACAAACACGTCTTCTTTGGTGTAGGTTTAAATAATGGCTTGTAGCTTTTCAAATAGTAAAACAGTGCTTCTAGTATCGCTCTAAACTTCTGAATTTGAATTGTTGGACAACTTAAGCAAGACTGGTGAAAGTTGAGGTTGGCGATCAAAAAATCTGCGCTCGCCTTCGAGTGTTTTTAAAAGCCACAGAGCTGAAAAACAAAAAGCGGTGCGATTGGCCGAATTATACTTCAAAGGCGAAGCCGCCGTAACAGCTTCTTTGTTTCTTCTTGAAAAGATGGATAACCTGGGCACAAGTTGTTTCAGCTGTGACATCGGGCCAACCTACGCAAAAAGCACGATAGAACAGCCGAAACGCACCACTTGTCTGAGCTTAACGATTTTGCGTTAAAGAAGATTAAAAAACGAAGTTCAAATTTGAAACTTACTGTTTAGAAGCTATAAATATCATCTGTCAGTGAAAAATGAACTCATCAGTTTCCTATCAGTAATTAATAAGGAAGTTGAGGTCGAAAAACAATTTGTCCGCTTATTTCGCTCGGGCCATGCATTTATCGGCTACTTGTAGTTAATCAGTATAATGATACGCTCGCCAAAACTTTTCTTTAAAGCCAGGTACTCTTGTTGCATTTTCACGTGACAGGGAATTTTCCTTTTTCTTTACTATGAGGTTTCGATATTTATTGATTGCATATCCGGTTCTTTAGTTTTGAAATTTGTCGTTGCATTTTTTGTGTGCATCTCTCTCTGTGCCTTTTGTTTCTTTTCTATTTTCATGATGCTATTATCGCTGCTGTAAAATATACGTCATTCGTTTTAATTCATATATGAATTCTTCGTCTTTAAAACACCGATAATTAGTGCCAATGTCGAAATGGACTTCACATCTGCAAGTTAATAAGAATCATCTCACGGTCTTCTTCCATATCAAACACACTTGACCAAATTTAAGATAGTTTAATGAAAAAGGTTTTGAAACAGGAGAAATGAAAAATCGGTTATAATTTAATCCAGGATCGACGTTAATCAGGAGCCAATTAGTCTGGTAGTGTTAATCGGCTTTCGAACAAGACTATTATGTCATTATAGTTCTAACTCACAAAGAAGTACCATCTTTATTTATTATATGTATTACGCGTACGCTCTCTCTTCTCTAGAAACTTCTGTTTTGTTGAGAGAGACGTAATGTTCATCAAGTCACGAGGGTTGGACAAAGAAAACAATATGAGTCCCAGACAGAAATCAAACCAATGACCCTCCCAATGGAAGGCAATTTTCCTGGTACAGCATGTGTTGACCCTCGCTAGCAGACACCTCCCCACAACGCTTATCTCTCTAGTATGAGCATGGCTTCGCTGAACTATCCATTCTCTTGTTGAAAGTAAGTCTTGAAAAAAAAACTCTTTATATCAGTCACCTTTCTACATCGAACAAAAAATTCTATATGAGCATACAAAATCAGGTTTCGATTTACATTGCTGTCCTTTCTGGGATGTACCCAATGATCTTCCATCTGGCGTTCAACTTTTAGGTCACATTGGAATAACCACATCACCTCCCCCGCTCCCTCAAAAAATGGAGTAATTAAAGGGCATCTCTGGACAGAAACTCGGACATATTCCAGTCTGCTACTCCGTTTTTTTTTTTTTGTAGCTAAGGGAATCAAGCAGCAATAATAATAGGGCACAATTGGTTCCAAAAGTGTTAGCTCCTACGGCTTATTTTATGAAACATATATAGCTCAATTCATTTGTAAGAAAACTATCTTGACTAGACCAAACCATTATCATCTGAACAATTAAAATGCCAATCTTTGCCTTTTGTTATTTCGTATCGTTGGACGGGCCTACAATTTCTGCGATGTTCAAACTGTGTTCCTTCCCTCTCGCAATTTGCAATGTTGTTTCAAATTAGGGTGAAGACACGCTTTCATTGTAAACAATTTTATTCATGTATCGTTTTACGCCGGTGATATTCGATTCAGTACTGATTGCAGTTTCTAAAATGCTGTTAAATATTTATGACTTGAGTGGTTTTGTGTGGGAAGAAAAAAAAACTGCTAGAGATCCTAGATAGTCGAGTGCTCGAACAAATCACTAGCAAGGGCGAAGGTCTCTCGCAGGGGGGGGGGGAGGTTACTCCGCTATAAAAATGACGGGCGTGCTCGTCGGAAAATTTCGAAAAACACACTAAAAGGTACCAGAATCTCGTTTGATGGGCGTGGCTCAAATATATTTTTACCCCTAAAAGCTAAGAGGTACCAATTTCATACAACACAAGACATATTCTGACATATTTTTTCAGTTCAATACCCTTAAAGATACCGCGATAATTATAACTATAATCATTTTAGATTTCAGCACCCTAAGCGGTACAATCACTTCTGAGGATGTATGTTGTAATATACGAAACGTCAGGTTAATATTTTTTGTTTTCCAACATGCGTTTTATTGTCATGTTTGTCACTGCAGTTTGTGTGCTATTTCTTATTAAGCAACGATGGCCAAGGAGAATTAATTTTTACAATCTACAAATTGTGACCCTTAAAAGGTACGACGAACATCCCCGTCATTTTCATATCGGAGTCCCCCCCCCCCCGGTCTCTTGTCTGCCCATGTTTCCCTCGCGTGACTACTGGAAAGGACTGGCAGTCCGGCTCGAACAAAAAAGAAACGAAAACTGAACCATCGGCAATACAACAACTTCTTCAACTAATCCAATCGAAGGCGCCGTATTAGAACATCATATTCCATAAGATATAATGTACATAACCCTTTTTACGGCACATTTTTTTGAATATCACACTCAGAACAAGGATGAACAATTCCAAGCTGCCTGTAGAGTAGCTCGGAAACCATACATAAGCTTTGTCTTTGAATTCCGCCCATTGATAGATTAAACAGTAAATTACCCCACAGACAGCTGAGAAAACGGACATATTCATAATAATTTCTGCTTGCATTATTAGTATATTCAAAAGTTGCTTCGTTTTAATGCATCGAAACTCGCGCTTCGTCGAATCTTGGAGAGTTTTCTGTGGTTGACGTGAATTTTTTCTTTTTTTTCTTTTTGGTTGTATGTTAGAGTATATCTTAGGAAGAAATCCAATAACGCCTTTTGTTTCAGTTCTGTCAGTTTTACGTTCATCTCATTTACTTTTAAAAACCTTTGAGAAGGTTTTTGACATTCAGCCGGAGAATTTAAATAAGTTGGCCTCTTCCGTTTCGTGTTCGAAAGTAACTAAAGGGTCGACGATATTCGAGACATCTTCGAAGGTTTCAAATCATTTCCTAAATGTTTAGCAACCATTGTACTGATATTGTTATTAAGGAAATTATTCGTGAATAACGAAACTTCCATTGTCCACGAGCACATTAATGCAAGAAACAGCTGTGTAAATCGCTGTGTTGATCATGACATGAGATGGTTCTTACCTCGGTATTGAAACGATGCAAGTGAAAACAAAGTTGAACCCGTTTGCGGAAGTTAACCCTCGTTTTCATCCCTCAAACTGACGTGGGACACCTTAAGAGGTTTACACAATGTAGTATTTATCGTTATATTGCTGACGTACACGAGAACAAAATGCCATTCATTAGGCAGAGAACTGAGAGAATGGAGCTACGGTTAAACAAAGAATAACGTTTGGGGGTTTAGCATTATAACATGCGCTATTTAGGGGTAAATAAGTTTTACTTCGTGTAATTTTAAGTGAAAGAGAAAAATCAGTTTGAGGACACTCCAACACAGGCTCTTTTCTTCGAAGAAGCGAGAGAGTGGAGCTTGGCAACGAACAGGAAGATCGAGCAGGAGATAACGAGGAGCTCCCCGCTGTTTCAAGTTTTTTTTTTCTCAGTAAGATAGAAACTAGGTACTAGGTACCCAATATCCGCTCAATCCAACTCAGTCCTGTTTACTGCAATTCACTGATTCAAACTAAATCTGCAGTTGCGGGCTTTCCGACATTTTCAGTCACGAAAACTTTATTCTGCAACAGACACAAGTAAAGACTGTGTACCGTACTGATGATAGCCTGCGAATACAGACGCCTCTCATCGCTCCCGGCCGCTGCCCCTATACGTCCTATACTGATTATGATACTTGAGTGTTATTGAACAAGTGATGCTAATAGAAGTGATGTTCGGATGTCCTACTACACACTGTATATTCTTTCCAGGTTCTTTCCCATTTTTATTTCTTTCAGTTCTTTTCCATTGTGTACTCGATTAACCGCACACTTTCTCTGTTTGCTTCAGTTGCTTTGGATTAGAAAGGAAAATGAAATGAATCTTGGCAGTTGTAGTAAAATGCCATCGTAAAAATCGCCGTCTGCAGAGGGAGCGCTTTCTTTTCCTCTCTAGCGGCCACCACGCGCTTTATCAGTTCCCTCTCCACAATCTTCCCCGATATCGATACCCAATATAAGCCTCTGTGGAGGAGAGAGAATTGAAGATGGAGTACGTTTGGGACTACGGGAAGCTTCTTCTTCCTGATTGGTGCTAATCTCGTACGCAGAAGTCAAAATTTCACAAAAAAAAAAGAAGGTAATTTTTTTTCTTTTTTTCGCGTGTCAGGAAATTTTATGTTATAACAGAAAATGTTATATAATGTCAGCTTTGCTTCAATCTTTTGTCTTTTCGTTGATCAACAACAACAACAACAGTTTATTTGCATTCCCAATTACAAATGGTATTGCATATAAAAACAAAAACAAAAGTATAAAATTAAAGTAGCAAAATCGGTTATAATTTACAATTCTTGTAACTAATGGTTCATTTCTTAATGAAAAAGCTTCGTAAATGAAGTGACCTAATCTTTTACAAATGAAAGCATCGGTGCTATTAAAGAGAAAAACAATTTTGTTATTAGCATTTAAATAATCGAATTCGGGATATTGCTAATGATATCTTCCACCAGAGAATTTCTAATTGTGTCATATTTATTGCAAAATAAGATGAAGTGTGCTTCGTTTTCAACTTTATTGAGCTGCAGTATTGACAGATTCTCAGATCTATTTTCTCCACAGTGAGGAAACTATGGAGCACGCTTTCACATTTTCCTGGACTTGCAAAACTACGCCAGATTCATACCCTAGTTGGGTGGGGTGGAGAACTCATGCCGATTAAAAATACTGTTCAGGCACGTTGCTTTTTGTATCTCACGTGTGGCCGAGAAAATTCTTAAGGGAACTGGAGACAATGAAAGAGATAGAGACATAAGTGAACATACGCGTCCTTATGTAGGTGCAAGTTTTCATCATGTTGACACTTTCCGTCAGTCAAATATAAATGTGAAGACAATGCTATCAAACATGAGATCGAAGAAAGCCAGCCGTTGATCGACACCACTTTATGGTTGGTTCTGTGCAAAACCGGTTTTTAAAACAGGTTTCCTTTTCAAAAACAAAACAAGAACACGGAGTCAGTAAAAAAACACACTTAATTAGACTAGTAGATTCCTTTTAAAAATAAATATCCTTTAAACATGGTGCACGAATGTTGATGAATACCTTTCGTTAATTGTTTTGAAATACTAATGAAAACCTGGCCCACTTAACAACACAATGTGCAATTATGGATTCAAGTCGCAATTCACAGAAAAAAAGCGACAGGCTTTCTGAAGGGATTACCACATCAATATTCATGACCGCCTCGGCCAGGCCAAACAAACCTTCGCTGCACGCAATTCAAAAAAAGCGAATTAGTCTTGGTATCTTTAGGCTGAAAGGGTAGGACAAGTTTACATTAACATTTTTTTGAGGTTTCGACAAATTTTAGCATTTCTAAGACTGTTTTTTTCTTCGAAATAGAGACCTATAAACACACCTGGCTATCTGTAAACTGTCTGCCAGCGTCTGACCAGATTACTCGCGCAGGACTGGGCGTGAATTCATTATTTGTTGTCTCGGCACCAGATGCTCAGTGAAATCATGAATTTCCTGGGCAGTATTACACGCCCTCGTTGAGTATCCCACTTTTTCAAGACGCAACACTGAAAAAAGAAAACAAACGAAAGAAAAGAAAAAGTGGATGGCTTAATTTCTCGATATTTTCTAAAATCGTCCTTTTGATAAATGTGTGTTGAAGCAGACCGGAACCAGAAACATAGAATCGCTTTATCAGTTTGACTTCTCCAAAGATTTCCCGTATTAGTTAAGATTTATAACTCTTAAGTATACTCATGATGAACTGACTAGAATAGAAAAACTTTTAAGTTTTTTTTTAAGGTTGGGGTAGGGCCGGGTAGTTTTTTTTTATAATATATTTATAAGCGTCTTGAATTAAACGTACTCTTAATGATCGAGATCGACATTGAAATAATCCGCATTGCTTTTTATTACACCAGGATTACAAGACTTTATGCTTGTATGTTGCAAACTAAAAGTCGCTATAAAAAGAACTGTGTCGCACATTTAGTACGATAAAAAATTGGAAATGAACCTAACTAACCCTATTAGTGCACACGAATGCCGTTATGTATGTCTGTAGTATTGAATAATAATAATAATAATAATAATAATAATAATATTTTTTTTTATTTTTAATAATAATCGATAAAACCTTTATTAAAAAATTCTCAAACAATCTTACGTTTACAATTAATTAAAAAAATTCTCAAATAATTTCACGTTTACAATTATTAACCTACTAAATAATAATAATAATAATAATAATAATAATAATAATAATGTATAATTTATATAGCGTCATTTCCTTGTAGCCCAATGGCGCTTTACAACCATATAATTCATTAAAGACTAGATTGAACTAAAATAAAACTATTAAAATATACAGATAAACTGGCTTCTATGAACGGATAGTTCATTTAATTTATTCTCATCGCATCATTAACCGGAGTTCTTATTTAGGCACTCATTTTTGACCATGGTAGGTTTTTGTTATCAGCTCGCATCAGCCCGACCGATTAGCCTGTGGCAGGCGTCGGTTTATATACCTGATGTGAATTTTTGGCAAATAGAAAAAAGGTTCTATTTCGTTGTCGTTTTTTCCACGCTATGCTCCCGTCGAAATGTTCCCGTCTCGTCATTTTCGACGTTAGGCATGATCCAATTTCGAAGGAAGGCGTGAACTTGCGGATTGCGTGAACTTTCTCGTGATGTATAACTTCGCATGACATTTGCGTACAAACTGTGCGAAATGCATTATAAGTGAATTTCCGTCACGAAAACGGCTGAAAAGAGTCTTATTTTACATGACACAATTGTAAGAGCATTTTGTTCTGGGTGATTTTTGTTTATTTAAATCATTGAAATTGCGGTCTTTTGAAAAACAGAATACATTTTGCATTTTGATTTTTGCGTGACATAAGTTCAAGGGGGTGTGACACGAGTATCCGGACTCAGGAGTCCTGAGTTCTTGTGACCGTGTGAATTTTTGAATACAACACTGAAAAAACTATTATCTTTTTTGCGATCATAACTAAAATATTATTCTTTAGGCGGAGATATTGGATTGTTAACACTACTTTCTATTGATGTCTGTTCAATATTCATTGAAATGATATATTGCATAATCTCGAATAACACAACACGGAGCTGGAAAACTGCTCATTGCAGCGCCTGAATACACAAGCAACTAAAAACAGAAAATGGAATTGATGATCAAGCGGTGTTTCTTGTCTGTTTAATATTGACACAGTAGTTCTTGACAAACACGTAACGACGGTATTAAATTTCACTGTTGTGAAGTCGCTTTTTACCTGGGGACAAAAGGAATCTAACAAAGACGGCCAAGTTATTACAATAAACGACTAGTACAATAAAAATATGTGCGTCGCAGCGTCTCGTGAGATCTTTAAAGAAACCATCTTGTATGAATGTAATTAGCATCGCGACTCACGTTTAAAAACCAGAATTCGCGTTAAAACGAAAAAATTTCATCGCCCTTCACCTTTTGTCTGGAAAACAACCTGGTTTGACGAAATCCAGGAGTCGAATTTCGCGGATGAGTGACCTGATGAGCTTCCACGTATTCAGCGTGACTAAAAAACATGGACACTGGTAGAACCAAAACACAATGGCAAGCCACTCGCATGTAACGAGACTTTTCCTTTGCGTTTCTTTCACATGCAAATTTTGAGGATTGTTGTTCCGGGCGGCAAATTGTAAATATTGCATAAATTATCTGGGTCGTCTTAAAACAAACCAATTATCGTGTCTGTTTCACGTGCGCAGCCAATCGCATCGTTCCTTTTATAAACCTAGTCAGTTGCTGGCCTTGATCAATACCAGCTCGGTACAATGTGCATGTCAATCATTTTGGTGTGGGTCGCAGAATCGGGTCTACTCAACCCAAAAGTTGAAATTTCACCGCTTTGTAGGATTCTAAAGTCCTCAGAATTTAGATATTCACACGGGGATAAATTCGCTGGGGCGACCACTTTCCGTGTGTGAACAAGTCGTGACTTGAGCGAACGAATTCGCGCTGGTTTCATTACGTGAAAATCATATAAGCTTTATGGCTGGCCGCGTAGTGTCTCGCGAATTCACCATCGACAATTTGGATCTTACGTTATAGTAAAGGGGTTAGCAATACTCTAGTCACCCTGGCGGACTCCGAATTCATGGATGCGAACGCGAACAGTAAGCTAAAGCGGAAGAAGAAAAACCATGGGTTAGTATCGTGAGCAGTTTGTTGGATGGTGTTTCGTGTCGCTGTGAGAATCGTGAGGTGGAAAAGGCTCGATTGTCCGACTTGAGCCTGGACATGGTGTGATGTTTGTTTGGAGTGTTCTCACCTAAAGTTTGACCGTGGTTTCAGGAAATTGTGCTACCTATTTATAACATAGGGAAATTCCCAGCAGAAATGATATATTTGTTGCTTAAATCTTGTCTTTTGAATCGTTTTTCAGGCCTGGGAACCCGTCGAAACGACATCGCGATCGACTTAACGCCGAGCTGGATAATCTCGCAAGGCTGCTGCCTTTCCAGAAGAAATCGTCACGAAACTGGATAAGATCTCCATTCTTAGACTCACAGTAAGCTATTTGAGAGCCAAGAGTTTCTTCCAAGGTAATTAATGTTTTGCATTTGTTTCTTGTCTCGATATGCTTGTTGGTTTACCCGTATCGTGAATTTTTTTTCTCCATTGTAGACAATTGCGGTGTTGGTTGCTACCATTAAGCTTAGCTTTATAATTATTTTTTTCGTAAATTAATTCGCCTGTGGATTTGAGTTTCATAAATTGTTCGACCCGTTGTAAACCCTGGAAAGGTTTTTAAGATTGATCCATTTTATGATATTAAATTGATAGAGTTTTGCTTATCTTATTTGTCAGTCATGTCTGTTGACGAATGGAAAATTTCATTTTTTTTGGCGGACAGTTCAAGTCGTGTTTGCTGTACACGGCATCTCTGGACTATTTACTAAGCTCAAGCCACTGAATTGTGTTGCTGCTTTTCCAAACGTCAATAAAATAAGATGACAGAGGATATCCTCAAACGTTTTGATTATTCTTAAGACTGGAGGGCAGAAAGGTCATCCGTGATTGCCCTATTATGAACTTTTTCTTCTGTTGTTAAAAATTTGAAAGTGTAGTGAGATCGAGAGCGGACATTTTCAAATTTGTTTTCCATGGGCTCAAACATCCAGCTGCATCACTTAAAAACAGCATTGTTTGGATATTTGTCTGTCAGAAAGCGAGCTGCTGACATCCAGTGATCCTTCCCTTTTTCCGGTCTAACTAAAGTGTACTGATTACATGTTTGCGCCATTGAAATACTTTACCAATGCTTGGAAAGATGAATATATTTGTGATACGTGACTTCAATGAAGATTGTGTTTGTGGCCCCGGAGAGAGCTTAGCCCGGAGAGACTCGCTTTTAGAAAATTTTTTAGCCAAAACATCACAAGCGTTAGCATTCAGGTTTTATTGAGTTAAATCAACGTTTGACAATGGTATCCGACAAATTTAAGATATCGCATCGAAGTTCTCTCGGACTGAATGCCGTTTTTTTTTTCTTTCGTTTATTTCTTGCTCCGTCGACCTGCTCAATTTTTTTTCGCCCGGATTTTGACCCTACTGATTCCGATTTAACGTTATAAGGTTAAATGATAAGAACAACCAAAAGCTATTGATGAAAAATGTTTGTTTTGTGGCGCGACGCTTTTTGCGTTCCCGTTGAATAGAACCGCCCAACAGTCTGTTGGTTTCTTGCGATCGGAAATTAATCAACAGAAATTACTTTGTACGCAGGCGAAAACAATCAAAAACATGTTGCCGGTTAGGCAAATCGGAGAAGGACATTTTGTGGAGAGATTTAATTCTGCGTGAGGATTAACGAAAAACAGAAAATGTTCTTGTGTTGTGATCGAGAATTTCTGTGGCTATTCACACCTCTTGCATTGTAAAATGCATTTGATGTAAACCTTCGGTCACGCAGACTATGAAAGCGAAATATTTATTACTGTAGCTCACGCAACGAGAATCTGCGAACGAGGAAAAATAGAATTACTCCTTGCTGTATTTAGCTTTAACTCTTCATTCACTAAGGCGACTTCTAAGGTTTTTTCAATGCAAAGTAGTCCTTTGCGAGTCTGCTCGCCGTCGGAGGAGATCATGAATCATATATAGTTCTTTCTTCTTGCACAGTTTCTCGGTTTGTGTTTGAGTGAAAGCATCGCGATGGGTGAGCGTTTTTGCGGAATTTTACCCTTGACCTACGCGATTCCAACGTAGGAAATTGTTTACTCTTTCGGTATTCAAATAATCACTTTGGACCTCCGCGTACAACTTTTGCGGTCGAAAACTGCGGGCGATATTTAGGTATTGTGCCTTTTATTGCAAGTTGCTAATTGTTTGATATCTTCAACTGAGCTGTTTTGATCGTTTGGTGGAACAGTGTTACATGTATAAAATTGGTTCACTTAGCCCGTTCCTTGAACCAACAGCGGCGTCGAGAACTTCGATTGCTTCTGTAAACGCCCCGATCAGATTGAATAATTTCGAGCTCATTTGTTTTCGTTTGTTGTGGTCTACAAAGGCCGTTGTTTTTCCAAAAAGGCCTCCTGATGTGCTAAATTGTAAAGAAGCGTTTTAAACCCAAAACAACATTTCCCGTCTATGTGCATTCGACAAATTCAATTCGAAAATTTTAACTTTATAATATAGTCTACTTAATTCTATAAATATGGTACTTGGGAAAACAATATTGCTTCGCACTCCACATGTAGATCACATTTTTGCATATATTAAAATGGTCTTTTTATCGATTTCAAGAAGCTCATAAAATGTATTACAAGTAGACTTGTACTGTTCGAGCGAACTTATCAAATTCGCTGATTCGGTCGCGAAATATAAAGGACCCGTGTTTTGTTACGTACATTCGAACCAAACGCTTGTCCTTACAGAAAATTTATCGTTCGTTTCATTTATGTCTGTCATCCAGACACAATAGACATTCAAGACACGTATTGGTTTACAATTCAAATCGAGCCTAAAACGCGTACGTACTTTGAAAAAAAAAACAGGGACAAGCAATTTATGTACAGTGAAATAAAAAGAGAATATGGGGAGACTGAAAATATGTTGAGACTATTTTGTGCGTGTATTTTTGTAAAAGGGCAAAAAGCTTTTCATAAATGCCTGATGATGTACTGTCGATAAACTTTGCGTCACTTAGAGTAATTAACGCTTTGTGATAATGCAATGGTGGAATATATCAAAAAAAAAGAACAGCTAAACTAAAATAAAAAAGTAGAGATATTGCAAATAACGTGAGCCTTTACTTTAGTCTGAGTTTATGAGTCACGTTTATTGAAATTTCAAATTTCCAGCATGTTCATGGTGGTTTAATTGCGATCTTTTCGCAAGTTTCCACGCGTTTTTCGCACAAACAGGTTTCTCATTTGCAAGTTTAATCAGTGCTTTTTAAGGCCCCTGAACCCTGAATGCGTGACAAATCTTACAGAAACGGAAACGCTAATCGATGGAGCATAAAACTTTGACTTTGTGCCACTAATAATGTCTTTAATCCATTGTAACTAAATCTTCTGTTGAACTTTGAAGGCGCCGACACAATATGCCAACATGATAAGTACATGTTTACAGGTTTTAACAGCATAATGTATGTAAAGATGAACTTGAAGTTGTTCTCTGTTCATTTGTTAAATTTCCAGTTTCGAATGGCAGACGTGGAAAAGAGGAAACTTGTGAAGAACTTGTTAGAGAAGTTGAAGGAAATGGTGTCTTCTCACAGCTTTCTTTAGAGGTAAGGAGAAAATGGACAAGATCAGTATTGCTGAAACTTGCAGAGTCAATTATGGAGACAGTAATGTAGTTCTTACTTTGAGTTTGTTGAAGAGATCCTGTTGTGTGACCATTCAAATGAAACTGCTTCAGCAGTACTTTTGCATGGTCCATTTTGTTTTTCAATATTTGCAAAAAAGAAATTTGGGATTTTTCTTGAATCCAAAGGGTCAAGGCCCAGCCTCTAAACTGGGGATAATTTGGAGGGTCTCTTTCCAGGGATATCCTTTGTGGTGTTGCAAAAATAAGACACAAAATACGTGTATTGATGTATTCAGAATTGTTGTAATGTACAAGTCCAGCAAATTAAGTTAGATGTAATATGGGGCCATTTGCTTTTTTAAGAGTTCTGACTGAGAATTCTTGTATAATATTCTGATGACTGATGCATGGCCATGCCGACATAAAACTAAATATTATATACACCCTCTTCATTGTTTTGAATATTATATAGTTGATGTTTTGTCCAAGGGATTGGCAAATTCCTTTAAACACTGACCTTTAACAACATTAAATTAGGTGAGGAAAATTTAGTTTGCACAGCTTCCAGTATATAATAATATTTATTTTTGGCTCTGTTAGTATGTTTATTTGTCCTGAAGCTACAATCTGGTTGACCTTGACTGAATTAGACCCTCCCTTTTTGTAGCCCAAACTTGACCCCAAGGCCAATTTTAATTTCTATTCTGCATAGGCTTAAGTCACATGAAATGCTTTTATCTGACTTGATATCTAGATTCTTATAATTCCATCAGGTTCTTAGTTGATAATGACTGTTAAGGCTGTAAAGACATGTCTGATTATAATTTGAATATTGTAAAATATGATGACCTACATGTAGAGGACACATGATTTCTTGAGTTGTCTTTCAATACACGAGGTTGGCTCTTCTGCAATAGCAATTTGTACTTTCCTGTTCTAATTTTCAAGCTTACATTCCTTAATTTTGATATGATTGAGGTCTGTAATATCAGCCTGTCTGTGGTAAACTAGTATTGGTGAACAACAGCTATAGCCTATACTCAACACTCAAGCATGTAATTTACCAGTAAATCAGAATTCCATTTCTGCTAGCTTTAGTGAGTCTTAAGTGTTGGGGAACATGCCCCCCCCCCCCCCCCCCCCAACCCCTTTCTTGACTTTCTTCATGGCTCTAGCATTATTGCACTTAAATGCACACTTTGGGCCTCAAAATTTCAAACATTTTCTGGGGGTGCCCCCCCCCCCCATACCTCTCAGTGGGAGTCCCACACTTATCCTGAATTGGGACTGTAAGCCAATAAATGGTCCCTGTTGTTACAAACCTAAACAAAAACCCTGCGCTTGATACAAGTTCTGATATATTGCACGGTAAATAGTTAATTATTGACCCTCTTATATTTCCACATTTATTATACCCAGATGTGTACTGATTTCATTACTTTTTACAGGAAAACATGCTTTTAGTATTACATGTAGATGATAATCCCACAATCTAATGAAAATGCATTCTAAAATCACTTGAAATGTCCACTTACTACAGGTTTCGTGTAACAAAATGGCCTAATTTTGGTTAATAGAGGTTTCGTGCATATTTCGCGATTTTGCAAAAATTTTGTGTTTTGAATCACTTTAAATTCGTGTTTTTGAGTAAGATAATTTATTTTCTTGGCAATGTTATTTAGCATGTCCTTGAAGTAAATAAAACTACTTTGATTTTGACGATGGCGTCAGTTTCTGGTACTGTCCAGTTCCAAAGAGATTTGGAAAGAAACATGAAAGAAACAACCAACATGTACATGATCGATAAGCAATAGCTGCGACAAAATTGCTATCAAATGTAACACTTGGTCATCTGCCACATGAGATCAGCGCTTTCAAGATTCCTTATTTCAAAAGGCGCTGATGTCTTTGTGACTGTAAAAGACGCACACTTTGACAGTCATCACTTATACAAGGAGGCTTGGATGAATTCCAGTAGAGGTGACAATAAGAATGGCAACATCTCCAAAGAATCTGAAAGCCATTGAGATTGAGGAACTACAGTTTGAGGACTGTACAAAAGAAGTGCTGCCTGGCTGGAGTGGAGGTAGAAAGCAGTATTAGCAATGAGGAGGACCAACCATTGCCTCAGAATAGTTAAAAATATGATTTTGTAAACATTTCAATGGTAATAAACTTATTCATTCTTGATTATTGATATAATGTGAGTCACTTAATTTTCGCGTCATGTTATGTTTGCGACACTTATTCGTTGTGTCACTTTAATTTTGTGATTTGTTTTCAATCGCGAAATTTGCGAAATTAACGTGTCGCGAAAATTTCATGTAATAAGGTATGTATGTACTCTTTCACCAGTACGTTTGCATGGTACACCGCTTGTTTTTCAATATTTTACAAAATGAAATTTGGGATTTTAGATGAATTTTTATCTTTAGCACTCTTGAGAGTTGAAAGGTTAAACCACATTAGCCAACTCGAAATTGTATGAAGTACATACATGCATACCAAGCAGCGTGATCTATTTGTCCGAGTAAAATAGAATTAATGTTTAAAATCAAATAAATATTATTGCATGGTCTTCTTTGTACCAACATATTTATTTCAAATTAAGACTTTTTCAAGGAAAATTTGGGGCAATTCTTAGAATGATGGATGCTTTGGTTGGCTGGTCAACTTAAAAATGCATGTTTCTGGTGCTAGAACTTTAACCATAGTGTTCAAAATTTATTAGGTGATTATTAATTTTAAGACCATTTATTGAACTTTCTGTTAACAAAATTCAACACATTTGTATAAGGTTTTATTCCAGTTTGATGCAAGATGTTTATAAAAAATGATGTTTTTCTGTTGATTCAAGTGCTTGTTGGGCTTGTTTGGGCTTTGGTTAATTAATTTACATGTAGTGGCAACAGGCAATAAGTTATGTTTTTATTTATATTATAGTTAGTGAATTAGTCAATCGATTGACCATGTACAGTATTAATTTGATCTGCAGAATCGCTGAAAGTTTTATGTTGCTGTTCAACTTTGGTGTTTTTGTGCTCTTTTAACTTAAAAGTGTGGATTTTTTTTCTGCAGTACAAGTACGCAACCTGCAGGTTTGAAAAAAATGACAGGTTGTAATGTTTCTGTTTTTGTCAATTAGCTTGGATGCTCTCCAATTGTCTCATATGTTGGAAGTGGTATTGAATTACTCAATACTTCTGTCTCTTCCACAGCCTGGCTAAGCTGCTGTCATAAAATCCATATTGAAAGGTTTATGCAACTTAGTTCTTCAGTACAAAGTCAGAATTAAGCAATAATAGTAATAATCGTTCTATGCTACATAATGGGAAACTACATAATGGGAAATTTTGGCCACCTTGTGACTTACATGTGGAATTGCCTAACTGTGTAATTTTAAATGTTAAAGAAAAAGGAGCTTTTCACATGAAAAAAACGTTGACTGATTTTGCTCTTAGGTTATTTTCTAGGCTTTATAAAAGCATCATTTTTCCTTATTCTTTTGTGAGTGAGTGTATACCAAATATTTATTTCAAATAATGCAGTGCCTGTAAAGTTATAGACTTGCCAGCCTTTCACTATATTTTGTTATCAATCTGTGCATCTATGCTGAAAATTTTGATTTTACAGCAGACAGAAAATTTGTTCTTACCTTGCTGAAAAGTAAAAAATAGACTAATAAACCAATAGTTAATTATTTTAGATCCAGCATTTATTTACACTCAGAAGGTTACAACAAAGGTTAGGTTTATCCTTTGAGTAAAAGAGTGATGAATTCTCAAAACATATGGCTTATTTGTCTGCATTTTATGGAACATCAAAGATAATAAACTACAGCTTTTGCTGCTTTATGTGTAATTTCTGTCCGTTTAGTCTCTTTAGAGATCTGTAGTTACATGATAAGCTGATTATTTTCTTGACCTTGAAATTTTAGTGAATCAACTAGAGACTTTTACTTCAAAATTGTCAAGATTCGAGAAAGGAGTCTTGAGTCTTAGGTTAACTAGTACATTTTAGTAGCACTGTGTGCATTTTTGCTTGAATTTTTAAAACTTGGTTTGGTTTTTATTTTCCTTTGTCTTACCTTCAATTTCAGCTTATGGTATTTTATGATAATGAATTATGAAACAAAGGAAATTAAAAGTCAAACCAAAAACAATTTTAAGCATGTCATATATATTTGTTCTTTAACTGGGAAATATTTATACAGCACAAGTTAGTTGCTGAAGGTTATTTAATTCTGTTAATTTTCCAGGCTCTTGATGGCTTTATTGCAGTCATAACGCAAGATGGTCAGTTGTTTTATGTGTCAGAAAATGTGCGAGACTTTTTGGGGTATTCTCAGGTGGGTAGCTGTCAATTTTTATTAAATATCTCATGTCTTTCTAGTGTTTCCTGGTCTGTGTGATTCTCGTTCCTCTGGGCTAAAAATATCAGTCTTATGAACACAGACCAGTTTCAGTCTTGTGCATATACAGATGGTCCATTTTCTCATTATTAGGTCAAAAGGTGTAATATTAGAGCTGTTGTCAGCCAAAAACAGTCAAAATTCAGGTGTTTTCACCTACAGTATTTAAAGTTGCAAGCCTTTCTTTGTTGCTTGGAATATGTTATCTATAGTTCAGGAAAACGTTTGATGTTACTGCTTCCATGTTTATGCTGTGGTTCAAATTTTTCTTAATAAAATTTTTGTTTTCTTTTGTCTCAGATTATGATAATTAAAAAAAATAAAAATTAAACTGGTTTGAAAATTTTCGAACCAAAGAAAAATTTGAACCAGAACTACATTCTGTTACTATCCTCAGAATAATAACACAAATGTATATTACCAGTCAGTTACCAGTAATGATTACCCCCTGGTTATACCGGTTGTTGACGGTTTGTAAAATTAGCCTGTCTCATTACTAAAAGAGAAGTCAGCATTGTTTTCCTGTGATGAATGAGAATCCTTTTTGTGTCTATTGCACTTGCACAAGTAACAATGAAAGCTATAACAATGATGCAACTGGAAATAAAACATTCACCAAAGGTCGTAGCAGGAGACCTCAATCATGCAAAGAGCTTTCCACACTCTCTTAACAGACTGAATTCTGCAAAAGCCGACACTTCGAACATTAAAACCTCTGAATCTTTAAATATTTTTTTCAAGACATGAAACTGATGAAAAATTAGGTGGAAAAATCAGACAAAATGATAAGTAAGACTGTCATGACAGCTGCGTGGGTAAAGAATATCATTGCTACCCAGCAGCTGACATGGTAGAGTTGGTGATCTAGTAGACGTAGTGGAGTTGGGTTCAACTTAGAAAACTATAAGGGGTAGACCCAGATACACCCCAAAATTTCAACAGAAGAAAGGTCGAATAAACTGCACATCTAAAAATTTAGCAACATGCAATAGACACATGCTCCCCATGGACAACAGGAGCCAATTTTTTTTATTTTCAAATGTAGTTCTCAAAACATTTACAAAGCTTTGGTGAAAAAAAGCACTATAGTCATCTTTTGCATGTAGTGAGATCGAGTTGCCATAGTTCAGACTAAGCTATTTTACTGAATTTTCTTTTTTATTTTATTTTACTGCAGGCTGCTGTTATTCACCAGAGCATGTTTAAGTTTTTGCACATTGATGATCACGATATGGTGAAATCCAACCTGGCATGGCCAAAACTCGCAGGAAAAAAAGCCAAGGCAGTAAGTGCAGTGTGATTCTGTATTTTCGCTGCATCATAGTCGTCATTACCCTAATGATTATTGGTTTTGTATTAATGGCTGGTTTTCACTAGCGCACAAGCCAACATAAGCAGACTCAGTAACGTGTTATTCATTAGTTCCAATTGTTTGAACAAAACAGAACAATAGGCACTAATGATCAACATGTTACTGAGTCTGCGTATGTTGGCTTGTGCTTATGCTTATGCACTAGTGAAAACCAGCCTTAAAATAACTCATAAAAAGGAGGCCTTTGCTGTTGACAGCACAAAGATCTTAGCTGAATACAGGGCATTTGAATGTATAACTTGAAGGATGTAAAATTGAATATTGTGTAAGTGCAGCCATCAGCCCACTAAAATACCATCCATAGTTACTGAATGACAAAACTACCCAAAACCACCAACAAGGGTTCACACAACCCAAAACTATCCAGGAACAACAATGGATGAAATGACAAAGTACATACTTTAGGCAGCTCCTTTGCAAAGTGGTCTATATATCATACAGTGCACTTGTGGCACTTGTTTTGAAATGTTGAGTTACAAATAACAAAAAAAAAATCATTATGCAAACATGCAAAAAATAATTGAACAAGTGATTCAAGCATGATAGATACTTCCAGGTCATTCAATAGCTATGCATTGTTTTCTTTTTTTTGGTGGTTGAGGATTATAGTTTCGGGCCATGTGAACCCTTGTTGGTGGTTGTGGGTCATTGTGGGTACTTGAACCCTGATTTAGTAGCTACAGCATGCCATCCAAGATACATTGTATTAATGGACAGCTGGATGAGTTTGCTAGATAGCAGTGGCCCTAATATCAAACTTCAAATTCTCCTTTCTTGACACCACTTTTTCTTATAGAAATTAAGTGGGGAGAAGTAGTTAAAATAATCAAGAGGATTCATTTTGGATGATCATGTCCTTAATTCTCCTCACCTCTCTAATTGATAAAGTATTGATATTACAAAGAGAATTGATGATCACTATCGGGGCTTAGAGGGTTAGCAGTATAGGTAATTTACAGGGCTGTACTTCCCAAACCAAACCATGTTTAAGTGGCCTTTCCTGTCCACTTAAACATGGTCAGATGTAATACATGTATGTTGGTCTAAGTGGATATGAAGCTGGCACCCAGTTTTCATACTACTCAGCTAAACTGGTCATCAATATTTTGGGATTATGATTCTTATTTTTTTTATTTGTAAATTTACAGCACAAACAGTTCTATAAAAACAGGGTAGCAAGGTGTATCTTTAATCGTAATCTAGTCGCATTTATCTGTATTCAGAACTCAAAAGAAGCTGTTTTATTTCAGAGAAATGATGAGAAAGCTGGTGATGTATTAAGTCAAGATGACACAAAAACAGGTGAGGTTCTTGGAAAAGAATTATGTCTTGCAGTTTTGAGTTTGCTTCCAGAAAAGCAAATTATTTTCTGCATGCTCATGCAAAGTAGTAAGCTGCACAATTTTGTCTTTTTAGTAAGGCAATAGCAAATACAATCAAGTGCATTGTTGAGTTATATTAGCATGCAAGAATTAAAATAAAAACACAAGAAGTGCTTTTCACACTTCTCAAGTATTTCGTTCTTGTTTTAATTCTCTAGTTCTTTTATAGATCAACAATGCATTAGGAGAAAGTTTGCTATATATATGCCCATGCTCATGCTGGTGACGTAGGCTGGGAACTTATGACTCAATAAAGCATGTGCAAGATATAAATGAACTTGATCTGACAAATCATAGCATGCACATTAAAGGCTTGACTATGTGGCAGAACTATACCTGTACGAGTATTCATTGTTTGACTTTTTGGCTCTGATGTCTTTATGTTTCATTCCAAAGATGTATCTAATTCTTCCAATTTCTTTAGCTTTTTCTGCTTGAGTATCAAATTGAGTTTTTTGTTGGTAAGTTTAGGTTTGGGTTTGGGTTTCTATTAATGTATTAGATGTCTAGAACATTTCTTCACCAAATTATTAAATGTTCATGCAACAACATGTAGGTTCAGATGAAAGTGACAGTCTTAACCGTTCATTTACCTGCCGTATGAAGTGCACATTAAACCATGGTGGAGGATTTTATAAGGTAATCCATTGTCAGTGGTTTTTTTTATTCAATTTTCTTCACCCCGTAGCAGTGCCTTGGTATCTTTCTGGCAAATTTTCTTTATAGTTTTTAACTTATACAAATTAATGCAGCTCATTTAAACTGTCAATCATTTGTTTGGTTTCACTTGTGTTTAGGATTTCATCCAAAGAGTTAAAAAAAAGTTAGAGAAATCTTGCCAGGGCAAAAACCTTTTTTCTTTCCACTTGTCCATTCAAGTGCCACTCAAATTTCGGTTGTCTGAAAGTGAAATTCACTCGTCCAAAAAATGAATAAATTAAAAAAATGTATCGGTAAAACAAATTTACAATGTACTGTAAAAAACTGGCGTATTTAAACCACATTCGCTCAAAATGTTTGCTCAAAATTGGGGGTGCAGCTTATCTGCGGGAACATCTGCAATAGATACTTTCTGGTGATATAAGTCTACCAGACTTTTTGAGCCTTGAAATTGAACATTCTATTTATGTGAGGTGTACAATGTGGAGCAAACATAATTATTTAACTTTAGATGGTGTAGAAAAGTGAGTCTTGTTTCTCTAACAGAGCTGCCAGAGTGTCTCCGAAACCAAAAATCAAATCGAAGAATAAGGATCTGCATGAAATGTGTATTCTCTTAATTAACCTACGAACACAAGCGTTGTGTTACTTTATAAATTGTATTAATTTAGCCTCAAATTGTCAAAATACCACATAGCTTGTTATAGAGTTTTTGCTTTGTGTTCCATTGTAGCTATTTAAATTGTCTGGTCGACTAAGAGAAATCCACACTCGCAAGCGAGACAGCCAAATTGTTGAGTACGGCCTTTTTGCCATCTGCTCCCCTGCAAACAGTCCGAATACACATCATCCTGGTGCAAGCATTAAAAAAGAAGTCGCATTGACTGCCCAGAAGAGATTGGAGAGAGCCAATAGTGATCCCATATGTAGCAGGTACTTGTATGATTGATGCTGATTTGTGACTTTGTCACGGTAAAGGTGCTACTTCATGCAACTTGTCTCTCGAAGTGGCTGAAACTGTGCATTGCAGCTTTGCGATACACTTAAGTAGTATTATACAGTGGTATTACACTCAAGGAAAGTACACCATACCGCTATAATGCATTGTCCACATGGTGTGTTACTCAAGACAATGTGTTCCTACAATGTAAGTGCCTCAATCACAGCTTTGAGCTTGTGCAAATACAGGGACATTTTGTAACTCCCCTCACTATCAAATCACTGAACACAAGCACTTGGGGATTTTAGAAAACATTTTAGATGTGCGGTGCTAGGAGCGCTCAGCTTTTTCCCCTTTTTTTTCCTCTATTCCCTTGTCTTATGTGTGTTTTTCACATTCCCGTGTGCTTAAATAAAACTGAGCAATGTACTTAGTCATGTCTACAATTTCCTTAAAATGCTAGAATTAGAAGCAAGAGAGATTTGAAAACAAAGATGTCAAATGATCATTAGAAGGTCAAATAATCGCGTTCGGAGAACGCAATCCTAATTTCGTGTTGGTTGTCCTGTGGTTTATGTGCAGTAAAATTTGAGATTTTTTGGTAGACTCTTAAGACGGTCTTCCAAATGGCCATTCTTATTGTTTTTTTTTTCAGGGGCTCATTTCCACCGGAAATTCCTTCGAACGCGTCTCCATAATCTGTGATTACTGCTAGTATTATTGTTGTTCGCTTTACCTAGTGTTGTAGGGATTTATGTACACACTGACACATACAGGTACAAGGTAATTTATTTTCTCTTGATATTCTAGGAGAACTACTCTACCTTTAACAGGCATGCTCCATACCATGCCTATGAACCGCCACTTTTCCATGTCTGAAACCCGCTCGACAGCAGTCAGTCCTTTGGCGTCACCTACAACATCATCTGACTCAGGACACCCATCCCCTGATTCCAGTCAAGGTGGCAAGCTGTTATTGACAGACTCGGACATGCGAAGTGATGGCAGTGAGATTTCTCCACCATCAAGCAGTAACTGCCAAGACATGGAGGGGAGGTTAGCTTCGGACCGGCTGATGGCTGGAATGAACAACCCATTTATGAATGCTCATAGGATTGATCGTAAAAGAGCAGTCAATTTCATGGAATCACTCAGGGCTGAAGACAAAGATCCAGCAAGGAAGCGCTCCCGCAGCTTAGCAGATGCCAGTGAGCTGTTCCTAAGAGATGGTTCAAATCCAAGATCTTTGTTCTTCAGAAGCAACTTGCCCTCAATACCGGAAGTTAAAGTTGAAAATGCGAAAAAGAAAGAGGAGTGCACACAGTCTTCCGAAACAGCAGCAGATAGAAGACCGCTGAACAACCATGACAACAGGCTGGATGCCGCTCAGGGCCTTGTGAATCTTGGCAACATGGCTTCTCAATTTCCAGGGCTTTGTGCGTTTCCTCCTGAGTTAATGTATCCTGATGTCATGTTTCCACGTGACATGCTTCATGACCTGCAACACCTCAGAAATCCTTTTGACGTCCATAATCCATGCTGCTTAGGAAATGATCCGTACACAGCTTTGGCTATGAGGCGCTGGCTGAGCAATCCGGACATGTTCCGTTCACCACTGAATCCGTTCTTAGCTGCCCAATCAGCCCTGCTCACCCCAGCAGAGAGGCTTGGCTTTTTGAAGTTTCCATTTGGCTACCCTTCTCCCTTCCCTGGTCCATCGCCATTTGATCTTGGTGCTGCAGCTGCCGGGCTCACAGAAAGAAACCTGCCTGAGTACTCCTTAAGGGGCCTGTACCGAAATGGCCTTGTCCCTGATATGGCCAGGAGTGGTGCTTCAAAAGAAACAGAACAGAGGTATTCTCCATCCACAGAGAAACAGCCTCAGACAAGAGAGAGCACCAGCAGCTCCCCGAGCAAGAGAGCAAGTCCTGAGCGAAGTGTGACAGTTAAGAAGGAGATAGTGTCTGACAACAAAGGAGAGGATACAGACAGTGCAAAGGAGGAGTCGTTTGAAGGAAGGAATAAGCCATCAAAGGTTTGTAACGGTTCCATTGAGGATGGTGATGAAGATGAGAAAGTGGATGTGGTGGGAGGAGTAAAACCATCACCTGGGCTGCGGCAGACGTTTGCTGGAATTCAGGAAGAATTTAATAGCCGATTAGAAAACCTCAACAAGTCATTTGCGCGATCATTGGATCACAACATGACTTGTCCTTAAGCAAAGTAAGTCCACATGGTATTTTTAATCTGTTGCTTGTAAGGTGTTATTATGGATGTTGAAGGTCTGTAGAGAGAGATCTGTCTGTGGGCAGATGTCTACCTTGTACACATTATGTAGGCTGCTGTACCTGAGCAGCAGTGGAAGCTGTTTTGTGATGAGTGTCTGTGATATACAAGCTAGAGATCGTTTTACAACCTTGAGTAGGTGTTGCTTTCTTTAACATATTTGATGGTACATTTGTGTTTTTGTAATTTTATTAGTGATTTGTGCCTGTCATTTGTTTCATAAAAGTAGATGTAAGAAAGCAATGTGTTCACAAACGATGCATGTTTAATATCTCTGATTCAAGAGACTTACATCTGGCTTGCCACCTCCTGAAACTTGGCAACAGTAGGTTTATAGGTTTAATATTTTCATGTTTGGCACTTAGCTGTATGCCATTAATAAGTAGTGTGCGTGGTTTTACTTCAACCCTTTTCACGAAAGATTACCATTTTGACAATGTTCTTAAATTTCAACTTTATTAATGTTCCAAAATGAACAGCACCACAGAAAAGTACTACTGTGTAGCTTTCATTTCTTGTTTGCGTTTCCTTCACAAGCCTTAGATGGAAAGGGTTAATCACAGTTTCACAGTCTGTAAAGTTATATAGTGTACCTTCATTCATGTCAGTAGTAATTAGCAGATATTAGATAAGTGAATTAGCAATTTAATCAATACTTCACACATATATGTCTGGAGTGACCGTGCCTAGCTGATTAGGCGTGGCAAACGTACCGCATGTACTTCTTAGCTGAGGTCTCAGTTCACCTTTGGGCATTTTGTCTTCAAAGTCTGGGCACCAAAGCACTTATTGTGTTTTGCTTCGGCAAAGCAATGGGATGAAAAAGAAAACTTCCTTTCCCTGTAAACATAATGCGTTTCACAGTTAACACTGGTGTACTTACCATTTACAACAAGCCAGCGATGTTTTAACAGTTAACATTTTGTCTTTTACTTGTGAAATGGGCCGTCAACCAGAAAGTCTAGAAAAGATGCCGGTAAAAGTAAATCACTATTACTACTTTTGCTGCAGTTTCCAGCAATCAACCTTCCTCACTCAACGCCATTCAAAATGGCAGGCGTGAAAACCGTGGGCAAGGCTCCCAAAATACTCCAGAACAATGGAGTAATGTCTTCATTTCATTTGAACCATAGTTTTAGATTGGCAGAAAACAAGCATGGCTGCCAATCCCTGGAAAAGCCATTTCAAAATTGTGTCATGTGATAAAATACTCCATGATTCTTGGTCAAGCCCAAATCATACCGTCAGAAGGACGTCGGACACCTTATTGAGACTTATATAACAGAGTAACTGGTTAGCTTTCAGTTGAGGTTAGGTAGCAGTTTATATAGTTAAATTTAGGACTAAGCAACCCGAGAAGCTAGGTGATACAGTGGTACGGTAGGCTGTGTAAGCCTAAGCCTAGCTGAGGTCACAGGTTCAATCCTGAGTGGGGATTTTAGATTTTCTTTTTTACACTTAAAAAGTTATTGAAAATAAAATTCTAAGTGTCGACATTACGTTATATAAGTCTCAATAAGGTGTCCGACGTCCTTCTGGACAGTATGATTTAGGCACAACCATGATTCTTAGAATATTTTCTTGGAGCATTTCTGCGCCTGCCCCAATATTTTGAATTGAACAAAGCGGAGAAGGCCTGGGGACTATCTAGCACTCTCAAAATAGAATGACGGGCCATTTTATATTTCAACTGGAATTTCTGTTTTTTTCTTTTCTTTTGATGTAAATGGTAAGAACTCCTGGGTGTATTTTTGGCAGGGAAGGAAGATTTCCTTGTTTGGAAATGTTGGGTGTTATGAAATGGCAGATTATTATCTGTTTGAGGGGAAATGATTTCCCAAACCACTTGTACTTCTTAACGAGGGATGATCGGTGATTGGTACTTATCAAAGTGACCAATGAATTCATCCATGGCAGTTGTGCCAAAACATACAATTTATAATGACCCTCTGAACAATGCTTTTAGTAGTTATTTTGTCACTTCTGAATCAAGTTCTTGCAAATTGACGCTTGTTATCCACTAGTCTTTGTGGCTTGATTCACTCCCAGAATAAATAATGGAGACATGTAGAGTCGTTCTAACTTTTGAGTCTATGGATAAAATCCTATGGTGTGACCATTCAAATGAAACCTCTTCAGCAGCACTTTTGCATGGTACCAACTAATTTTCAATATTTTACAAAAATGAAATTTGGGATTTTTCGTGAATTTTTATTTTTGGCACTCTTGGGCGTTAAACGGTTAAGTCATGCTGTTTAGTCAATTCAATATAAACTCTTAGCGTGGAAGCACTGAAAAAAAAATCTGTCAGACTTCAAAAGTTCAAAATGGAAACTAATTCGTTTTGTAGATTATTGCCAAACCAAACCGCACCATATAAGTTCGGTTCAGTTTTATACCGTGTAATAAATTACCTCAAGAGCTCTGCTCAGTACCTTTCAGACTCAGTAATTAGAATCATCTTGAACCGCTCAATAGCTTTAATGTATTTGCATTCTCACACTTGAGGATTTCATTACCTGGTTCAAAAGTTAAATGACCCAAAGTTTACCAGTGGAAGCATTAATTCTTTTACATTACGCTTTCATTTTATAGCAGGAATAGTTGGTTTCTGTCAGAATTGCCTAAATTAGCGTGAGGTATCCCCCTAAAGTTTAGTTAAGTGATTGTCTTAAAAGCATGTATCATTGGGTCGTTTTGTATAACAAGTTATTTTTTGCTGCCTTACCATTCAGTTGTTATGAATGAATGCGGCATTTTTTTTTTTCATTTCGGCGTAGATATGCAGTGCAGAGCCCTGCGTTTATTCAAAGTAGCTTTTTATGCTGAATCAAATGTAGCTAGCATTAAGGAATAATTTGACATGTTATCTCGTGTGTTCATATATATAGCGTCAATAAGAGTAAAAATATCCAGCTTTAGTTTTTACTCGGCGTGTGTAAGATTATGGAGCTTTTAGTTAGATTTTTAAGCTCCGAGAAAAACACATTTAGTGAAATTATGTGAAGTGCATTTCAGTGAAAAATAGCGTGCCAAAGTCTTGACAGTGAATAATAAGCTCGAGGTCATTGAGAAAAATATGCACGACTTGCTCTGAAATGTACGTCGCAGTCTTAATTATTGCTTATTGATTTATAGCGGTAACCTGTTTACTATAATAATGGTTTCCTATCGAAACATCACGTGTGGCTAATCCAAAAAAGCTGTAAATAACCCATCAGAACACGGGACAAAATACGTGCACCCGGTGCCAAGCGCGCGTACGCCAAGTCCTCTTGATTTGTTGAAAACAAAGACCTAGCTCCGATTGGTTAATGCATGTTGACTGTCGATCAAAATTCGCCCGTTGGTCATGTGTAGGAAACCAGGACAAAAACAGACGGTACGTTCATTTAGTATAACCTAAAAAACGCGTGAAAATTTTATTTTGCTTGTAAACAGTAGCACCGATATTTTGTTATTGATGTAATTAGCATACGTCTGATTTTGGTTACTTACAAATATCCTCCAGTTATTTAGGCGAGGTTTTGTGTATTTTGTTTGTTTGCTTCTTAGCTAAGTCCTTCCTTTTGCTCATTTTGTATCCGTTTTTTGATATGAGGTGTTTTCTGATTAAAAATCAGCAAATCAAGCAGATTCTTTGCTTTGAGAAAATCTCATTTGTTAAGCATTTTTAAACATGGAGGATAGACGCCCTTTTTCTTGTCCTCCTTAATTTGTTTCCAACATCTTGTTGTATTTGTCATTGTATTGTTTTTGTTTGTTTTGTAGCAACATTCGCTTACATCAAAATGAAAACGTCAAAAAGCGCGTGCTTTGAGCAGAGGGGAGGAACGTATATATATTTTTAATGGCATATTCAGTAAGCGGGCTGTTATATAAAGCCAAGCTGTTGTTTTAATGAGAGATTTACACCACCTAGTGGTCAATCAAGTTTTGAGAAAAAAAAGAACATTTATAGTATAGAGTATCAATATTGAATGCAGAATACAGACCTTGTAGTGTGCAAGATTCTTCAGTAATATTATATATATATCCATATGTATCTCCATTTACCTTACCTTTAGCAGGGATAGAGACTGTATCGTAATGTGCTGAATATAGCTTTTAATGCTTGTAGTTTGTCTGGTCTGTTTCCTTGTTTGCCGTGTTGAAATTTCCTTAAAGCAAAAGCAATATGGGTCTTTGTGCGTGTAGCGGTACTCATTGTCTTCTATTGTAAATTTGGTCTTGCTTTGCATAATAATAATAATAATGATAAATAATAATCACTTTATTTAAGTGTCAAGGTATTTAGCGCGCGAGCACTAATTGGGGACACTAAATAGAGAAACAAATATTGCAAATAGAACGTAACACGTTAAAAATCCCAACTGGCAGGAGGCAAACCAGTTGGCTATTTTACAAGCGTGGTCGAGGAGTTGGACTCGGGACTACCGTGAAACAACTCCCGATAGTGGTCAGAGCGGGACTTGAACTCGGGACCACCGGGTTTCAAGTCCAGCGCCCTAACCACTCGACCACGCTGCCTCCTTTTGTCAACTGTGCTCCGGTACACACACAAAGAACCAGCAATATTAACACCCGCTACCCCCATAATAACCACCCCTCCACCATAACTAAGCAATGATGGACTGAAATCTAGCATCGGAGAATGCCCTTTGCGTTAAGACTTTCTACCATTTGGTGGTAATCATTAAACCATTGGAAGGATTCTCGTCCTGTCGATACCGTTGGGTTGATGTACGCAACCCAGTCTCTTAACTCGTGAATACGCCAAGCGTTGAACGAGTTGCAGCATTCGAGGAAATACTTCACTCGATCGGCTGTAAACTTTGTGCCCGCGATATGTAATGGTCACCTACCTTACCCATGGAGACGACGTTGGAGGGTGGAGAGTTGGATGGGGGGGGGGGGGGGGGAAGGGTCGGTTGAGCAAAACGCCTAGGAGGGGGGAGGGTCCGAAGGTGTACAGAATATTTTATCAAGAGCGTATCGTATTCACGAGTTGGCTCACAGGAGCCTTTGATTTGTTGTTGTGGTCTACTCAGGTATAAAAGTAAAATCTGCAAAGGACCGCAAACGACAAGGCTGCTAACGGTATACGTAGGATCTGCGAGTGACCTAATCAGCCAAAAAAGGACCAAACATACAATAAACTGCAGGGCTGATCTGACTACGTAAAAAAATAGACTTTTGGAAACACCATGACGACAGAAACCGATAAAGTAGGATCGCAACCGTGGACAGCTGTTTCGTTGTTATTGCAACTCTTGAACACGGTGTAGCGATGAACAAAACGACGTCAACAAGAATGCCAGCGCAAATAGATTACACAATGACCCGTCACCATATCAGGTTCCGTTACCTAGTCAGATCAGCTCAGTGCATTTTATTGTATGTTTGTTTATTTTTTGGCTGGTTAGGTCTCTCGTAGATCCTACGTATACCTCTAGCAGCATTATCGTTTGCGGTCCTTTGCAGATTTCACTTTTATTTTTTGGTCTTAACGGATCCCATATGCTGTGTTCTTTAAGCATGGTTTTGTCCATGCGTTTAAATGTTCAGATCGGCTTTGTACATCTACGTTTCTCTTTGCAAGACATCTTTGCGACACTAGGGGCTCATTGTTCCACACACCCGGTAAATGTCTAATACCGATGTATTAGGACTATGAAGTAAAACTGTCAAGAGGTTACCGGTAGGTACAAGGAACATTTTTATGCCGTTAAACATGACGTATATTTTGCCACCATTTTTGGCGCTCTTCAAAGATGTTTTTTTTTTAATCCAACAACTTCTGTAAAAATGCAAGGACCACTTGAACAAACAGTAGCAAATTATAGCTGGATCTTTTGTACAGATCAGGATCAGCAATGAACTAAATAAAAAACTTTAACATGCAAGGCTGATCAGACAGCAAATTCGTTCGATTTCTTTTAAAAAAAGAAATCGAAATCAAATCAAATTAAAAGAAATCGAACGAATTTGCTGTCTGATCAGCCTTGCATGTTTTTTTTTTTTTTTTTTTTGATGGCCGCAAAATCACAAAATCAACAGATTTGAAAATCTTTTAAAGCTAACAATGAATAAAAAATATTGTTTCGAGTTTGTAAAGTTTGACTTCGCCTTTTTTTGTGCAGTTATCGAGGGAAAAACTGGACTTTGTCCTCACTTTCAAACTTTCGCGAATTTCTGAGCGATTCCCGAAATCGGTCGTTGACGGCAGATACCACGCAGCTCTTTACAACCTCTAATTTCATTGGACCTGTATATCATGCAGCTCTATTGTTTTTAGGTCTAGGGTCTATTGTTAGCCATTGCTGTGTTGTTTGTTCTATTGTTTTCTCAGCAAATCAGAGAAGACCTTGTAAGAGCTGCGTACTGCGTTGACGGAGCGTTTTCGATCCTAACAGGCAACCCCTCTTAATATGGTCTTTCTGTATGTACCGGTACCCATGAACCACTCATTGTCTTCTACTGTTTGTGAGGTATTCTACTTTTGGTCTTGTTTTGCATTTGTATTATTGTCGTTCTTTGTTCCTTTTCTTTTACGTAGTATGTGCTCCGGTACATGCAGAATCTGCCCAGTCTCAATATTGCTTAGACATGGCCGCTACATCTAAGGAAATCTTAAATAATGCTGAAATATAGGCGTTTATTTAAGTCAACTTTAAGTTGCCTAAACATAACTTAAATTGTGTATTAGAATTAATGACTGTTAAATATTGATTTAACATTTAATACTAAAATATGGCATTTCGCCTTGTGACATTTTTTTTCCTTGCCGTTCCCTGCAAAACAACGACTACAACTACCAGAATTCATTTCGTTTTTCCTTTCTTATTTAAATTTTGTAATCCCTCATCGTGCAAATGGCCTATTCAGTCACATTTGATAAATTAAACATTTTTTCTTTTACATGTATATTCTTGCTAATAGCGAAGCGCACAATTACTATTTATAGAACTAAAACTCGGACAAACAAACCAAAAGTGACTCTCAGGGGATTCCTAATAACGAATTTCTATTGTCAGAAATGCAAGAATAAACAAGAATAAATTATAAACTCAGACAAACATGAGTACTGACGTCATCTGTGCGCTTTGCTATTAGGCTTGGCTACCAAGTCTCGTTAGCATGTGCAAAATTCAAAATAATTTTTGCTCTAAAATGAGGCTAGCTAGATAGACTGATTAGCATGAATATAAAAAAATAATGAATCGGCCGCCTTTTATGAATAAGGTCTATGGTAGTTTAAAAGACGCGAGTTCAGTTTTTGAATATAAATCTAAACGTTAACTGCCCGTGAAACAATTTGTGCAAACGACGGCGGGAGCGTGCAGAGAGTGAAGTTGGCAACTCGCTAGGCTTGGATAAATTCTGCTAGTAAAATGGTCAGATCAATTACTGCTCTGATAGACGAAATACGAACAAGCTTGCCATGCCGTTTATGAATTATTTTGTGTTCTTGTAACCCGACGAGGTTATTTTTTCTGGAATTAGGTACTTATCGCGTGAACCTGAATCATGCAAAAGGGTTTCAAATGCATGTCGCTTCATGGGCAGCCCGTCGTGTTACCCTATGCAGTCGAATTAAAGTGTGAGTTTACAATGCTACACGGCATTTAGTGTGAGGATTGAAACAAAGCGAAAAAAGACAAATTCTGTTTGAAAGTTCCAGCAGTGTGGCAGCTCTCAGAAACCTCAGTTTTCATTGGCCTTGTAAAACACAGCTGCTATTGTCTTTAGAGTTAGGGTCCATTGTTGTGTTGTTTGTTCTGTTGTTCTCTTGAAGGGTATCGAACCAATGGTGTGAGACCTTACGAGAGCTGCTACATCGTGAAAGTTCGGGAGCCGCTATAACTCATAACAAAAGTGAGGGTATAAGACAAACAAGTGGTTTGTTTCAGAGCTTTGTTGATAACCACGTCGATGAAAGGTCTTAAGGCCCGGCCAAACGAACGCAACATTTCAACGCAACACCTTTCAACATTGTTCGATCGTGTTGTGAAGGAGCTGGCCAAACGCGCGCAACATGTTGCAACATGTTGAATGGTGTTGGATCAAGTTTGAAAATGGTCAAATTTGATCCAACACGATCTAACATGTTGCAACATGTTGCAAAAGGGTGGTCAAACGCGTGTTAACACGTTGCGCGCAACAATGTCGCAAGATGTTGACGTTAAAATGTTGCTTTCGTTTGGCCCGGCCTTTACTCTAGGCCTTGTTTTAACCGTTTTTGTTAAGGACTCCCGCGAAGTTTCTAAGAAGCGTTTCAACCACATTTTGCTATTCCATCATATTCCAATGCGAATTTACATTAATTTACATTGTTTCAATACTTTGTTGATAACCCTGTCAACGAAAGGTTTTACTCTAGGCCTTGCTTTGAACCAAGAGAACATAATCCCGTTATGTTCTATTGTTTGAACACGATTAAAAAAACATGAGGCAATTTTATCAAGGACTCCCGCGAAGTTACTATAAAAAAAATTGGTGGTTTCACACAAGGGCTCCTAAGGACATCATAAGCTATCATAATTGCTCTTGAAACCTACTTTGAATGTGAAAGAGTAAAAATACACATACCTGAACCCGCCTACTATGTGACCATGGAAATTAACGTGTCTATTTCAAAGGAGCCAAAGTACGCCGCCATGTATGATCTACACCACACTTAAGAAGGCACTTGACCAATGGGAAAACAGAAGTCGAACGTCACGGCGGCCATGTTGGTGCACACCTACAAAAGAATTTTAATGAACTTCTTTTGTTATGTGCACCAACATGGCCGCCATGGCCTTTGTCATTTGAGTCCCACAGGACTGAACGTCACGTGAGTGAAAACCATCTATACATTTTTTTATCAGGTGTGAATTCCATTTTTCTGACGTGTTTAATACTTGAGAATCTCAAGTGCGCTTGAGTCAAGCTCTTGCTTGAGACATACTTAGCTTGTAGCGTGAAACCAACAAATGATTCACGAAAAGCTTTTTCCTGAAGGAACACGTACAGACTGTTATCTTGTTACCTTTACTTCCGTTACTTTGTGAGGTCCGCCACTAAAATGTGTAAATCTCTTTCTATTATTCCACCACTGAAATTTTCTGTCTTATGATTTGCCCGCATATGTGTGTCCGCTCGGCTCTCTATCTGCCCTATACAAATCACGGCATCATGAGACTTTACTTCCACCAGCCCCCGGACTCGAATTTCAAAATAGACGGAGATTTTAAAAGCATCAAGTTATGGTGTTCCCGCGAACGGCAAAAATCAACTTTTGCTGTCTGCTGTTTGCCGTTTCTACGTGAAAGTGAGAAGTTTCGCGTTTTTCATGAACATGTGAATTATGTTTTTTTTTTCTGGTGGATTTTTTAAAAGATTCGAGGAAAGGTAAAGAAAATCAACTGCAGTAAGCCGACGTTTGCAGTTTGCCGCAGTTTATCCCTCTAATCAGTTAATGACCGGCAGAAGACTACTAAGGTAGAATTTTCTGGCCGGTGAAATAACCAAACATGAAAAGAAGCGAAATATGGTCAGTATACAACTGATGCAATAGTCAGTGAAATTTCTGGTCTCTTTTTAATAGAAGTGAAAATTTTGTATGTTTCTGCCGATTGATTGATTGATTGATTGATTGATTGATTGATTGAATGATTGAATGAAAACCAGGTCAAAACAGCTGTCCACGGTTGCATTTTGGCTTTCAGTTTGGGTTCAATCATGTCGTTGTCGCGTTTAATGTTCTTCGTAGCATCACGAGCCTTGCTTTATACTTTTACTATATACTTTTTATCTCTATTTTTGGCTGACTAGTGTAGAATAAGCTTTGTTGGGGGACTAGCAACTTATTCTACACTCAACTGTTCAGGACTCAGTAAAGCAGTAGCTTTTAATAGGGCTGAGAATTAGCCGTCAATCAACGTCAAAAACAGATCAAAAGGTAATGTAGGTCAACGTAATCCTCACTATGATTGGTCAAGACAAATCATTAACATATATTCCTTCGATATGTTCGTCAGTGTCGAAGTTGAGTTCTCTTGCAATTTTCTCTAATATTTCGGAATTGCTCAGCCAAAAAAAAAAAAATACAAGGTAAATATTTATCGAAAGGTTTACATATTTGTGTAGAAGATCGGAGTAAAAATTACATTTGAAATTTGTTACACTTTGTAGAAAAACTGAAGACGACAAGCTTCTTCATCGTACATGATTGGTTAAGCTTAGTCCAGCCCATTCCATATCATTAAGGTGGTACGTGTCGACTAGAAAACCTATATTGTACTGAGTGACCTTTGCGCGATCTTGATTGACAACAGTTCCTTTATTAAGATTATATTTTACCTTATTTGTATGAAAGTGGTAATATAATCCAAAAGTAATTTAATAGCGTCAACGTAAGGTTCATAAAAGGTTGCCTAAATCACTACGGTTTTACTGAAAAATAAGAAAGTTAAATAAGAAAAGTTTACTCTAACTAAAAATACTATTTCCGGAAAGAGCGCTTAGAAAAACTTGACCCGAGTTTTATTCCATTATCTCGACTCGACATCTATTGGCATAAGTCCAATAGGTCCAGGTTTAAACTAGAATTTCTACGAACTATCAACTACGAAATATCCACTGGTCAAGAGAAAGCATCCTTTGATCAGCATGAAAAATACTCATAAGAGTACAAGTAAAAAGCGATTTAAGTGTCCCAAGATTATATAATTATTGTTGCATATATTTTTAACACCAAAAACAAATTTCCATTTACCTTTAAACATTATTATTAATAAATTTGTGTGACGTTTCATTGCTTGCGTTTTTATTGTTTTACACTAGATCTTCTCCAGATCCCACGTACACCAGCAGAATTTTCGGTCCTTTGCTTCTTATTCAATAAATGAACGAATGAATGAATGAACGAATTGAGAGAATTGGCAGGATAACTTAAGACTGCATCTCCACCCGACGGCTACCACCTGATGAGTCGCAACAAGGACGGAGATCGACTGTGCGCCCTTTGCAGTTCATAGTATTCCTGAAGAACTGTTGCCTTGCCACGCCACAAACTAAGAATCTGTTGGGTTTTCAGGATTTCGTAAAACATTTTCGACACTGACCCCTTTGCCCTTCCCCCAGGATAAAAGGTTTTGTATCATACTTCTCTTGTACACGTTTGCGAGTATATAATTAAAAATAGCCCAAGGGCAATTTTTAAGAACTCAGCAGTTGCTAAGAAACTAAACTTTTACGATTTTAAATTCAGCTGAAGCTGCACAGCTTATTCACAGATAGCTTTGTTCGCCACTATAAAGGAACACAGACATGGCGCGCTGTTATCTTTACTCCTGTTTCTTTGTGGGTTGCGCCCTTTTGTTACAGCACCTGAATCCAGTAACATGCGAGGAGGGGAAAAAACTTGTGATGATGAACGCGGTGAGTAAAGAATATTTTTTATAGCTTTTATCCTGAAATATCACCACAATAAAAAATACTTTTCATATATACGGCAGGTTTTTGTTGTTGTGTTCGTCGAATGATGTAAAACCTGGAAAAATTCACAGTGCACGTGTATCAAAACATAGCACCAGTAACTAACCAGTAGTATTTTCCAGAGCCCCAAGTAAGAGCCTTTTTTTGCTAAAAATAACAAGAAATTATAAGTCCGTCAGGCTATAGAGAATGCATTTTACATTAGAGTACACTAGAGTTTGTCAGGTGTGTTGAGTTGATATTTGAGAAGCTCTTATTGCGGTGCAGTTAACAAACCCCAAGATCACGATAAATTCCGCGCTTGTACGTTCAACCATCGTTCCCGGTTTTATCTGAATCCTTAAGTGTTTGGCTCAGTGATATAAAAAAAAAATGAAAAGAAACCGAATATAATCCGTGAAATGTTTGTCTTTTCTTTTTAAAGAAATGAAAACTCTGCCCATCTTTTTCTACTTACCTATTTCTTTAAATTACCATTCAGCTCTCTAGTAAATTACTCTGAGTATGATAGGGTTACTGCCCAAGGTCAAACCTGATAGTGAGTTTATTTTCAACAATGTTTGTCCATGATTTCTTTGGTGTTTCCAGCGCAAAAACCCCTTAACCATATTGTTATTACACCTCTTAACTGCACTACTACAATGTGAGATGGACAAAAAGAAGGCTTTGTGGAGGTCAATTTTCCTTTTTCTTTCTGAACTGTTACGCCGTCCCGATAAAATTCAGCTCCTGTATAGTAATAAGCCTTATAAAGCAAATGATCCAGGTGAAATAATCGTAAAGTAATTTGAAAGAAAAAAATAGTCAAAAAAATTAAAGAAAGCAACTTTAACTCATATAAGAGTGCCGAAAACAAAAATTCAAGAAAAATTACAAATTACGTTTTATAAACTACTGAAAAACAAATGGTGCCATGTAAAAGTACTGCCGAAAAGGTTTGATTTGAATGGTAACACCATAGGATTTCGTTCACAGACTCAAAAGTTAAAACTACATTTCTCGTCTCCATAATTGACTATAGAAGAAAAAAGGTTAAGTCATGCTTTCCTTTACGTTACCGCTGTGGTTGTATACAGGGGTGTAAGCACTTTCCATTTGACTACACAGTGAAGCCGGAGCTTTCATGGCGATTAACTACTCACAAGGCTCAAAAAAGGGCAAATCAATTTATTTGGTCAAAACGTATTGTGTTTGCAACAATTTCTACATTTTTCGATAAATCATAAATTTCTGTGTTTACACCTCGTTTTCCTTTGTTATTCTGGAGGAATTATATATTGCCCGTATATACCTCTATAAATAACCACTTGTCTAAACGGAACCTGGGGCAGCTTTGATTGTAACGGGGGAGAGCGGCAGGACTTGTAAAAATGTATTTTCATCATTCTCTTGCAGGACCAATTTCACTAATGGCGAAATAGAAAACGAATCTGCTATTCTAGATTATGAATTCATAATGAAAATTTCCAACATGGTGTTGTTTGTTCTATCTCGTACTCTTTAACTTGTAAAAAGGGGTTTGGGAACAACTGATCCACGTTCTCTATTCCGTCGACAATATAATTATTACAAAAAGCGCAACTTAGCATGCGGATTTCTTTTTTCAAGGTAAGATTAGCATTTGTAAAACGGAGAAAAATTTTCCATCAGGGAGTACGTAGGTGAGTAGTTTTCGAGCGGGACAAAACCTGAGAGTGACCGGCGTGCTTACCTCGAATGTTTCGAATCATTTTAGCAGCACGCGTTTTTTTACTTTGAACGTTAATTGTGGCCTGAGAATCATTGGCCTTTGTCATCTCATCTACCTAGCCTCCTTTCCTCTCCCTCTGGATAAAAGATTCTACATGAGCTTTCAACGCGCGTTAAAAAGAGCCGGAAGGAAAATTTTTATCTCTCATGCAGCAAAGTTTCTAAGAGACAACAAGTTTCTCATAACGCCCGAGCTAAACTGCCGATTCACAGATTATCTTCACTCTTGTTTCTTTGCGGTGTTCGCCCTTTGGTTAAAGTACCTGAATCCAGTCTCACGCGAACAGGGGAAATAACTTGTAACGATGAAAGCGAGCGAGTGAGCGACATTTGTTGAACTGTCAAAAGAGAAAGGGCGCCTGAAATGAATCGTTAAGCTCCGTTCGTACCGAAATTGTAAATATGATGATTTTTTTTTCAATTATCATTTGTTAAAGATGAATATTTTTCATTTCACTTGCGCAGCGTTCACTTATCAATAAAAAGCGAATATTTGAATCTCTTTCTTTACTCGTGTGCATGCATGAATATCGGTAAGGATAAGCCACTTTTAAAAATAACAGTTTCTATATTTCGGGATTTTTTAACTTTTTAGACCCTTTACTTTATAGATTTTAACTTATTCTTAAACCTCTGCTGCGTTTTTCAAGAACCTTACTGTTGTTATGCAGGTCATGATATTCAGCATCAAATTATACAAATTTTGTCTGCACTATTCGACATCTGAATATTTGAAGTCGTTTTGAAAGATGTCGCGACGGCTCACAAAAAGCCTCGTTGTGCAGAGACTCTTGAGATAATGGTTTGTACATGATAGCATAAAAATAATGAAATTGCATTTTCACACTTTTATTTCAGAATTTTATTTCTTAGCACAGATAGAAGGTATTTGACTTCTTGTAAGCAACCACCTTCTGTAATCCAGCAACTAAGCTTGACACTTCGGTAGTAGCGAGGTCCAACTTTGCTTTCTATTCTACTGTTACCTCCTTTTCCCTCTCCCTGAGAACATTTTAGTAGCCAAAGTGGTTATGTCCTATTTTTTTGCGGCTTTTAGGTTTATCGTCATGGCGACCGGTCACCTACTCATATCTACCCCACTGATCCTTGGCAAGCAGACGCTTGGCCACAGGGCTTGGGAATGTTGACACAGGTTAGTAGTTCGATAAAATAATGAACAAACAGACCTTTCAGTTAAATTACTTTAACCGTGTGACTGCAATCATTTAAAAGCATTGCTTCGTTTGGAAGATTTTGAAGGGTTGTTCCCTTTTCGACTCCTCGTGGTTGTCATGTGGTGATCATGTGGTGATCATGTGATGGTCACGTGGGTACGACTTCGGACGTTCGTTCTACGGAAGGTTGGAGGTTCAAGTCGTGGTCTCAGACACCGCTTTGTTTCTTAGACAAGACATTTTGCTGAACAATGCATCTCTCCATCGTAGGTGTATAAATTGGTACAGGTGAATATTACCTTGCCTTGTAGCCTGCACAACAGACGCTTTTAGAAGTGCTCAAGTGGATTTTGGGGCACGAGCGTGCCTAGACACGCCCCCTCTCTTCTCCTCCCTCCCTCCCTCCCTCCCTCCCTTCCTCCCTCGCGTGTCTTGCGCCCCAAAACCCGCTTGAGCACCCCCAAAAGCGCCTGTTGTGTGACTGCCTACCTTGATGATGGACTAGCATACCGAACATACCATCTAATCGCGAATAAACTGATAAATCAAGCTAATTATTACACAATGAGCACCACCATGATACTATGTACTGTTAAATTTCAGAAAGGAATGCGTCAGGAATATGCCCTTGGTAAGTTTCTGAAGAAGCGATATATGGAACAATACAAACTGCTGAACTCCACCTATATTTACAAGGAGGTAAGCGAGATATTAACTATTGTTTCTCAAATTGCTAAAACTTGCCTGCATGCTACGAAAGTGCAATACAGTATCGAATGTGCTACATGAATATAACTGTTTAAAAAGTAAAAGTACTGGTCAGTTATGTGAACCTCAATTAATGACGTCCCGGTGGAGTAAATCTTTCTCAGTGCGGATTCTGTATCAAATAAGCTAAGGCGTAAAACGGGAAGCTTCTTGATTGCTAGTCGTTTATAGATCTTAATAGACTTATACCGGATGACCTACAATTTATGACTGGCAAACCGTTGAAACAGTATGTGTTGGATGGCATATAAATGGTGGTTACCTCCCTCCCTCCCTACCCACTTTTCAATGTTGCTGGAAAATAAAATAAATGCGCGCTTTCATGTGTGATCCAACATTGAAATAGGGGACAGGGGAAGGCTGTTCCAACGACTTCTGACACTCTGGACACTGATTTTGTTGGGTGATAAAATCTTACCGTTACAAAAACGTGAGGCTGATCGTTGTCATCTATGTACTTAAATTCGTACTGTAAGCTTAATTTTTAAAATATTTTCCTGTTGTGGAATAAATATATGGCGCTATAGTAACTTTATCCTTATTTCAGGCAAAATGTCTTGTCCGTGCTAAAATCCCTATCAACTGATAATTGCAAATGTCGCGTGTTGTTGGAAAAATAAAATGAATACGCGCGTTTATTGCCTGATTCAACATTGAAATATGGGACAGTGTAAGTCTGTTCCAACGACTTCTGACACTGGTTGTAGTTACAGCTACAACTATTCTAAAGCCTGGTTTCCATATAATCGCAACGATCGCAGCGAACGTTACGATCGACGATCGCTTTCTTGCGATCCTTGCGATCGCTGAGACCTCAGGTTTCCATATGATCGCAGCGATCGCAAGGAAAGGTCGAGTAGGCCTGGATCCGATAACCTTTAAGTGCATTATGGGACACAAGGCTTTGGGGTGCAATGCTTTTTGGGACATTTTGGATCGCAAGGATCGCAAGAGTGGTTTCCATATAAAAACCTCGCGATCGCAATGATCGTAAGGGTCGCAGAGATAGAAATTTTTCTATCTCTGCGATCGCAATTGCAAGGATTGTAACGATCGCAAGGATCGCAACGTTTTGGTTTCCATATGATCGCAAGGGTCGCACAACACTTTTTTCTGCAATCGCTGCTATCGTTGCGATCGCAGCGATTATATGGAAACCAGGCTTAAAGTAGTGCAAAAAATAATCAAAGGCTCCTACGAGCCAACTCATGAATATGAAACAACCTTCGGATCCTCCCCTTTCCTACGCGTGTTGATCCACCGAACCCCTCTCCACCCTCTGCGTCCAACTCCATACCGTCCCCTTCATCCAACGCCATCATCTGGGAAAGGCAGGTGTTTGTGCAAAAAGTAAAAGATACGAACAGTCCAACTCAAAATCGCAAACCAGAACGAACGAACGGAAGGGCAGCCAAAATGACGCAGAGAAAATAAGAGCACAATGGACAACTAAACCCATGAATCACCGACCGAGAAGGTGACCAATAACCGAACATAAAAACCAGCAAGCAAGAGAGAAAGGACTGAACGAATCCTTTGTGCTAGAAGAAAACGAATTGTAGCAAAGAAAGAAACCTTAATATGTGGCTTATGCTATCATTTATATTAAAACATTAGAGTTTGACCATAATGTTTCAATACCTGTTGCAAACCTTTAATTTTTAAACATTTTGGACTACTGGGGGAAATAATTCGACCCCTCTACCCTCTGCTCCGTCCAACGTCATCCCCATGGGCAAGGCAGTTGAGCATTACATATCGTGGGTTCCATTTTCCTTGCGGCGTGGAGAGATTTTCTGGAAGAAAGGCTCCACATATGGCTCTGGAGTGTCCTTAGAATAAATAAGCGATTCCTAACAGTTTTTAACATTTTTGGAAAATTTAATGAATTTTTTTTAACTTTACACTCGCAGTTGCACTGATAGAGTAAAGTTCTGTGATGATTTTGTTTCTTCTCTCAACAGCTGTACATCCGGAGTTCTGATTTAGATCGTTGCTTGATGAGTGCGCAGACGCAGCTAAATGGGCTGTACCCTCCGCATGGACATCAGGTAAATAGGATTCTTGCTCCTTAGCCCATGCACCTCCCCCCCCCCCCCCCCCCCAGAGGCTTACTTAGATGCCTTCACACGACAGATTCAAGTTGGGAAACTTGTGTTAGCAAACTCAAGATGGCATGTGTGAACTTGGCTGTTGCGGACATCAACAGTTGGCAAACATGTTGGCAAACATGTTGGCAAAAAAAAAGTTGGCAAACATGTTGGCAAACATGTTGACAAACATTGGCAAATATGTTGGCAAACATGTTGGCAAACATTGGCAAACATGTTGGCAAACATGTTGGCAAACTGTAGGCGACAAATAGAACTTGTTTCTATTCTTGCAAACGTTTTCTCCAGCTGTTTTGAGTTGACGTGTAAGCGTTTGCTGCAACTTCGGTATGTGTAGCCTTGTTCACAGGGTCCCCACTCTTCCTCCCTAGAGAAGAAAGAACCCAAGAACGAGGTTGAGGCGTGAAGAAGTCTGCCCTGAAAACATGAGATTGCAATTGCCAACGTTTAGAAATTTGCCAACACGAGATTGCCAACATTTAGAACTTTGCCAACACGAGCTTGCCAACATTTAGAAGTTTGCTAACACAAGCTTGCCAACATTTAGAAGTTTGCCAACATGAGCTTGCCAACGTGTAGAAGTTTGCCAACATGAACTTGACAACATTTTGAAGTTTGCCAACATGAGATTGCCAACGTTTAAAAGTTTGCAAACACGAGCTTGCCAACGTTTAAAAGTTTGGCAACACGAGCTAAACGCGCTTGCCAATATTTTGAAGTTTGCAAACATGAGCTTGCCAACATTTCGGAGTTTGCGAACACGAGCTTGCCAACATTTTGAAGTTTGCCAACATGAGCTTGCCAACGTGTAGAAGTTTGCCAACATGAGATTGCCAACATTTTGAAGTTTGCTAACTTCAGTTTGTCGTGTGAATGCGTTTTTAGTATTCTTTTGCAACAAAGATCAAAACCTCGTTGTTCAATACATGACAGTCTTTTTAAGGTGCTGGAGAGGGGAAGTTTATGTATGTTATATTTTGTACAAGTGTTGTATATTCTTCTATCACACCACCGTGTATTCTGAATATTTGTAATTCTCTTTTCATTTCCAGATATGGCGCGATAATTTGGATTGGCAGCCAATTGGGATCCACGTGGTGCCAAAGAAAGATGACTATGTAAGAAATTTCGAAGGCTCGCACTAAAGAAGAAATCTAAACACATATATAAAGAGCTGATGGCCACTGATATTGACTATACACTGATTAAACTATCTTGGATGGCTAGTGTATCTAATTGTTTTGTTTAATAGATCCATTTTGCTACCGATTCTCTGCACTTGACTAATGAATGAAAAAAGAAAGTGCTAGAGGGTTTTCGCGCAAAAAGGGTCCTTAAGTGACCAATGTATATCGAAAAATCCAATGTTTCGATGTTCTTTATACCGACTGTTAAACATTAATTCTTGAAAGAAGACATTCTAACTGATACAAATGTCATATAGCCAATAAAAGCAGGAGAGAGTCTTGTGTTTCAGCTACTAGTTAAAGAGAGTTCCAGCTCTAGACTTCCAGTTTTGCTTTCTTGCAGCTTCTTCGGCCGTTTGATTACTCGTGCCCTAAGTATTTTAAACTACACGACGATGACAAAAAGCAGCCAAGATATGTAAGGATGTCATTGCAATACAGGGTGAGTGAGTGAGAATCCTATCTCAAGGAATTGAATTGAATGAGCCCACACTCCCGCCCCCCCCCCCCCCCCCCCCCCTCCCCCCATGTGGGCGCCAGTAGGTGTTTAGGTCGAGAAGGCGTCTGACACTTCAGACTAAAAATATTATTGATAAAAAACCTAAGGAGGATGAGGAATGTTAAACCACAACTGCGTAGTTTTGCAGTTTTCCTTCTGTTTTGGTTTCAAAAGCTAGATTTTACATCTTGAATTTTTAAAGTGACGTCTCGTTAAAATTGCAGGACGAGAAAGAGTTTGACACTTCAGACTGTAATATGTTTTCTTCTAAAGCCACAATTTTGAGGACCGGAAAATGAAACCTTATTTATAACAACCCAACAACGGACACTTGTCACTTATCAGGTTGTCATAGTTACTTTGTTATTTTACAATATTAAATTAACTATTAATCATTACAACAAATTCATTTACAATGTTGCTTTGTTGATATTTTGTCAGGATATGCTAGCCTATGTCTCTAAAAACAGTGGAGAAGAAATTGACGTATCGACTGCTTTCAAAATGACAGACCCGTTGATTTCCGAGGTAAGCGTCATTGGTACATTGCATCATGTTCATTACTGTTTTTATCTTATTTGTAAGCTTTTTTTTACGTTTTTGGATTCGTTTTTGTCGAAAAAGAGCCTTTCCATCTATTACCAAGGTATTTTTCCTTCTCAAAGCGTTAAGCGCGTGGTATTGTGAAATGTCTGTATGACCGAGCCAAACACCTCATTACTAGACCATCAGTTATCTCCAACGAAAAGAAACATTTGTCGTCGGTTCTTGTTTCTAACGGATATCCTTCCTCGTTTGTACAAAAATCACAAAAACGAAAGAACCAACAACAAAGAAGGAATCCACGCAGGATTTTAAATCTACTGCAGTATTGCCCTATATCAAAGGTGTATCAGAGGTTCTTCGCCGCTGCCTACAACAACAAGTAGCCCGATGGGCTTCGAAACTGGCTCGTTTTGTCTCAGTTTTCACCCGGTTTTCATTTTAGTGTTTTATATTAGCAATCCACAGTATACAATTTAGAATATATTCATATGCACAGTCCAGTCTACATTTACATTTACATTACACAGCCCGCTTCAAGCACTTCTTAGGGACAGATTATTTTATTGTTAGGGGAGGAAGGGGGGGGGGGGGGGGGGTGGGCAATTACCAGAAACAAATTCCTGCATAGCAAAAGTAAAGAAAAAATAATGCACAGAGAGCCAATGGAAAAAAGGTATGGAACAATCCCGAAAAAAAATTATTGCACAACATCAAGACGGAAAAAAAATTCATGATCAGAAAAATTGCCCACACCGCCTCTCCCCCCCCCCCCCCCCCACAAATTGCGAATGCGGCAAAGTGTATATAGGAGAAACAGGGAGGTCTATGCATGAAAGGATAAAAGAACACGATAGAGACATACGGCTTGCTCGTACTCAAACCTCCGCGGTTTCAGAACACGCTAACAAGACCGGGCATTTTTCTATTTGGGACGAGGTTAAGTTTATTGACCGTGACCCACACTGGTACACCCGTAGAGTTAAAGAGGCCATCCACATAAGACTTCATCCTAATAACATCAACAGAGGTAGTGGAATTGAAGCGAAGCGTGGATGCCTACAATCAAGAAGCGTAACAGCCGACCGATATCAAATCGGACCGGAGAGGGAACAACATCTTTTCGGAATAATAATGAGGATCGAAATGCACCAATAGCAACAAGCCAACGTGCTACATAAGCGACACGTAACCAATCGACCTCATCGCCTGATGAAGACTAGCAGTAATAGCAGTCGAAACGTCGCGATCAACATCGTGAGACAAACGAAAAAAAAAAGCGTTTACCTATCTTACACACCACGATGAACAACAACCACATTTTTAGTAACATTAAAGAGCAATTGTTATGAGAGCTGGGAAATTTCTTTATTCGATGTTTTTGTTAGCGTTTTGTGGGCCTTGACCGTGCACAACCACAATAGATCTTGAACTTTGTTTGAGCAACTAACCAATAGAAGTGTTTTCTATATACAGTCCGCCATAGCGTGTACTTGTAGATTCTTTGAAGTCTATTGAAGTCTGCAAGGTTTCATAGCCAGTCCCTCGAGCGACTAACTATGGGAAGAGGGGAATATATAAAAAAGTAACGTTGTAGCAAAAACGTGCCTGTAGTCCCAAAATGAACCAATCGGCACACATCGATTGTAGGCCAGGAACGAGTCAATGGGTGATGACGATGACAACGAAAAGGAACATTCTGATTTGTTTCCAGGGAAGTCCGAATTAAGATGGACCGCTCACGAATTAACCTGCTGAATTGGTGTCGAATTGTGTTTTCTGAGGAAAAATTACCGTAAATCCTTTATCATTTTAAGCCTCTTCCTATCAGATAAGCTCCCCCTCTCTATTAAGCGCCGGGTTTTTTGAAAGAAGAATTTTATTAACCTCCCTCCCTTCCCTTTTCGCTCACAACCAAAACAATAAACGGCAGACTGTATTTAAGGTACAATTTTACCCTACCAATCCGTACTAAAAAACAATACTAAAAAAAAAATCGTAATTACGGCAATCGTGACGGCATGACACTTCATTGATCAATCAAAGTATGGTCTTAATAGAGGATTTACGGTAAACAGAAACTGTTTGTGTAAAGTAGAAACCGTTTCTGGATGGCCGACCTTCAATTTTGAAAAACAAATGTTATAGTTCAATTTTATCCTTGGTTCAATTTTGATTTTCCATTGTTCTTTTCTATGCTAATATATGGTAATGAATATAATTCAAAGGGGACAGACCGCAAATAAATGTGGCTACTAAATATATCTGAATTTCTGCAACGGGAAATCAAATTGAACCAAGGATAAAATTGAACTACAACAGAAACAAACAAATGTTTGCACTGAAAAACTACGATCTTGCTGAAAATAACCAAACTATTCTTGCCTTGATTCTAGGCATCTCACAATATGACGTGGCCTGATTGGGTTTATAACGGTACAACTTATCAAGATCTCAGAGACGTGGCTAATTATGGAATGTACTGGAATTTCAACACCCGTGAAAAAGCCAGACTCACTGGAGGTTTGTCGGTTTTTTTTCTGCTACTTGAAAAGACATGGGATATCAAGAAGAAAGCAAATTGCAGAATCATGCCATGTAAAGTCGTAAATATATTGGGATTTAAATCAAGGAATACATGTCCATGAGAATGATTTATTTTGCTAACATCTCTCTCATCCAAAAAATGTCGCCAATGTGGCCTCTTTCATGTGTTAATAAATGTTCAATGATTATCAAAATGCAGCTCACTATACGTGAGAGCGACAACATAAAAGTGAAAAAACAAAATAGATAAACGATACCAGCTTATGTCATCTGCCATCTTCACGGGCAGTTTGACCTTATTTGGTCAAAACCATGCTACAATACCTTTACTTATTTACAATCATAAGAAAGTAATCAACCAATCTTGAAAGAGAAACAAATCATGGTCTGTTCTAGCCCATTTTGGAAACGAAAATGGGAGAACTTGAAAAAAGTTCATTCTAACCCTGACTCGTCCCCAGTCGTCTCTGGGAAGATCCGGCAACTACTAGCAAGTTTAATTTCTGCGTCGTGTGGACCTCTGCATTCAAAGGTTTTTCTCTCAATTAACGAGAGAAGCGCGGCCGAGGGGAGCGCGAGGTGTGATGGGAAGGAGGAAAGAGGGGAGCCGTCTATGACTAGAGATACTTATCGACAGTTTTGGTACGCTAGGGTGGTAATTTGTCACAAAATAGGACCATTAGTTTTCGGTTTCTGTTAATACCAAAACATTTTTTGGGTTTTATAAATGACATCAAATCCCAATGATATTGCAATGAAAATAACTTCTGCTTAGTATTACGGACCCTTTCTGTTACGGACACCAAATCGTGGCAACAAAGAATCTGGGAATGGCGCAGTGGCGAGAGCGCTCGCCTCCCACCAATGTGGCCCGAGTTCGAATCCCGGAGGCGACGCCACGTGTGGGTTGAGTGGAATTGCTAGATTCCATAGCTCAGAAGGAGGTCGGACACCTTATTGAAACTTATATAACGGTATAACTGGTTAGCTTTCAGTTGAGGTTGGGGGTAGCAGTATATAGAGTAAAATTTAGGACTAAGCAACCCGAGAAGCTAGGTGGTACAGTGGTACGGTAGGCTATGTACGCCTAATTGTTGGACTTTCTGCTGTATGTCACGGTTTAACACAAACGAATTATTTCGCCCATTGGTCCAAACATTTTAAATTAAAGGTTTGCGACAGGTATTAAAACATTTGGGGTAAAACTCTAATGTTTTGATATAAATGATAGCATTAGCCACATATTAAGGTTTCTTTCTTTGCTACAATTCTTTTTCTTCTAGCACGAAGGATTCGTTCAGTCCTTCTCTCTTTTGCTTGCCGGTTTTTACGTTCGGTTGCCGGTCACCTTGTTGTTCGGTCATTCATGGGCTCAGTTGTCCTTTCAATTGTGCTCTGACTTTCTGTGCCTCATTTTGGCTGGTCTTCCGTTCGTTCATTCTCGGTTTGCGATTTTTAGTTGGGCTGTTCGTGTCTTTTACTTTTTTAAAAACAATATGTACGCCTAAGCCTAGCTAAGGTCACAGGTTCAATCCTGAGTGGGGATTTTAGATTTCCTTTTTTACACTTAAAAATTTATTGAAAATGAAATTCTAATTGTCGACATTACGTTATATAATTGTCAGTAAGTGTCCGACCTCCTTCTGAGCTATAGAAGGTAGACTCTACCGGGTTAAGTTTGTTGTTGGGCCTCGTCCTTACTCCGAGGTCTTTTCCCTTGGTACTCCGGTTTTTCTTCCTCCATAATAACCAACATTTCCAAATTCCAATTCGATCTGGAAACAGTGGAAGTAAGAACCTTATTCTCTAGTTGTATATTTTCTCTTCGCTGTTTTTCCTCATTATAGTTTTTATTCTAAATACTTAAAAACAGCAAGATTTGGTTTGTGGTCGTTTTAATATAAGTTTCGAAATAAGAGCCACCTTGTGGATTCCACTGAAAGTCCTATTTATTTTATATTTTATTATTTTTTATTTCGTTATAGCGTGAGTTGACTGTGTTCCGTTTTCCATTACGTATCATGCACTTATATAAAAATAAAAAATAGAACATAAAATCACTTTATTTAAGTGTCAAAGGTATTTAGCACGTAGTACTAATTGGGGACACTTTCCAGATCTAATTGGAATTTGGAAGTGTTGGTTTTTGAGAAGAGGGGAAAACCGGAGTACTCGGAGAAAAACGTCTTGGAGCAAGGAGAGAACCAACAACAAACTCAACCCACATATGACGCCGGGCCGGGAATCGAACCCGGGCCACATTGGTGGGAGGCGAGTGCTCTCACCACTACACCACCCCTGCTCCCGTGATATGTATCACGTATCACGCACGCATCCCACCAAAATTCATATTTTTTGGTGTTGCAAAAGCCATTGTTTGTTAGTTATTGTGTTGTGATGTGGGTATTGTTCATGTTCTTTTGAATCTTTTGTTATACGTCACTTGGTGATCGCAACATCCGCAACACCAAAAAGCGGCCATTATTTTGGACCCTCATTACAGCTGCTCTATGACTCTACTTTGCTCTAGTGACTGTTTTGATTACTAACTACTAAAACGAAACGTTGAATACGGTATGTTGTAGGTGCCCTGGTGGGAAGAATGATTGACAACATGAAATTCATCTTATCACCGCCCGACGCCGAGCCAGTCAGAAAAGTTTACCTCTATTCAGCTGTAAGTACTAGTGCTATATTATTCCTGCGATCATTGTTGTTGAATTAAGCTCCGGAGAGTGACACTCCGGTATAGTCAGGAAACGACATGGAGTGTCGCTAGTGAAGTGCAATGTTTTCCTCTGGCGAGATGCAGCTAAAGAAGAACATTGTGTTTGGGAGACCCGACAAACGCACCAGGAAAAAAACTGACGCTCCACTATATACTATTCGGAAGCTCGGAACACAGATCACTCGGGTAGGGAGGGTGGGTAGCGAACTTTCCAGTATGGCGGTTTTCCCCCAAAAGATGCGAAATTAGGAAGGGGGTGTTAACATATGCCCGCTGAGCCAATGAGAAAGCACCGAGGGGATTCCATACCCATCTGCACGATACTTGCATGCATAATAAAATATTGAATAATTAACACCAAGTGCTAATTATTTTCAGTAGTCCATATACCTCTCTAATCACGTGACCTGGTGGTGTTTGGATGGGTTCGTTTTATATTGTGGGAAAATACACGAACATCAATACAATACGGGCGTTTTGAGCTAGTGGAATTCTAACTAGTGGCTTCATGAAACCTTGGCCTGTGAGCGTCCTGTTCACCACTTCACAACTAACCATGAAAGGCTACGATAGGTAATGGCTAAAGTGTAAAGAAACTTTAAGGAATAAAGATAACCCATGGCTTCTCGGATCAAATAATCTTCCTAACATTTGATAAACTAAACGTTTGTTTTTAGCACGATACCACGGTTTCAGCCTTTCTGAGCGCTCTTAAGGTATTCGATGCGATTTCACCAGATTATTCCAGTGCAGCAATACTGGAACTATTCCAGTCAACCACAGCGGATAATATCACGTGAGTAGAACGTAATGTACGTAATGTACTCATCACTCGCTCACTTGGCTGTTAACCTTTGTTGGTAATTCCCCAGTGTATAGACCAAATTCACGCTAGCATGGCACAAAAATATATTTAGTTTATTGGGAAAAAGAGCCCAGCGTCAAATTCAGCTAGCACATCGATATTAGCAAAACTACAAAGTTTTGAAAAGATTGCTAGCAAACTGACAAAGATATGAAATTATGAAAATGAGCATTTTTACCAAGAAATGTATGGTGGACAGGCATAGATTGCCCGTCCAGCCTCGTTTTCGTGTTTTTTCCCATACATTTCTTTGTAAAAATTAGGCTAAAGTACTAAGTTTCAAAAGTTCATATCTCCGTCATTGTACGAGCAATCTTTACAAAACTTCACAGTTTTACTAATATTGATGTACTCAGTTTGATACTGGACTCTTTTCCCCATTAAATTAAATATATTTTCATGCCATGCTAGCGTGATATTGGTCTATTACGTCATTGGGTTGTCTCGCTAAGATGTTTTCATCGTTTAAAGTTATTTGCCGCAGTAACGCCCCCAAAAGTCAAGTTGAGGATTATCAAAAGCTTGAAACTTAATTACAAAACATCGAAGAGAAGTAAAGTAAACCTTACGTTGTTCCGTATTCACGAGATGGTTCTTAGAGTCCTTTGTTTTTACATGAAAAAGATTTCAGGGGTGTTGCATACATGGGCGGGAAACTTTCTCATTTGATTATGAAATAAGAAAAAATATTTGCAATCGAGATTGTTAGTTATCGTCGTTACTGTATATTTCTTAATTTTTTTAATGGCACAATTTAAGCATTTTCTTAGACAGGCGCGTGGCATATGAAACATTCATATAGCATAAATAAAGGGGTTAGTTTCTAAATGAAGAAACTTTAGTGCTGCGTCAGTGGGGGGTGGAGACGTAAATATTTGGTTTTATAAAATAAGTTGATAAGGTAAATTGGTCACTGTAAAGAGATTACAAAGCTGACGTTTGGAGTGCTTGCCCTTCATCAGAGGAGCAGGGTTGTAGCTGTCCAAACGATGTCTGTGATTGGCGAACGATACAATTGATATATCACTTAAACAGTGCCCCTATCCCTCCAGCTCGTATAGTCCTGCACTTGTCCAAACGATGTCTGTGATTCGCCAAGAAAACAATAGATTTGTCCCGCTGGAATAGGGATTAGGGATAGGGGCATTGTTCAAGTGATATATCAATTGTATCGGTCGCCAATCACAGACATCGTTTGGACAGCTACCGTTTTCCATTACGTATCATGCACTTATATAAAAATAAAAAATAGAACATAAAATCACTTTATTTAAGCGTCAAAGGTATTTAGCACGTAGTACTAATTGGGGACACTTTCCAGGTCTAATTGGAATTTGGAAGTGTTGGTTTTTGAGAAGAGGGGAAAATCGGATTACCCGGAGAAAAACCTCTTGGAGCAAGGAGAGAACCAACAACAAACTCAACCCACAAAGGACACCGGGACCGGGAATCGAACCCGGGCCACATTGGTGGGAGGCGAGTGCTCTCACCACTACACCACCCCTGCTCCGTGATACGTATCATGTATCACGTATCACGCACGTTTGGACAGCTACCAGGGGCGGATCTAGGGGGAGGGTGCAGGGGTGCGCACCCCCCCCCACCTGAGATGACCTAGTCTGCGTTGTTCGCATTTAAAATTTGTTTACGTCACCCTTCAGTTACGTCATTCCTTAGAGGTGCACCCCCTCCTAAGAAAAATCCTGGATCCGCCCCTGGCTACGACCTCGCACCCCATCAGAGCGAAGCTCTGGAAATGTCTTTTGAATCTCTCCACGGTGTAGCTTAAATGTTGACTGCTGCAAACCCACTGAAACGAATATAAAACTACATAGTACCCCAGTCTCCACTAACCTTTCGAATTCCAATCACTTTTTATCTTCCTTTTTCCAGACCTGAACTATCCGTGCGTGTTCTGTATCGATTTGGTCAAAATGAACCCCGCATATTAACACTGCCAGGTTGTGAAGAATTCTGCCCTCTGGATAAGTTCATCGAGTAAGTATCGCTGAAATGTCCAAAACTAATTGTTGCGGGAGTTTGCATCTAACATGTTTATAAAATGCATCTTTTCAGGTTAACAGCTGATGTTATTCCCGAGAATGTAGAAAAAGAATGTGCACTGGAACAGGAGAAGTGCACTTGTGTTAAAGGTATTTGGTGTATCTTGATTGGCTTCTTCATACCACATGACTATTTAAGCGTTGTTTTGTAACCCACGCGTGTTATGGAGTATAACGCATGGGAAAATGAAGCTCGACCTAAAATTGCCAAAGAAAGCATAGAGTTGAGAGTTAAGCTTGTAGTTCAGCTCAGCAATTCAGCTTTGTAGCTGTAACTGTTCTTGGCAAAAAAGATCCGTATATTATACCCAGGTCGCACTTGCGGACAACTTTTTAATTGTCTGAAACGTTGGACAGAAATTGACGCATAATGTTGTCCGAGGCTATTTAACAATTTTTTCGCGAGCATTTGCAAGACACTGGAGAAAGTTATACTGTTTCAATGGTTTTAGCTACTGAACCTGTTTCCCAGCTCCAAGGCAGGACGACGGCACTTTTGACAAAGTTTTCCATCTGGACAAAAGTCGGTCGCACCTTGCCTATGACACTTGCTAAGGACCACTCATCAGAGAATGACGGATTTTTTAAATTCTTTTTGGTCGTCACAACTTTTTTCTAATACAGTCAACTCTCTCTTAAGTGACCACCCTTGGTGCAGGAAAAAGTGGTCGCTTAAGGGAGGTAGTTGCTTAAGAGAAAAATCAATTTGAAACAGCATTTGACTGAGAAACAAAACGGTTATTTACAAAGTGGTCGCTTACGGGAAGTGGTCGCTTAAGAGAATGGTCGTTAAGAGAATGGTCGTTAAGAGAGAGTTGACTGTAACCCGACATCGGTCACACTCGTGAGTCGTGACTAGTCACTCCCAAATTTGTCAGTGTCTTTATAAAAAATTGACAAAATTGTCCCTATTGCGACCCGCTCCTTATTATCATATTAGGAAAAATTGAAAGTTAATTGAATGTTGCCTTTATTTGTTCTAGTCATTGATTATAAGCCAGAAGGATGTTACAAGAAAGGGAAGCCAAAGAACAAAAGGATTTTCACCAAGAAATTCAGCACCGTTAAAAAAATCAACCGAAAAGACCCGGATGTAGAGAAGATCTTTAACGAATGCAAGGAACTGGCTGAGAAAGAAGGCTACGAAATCTTTGCTATTCAGGTGAGCACCTTGATAAAGTAATGATAAATTGATATTTATTAATTTATGTGTTTAGTTAATTGATTATATTTTGTAGGACCTCTTTGAAAATCATGTTATGAAAGGGCATCCTATTAAAATATTAGTTAATAATAAAGGCTCCTTTGAACCAACTCGTGAATATGGAACGCTCTTTTTTATACTTAATGGATGTCGGACCAGGAGTCAACTTGCATTTGGAAATTTTATATAACTGCAGCTAATTGGACACCTGACCTACTAGCTTATCTTTGGACAGTTGAAGATTTGCACTTGCCAAGAGTAAAATTAACATACATTTAATTGTAATTTTGCAATGAAAAAAGCACCGTAACTTGTCCTATACACTGCACACTGCACGCTGCATACGGCACACATACACACTGTATACTACACACTGTACGCTACACACAGCACACTGCACATTGTACACTGCAGACTGTACATTGCACACTGCATACTGCACACTGTACACTGTACGCTACACACAGCACACTGCACACTGTACACTGTAGACTGTACATTGCACACTGCATACTGCACACTGCACACTGCACACTTCAGACTGCACGCTGCACGCTACAAACTACACACTGCAAACCGTACACTGCACACCGCACTTACCCTGCAAATTGCAAACTGCACGCTGCAAGCTGCGCACTGGACACTGGACACTGGACACTGGACACTGCATACTGCAAACTGTACACTGCACGCCACACGTTGCACACTGCACAAAACACACTGCATGTTGCATGCTGCACGCTGCACACTGCACACTACATACTGCAAACTATACACTGCATGCTGCACACTGCAACTGCACACTGTACACTGCATCTGGCGTTTATTGCCCATTGTTTAACTCCAAATAACGGGGGGAAAATAAAGTATTAGTGTAGGCCATGTGACAAGCGCAAGGACGTCTGTGTTGGAGTGCCATTTTACGGCCTGCGTAGCGGGCTCCAAAGTATTATGGGGCGCGATTTCAAGTAAGCGAGTGTGAGGCGCACGCGCAAAAGGGACAGGAAAGACCTGCTTTTAAAACCTAGAAAACTGAATAAATACTAAAATGATGTAAGATATAATTGACACGACTGCGTTCTTCTTTCTTTAGAATATCAATCATTGTGTTACAACCGAAGATGGAAAGGCAGTGAATTTTATACAGTTTGGTCAATCCTTGAGCGGCTGTATCATGGACGATCAAGGTCATGGACTGGGAAAGAAAAACCATGTCTTTGTTTACATACAGCAGTAAGAACAAAAATGTTTTCCTTTTCATTTGCCAGCCAGTTTAAGGGTCCTTTCTGTGAATTGCATTCTCGTCCCTAGCCGCGATCCTTTTAGTCAGCGCATTCAAACGGCTGACCAAAGAATCGCGGCTCTGAGAACGAGACTGGCGTGAGTCTAAAGGGAGTCAGGCTGAAAGGCGAAGAAGGGGGGAGGGGGAAGGGATTTTTCCCGCCCTCTTTCACTCTTCCATCCCCACGACGTTTTAGAAACCAAAATGACGGACAAACACTATCGAAACTAACACTTGCCCATCAAAATCTGGCTGAACTGCAACCTCGTTCCCAGGGCTTTTCCCTTTTCCTCTCTCAAAGGGAAAAGCCCTGGGAACGAGGTTGGCTTCACTGCAGTCTGCAGGCTAGGTTATTGTTTTTAGATAGGCCACGCGGTCGTTAATCACTCTGGGGATCCGCCATTAAAATGCATTACTCTGTCTTGTTTATATATTAACTTCTCTTTGCGCGTTATGTATGATCATCATAAATATAACAGTTGATGTAGGTTTCTTTATTTTGTAGGTAAACTCAGTATGTCGAACAACTCATTTGGACAGCCTTGGTAGATATTGAGAACGAGAAAGTAGCGATGAAGAGTTTAAATTTTGGGAAATAAGGGATGTTGGTTGAAATCAAAACAAAATGCAATGAGTGGCATGTGATATCAAACAAAATAAAAATGTCTTTTCTTCCTCTGGGGAACTACTTGTCCATTCTTTAACGCGACCGAACATGAGCGATCTGTTAAAATGGATGACCGTTTGACACTTGCATCAGTAATTATTTCCACAGCCGTTATCTACTGCATAACCTGTACTCTTCCCTAGAAGATATACATCATCGAAAACAGGATAAAGGCTAGACGATAGTTTCCGCCAAAATCTGTGGGATGTTAAAAGAAATGACGAAGACGTATCGTAACCGGTCGATAGATACATTAATCTCCCTAAGGGCCCGTTTATACATGCAATTTTTTGTGCAATGTTTTTGCCCCTTTTAATGCAACTTCTATCGCGCTCGAGCTCGCAATGTTACTTCGCGAGCTCGCACGTGTGAAGTAGCAGCGATTTCGGTACGATTTGGGAGTGATTTGCTGCCGCTATTTCGCAGCAAATATTGCACCCAAATTGCACAGAAATCGCCGCTACTTCACACCTGCGACAAAAGTTGCATTGGAGCCGAGCGTGTGAAAAACTAGACTACAAGCAGTCCCTGACTTTCCCAATGTTTTTCCGTTTCTCGCTTGACGGACTAAGCTGGGAAAAAGAGGGACTGCTCATAGCCTAGTCATTCTATCCAAAACATGACCGGTTTGCAACACAGAAAGAAAGCCACAAACACCTGGAAAAAAGAATCATATTTTGCAGACGCAACACCACAGTGACCACAGTTTCAAGCTTTAGATGCCGACCAGATACCGGCTCGATTTTGTACGCACTATGAGACTATAATTCCATTGTTTTCTTTTGTTTAATTTGGACTACCACACTCTAATTGTTAGATAGTGTTTCACGGGTTTAGTAAAACCACTCTATTTCGAAATCCCGCTATTTGGAACTTTTTTTCATTTCCCCTGGGACTTCGAAATAGCGCGGGGTTCGACTCTATAATAAATCGGAGCGCCTCGTCAAGTGACCAACGACCACATTTTGGAGTCCCCAACAATTATTTTCTTTATTGAATTTTCCTCGTTAAAGGAAGAGCTAATATATATACATAGCCCAAGCCTAACAGCGTCGTACTTTGAACAAGCTTAACTAAGGTGAAACTTAACTAAGGCGAAACTTAACTAAGGCGAAAGGTTGAAAGCACAAGAATTAAGATTGACGAACGGGCTATTTTCAATTTTAGCAATTCTCAAAAACAGTATTACGCGACCGTCTGCTCAGTACATTTTATAGACCGTGCTTACAAAAGTTCACAAAAACAACTTTTCTCTGTCTAGAATATTAAACTAGTACCACTAGTTTCCGAATAAAATACAGTTTATGTTTGTCAAAAATTGCCCGAGAAACTGATTTGAAAATCAAAAATTGCAAAAATACACAAACATATTTGCATAAGGCGATGCGAGTGAAGATAGAACTGTACTATAAAATCAGTCTTGTTTTGTTTACATAAAATCGCTTTTCAATCTATCTAATGAATGAACCAACAAATAAAAATGGACAACACAATCTTCTTTCGAAAAAATTTATTTAAATCTCCATTAGTTTACGTTTAAAAGCAAAACGCGTACCATTTAATTATAGCTCGTCGAGTTCAAGCTTTTTCAATTTTAGCAATTCTCAAAAACAGTAAGCTTAAGCTTATTACGCGACCGTCTGCATAGTACATTTTTATAGACCGTACAAAAGTTCACAAAAACAACTTTTCTCTGTCTAGAATAACTAGTACCACTAGTTTCCGAATAAAATACAGTTTATGTTTGTCAAAAATTGCCCGAGAAACTGATTTGAAAATCAAAAATTGCAAAAATACACAAACATAAGCTTATTTGCATAAGGCGATGCGAGTGAAGATAGAACTGTACTATAAAATCAAAGTCTTGTTTTGTTTACATAAAATCGCTTTTCAATCTATCTAATGAATGAACAAACACATAAAAATGGACAACACAATCTTCTTTCGAAAAAATTTTTTTCAAATCTCCATTAGTTTACGTTTAAAAGCAAAACGCGTACCATTTAATTATAGCTCATCGAGTTCAAGCTTTCTTTGATGAAATTCAAGAGATCGATACAATTGAATTTAAGCACGTTTTAAAATCAATTCTCCAAAACTAACAATATCACTAATAAAAAGTCACTCACAGGTTGATATCAACATAAATTCTCATCGAAAACTGTAATCTGTTTTACCTTTAAGTCCCTCGCTTGCTTGGAAATTCAAATCTCCGCTTCTGGTTCTGAAATCCGTAGAAAACAAACTACTCCCGCATTGATAAAAACGTAATACATAAAGTTCCTCGAAGCAAGATTTTATCCCTGAAAGCTCAACTTTTTCCACTAAAGCGGCTTCTGAGTATACCTTAATTAGTATCCCTGTCTTGAGTAGCAAACCGCGAAAAAATGCAGTAAAATAACGACTTTAATTCTCCGTTAGACACAACAAAACAACTAAAGTGTTTACCGAGCTCACGGCTGCGTGGCCGCGCGAAAACAAAGCCTTGCTTTCAAGATCCCGGATGTTGTTCCAACACGGCGGGCGAGCGGGCAAACACGCGCCCGCGAAACATTCCGCTAGCCATGACCATGAAAAATCGCGGCATAGGTTCTATGAGTATGGAGCTGCGCAGCCAGGCCTTCGGCCTGGCAAGTGCTCCGCTATAAGTGCCATAATCCGGTCCAGACCAACCTCGTCGCCAGGGCCTTATTGTCGGTCGCAATTTGGAAAGCGGAGAAGGCCCTGGAGACGAGGTTGACCGAGGCGCTCTGGGGATGAATTTTCGGTCCAAAATGGCGGATGACTACTAAAGATGCGGGTATTGCACCACCCGGTGCAATTATCCCGTTTATGCGCTCGATTCCATGCAATTTCACCTAATAAGTCAACGATAACGTTGTTAAAACAACAACCAGTAATGGCTTCTTCTTCAAAACGCATGAAAAGTAATGCAAACGGTGCCAGTGAGCCCATATTCTTTTTCTCTGGATCAAGGTACCCCTATTGCCAATTTTCCAACTTTTACGAAGTTGACATCGAGATGGAAGAAGGCGTGTTTCCGTCGGTAGAGCATTATTTCCAGGGCATGAAATTCATTCCTGAGGACAGGAAACGCTTTATGAAAGGCGGCGAATTTGACAGGAAGAAAGAAACGGCAGCAACAAACGCTAGAGAAGAAATAGCGAAGGGCAGGTTAGCTAAGTCGGCTGGCTCGAAATCTGGTTCTGTCAAGTACAACTTGACGTTAGCCAACGATGGTTTAGATCAGGAAGTGGCCAAACGCAGGATGAAAAGAGCTCTGCAAAAGAAGTTTGAAAAAGAGCCGTTCAAAAGCCTTCTTTTAGAAACTGAAGCCACAAAACAACTCATCCATATTCCAACTCGGGGTCAAACTGATTTTTGGACTGGAAAAAGAGACAAGAGGACGGGTGAGATTGTTGGAGAGAATACGATGGGAAAACTACTCATGGAAGTAAGAGATTCTGTGCTGGGTGTTGACCATGGGCAGCACTGATAAAGATGGCAATTGCAATGGAGAATAAATTCTGATGCAGTTCTGTTTTACAGAATAGCCAGCACTACCACCCACCACATCACTGATCAAGTCTGGATCTGTCCAGCACGTTGTGATACCTGAACAGTGTCACATAATTCAGTAAAGCTTTAATGTATTGCATTTTGTAGGTAGCTAGTAACAATGAAGGGAACAGAACTAATTAGCAAAATAATGTTTGAACTGTACCATCCTGTCTGGTCCATTTAAGAAGGAAATGAATCGACCTGATGGAAAACTGCAGCCTACAGGTCTAAACTGTAACTGTTGTTACTGACTTTAATCATTTTCATCAGGCCTGAGTTTAAAAGAACAGCAGTCTTTAAATCAATCAGGGAGTCATGACATGAGCCTGAGGTGAGGACTCCCATATAAAAATGACGGGGTGCTTGTCGTACCTTTTAGGGGTGACAATTTGCAGATTGGTACCGCTTAGGGTACTTAAATCTAAAATAACCACAGTTAGAATAGCCCAATTTCGATATATTAAACTTCAACTTGAAACAAAAGACATCACTACGAGGCTTAGGGGAATGATAATAGGGATTTATATGGTTTATTCCCCTATGCCTCGTTGTGATGTCTCCATGGGGGAGGTATGGATATTTTTCTGGAATCACACATTCGCCAAATCTTCCACAACAAAGTCATTACAGCCTGTATATTAGACTATAAAATGATCATGCTTTTTTGAAGACTGTCTCAAGCAAAGAAATAAAGAAAGACAAACCTAAATAAACTGTCCTAAAATTGTATTTCTGTTAAATGTTTTGTTTTTTGAACAGTGTAGTAGCCCTATTTATGACTGCTGACCAATGTGGTCATATTAACAGGATAGGGTGAAATAATGGTACCAATTATTTCTATGTCAACTTGTCACAAAACAATTAATAAATTCACAAAACAATGATAAAATTCATTAGTGTGATGCTTAAACAGTATTTTAGCAGTGGGATTTTATTTTTGAAATTTTCCCAGGAGCATGTATCAGTAACCTCTAAGTGACTCATTCTTTGGCAAGTGATTTAGTACTACAACCCCCCAAAAACAAACAAACAAAAAAATAACAAAAGGTGGACACTTCTGCCCTTGGTTGTTCAAAAGGTGGATAGCGCTATCCACCAGGCCCCAGTTGTTTAAAAGGTGGATAGCGCTATCCACCAGGCCCCAGTTGTTTAAAAGGTGGATAGCCCTATCCACCAGGCCCCAGTTGTTTAAAAGGTGGATAGCGCTATCCACCAGGCCCCAGTTGTTTAAAAGGTGGATAGCGCTATCCACCAGGCCCCAGTTGTTTAAAAGGTGGATACCACCAGGCAGCAGTTGTTTAAAAGGTGGATAGCGCTATCCACTGGATAAATTACTATTTAGCGGATAACACAATGGATTTTGTTAATACTTATCCACTGGATAGTGATTTATCTGGTGGATAGCGCTATCCACCTTTTGAACAACCGGGCCCAGATAAATCACTATCCAGCCGATAACACAATGGATTTTGTTAATACCTATCCACTGGATGGTGATTTATCCGGTGAATAGCGCTCAAACGGGGCCTGGATCCAAGACTAGAAAAAGAAAGTTCTAAAGGACCAGAAGCTGCATTTTTGACTTAAGCTCCAAGCAGAGAAAGACGATTTTCCCGGTAGCTTGGAATACGAATGTTTTATGATTATACCCGAGCCATTACGATCGTGGACGGATCGTGGACGTCGGTTTTCTGAGCCATAAGTATTGAGAGGGGCCTGGGTGACCAACTGTTCGAAGCCAACATGGCGGGCGGCGGTGGCGGTTCGTTCTGTTATTTAGGTTTTCTTCTGTGGCTTCTGCAGGCTTCCACTCTATCGTATGGAGAACAAAAGCTAAGAATGGTCAATGTGGTGAGTTTTCTTTCTAAAAGAACTGTTACTGGTTGATTATCAAATCCTACAGCACTGTGTTATTAACCTGTTTATAAGCTTACGTAACTTAAGTTAAAAGGAAATGACATATTCACGTATTAAACAGGTTCATTTTTTGTACACGTGTAAATTTGCACGATATTCTCGTTACTTATTTAACAGTTTAGCCGCATATAAATCCTTTAAATCCCTGGAACGTCATCCCACTTCCTAAAATGTTGCGTTCTAGAATCCTTTAATTCATCGATCGCCAGCTGGAGCTTTTCGAAGAGCTGGGATAAGCTTAAATTATTTGTTTCGTAGAATTGCTAGATTTGTAACTTTTTAACCTACTTTCTTTTTTAACCTACTTTTTAACCTACTTTCAGTTGGAGTAAGGTTTTCGCGTCTAAAAAGCTTTAAACTGTTCCCAAAATTTCACTTCCGTGCACCGTATCGTATTAATATCATTGCCAGCCTTTTGTCGAAGAGCACCAAAATCTAGCAAGCCTGTGTTCTAAGAATTATCATGTCATCACAATGGAAGCCCAACTATAAAATTTAGGGTGCCCAGAAGTTGAGCTAAATGGATTGGGCACATAAAGAGGCCATATTAAGGCCCTCACAAATGAGGAAACATTTTTGCAGAAACATTGTTTCCCAGAATGTTTCTTGGGTGCGCAAACGAGGGAGAAACAATGTTTCCTTGCTGCACAAACGAAAAAGCATTTTACTGGGAAACAAATGCGCTCTGATATATGGGATATGCACTGAGCATGCTCAATTTATGAAGTACAGTCCGAAGCAGTCCTCGCGACCCTGGAATCTAGGTAAAATGTTTCTGCAACAAATGTTTCCTGTCCGTGCAAACAGGGAAACATATTAGAGAAACAATGTTTCCGCAACAGCGTTCACGGAAGCCTTTAGTGAGGTGGTTTTAACCTTGGAGTGGGGGGGGGGGGGGGGGGGCGACTTATTTATTTCAATCCTGTTAGAGAGGGCTTAATAGAGAGGGAGGGCTTATAATAATTTAGCGAAATGCAATGTCATCCGAACTTCCTACTCATGGATAATAGAGAGGGACGAGGATAAACACATCCTTAAACCATACTTTGATTAATTTATAAAGTTTTATAAATTCACGATTACCATAAATATGATACTTTTTTAGTACAAGTACCGATAATATTTCCCTGAAAGCTTGTGAGTACTTTATGTGAATTTGTCCCCGGATAGGTATCGTATAAATTACATACAGTGTGTCGTTTATTTTTTTGGTTGTGAAGGAAAAAGATGGAGTGGGGGGGATTAATAAATTTCTTGCTTCAAAAAGGGGAGGCTTATTTGAGGGGGGAGGGGGGGGGGGTTTAAAATAGGATTTATGGTAAGGATCCATAAGCTCTCAGAACACCTCACAAGATTGATTAGCTACATTGTATGAAAACAAAAGAACAAACAACAGAATACATGCGATAGACCCTAGCCCTGAAAGTAATAGAGCTTTTAGATAATTACTGGAAACCCAAGCATAATGTTTGAATTAATGTTTTAAGCATTAAATAAAATCAAAATCACTGAGTAAGGTTCATGAAACATTTATTGGTGTTGTTTTCTATATATCTGGTTACCGGTACATAGCAGTTTAACATGTAAATGTAATATTATTATTGGCCTTTTTAATTTTTGGCAGGTCTATCGTCACGGTGATCGCTCCCCTGTTGCTTTTTTCCCAACAGATGAAAATAAAAGTTTCTGGCCTCAAGGACTGGGACAGCTAACTCAGGTTGCATTAAAAATTAACCATCTTTCCTACTATTTTATGTTATTTCTTTTATGACCAGCATTAATATTAACACACTGCATGGTATTATGTATTTTTTTGGTACATTTTTTTAAACACACCTTATTCATTGGTTTAACAGATAATATGTGCAGATATTTTCAAGTGGTGTATGTAGTATTTTTTCAATCCCCACAGAGGTGAGAAAAAATGCGAGCAAATGCGTAATATATCGGCACTTATTATCTGTTTAAGTTATGATCCGCATAAGAAGGAAAGTGCTGAACGACAAATTGCATGATGGAATGTCAACTTTTTTCATTGTTACAACTAGTGATCTCATTGGCCTAGACTCAAAAACTGCTAAAAAGGTTAAGGTTCAAGGTGCATTTTGTCTAATTTTTTTAAGGTTTCAAGTAATTTGAGACCAAATTGCACAACATGCAATTTTTAAAAGATATTGTATTTAGGGAACTTCATCAAATAAGCAAAATTATTAGCTATTGTCTTCTGCTATTCTGATTGGTTAAGCACGAACATTTCCTAAAATGTATTTGACGCAAATGTATTTTCTTTATTTTTACACTGAAATATAATTGTGAACCATCAGCCCCTCCTCTATTCTTGAAATCAAAGATATTCTATCTGGGAAAGAGCCAATGCCGCCGAACAATGAAGTTTAAACAGTTGAATGAGGGATTAATAATAATACTGTACACTGTATTATATTCAACTGAAATTCCTTTTATTATCAGTCAATAAGTATTTTATAATATGACACTATAAAGTACAAGATAGTCGTGCAGTGCGAGGTCACTTGAACTCGAGCGGGGCCGGACGGCTTTTTCCAGAGCAGCTCACGTCAACCCGTCCGGCCCCACTCAAGTTACCTTGCGATTCTATTTTCTGTAGGATTGTGTCAGCAGGGCCGTACGGTCATAATTTTATTATAAAGTAAAAATTAATATGTACCCAGATAGTGCATGGTTTCCTGATTTTGGAAATTGCAGAATTTTCAATATTAAAACCTTTAATAGAATATTAAATTTTTCTGTTAATATTTAAAATTCTATAGGTTGGGATGAAACAGGAATACAAACTTGGCCAGTTCCTTAAAGATCGCTATGTTAATAATTCTAAGCTGCTCAATTCATCTTACCTGTTCAAAGAGGTAATTACTGAAGATGCTTTATTCTTGCTTTTAACTTGTACATGTACTATGTAAATGGTGATCCTAGATTTTCTTGAAATATATAAACCATGAGTGATTATTTATTTTTTGCTTGCTCTCAAGTTATTTGAGTGAGTGAGTGAGTGAGTGAGTGCCTTTCCTAGCACATTTGATAAATTTCAAAATGCTTTGGAAGAACATTATTGCTGCAGCCTGAGTTCATTTAACTTGATGATTATGATGAATTTGGCTGTATAATTTTATAGGCTCTTTGCTAGGACTGAGAAAATTCTCTGTAATAAAGCAGGGTTTTACTGTGCATGTAACTTAGTTTAATACTTCGTACATTTAGGTGAGACTAGATTGCTTTTTTTTCATTGATTCGATTCAATTTACTATTTTCTAATTTTCTTTTTTTTTTTAATAGATTTATGTTCGTAGTAGTGACAAAGATCGATGTATAATGAGTGCACAGACGCAGCTTAATGGTCTTTATCCACCTCGTGGAAAACAGGTAACAAGATGTCAGACAGATGGATCATTCAGTTCATTTGGCGGCATTTCTATAAAGTTTTTTCTTATATATTATAATTCTTCTTATATGCTATATATATTTTCTTTTATATTATATTATGATGTTTTGGATCAGTAATCCTTGGATGAGGCAACCATGCACTCTGATTGATTCCTTATGTCAAGGTTATTAAACAATCAGCAACAAAACTGTTGCTCAAGACACCTTCATTTTAAAGTGCATTTTTTAGTCCCACAGACAAATAAAACCCACAGAATACTGTAAAGAAGCAGCCCCCACAACTTTTGGGAAGGTGTTACTTTTGGGTAGCTTAAATATGCGAGTAACATACTGAAGAAAAAAATGATAGTAAACACAACCATAGAATAAGCATAATTTCATATACATGTAACTTCAAAGTGTCTCAACTTATTTTAATGCCGATTGTAGATCATTAAAATATAATTATTTAAATACTGTACGTCCTGTGTTATGACCCTCACCTCAATGAAGTGCCCTCCCTCGATTACATGTGCATGTAGTTAGCAACTCAGACAAATAAGCACCCTCTTAGAGAGCCACACATCGTAAATACAAAACCCTCCCACTAAAACAGTCAGAAATTAATAAAGTTTAGTACATGAATTGTATGAAATAATTTACTGGTAAAATAAGCGGAAGTGGCAAGCATTCCATTTCTTGCCCATTTCTTGCAGCAATTTAAGTTGGTTTATTGAGGATAGTGCTTATTTGAAAAAATAAGCATTTCTTCCAAGGCAATGTTTCTCTTGGTTAATAAACCAACATGCTTCTGAATGTAATTCAGGGATTGCCTGACTTTCTTTTTATGTAACAATAAACATGAAACACCACAGTGAATCTGTTATTATTGAACCAAACTGAGAACGCTAGCTTACAATATAAAAGTTTTCTTAAAACAGTGAAATCTGGCTCAGTCATGGGATGCTAAAGAGAGAAGAAAAAAGGGGATGTCTTAAGTTTAAATTGTTGCTTCTTAGATATGGCGGGAGAGTTTAGACTGGCAACCAATTGGTGTCCATGTGGTGCCAAGAGAAGAAGATTATGTAAGTTTTTTCTTCTTAAAAATTTGTAAATCAAAATGATATTAATAACTGCATACTCCCTCTGTGATTCTGTAAATAAACTCACTCTTCCTTTGCCATGCACAAAGTATCTTGTAAACAGTTTTTGCTAAAGTGGTGATGGTTTTTTTGAATAGTCTTCATTATACCTCAAGATGATAGGCAAGTGGAATCTCTGACTGAATTTCGAACACTTTTAAAGGATTACTGTATTAATAATAAGAGGCACGGAATTGGTGGAAAGCAGGTTTTAATATAAGCAATTGTATAAATTTTAATGTATAGATTTTAACTTTTAGTTTGAGCTTTACATGTATGTGCAGTTTTTGCATTTGAATGATCTATTTTGTAAACCTGATGAATTTTTAACGTGAACAAATAAAGAATTTCATACTTACACCAGGCGCGGATCCAGACCGGTTTCACCGTTTTACGGAAATCGGTCAGATTGTTAAAAAATGACTCAAAATCGAGGGACATAGCAATTTTAGAGAGTGAAAATCTAAAATATATATTAGCGCCTGGAGTCTAGGAAACCGGTCAAGTTTTTTTCCTGGATCCGCGCCTGTACACTGTACTTATTTACTAATCTAATCCTCCAATTAACAATCCATGCTAGTATTTAGAGAAGTGTAATGTTTTTTATTGCAGCTTCTACGACCATATGATTACAAATGCCCTCGATTAAATGAGATATTGAAAGAGTCAAAGAAAGCACCTGAATACCTGAGTATGGCCAAAAAGTATGAGGTGAGGGTCCAGTGCAGTTACTATTCCCTTTTAAATGAATGATTGCCAGTAGACCAAAGGTTATGATTGCTTTACAAGAGTGAAAATGGTTGCAAAATTATTGCGACTAAATGTTGCATTTTAAACGAGAAACAATAAAGGCTTGGTGAAACTTTTCTTGCAACATTGCGTGAAACAAGATTTTTGAGGGGTGTCACATGATGTAATTTGTTGCACGCAATGTTGCAAAAGTATAATATAGAATTTGATTCTGTAGTTCTGCAACTGTTATGTGCAACATTGCAATAAAAAGTTGCATTGTGTGTGTATGGCTGGGCCTTTTTCTGTAAATCTTCTGTAAGTTTACATGTAGTGCAGAAATTCCAACAACTGGTCACTGTTTCTGCCTCAAGTTGGCAAAAATACATGTAGTTGTTGAATTTTTCAAGGCAAGGGTTGACTTTTTTTCCCACATTAATCTTTTCCTAGTTTACAATGTAGATCTTGATAACCTTTCCTCTGTATCATAATAGTTTATATGTAACTTACATGTATTGGCTATTCCTTCCATGCCGGTTTTCTTTGTCTGTAATGTTATTGTTTTTACCTTTTTTTGCTTCACAGGAGGTACTATCATACATTTCCTTGCATGCTGGGGAGAAATACACTCTAGACAATGCCTACAAAGTATATGACACACTTTTCTGCCAGGTACTATTAAAGTTAACATTTAATTTTGTTTTTAATGTGTTAATTAATTAATTTGCTAACATAGAGCAGTTTTCAATTGAGTGTTGTGAAACCAAAACCAAAGTAATTACTCTGACCAATCACAGCAGTCGTAAACAATCCAATGAACCAATCAGAGCTCGAAGCAATTACATGTCGGCGGTGCCAAGCGCGGGAAAACGCGTGCGACCAAGTCATGATTGCTTTTGGTTTTACTTTTGATTGGTCGACAAAGTGGAAGGAGATTTTTTAGCCAATCACAAAGCGTAGCAATGCAAAGGCAAAGCAATTGTGTAATTACTTTCGACACTCAATTGATAACTGCTCTATTGAGTAATTAATTTCAGTATAAAAAACTGAAAGGTGGCACAGTGGTGAAGTGGAGTGGTTAGCACGTCATACTTTCAACCTGTAGGTCAGTGGTTTGAGCCTTAGGTCTCTGCCTTCGTGTTGTTTTCTTAGACAAGAAACTTTGCTCCATGTTGTCTCTCTCCACCCAGGTGTATAAATAGTAACTGGCGACATAATGCTGGGGGGTAACCTTGTGATGGACTAGCATCCCATCCGGGGGGGGGGGACAATACTCTCAGTCGCTTCATTCTACAGAAACCGGGTTAAGCTCCGGTAGTTGTGAGCCATTAGGCTTGTGAAGTTGAGGCGAGAGGTGACAGTTTCAGACACACTACATGTACATTCAGTAGTCTAAGAGTTTTCAATTTATGAGGCCCTCTGCAGCTTACCAGAGGTTGTAATTAACAGTCCATACAGGACATACCTGACAACATGGAATTTTACAGCAAAATTTGCTAACAAAACCCTCAATGAGAATAAGAAACAACAACAAAAATGTGACTGTCGATTTCTCATCAGTGGCTGCACGGGTCATGTGACTGAGTCAGTCACGTAAATGTATGTATTTTTAAAGGCTCAGGTTGTTGGAAAGTAATGTTATTTTGATTCTCATCTGTTCTATTTAATACCGTGACAGAAATCTCATAGCCTTACGCTACCTTCTTGGGCCACAAATGGCACCACATTGGAAGCCTTGAGGAACCTAAGCAACTTTAATATGATGTGGCTCTCTAACACTCCAGAGAAAGCTAAACTAACTGGAGGTTTGCTGTTATATAACTTCTTCTTTAACAAGAGTTCACTTGTTTCCTTGATTTATTGTCCACATGTTTAATCTAAATTTCCCATTTTCCTACCTCGTTGTAAAACTACATGTAGAGTACAGTCAAAAAATAGTGCACGTGCAAGAAGTGGTGCAAGCGCCGCAAGAACACGCAAGCTGTCGCAAGAAGTTTTTGTTTTTGCGGTTTACCCGCAAGAACATTTGAAATGCAAAAAGTTGAAATTCTAGCCGCAAGAATCCGCAATAAGTTAAGAATCTAAGCCGCAAGAACCCTCAAAAAGGTATCTGGTCCAGCAGCAAGAAGTTTATAGCGTTTGTGTTGATGATCGGAGAAGTTACCGGGTCCAGCAGCAAGAAGTTTATGTATGTAGCAAAAAATTAAAATTGAAAAACTAAAAAAATCACCTGCCTTTTTATAAGTAAAATTCCATTTGCAGTTTAGATATTACTTTAATGTGATTTTATTTTCTATTTCAAAGGTAGCTTAGTTGGCGCAATTGTTAACAACATGAAAGACCACCTCGAACCAACGAGCAAAAAGTTGTACGTTTATTCAGCTGTAAGTAGTTTATTTTCCTTTTTAGTTTATGCAAAACTCGTATCTTTACCCAGCATTTTTTCCTTTACCTTAACTAAAAATATTTAGTTATCCATTTTACAGTACAATATCGATATATAGAACAGTTTTCATTTGAGTGTCGTAAAACCACGACCTAAGTAATTTCTCTGGCCGATCACAGACAAAAACATTCCAATGAACCAATCAGAACTCGAAGCAAATACATGTGGCCGGCTCCAAGCGCGGGAAAATACGTGCGAGCAAGTCACGATTGGTTTTGGTTTTACTTCTGATTGGTCGAAAAGAGCGGTTTTCAATAGAGTGTCGTAAAACCAAAACCAAAGTAATTACTTCGGCCAATCACAACAGACGCCGACAATCCAATGAACCAATCACAACGCGAAGTAAATACATGTACATGTAGGTGGCGCAAAGCACGGGAAAACGCGTGCAAGCAAGTCACGATTGGTTTGAGTTTTACTTCTGGGCCCGGTTGTTCGAAAGCCGATTAACACTAACCAAGGATTAAAAGTTAACTAAGGATTTCATTTCTCTCTAAAAATGTTCTTAAGAGCTAATTTTTAGCTAAAGATAAAGAAAAGTTAAAGTTTAAACTGAAGGGCAAAAAAACTTGGGAACAACTTTCACGGATTAGTTATTTAACTGGATTCAAAATTGACGCTATAATCGTGCTTTGAGCAAAGGCGAAAGTGGCGCGTGCTTTCTTAGCCAATCACAAAGCTTAGCAATGCAAAAACGAATTAAAAACCGCTCTAAAGGGACATTTCACTATAAATACACATTACTTAATTTTGTTTGGTTTATTTTTGGAAAAGGTGTACTCCCTTACATGAACAATGTACACTGACGTACTGTATGTGAGGCCCCTAAGGTTGCCTACTGCAGGAGTTAAGATTGTGGGGGCGGAGAGCAGCTGAAAATCGGCGCGCGAACAAGCGGGAAAGCGAGAGGATATTGGGGACTCCTTCGCACCCTCCCCAGGCTACCCCTAAAGTTATACACCTTATTCCAAAATGGCGGTCAATTTATTATTCTTTTGTATGCATGTTAATTAGCCCTCTTGGACTCATTTTCGCTTGAAAATTATTTTGTATTTTGCACATGCTGACGAGGCCAAGAGGGCTAATTTACATGGATATAAAAGAATAATAAAATGGCCGCCATTTTGGAATAAGGTGTATGGGTTATGTGCTGTTTTAGTCTAAAGTTGGGTAAAGAGTTCAAACATTTTAGTAAAAGATGCCAGCGGTACACCAACACCAAACATCAGATTTGGAAGAGTACTCCTTGTGAGGAGGGAGGGTCTCATTTGCCTTTGTGAATTGTGTAGATACACCAAACATTTGGAAGAGTATACCCTTCTAAGGGGGAGGGTCTCATTTGCCTTTGTGAATTGTGTACATGTAGATACACCAAACATTTGGAAGAGTACCCTTCTGAGGGGTAGGGTCTCATTTGCCTTTGTGAATTGTGTAGATGCACCAAACATTTGGAAGAGTACCCTTCTGAGGGGGAGGGTCTCATTTGCCTTTGTGAATTGTGTAGATACACCAAACATTTGGAAGAGTACCCTTCTGAGGGGGAGGGTCTCATTTGCCTTTATGAATTGTGTAGATACACCAAACATTTGGGGGGGGGGGGGGTCTCATTTGCCTGTGTGAATTGTGTAGATACTATTAACGGTTTTGATAACTTTCAGTCATGACTGTTGATCGTCTCTTTTACCGCAGCATGACACCACAGTCACCTTTTTGCTGAGTGCACTCAGGGTGTTTGATGGAATCTCGCCAGCTTACTCCAGTGCAGTCATCATTGAACTTTACTCAGATGAACATGACGACAAGTAAGGACAATTCGTTAGTGGCAGTCAGTGCGTGTGTGCGTGTTTGCGTGTTTGCGTGCACGATTGCTCTATTGCGCGAATGTATGATTGAGAGAGTATGAGTATGTTCGATTGTACGAGTATGCGATAATGTCCCAACACTGTTGGCCAACATTTGTTAGCCAACATACTTGAAACTAAACGACATCCAACATGACGTGCAACATGAGCGACAAAAAATGCCTTGGTTCAACCTCTTCTAATATGAGGCGTTAAAAAGTCAAACATTGTTGGACCAACACCATAAAGAGATTCAAAAGCTGACGTTTCGAGCGCCAGCTCCTCGTCAGAGCGAATCCAACGTAAATTCTTTCAGTGACAGCAATATTTTACCTAATACCGAGTTGAGATAAATACGTCCCGGAATTTTTGTGAACCCAACGTTTATTCGAAGGCGGCGTTTAATCGTGAAAATATGGTAAATAGAAACAGACTGGGGATAGAGAGCATTTAAAACTATAACCGGCAGAAGCATGATTTCTTTCTTGTTTTCAATGTCATTGATAGGAAGGACCTGAAGGTGCGTATTTTGTATCGATTTGGTCAAAGCACAGAACCAAGAATTCAAAAACTATCCAACTGCTCGGAGTATTGTCCTCTGGATCAGTTCATCAAGTAAGTACTCCTGATCGAGTAGCAGTAGTTTATAGGAAATTAATTTCTAGCAGGGACTAAATGATGTTTATTTTGAAATCACTGATCCTATTTTCCACCTTAAATTCTGATGTCTGATCCCCAAGGCGGGCGAATTTTGCAAAACAGAATTTGGCACCTCGGTCGCCCATATAAACTACCGCCAATTTCATGGTGGTCTGTTACCACGAAATCGCCACTGATCGGGGGTTTTCATTTGGACAGGAAGAAGAAAACTGCTTGACCTGCTTGACCTCATGCTGCTTATGACGTCATATATGGTTACCATAGCAACCAGTTGTCGCCAAACTTTACCAAAATTTGTCAAAAGGATAAACGAACAGCAACTGAAGACGACATGTGCCAACAATAAATGCTCTTGAAAAAAATCTTAGAAAAACCATCCAGTGTGAGAAGAAAGTAAATGCTAATCACTCTGTTTGAATGCCCTCATTAGGAAGACAGCTGACGTTATTCCAGATGATATTGACAAAGATTGTGGCGTGGAACAAGAGAAGTGCATCAAGACCATTGTCTATAAAAGTAAGTGCTAAGTGTCTTACCGAACAGGTGTATGACCCATTATTTATCTTTTTTTTTGGGTGGGGGGGGGGGGGGAGGGGGGGAGGGGGTGCTCTATATATTGCCCCCTTGCAAGAGTAACTGCCAGGGCCCATTTAGTCTTCTCAAATAACTTTATTTCCATACATTTTAGAAAACAGTGAATACTCAATACCATTCCAACTTTTAAATATTTGGGAATGGCAAACAAAGAGCCGAACCGGCAAATTACGTTGATGAAGTGTTGATGGACCTAGGGAATTATATAACCCTGTTAATTAGGATGCTTTAAGATATTGCACAACGCATTTGTCAGTGGCAAGTTAATGTTGAACTACTCTGCAGTAAACTAGAACGGCGTTTATCCACGCTTTCGTGCAAATAATTATCCGCTTTAAACAACACAATTACAATTAAAAAAATTTGGAAAAAGACAAGAAACAAGAGAAAGTGAGGTAACAGAGCAGATCCCACATACATGGGCAGATGGGCCTCTTCCAGTGTTAATTATTTTGCGTTTAAATTACGCCATTCAATTGTTATGGAAACGTCAATAAAAATAACCGTCACGCAAACTAACGAAAAGTTTCAAATTATTTTCATGGGGCATGGGGGTTAGTTCTCTTACCTCGTTCTCTTGGCCCAAGAAAGTGATTGTTATAACTACATTCCTTCGGACGGTGACGGCCAGTCCCTTTTCTACATTGATGAAGAGAAACAACCAAGAAGGTTTGTCGTTACGCCAGGGCTGTTATTAAGGGCCATCACCCGTAGCATCTGTTCTGGGTGAGTACACTTGATGAGACCTTGATTTGAGGGATGATCTTGCCTGTTATATGTCAAATTTACTGACAACGCAACAAGGTTGATATATAAGGGTATTAAGATCAGAGTAACTCCTGTGTCAAATCTTAATAACAGCCCTGGTTATGCCGCTATTATTCTACTTTTCATTGAATATCTTCATGAATGAATGTAGACAGCAACAACAACGGGAATTTACCCGTTGGGCTCTTTACCCTTGAACTCCCAAGAGTCAATGCCAAACATCAAAATTAAAAAATCCCCAATTTCATTTTGTAAAATATTGAAAAACAAATGATGCCATGTACTGCCGAAGAGGTTTCATTTGAATGGTCACACCATAGGATTTTGTCCACAGACTCAAAAGTTAGAACAAATGGTACCATGCAAAAGTACTGCAGAAGAGGTTTCATTTGAATAGTCACACCATAGGATTTCATCAATAGACTCAAAAGTTAGAACAAATGGTACCATGCAAAAGTACTGCTGAAGAGGTTTCATTTGAATGGTCACACCATAGGATTTCGTCCACAGACTCAAAAGTTAGAATGCACTACATGTCTCCATAATTGACTGAGTGTAAAAGAGTTAAATTAACGTCCTCTACTGTCCCGTTAGGGTTCGAACTCAAGACCTCTAGCAAATTTTCGGCTTACATTGTCTCCTACCCAGCCCTTACATCCTCCATATACTCCACGAATAATAACTGGAAACCTTCTGCCCGCAGGTTTCTTAGCGGCCTTTATTGGGGTCACTGTGGCTCTCTCGCTACTCCTGCTGATCTTGTTTATCAGGTGCTGCCACCGAAGATGCCGCCGCCGAAAAAACAACCTAACTGTTTACAATGACCTTCTGAAAGACGCGCGACTTCTGGACAAGCCAGATTATGACTCGGACAGCTAGAGCATCAATTTCATTTGGTAGAAAAATTGACAGTTTTATTGATGTCAGGATGACGCTACAAGGTTACGTCATGTCGCTTAGCAACACCTCTGATGACAATCGCGGGCTCAGTTTTCTGGGATGCGAGTTAGAAAATCAAGAAAGAGCAAGTGCTTTATAGTTCCCAGTTCCTCATGGCTACCATGTGATTCAACAATGGAACGGATTTTGTATGAACTGGTATCATAAGCTATTTAGGCTGTGCAATTTTGAAAAAAAGTGTTTTATTAATTAGGTTTTAGCAAATTAAAAAAATCAGTATTTGGTAATTTTAGGATCTAGCTGCATTTTAGTTTTGGGTCGGGTGATATAAAAAATATTTATTGTTGTACTATGCCGGATTATTTTGCGGGGGGGAGGGGGGGGGGGGAATGTATCAGTGTCAAAGTGTAGCTTTTTCTTTCTGTATAACTGTATGACAGGATGTTTTTTTTTTCAATTCGTTTGTCCGCGTTTGTAGTTTGTTATTTGTTAATTGAATAATTTATCTCCAAAGTTTTTTTGTTTATGGAAAGTGGTATGCTTGAACAATAGGCCATTTGCACGATGACGTCATTTGACTACTACTACCAGAATTCATTTCGTTTTTCCTTTCTTATTTAAATTTTGTAATCCCAGTGCGGTTTCAATAACAATAGCCCTAATTTGCACTACAAAACAAAAAAACTGAAGGATTCTGGTAGTTGTAGTCAAATGACGTCATCGTGCAAATGGCCTTTTCTTATATTGTATTGTAGTATGTTTTTTTAAGGTACAATAGTATATTAAAAACCTTTTGAGTGAAGTTCAGCAAATACATTTTAGTATAAGAACGATGTATTTGTGTGGTGGGGGAGGCTAAGAGATGGAAGGGCGTGGGAGGAAAGGGTACCTTTACAACCTTAATCTTGCCTTGTTTAAAATGTTAATAAAGAAATGAATTCATAGATAGCAGCAGGCAAGTTATAAGTTTAAGAAAAACGATAGCTGTTTTGTCGTCTTCAGTTTTAAATCGTAAATTAAGTACAAAGTTGAATTTAAAAAATGTACTGTACATAGAAATGTTAACGAGAAAAACTGTAACAAAATAACAAACAACAACAACAACAACAACAACACTTTATTAAATAACAAATATTAACTATTTAAATAATACCTAGCCACAAATAGTTGAAAAACTAGTCGAGGCGGGTAGGTGTATTTAAGTTAGGCTTATTACGAGGGTTCAGGTTACAGCAGTTTATATTACAATAAATAGTAGATTAAAATAATAAATTAAAAACAGTAAAGAAAGTAGAAAGAGATTACACTATACTGGTCGTAGTTACAGGATTGATACAGATTACAAATTTTTAATTAATTCAAGAATTGAAGATGGTGTAAGATACAAATTTTCTTGTTTGAAAATATTAATAAGCGTTTCATGTCTTTGTTTCTTAAATAAGTTTCTACTGGCAGATTTTTTGATATTTTCAGGTAAAGCATTCCATAGCCGTACGCCAAATCGGGAAAATGAATTCTTTAGTTGTTCAAGACGAGAAGACATGACATAACATGACATGACAAAATAATTAGTGAATACGTAACAATGTGTGACTATAAAGAAAATTTCAAATTTACACGGTACAACTGTTGGTTTAAAGAAGGCTGTTCCCATTGGATATGGATAGCTTCATTTATCTTGAAATTTGATAGAAGCATGATCTAAAATATTAAAACAATTAGGCGAACATTAACTATGGCATTGTTTAGAATCTTTCAGGTGTTAGAATACCTTGAGAGGCCCTATCAGTGTCATCAGTGGCTAAGTGTTCACGTCCGCGTGTGGAAAATGTGGGGTGGTTTCGCCGACGTAACAGGCATTACAGCCCGCACACAAATGCGTTTTTTGCATTAATGGTACCAGGAGCCTCTATACTATTGTCGCTATTTTTAAAAGGAGGGTCTTTTGCACATATTGGGTGTCACTTGAGTATTGTTAGACTGTGTGATGGAAAATCACAGCTAGGGAATAAAAGAAATGAAAAAGCTACCAATTTTGTTGTGGATTGTTTGTTTATTTTCGAAAGACTGTAATCTAAACGAAGTGACTTGTCGCCTAGTTTTCCCTCGTCAATTTTCTAGAAAAAAAGGTTAAGTTTTGTTTTGTAAAGCCGTTCTCAAAGCAAAGTTCTTACTCTAGCCAATTACAACAGACGCAGATAATCCAGTGAACACGAAGCAATTACATGTAGCGGGCGCCAAGCGCGGGAAAACGCGTGCGAGCTGAGTCATGATTGGTTTGGGTGCTTTTGATTGGCTGAGAGTGTTTTAAGGTGGCTCCATACAGTTTTTCGGCACGCGAGGCATGGGCACGAAAATGGCGCAAGCGCGCGTTTGTTTATTTTGATGACGTCACGAAAATAAAGGGGTTTTTACGGTAACTAAAACGTTTATTGCGCGAATTCCACACGGTGATTTTTTTTAAAAAATTGGCAAGTTGGTAGGATTTTCCTTGTTCTCAATCACTGAAAAAAGACAATTTTTGTACATACACAAACCCAATAAAGGTAAAAAAAGAAAAGTGAGTAAATTGCCGAAAATTATGTACCGATTTTTTTTATGGCTTTGTTAGGTTTACTAGCCTTGAACAACAAGCCCAACAACTCAATCATTGGTTGCCATGGTAACGAGGCAAGGCTGCCAAATTAGACTTCTCCGTAAACAAGAAAGCGTTAAGCCCCGGCTACACGTTCTGACATTGTCATATAACATTTGTTGGTCTAACAATGTTAGAACGTGTAGCCGGTATGTTAGATGACGTTTGTCTAACATTTTTTGTTAGAAGAATGTTTTGATTTCGATCAAACATTCGTCTAACAAAAAAATGTTGGTCAAACATCATCTAACATGCCGGCTACACGTTCTAACATTGTTAGACCAACAAATGTTATATGACAATGTTAGAACGTGTAGCCGGGGCTTAAGCTGCCTGTATGTGAATATTATGCCTAGTATCGCGAAACAAAACTCTCGAAAGACAGTAATTAAAAAATACGGATCGGGTATGTTTAATTTGGAAGACTGGCCAATAACTATATGGAGCCACCTTAATGCGAAATTACTATCGGCGCACAATTGAAAGCTGTTCTTTGAAATAGACCCAACCAGGTCGAAACAGCTGTCCACGGTTGCATTTTGGCTTTCCGTTTGGGCTCTATCATGTCGTTGTCGCGTTAAATATTCTACGTAGTATCAGCCTTGCTCTATACTTTGATTGTATCTCTATCTTTGGCTGACTAGACTGCTACAGATCCAACGTACACCAGCAGCATTTTCGTTCGCAGTCCTTTTTTTCTTATTTCTTTGAAAGTAGCTGTACGGGACATCAGTCAGGTAATGGCCTATATAACGCGTTAGCGCGACTCGGCCTGGGTGTCGCCCTCGAGAAAGAAACTTTACTGCATCCAGATGACCAAATAATACGCGGCGCATTGGAAAGACTGGAAAAATGCCGGGGTGGGTAAGGGGAAGGGAAAGAGGAAGTCTGCAACAGAGTATTACTCATTCCTGGAGGAAAAGCGGAAACAAGTTATGAATTGAAATCGCATGGGCCCGAGGAGAAGAAACTGTGGTGTTGCGTTGATAGGGGAGTGAAATGCGAAAAAGTTGGCTTTATCAACTGAATTGATGAGGTAAATTAACCGTCGTAAAGAGATTCAAAGGATGACGTTTTTCGAACGTTTTGAACACTAGTAACCCTTCCCTTAATCCTAGTTATGTCTTTTTGGCTAGTGCACGAGATAAGCTGCGATTTGTGCTTGAAAATAGAATCGAAATCCTGAGATTTTAGGGCACCAAGGCATGCCCTAAAGGACATTTGATACGCGCGGAAAATTCCGTGTAGTACCGCAGAAGGCTGCCTTTGTAAACGCCTGCATGAAAAATGTTTCGTCCTGCTCGTTCAGGCTGTTATTGTATTTTATCGGAAAATCTACAAAAGAGCCAAAATGATGAACGAGCTTTTTCGGTCTGTCAAGTTGGGGATTTAATATTAATCAAGTCCTTTTAGTTATTTAAAGTTTATAAACCGCGTCTCCGGTTTGGTCAAGTGTTTTTCCCCAATTCTCGTTTTCAATGCTTATTCACAGAACTTCCGCTGTCAAGGGAAAATTGCGAATCGAAAGGCTTTTGGATAGACTGGGGGGTGGGGGGGGGGGGGGGTGTAAGAAGCAGCAAGAATAAGAATAAGCAAAGCAGCATCTGAATAATTAATATTGTAAGGAACTGGGTGTGTTCATACAAGCTCAGGTAGAAGCTGTGATAAAACGGAGTGCGGTCAATAGGTAGCTCGTTAATTTCAATGAACGCAGAAAAATTTAATGAAACTTAATGATTTAGTGTTCTCGCTGATAGCGCACCGCATTTTAAACCTATCAAAAGGTGTGATTGGCTTAGAGAAGGTGGTATTGCAATAACTGATTTGTTCTTACATTATATATATTGGATGTTTTTAAATCCATTTTTCAGTTCCAGTTCATACAGGACGCAAACTTAAAATTGACAGCATTTTATCAGTTTGCTGTCAAACTCCTGAATATCTGAACATATTTATATTCAGACCAGTTAGGGTGTGCATCAACGTTAACTAAGAGATCGTGCTGATTTTCACGTCCTAAAATTTCGAGTTAATATCTCAGCCGGTTCTCCCTTCGCTTGTTTCAAACAAAATGATTGTCTCACATCGAAGATTGTACAAAAAAACTGATTCATTCTTTTAATAGCTGTTCTACAAGTGACCAGGTTCATTGTCTTTTCATAATCACTGAAGTTGACATTAATTTTTTTTCTGTCTGCCTGCCCAATATTTAAAGCAAACTTTCAGGAAAATATAATGACATTACTGATTGAAAGAACTAAGTTAAATTTTTATTATCCAGCACCGATTAATTCACTCGCGCTCTCATTCGTGTATAAAATAAAGGCGCCAAATAATGCTTTCAAAACAGGCATGGCTTAAAACCGAAAGCACGAAAACCTGTATCAAGGCTCTCTCTAATATCGATCCACATACGCAACAAAACCGCAGAAAATTATGCATATGCAATAAGCAATTTAAGCAAGTTCGATATGATAATTATGTTTTTACACCTGCGCGTTCTTTACACGCAAGGCGGCAACAGCACGCGCGAACGGAAACACAGTGGATACATTTTATATCGTTTTGTTTGTTGTTCTGTGCGTGAAATGATCGTTTAGCCTGCCTAACGTCGAAGGATAGGAGGAAACGGGAGGTAGAACGCGTTAATAGTTGACACGAGAAATGGCAGAGAATTCAGAACTTGTTTTGGTGGCAGTGGACGAATACGACCACAGTGAGCGAGCTTTTGAGTGTGAGTATATATGTGTCGTTTCGCCTGCGATTAGTTTGTTGGTTAGAGCTAGAAAATCCCTTAAATCGACAATTTACTATTACCAGAATATGACACGTAACTTGAAGTTTGTCTGTCGGCAATAGTTATCAGGCATTCCGTTTCAAATGTACCTCAAGACTGTTCGATTAAAAGTTCTTATTCCGGAATACGGGAAAAAGCAAGGCTAGACATTTCATTTCAGCCTTATATTTGCTCTCATAAGCCCATAACGAGATATATAGTTATACTGAATTATATAAGCTGGCAGATGATGAAGAGACAATGGCGAGACAAAAATTCTACTATATCGATGAAACCACAGTGTAAAAAAACGTACTTGTATTAAATATCGGAAATTTTTTTGCGCGGCACTGAATATCCCCATTTTTACGAAATTTTCAACCACGAATTCATGAACTCGCAAGTTTTCAAGGTTTTAATCCTCCGAGCAAATATTGTTCTAAAATAAAGCACTCAAAGCATTGTCTTGAATAATAAAACTATTTACACTCCCGCCCGATAATTTTTAAGGAACGAAACGAAATTCGTTCATTTCTTTATCATACGTACCTACATAGTACCAAATACACTTTTAAGTTCGGTTTTATTCATGGAAGTAATTTGGAAAGTTTATTAGTTATAAGTACACGCGGAAGTATGAAATTAAAAAAATGTGTCTGTTTAAACTGTCAAATGAATAGTAGTTTTTTTCAATTTCATTTTCAAAGTAATCTATATTCACGTTCAGCGAAAATATTTTTTTCCATGAGTTAAAACGCACGCACGCACGTTTTCATTTTAAAATGATTTCTAGTACTTGATCTTAAAACACAACATTAAAAGTTATGTTACCGGAATTGCCTCAAGATAAGGCTTTTAAAGTGGAGAATTTACAATGTGTTTTTTTCTCCTTTTTCCCAATCAATTGCAATTAGATTTTTACTGTTTTAAAATTAATTTTGCTTGAAAACAGCGTTATCGGACTTATCGCACAAGATCTTTCATACTGTAGATTCAACGATTTACTCTATTTGTTAGAAAATTTTTCATCACGTGTACTGTTTATAAAACAAATACTGTATTCATTTTCGTTCAGATTTGATAAACACCATGTCCCAGAATAAAGTTTTCATCTTTCTATAAAAAAAGTGAATTTACTTTGTGTTTTTTCCTTTTTCCCGATCAATTATGCAATTAGACTTTTACTGTTTTAAAATGAATTTTGCTTGAAAACAGCGTTATCGTACAAGATCTTTCATACTGTGGATTCAACGATTTATTCTATTTGTTGGAAAATTTGTTATCGCTGTTTATAAAACTATACTGTATTCATTTTCGTTAATATTTGATAAACACCATGTCCCAGAATATAGTTTTCATCTTTCTATAAAAAAAGTGAACCTCCGGTTATCCACCGAACACAGCTTTTTTATTCGAAGAACACTCATTTCAGTTCTTTTTCTAATTTTTTTTGTTTGACATGGGCGTGCCCATTTTTTAAAAAGTAATCGTGACCTTAAGAGACATTGTAGTTTTAAAGCAAATAAAAATATATTTTTCTTTTGTTCGCCGCCAGTGTTTTGGTCGTAAACAATAATCGTGTTGCTTGTGGTGACAGCCATCGCATATCAAATGAGGCGGTTTCTTGTATAATAAATAATTCCGAAAGAAAATGGCGAACAAGATCAGGTAAATGACTGCGCTGCATGATATATGTTAGAGCTATTCAGCAGCCTCTTTCGAACATTTTTTAGTTCATTTTAACCGCAAACGCAAGCACAGATACTAACAAGCACAGAGGAACAAAATTTATTCTTGGCTTGCACCTGCGTCGAGCTCGTTTTACCGTGAAATGACATTTCAGTCTGTAATTGCATTGCTAGCGAGAACCAGACCAAAATGCTAATTTCTTTTTTTTACTTATGTTCAAATAAGAAAACCACAATAATATATCTGTTTTTCATAACATTGCAGATATGTTAAAGCCCTAGCGTGCCTAAGTATTTGGCAATTGTTGAGAGTTCAAAACTACTTTTTAAAGCAATTTATTTCCCCTATAGAGCGTATGCACTCACGTGGCAAGCAGCTATGCAAATTTATTGGAACAAAAGAAAGTGTTAACATAAGAAAAGCGTTCAAATCCCACAGGATTGTTTTGGTACACCAACATGGCCGCCGTTCTATTGTTTTGGTACACCAATATGGCCGCCGTGACGTCATGTGCATACGCTCTATAGCCTGTGTAGTATTTGCATGATTGGACAAAAAAAGTGATGCACTAGGACGAGAGGGCGCACGTGAAAACTCGGGGTACTGTTTGAGAAAGTTGTCATTGATTATAAGTCCTCCTGTATTTTTTGGTACCGAACAGTGTCTGTTGTTGTAATGCAATCGAAAATGTAGAAGAGGAAAAAATTCTGACGCGATTATTTAAGCCCAAAGAAGGTTTCGCGTCCTTTTGTTCGTTCTTGTGTACCCTTCGGCTCTTTCCAGTGATAACTTATGTTGCTATTTTAAGACTAAAGATTTTGCCTGTTGTTGTGAAGTGAGTTGTGAGGTAAACTTAAATAAATCATCATATTTAAGTCGCTGTAATTTTTTTCACCAATAACACAAAGATAGAAAACTCATTCGGAGTGGACTTGAAGTTTTGAAGAATGAGAAAAGCGAGCCGAAGGCAAATCTGTCAACAGCTGTTTTCTGTTCCCTTTCACAATTTAGTGTTACATAACTTGTGAAAGCGAGAAAAATATTTCCCTTAAGACATACTGAAGTGTTCAAAATTAATTTCTATATTTCCATAACATAATTAAGGTAAATAATTGCAACCAAACAGAACGCGCGTTTTTTCTGAAAACAGTTTTTAGTGTGTTTCACGTTTGCACTATAAATAAAAACTGACTAAAGAAACAGCATTTACTAATTCTGTTAAATAGCCCATTTTCGAGTTGCTCTTAGCCTTTTCAAACCGAGGCCAAGTGCAAAACCATTCATATGAAAATGAGTTTTCTTTCACATGCAAATAAAACTTATATCAGTAAGTAAGTAAGTAATTTATTTAAGGAGGAAACCACATCACCCATGGGTGGTTTTCATGAGGGACCTCCATATAAAAGATGGTTTTGCACTTGGTTTTGCACTTGGTCTCGGTTTGAAAAAGAGGCTAAGAGCAACTCGGAAATGGGCTATTGGTCTTACATACGGTCCGTTTGAATCTGAAACGTTGCTTGTTTCATCAAACGGCATTAACTAATAAACTAACTTGAAGCTATTTTTTTCAGAAAATTAATGGCGAACAATGATCTTTTTTTTGGCAGGGTACTTGAATCATGTTCATAAAGCTGACAACTCTCTGATCATGCTCTATTGTCACGAAAAGTTGGATCCACCCGCTTTGTTACGTAAGTCCTGATATTAAGTTTTCTTTTCTTAAAGGGGCAATGTAACCTATTTTTGGTATCACTTTGAAAAGCCAAAAAATATATATTTGTATCCATAGGAACCTTATTTTGTTAGCAACTGCTATACCACTACTATATATTGCAACTTGAAAAAATGGGCAACATTGAGGGTCTCGGGGAAACAAGACTCACTGTTTCCCGTAGGGCCAGTCATTAAGTGTTTTGTTGTACCTCCTAAAAATAGAAAAAAATATATAGATGTCAAGTTCATTGCAAAATGGGTTACAAATTTTAAAAAAGTGCGCTCGACGCGGATGGCACACAAATCTGCCCGTTTTTAGGGGCAGTACGCAGCTCTTACAAGGTCTTCTCTGATTTGCTGAGAAAACAATAGAACAAAAAACACAACAATGGCTAACAATAGACCCTAGACCTAAAAACAATAGAGCTGCATGATATACAGGTCCAATGAAATTAGAGGTTGTAAAGAGCTGCGTGGTATCTGCGTTTTTAAGGCGCACAACCTGATCACAGGTGAGTCGAAAGTTCAAGTTGTTGTTTCCCGAGGGAGTTGGTAAGTTATGTTCGCCTGTTTTGACCCATGGTACGTGACACGTTCTTGTCCAATCAAAAAAGGCGTTTAAGTTGGGAGGTGTTCTTCACACAAGGATTCATTTGGTATTTTATGTAAGTGTTCGAGGAGCATTTGGCGTAATTGTAAACTTATGTAAATAGTTTTAATAAATACCTTATACGATAAGAGCAGTTTTCAATTCAGTGTCGTAAAACCAAAACCAAAGTAATTAATCTGACCAATCACAGCAGTCGTAAACAATCCAATAAACTAATCAGAGCTCGAAGCAATTACATGTCGGCGGCGCCAAGCGCGGGAAAACGCGTACGAGCAAGTCACGATTGGTTTTGGTTTTACTTCTGATTGGTCGAGAAAGTGGCGCGAGATTCCTTAGTTGATCACAAAGCGTAGCAATGAAAAGCCAAAGCAATTGTGTAATTTCTTTTGACACTCAATTGAAAACTGCTCTATCACCAAAAAAGCAAACCTGTGAAATTGCCCCATTATATATAGTCTGCAACGCTTTATCCATTTCAGCTGATAATATCAGGCCAACCAGTTAGTTCGTATTATACCCGACGATGGCTTGATCAGCTCAAATGGATTAGAGAGCGTTGAATTGCATGCGTTCGGTTATCGCAAAGGTCATAGATTCGAATCAATCCCGAATCAATCCCGATCAACCCTGAATTTTTTCAAGTTTTCTTTTTAACCCCGCGAGAATCACAACCATCACTAACGAAGTAACTTTGTTGGCTTTCTCTCCTTTCATTCAGTTGCTAAGAGCCCTCAAAATTCATTCAAAACTAATGTCAAATTTCATTTTGTAAAATACGAAAACAAAACAAAACAAAAAACACCAAAAGGTAATGGAAACACTGAACGATACTTGTTCATAACAATTTTGCCGGCTTTCTCAAAACTGACGATTTGACAACTTATTTCCTCGAAGAATATATTTTGCGAAAAAACTGAACTTGTGAATGCAAACGCCAAATTTTGAAAGCTTGGAGATATCTCCTGGATAATCAATCTCAGGAAGTTGCGTCAATTAACGTTTTTCACTAACAACATGAGCGAACTGTGAATATTTGAGGAACTAGTGACATGTGCACAAACATGGCTTACTTTTGGCAGATTGTTGTATCTGAGAAAACGAATTTTGTATATTTACAGATTCACAACATTCAGAGGAATGGAAGCAAACGATGAGAGAACATGACGGGAAAAAGGACAGGGTCATCGAGAAGTACAAGACGAAATGCGAGTCAAAAAGGGTACGAAAATATTGGCCCCAAAAATGCAGTTAATAGAGACTTATTATCCGTCTGAGATGGAAAGCCAGTGGCACATTACTGCTAATTATAGGAAGTCTAAATAAAAAGAAATGCCCATAGAGAGAAATTGAGGCTACATCCTATGCATGTCTCAGTGCGAAGGTGCTCCGCTAGATTAATTTTAATCTTAAGGCAGTCGAACCTCTCCTTACGGACACCTCTATAATATATATATTAAGGTTACAGTGTACCTTCAGATCGAAAATTTATCAAAATTTTTTTTTTGGCGTTAAAATAAAGTTTACAGAATGAACTTTCATCCAAAAAAAACATTATCGAAAAATAGTGAAAATTGACGGAGAAATGACGGTATAACTTTTGTGGGCGGAATTTATTTATTAAGCGATATGGTTTTTTAAGCGCCGTTTTCTCAAAGTTAATTTTTCGCTTGTTGGGGACACTTTAAAGAGCTACAACTCAAAGGGAATTTGTTCGATTTTCCTTAAATTTTGACAGAAGCTAGGCTAAAATATAGTGAACAAAAAAGTGTCGGCGAATTTCTTAATTCCGAAAACTTTTTTGTCAAGAGCCATTTCCGTGCGATCATTCCAATTTTTTTCCTCCCCTTTTCGAAAATATTCTGTAACTTTTCACTGCAATTGAATATGGGAAATCGTCGACACGTTTTTTTAGCGCTTCGTGTCCGGAAACCCGAGAACAAATCAAATCAGCAAAATATAATAATCGCTTTGAGTTATAGCGTTTTAAAGCTGATTCGGACGTTTGAATTTAGACGTCGTAAAAAATTCGACAATTCATTTTATTAGCAAATTGTTTCCATATTTAGATAGGCAGCTCTATAAGCTTTAATTTGATATCTGGGTTTAGGTATATTAAGTGTAATCTTAAGACGCTAGAGCTGTTATACTGGAGACACCCCCGAAGGTACACTGTAACCTTAACTCCTGCAATCGGCGACAAAATTGCAGAGACACTTTCGTTTAAAGAGTTATGTTTTGGGAAAACAACAAACCCGAACCCCCACCCACCTGCCCCTACCAAAGTTATGTATATTGTTGCCCGCAGACTACCTGACCACTGGTACAAAACGTTTAACCATTCCAAGAGAACATAAAGAACATAAAGCTTTATGTTCTCTTGACCATTCTTATGGTGTAAGTTTAAGAAAAGGCAGCCAAAAGTCGTTTTGGACAAAGTGTCTCAACTAATTTTGACGCCGATTGTGGGTCTATTCCTTTGGTGTGAGTATTAAGAAGGTTCTACTGCTCGGCTGCAAAGGCAAATCGTACCATCACATGTCACGACGTAAATTTATCTTCACCGTTATGAATAAACATACAAATATATTTACTTTGAATACTATTATTAAATGTAATGAAATAGTAAACGTTGTTGGCCTATAATCTTTGAATCCTCGATCTAACCTTTATCTTAGGTGCGGAAAATGATTTCAAAAGTTCGCAATCTACGGACAGTATTAGGAAAATCGCTAATATCTTCGTTATTTGTCGTTTATATTATAAATAAATTAATATTTAATTTGCTGCCTGGTTTTAAAAATCTTCTTCTCCAGTTCAACTCAATATCTCCTTCACTGCGCGAATAATTGGTGTGATATCGCCAAGCTGAACACTCGAAGAGAATTTTTGAAGTCTTCGTTCGCACACCCATACATGCATTATTAGTTTCTATTTCTACTTTCAGCTGAAGGCAAAAATCAAGGTGGAATCTGGGAAGGCCGGCGAGACTATCCACAGAATAGCCGAGGAAGAAAAAGTTTCTTTCATTGTGATGGGAGGCCGCGGACTCTCGACACTGCGGCGCACGCTGTTAGGCGGAGTCAGTGATTACGTCATAAAGCATACCCAGATTCCTGTGGTCTTCGTGCCCGGACATGGCGGCCATTAAAATAACGATGCTTGGGAACAACTATATTTCTTCGAGAATTTGTGATATTCCTGGAGTGACTTCCTCACACAGCTATTGCTAAAGACTTCTTTTTTTATATACCAAAGTTTGTAACTTGTGCACTTTTAATAGCCCTTTTCATGGTTAACCTTTCTCATTTGCATCACAATAAAATTCAACACGCAGATTGCGAGGCAATTTCTGGCAAAACAACAAAATTGTCTTGTAACCACGTTGACTTTTATTGTAATGCAAATGAGAAAGATTAACCGTGAAAAGGGCTATTGCTTTTCCATAGTGAATAAAGTCTTTCTCTGTTCTGGGCCATTGCATAAATGTTTTCTCAATTATTCTCATTCATTTAGATCTAAGGCCCCGTCCACACGTATCCGGATATTTTTGAATCCGCAACTTTTTTGTTGCGGATTAGAAAATATTCGCGTCCACATGTAGTCTGTTCGAATCGTATTTGCCCGTCCACACGTATCAGGATTCGCTCTAGCAGCCAGGGCTTCTCTTTAAATGTTGTTAAAAAAGCATACGCAAAGGCCAAGTTCAAATCAAAGTTCAACTGTAAACACATTATTAGACTAGAAATAAGTCCATGTAGAAGTGAAGCGATAACATTTCGGTCGGCCATGTTGAATATTCGCGCGGTTAAAGACTGGATCTGATACTGTTACGTCAGCGTGTTAAAAAATATCCGGATTCGACCGTCCACAAGTTCTTCCACACGATGCCGTACTCGTAGCGTATTCAAAAATTTCCACTCTGGAAAGCGAATTCAAAAAGTTGCGGATTCGTGAGCCGAATTCGTTGGATACGTGTGGACGGAAGGCCAATCCGCAACAAAAAACGTTGCGGATTCAAAAATTTCCGGATACGTGTGGACGGGGCCTTAAAGGCACGAAAATGTCTACTAGAACTCACTGCACGTGCCTAACGCCTTATCACTGAATCCCCTGGGAGCTTTCCCATCCTTTTTAAGCGGTTCATTCTCCGATAGTTTGTCCTCTTTTACTGATTTCGATGCTGGCTGATTTGAGTTACTCGCCGACGCCGCTGAACAAATTGCCGAAGTTCCTCAAGAAATGATCAACTACAAGTCTAGCTCCACTCTCATCAAGTTTGCGTAGGTAGGTTCGGTCTTTCTGTTCCTATTTCTAGGTATTTCATATCATTTTGCTTACATTTCGTATCGGAATTATTTACGTTGGCGCTCTCAGAGAAAGGTATTAAGTTGGCGCCTCGTGGCGTCTGTAAAACGTAGAAAGCAGTAGTTTAGACTGCAAAACAGTCCGATTTTTTGCGTTGGTCATACGAATGCGCGCGGTTTTTGAACGAAAATTCTGAAGCGAGTGTGAATACGGAGAGTGTGCCTACAGGCGTGTGAGGCTTGCGTGCGATTATTCACAATTTCGACGCTTCCGGCCGGCGCTTCGCGCCTTTGCAAGCGAGCAGCGAAAAAACCCCGACTGTTTTGCAGTCTAAAGGCAGTTTGGCTTACGTTGGCGTCCTATGGCGTCTGTGTAACGTGTATGGCAGATAAAATTACATTGGCGCTTATTAGCGTCTGTACAACGTACAACTGAGCAGAAGGGCGTTGTAAATTGTTAATTGTAAAAAAGCATGGAACGAAATCATGCTGGTACTTCCTAGCATGGAATAGAATGATATTATAGTTAGTCTCCCTATAAAGGTTTGTTTTTCAGCTTCACCTAGGATAGTGTCTCGCATCATAGCCGCATGTACACAGTGTGTAATTTTAACCGTAGCTTTTTGTGATAACGGCCCATTGTAACTGTATTTTAACCCTTTGGTCACCCTTTCAGTGTATTTTTTTTCTCGCCAACATGTTTGTTCCCTTATTCCCTCGTGGGTTTAGTCTCGGAGCTGAAATCTGTTCATCAAGGTTTAAGCATCGTTTCTCACGGTTCATAAGATCACATAGAGTCAAATCGCAAATACCCCACCATCCCTTAAAGACCCAGTATTATCCATCACGCTTTACGCGCCTCTGAACAATAGAAGCCTCGCTCATGTGCAAACCGAAATAATAACAGAGGCGCGTGAAGCATAATGGACAATAATGGGCCTTTAATTACGTTTCTTCGCTTCCTGTAATCTCTCGCGTGCATATTTGTGCTCCTATTCCCTCACTGGCCTAATTTGTTCATCAAGATTTATGCACTGTTTTAGAATAATCTAACTTGAAACGCAAGTAATCTCGCGTATGATAATTTAGTGTTATTCTCATTCATTTTAAGACCCACTATTGCCCATTATGCTTCACGCGCCTCTGTTATTATTTCGGTTTGCACGGGAGCGAGGCTTCTATTGTTCAGAGGCGCGTAAAGCATAATGGGTAATACCGGGTCTTTAAAAAGCACGAAAAGTCTTTATTAATAGTCATTCAATTTCACTGCTAGAACTCACTGCACGTTCCTTACGCCCTATCAAGGAGTTTTCACATCCTTTTTAAGCGGTTGTGGCCGGTAAATTTGTCCTCTTTTATTTCGACGCTAGCTCATTTGATATTCAGTGTTTTTGCCCTACCCTCCTTCCGTTCAGCCGATGGTATGCTGGTAAACAACGTCTACAATTTCTTTTCTCATATCACGAGGAAAGGTATCGGTACACTTTGCGGTCAGTTCATCTTTTGACGGGTTATTCTCCACGGCAAAGTCTGGCTCTTCTTGATTTCCTTCTAAGTCAGTCGAACCTGTAGAAAAGGGTGTCTCCTTAATACAGGCGACTATGATGCTGGAGGATAATCCTCGGTAGGAAAAAAGGTGGCGACTGGTACATTTACCCATAATTCTTAGCGCACAAAAACCTTAACAACGTTCATAAAAATGTAAAGAAAAGTTATCAAATCTTCAAACCTAGTCTACACATTGTCCGTAGTACTGGAACAAATATTGTAAAAATTTGGCTTTCTTTGTGCCTTATGTGCTGTGTTAGGTCCGCAAGGTATTGTGGTAAAATGAACAGCCGCCATCTTTTTTCCTACGGTGGATTACAACATTGTGATGGATTGGCATCCCATTCAGTTAAGTGGGGACAAGTAATACTCGCCTGATTGATTCATGCTACAATAACCGGACCGCCTCAGTAGCCCACATGGCCTTGATTGAATGACTTACTTTACTGCTTTTTTGACTGATGACAAAAGGTCTACAGTTCTAACACTGTTTGGCCGCTCAGAGTGTAAGAAGACATGGAAAAACGGCCAGCAAAGAAAACCCGGCCGCTAGCAAGCTTTTCTTCAATTCCTTGGGTCCCCAATACTTGTGAACGGCCAAACAATCTTGCTAAAAAGGATCTAAAAAGGACACAAATTGTGAATTAGCTTTTGAAATTATTCGCCTCAAAGGTTTTGTAAAATGTTAAGAGGGACCGATTTTTGCTGTTCACAGATGAAAAAAAAAAAAAAGACCTCGAAAACAAGTTAGCAGATTAGATCTGGTTGGTTGATTCACAAAATGAACAACTATAATCGAATACAAAGGAACACTGGTAGTAAACAGAGCCATTCTCTTCATCTAAAGTCCCGCCTTTCAAAACCTACCGTCCTGTAATACATCATCAACCACACAATGTCACTTTAAAAGCTGTCTAATGAGTTCTTTTCTTCTCACCGCTCATTTAATTACAAGGATTTCACACGAGATCGACAGTGTTAATCAATTCTTGTTGTGAACAGTACGATACACAAGAACTGTTAATCATCTTTTGTACTGCGAATAAAGGAGAAACAAAACGCGTTTTGTCAAGCGGAGAGATTTAAATGTCCCTTAATTGTCCGAGTCCTTCTACGACCGTTTGTGTACATGTTGTCAGCTATGAATATTTTAGCAGTTAGTTTCAGACACCAAATATTTGATGAAGGAAGGTGATTTGAAATCTTTTTTCGTGTGTAATTTGGTCTTTTGAGGGATGTTCTAATTTCATCAATATATCGCGACTTTTTTCAACTGTCTTCGTTACTTCCGTCCTTCAAGGATTGGAAGATAATACAAGGTATTTTGGTTGCTTTCATTAACTTAACAAAGACCTCGGGAAGGAAGATTCTATTTGCTATCCTGAAGACAAGCAATGAATTTCAGCTGTCGTAAGCCAGAAGCCATAAAACAATTGGACCAGCGAAAACATCGAGAGAATTGGCACAGGATCCATCGCATATATTCGGAAAACGGGACAAGTACGAAGAAGACATCATACGCGTTGGCTTGTTTATAATTTTGGTTTTATACAGGCAACATGGCCGGACGAAATGCACATGGAAAAAACGTACTGGACTTTGGAAAAGCTAGCATGTATGTTATCGCTGAAGATGGGTTACAAAGAGAAAAATTGCAATTGCCAGCAACTGACGGCAGTGTATTCTCGGGGAAAACTGTAGTATTTTCACGTACCAAAGCGATGGACTTCAGCTGGAAAGAGTTTGCAGACACAGCTCAACATAACAACACCATAAGAGTCCTAGATTTAAACGGATCTGTCGACGTGAAAAGGTATATAACTGCTGAGAAGAATCGGAGATTTACAGGTGCAAAGAAAGAAAAATATCATTTCAATAAACCGTGTGTTTGTTTAAACGCGACAGGAGTTCATGATTTAAAACAACCCGCAACTGACGAACGCGAACAAGTGTCTTGTTTATGTTCAATCTCGATGGATAGATACAAAAAGGGCACTGGTACCTTAGAAGACAAGAACGCAGAGGAAAAAATAAGAAGAGAAAGCGATAATTATCAGGAAGATATTATTGTTAAAGGTTTTCTCGAAAAGAAAACAATTCCCAACGGTAGTTGTTCAAATTCGATGCCAAGTAAACAGGCGAACGGAAACTCGACAAATTTCTTTCCTGAACATGAAGACCAAGGTACTCCGGATGATGCTAAGAGCTCTAACAATCTTCGCAGTGTCGCATCAAACAAAAACGCTAACGCCGAAAACTCTGGCAGAGGTTATTTGAAAAATATATTTTACTTTAAAGGAAATAATCACTCAAAGCCTAGCAACCCAGGATGTTTGCCCCAAATGCGCAAGAAAACAGAAAATCAAGCAAAGATAGCTCCAATGAAAACATGCAGTTCAAATGCAGAAAAAACGGAGCAAAATTCGCCAAATCACTTACAAAATTCCAACCAACTTCTTTTGCCTTTAAATTTAAGTGTTGGGCAAAACAAAGAGAAGCATAAACATCATTTTCAGTCGGTTGTTAAACTTCCCACGGTAGTGAATAAAAAAACAGGGAAGGTTCACTTGGCGCTTGGAGCGATCGCTTATGAACAGAGCGACTATAACAAATGGTCGCGAAGGCAAAACCAGCGGATAACACCCGGAAATACAAAAAGTCAGTCACGTTTTTCATTCCCTGTAATCACGAAAAACAGCAGCAGATAGAAAACACTTCAGAATGGTTGTCTCAAGCAAAAAAAATTGATTTAAATCTGGCTGATAAGATAAGGCGCAAATAATAGATAATTGTTTTCAGGTAGAAAGTCGCCGAGAATATACATCATAAATTTGCATTTTGCAAGATTTCGAAAGGAAATGCGTCTCGGATTGGAACAGATGTTATTAATAGTAGTTTAGACTCTTGACAGAAATTTGCATAACTAGCCAATAAATACTATTTTGAAAGGAGAACCCAGTGTCCATTTGTTTCAATGGAAATAAAATGAGTTAAAAGTTGATAATACGACCAATTATTCGATAAATTATTTTAGCTTTGGACAATGGATTTTTTTATGACCGATTTCTTTTTCGATTTGCTCTGGTTTTAGTTGTGGAATAATAGAAAGATAGCCGGGAGCTCATAATCAAATTTCCATATAATCATCGATCAAATAGTCCAGTACTTGATCCGCACTCATTTCCTCGAATTGACGCACTACGAAGCACACACAGAGAGATACATATATATTATAGAAAACTTGAAATAATGCAATAGATTTAACCCGTTGATCATAAAAATAATTCATTTTTGTTGCATACTTAGAATCAGTGCTTGTTCCCCAGGTCATAATTTCATCTCCACTAGTAATGAGAAAGCTGAGTCTCGCGTTTCTAGCGATAAACTTACACTTTTGTCTTTTTTATTTTTTATAAACTCTTTCAAAGTAAAGATGGTTACACAACCACTTTAAATTTTAGCTAAAGGAGGTCAGTGCGCCCGTTTGTGTGAAAACGATTATTTATTTCTCTAGCGAGCTCACAACACGGCCCACTTTGTGCACGGTCAATCTCATTCCCAGGCTCTTTCCACTCTCGAAAAAAGAAAGAAAAGGATCTGGGGAGGAGGTGACAGCGCAACTGATTTCGGTGAAGTGTGGGTGATGATAAATGCAATACACGAAAATTGCCCTCATGTTTTATTTCAGCTTGCTCTAACAGTTAAATATAGACAGTACTATCCTCTTCAGAAGCTTCTTATCCTCGGAACAACAACAACAACAACAACAAATAAAACAACAAAAATGTATAACAAAAGAAAGAATAAATAAAATTACATGTGCTCTACCCGCATTAAGACTAATAAAAGTTATTTATGAACAGTTATATAAAGGGGCAAATAACAATTATCATGACAAAAAGAAAAACTGGATATATGGTAAAGAACAGGATAAGAAAACATACTAGTCATATTAGCAAAAGAATTTTTATTTTTCTCAAGTTTTTTTTTCTTACGTCTGACGGAATGGTATTCCACAGTTTTCACTCAATCTAGAAACCGAATTTTCGTCATTCTAGCTTTTTTTATATAAACATTTTCCATGATGAAATTCAAGTATTCTTTCTGCATGTTCTAGGAACCTCCCGATTGTCATTTGGTTTTCCTAGTCTCTGTTTACAGGCAATTGAGTATCAAGAACGAAAAAAATAGTCAATTCAATTCACTTGAATAAAATCAACAACCTTCGGGGCAGTTTCGACTACAGCTCGATAATCCGTCTTAGAGAAGTACATGTCATCAGAGCTAGGCCTTCGTAAAATATAACAAATTGATTGAGGAACATGAAAAGCGATAATATCCGACCAGATTGTAGTGCTCCGCTATAAATGAAGGAGCTGCTTGTCCTCAATATGGAAACTTTGCTAACGAAAGCATTGATGGATTGTATTGCACCCAATTCAAAACATCATAAATATTGATTGCAACCCATAAAATGTCAATAATTTTGTCAAATTCACACGAGGTCGTTGCCGAACGGTTTTAAACGGAGCCATTTGCAAAGAGAATCCTTAGTGGGTAACAGTACTTTCCCACCAACGGTTAGGCATTGTTCCTTAAAAAGGCATCTTTTTCTTAAATTGACTGAAATGAGTCACCATAGTTCTGGTGTAACACTGACTTCAACATGCGTTGCTTGTTCTTGACCAAATGTCGTAATCACTCAATTTGAACTTGAAATATTCCAAATAGTATTCTACCGAAATCTTTCCCGTGCGATCAGTAAGTTCTTTGACCTGATAAGGTCCGGCACCATATTGTTTACTGTCTTTCTTTTTCCTCTTCAAATAGTCACTTCTCAGCATTCCTGACTTTTCGCTTTTTGCAGGACCTTTCTCTTGAAGTTGTCGAGAAATTTTCCTATGTAGTCTCACCCTGTCTGCCTCCTTCAAATCCTCTCTTAGTTTACCCTCCTTACCTGATAATAACGAGACTTGTTTCTTCCGTTGTTTGTCAAGCTGGTATTCTCCACACTTCACTGGCCTTGTTTGCAAACTGCAAAGCCGTACATTTATGCTTTCGGGGTAGATTATTTTTCTTTTGAAATTGTTCACTCTATCATTTTCCTTCTCGGTGGTGTCCTTGTTAGGTCTTTGGAAGCTAAATCGAAAAGGTGTTGGACGTTGCCGATATTCTAACGGTTCTTTTCCAAGATACAAGCCACGAACGAGTCTTGGCCTTCGAAATAATATTTGTTCACCTCCAGAAGTTGTTTCAAATGACGAACGACGAAGTCGAGTATCATTTTCCGCAACGGTGTAAAGTTTCCGATCTAAAATACAGCTTTCACACCAAAATTTAGCATCCTTCTCGACAACACTTTGAATGTTTCCCTTCTTCTGTGACATCTGTTCTCCGTTGGTCTTTTTGTTGAATATTATTCACAAGGAAAAAAACGAATATTCTGAGCCATATCTTTGTCAGGAAATTTTATTATCTTTTAGACGAAACTCTATATTTGTGCCGTAAACATTAGCTGACAGGTTATAGTTTTAATAAATTACTTTAACCTGTTTTTGGAAATTTTTCAATATTTGCTTTTTATGACATTTCGGTTGTTAGACATATATTAGCTAGTTTAAATGAACCACGAAGTCGAGTATCATTTTCCGCAACAGAGTAAAGTTTCCGATCTAAAATACAGCTTTCACACCAAAATTTAGCATGATCCTTCTCGACAACACTTTGAATGTTTCCCTTCTTCTGTGACATCTGTTCTCCGTTGGTCTTTTTGTTGAATATTGTTCACAAGAAAAAAAAAACGAATATTCTGAGCCATATCTTTGTCATTTCCGCAGTTCATATATGATTTATTTCATATATATCATTTCACACTCATTCCTTTCACGGGAACATATGAACCTACAATTGACCTGATTCCAACGTCAGTGGCTTCATAACTCAGTCGGTGGAGCATTGCACCGGTATCGCGAGGTCACGGGTTCGAACCCCGTTGAAGTCCTGAATTTTTTTTCAGGCTTCTTTTCGCAATTGCTTAAATTGCGTTCACAACTGCGAGGATCATTCTTCATTTGATTTTAAATTTTATTATCTTTTAGACGAAACTCTATATTTGTGCCGTAAACATTAGCTGACAGGTTATAGTTTTAATAAATTACTTTAACCTGTTTTTGGAAATTTTTCAATATTTGCTTTTTATGACATTTCGGTTGTTAGACATATATTAGCTAGTTTAAATAAACCATGGTTGGAAAAATCTCTTTCAATCGCAATTTTCAACTTCCAAATGGACGGGCCTCAAAAAAATATTTTTTTCCAACACTAGTTTTCACAAGAAGTTTATTCAATTGAGACAAGAAACGCAACCATGTTTTAAATATTTTGCATCTCAGAGGAAAAGAAGTGATGACTTGTCTTTGGCAAGTTTTGTTTTCCTGCAAATTAAAATAAGAAAACAAACATGTCACATATCAACAGAGCCTGTCAGCCTGTGACACTGCAATACTGACTCGCACTAAGAACCAGTATAATTACGGCATTATCCACAACGCCGCGCTTTTTTGTTTATTCTTGTCGCTCTAATTGCAAACTTGAAAATGACACTTTCATAAAAGTGATAATTCTGATGAAAAAATATATTCGGCAAAATATAAAACAGGGGCGGGATGCATGAGTAATTTAAGATATTTAAGGGGTGTATTTTTTCGGTATTTTGCTGTTTGTAGTACACTCAACTAAATGATCCTAAATCACTCAATTCTTCAAGTTATGTTTCTATGCATGACATCAAGGATTAAAGTATATCACTCTTAGGGTTTCCGAAGACAACTAAGAACCAAATCATATCTTCAGAAAGCTACGCTGTCTTCCGAAACGGACGGAAGACTTCCATAGAATTTCAAGGTCAATCGGAAGTCTTCCGAAGCTCACCCGAAGTTTTCCGAAGATGACCCGAAGACTTCCTCGTGCAAATGTGTTAACTTTCATCACTAACCCATTTCGTTTTAAAAATGGTGTTTTCAAGATCGTGCTATTTATTAAAATTGTGGTCGCATTAACGAGGATTATAAGGTGTAAGGGTATGACTGTCACCGTTTGCTTCTTAGCTTCTTAGCCCCCCCACCCCCCCCCCCCCCCCAAAAAAAAAAAAAAAAAAGAATGGCCGTAATAATTAACGCTGAGATGGTCGTATAAACGGAATGGTGGTAAGGCAAGGTGCCACTATAGTATGCTGACAAAATTAATAACAATGGCGACCACCTCTTTAATTCTTCTATTAAAAGTATTCTAGTTAACATTAATCACAATTTTGTTGTTTAAATTGCAAATGGTGAGCATGTAAACTACTTGAGAATCCTACAAACAAACAAACAAACAAACAAACAAACAAGCAACAACAACAGCATTTCACATGGGCCAATTAGACGGTGCAGAGGGCAGAAGTTTCGTGTCGAATAAAAGAAGACTGCTGTAGCTTGCTTTGTGATGATTGATTGTGATACTAACAGAGATGCAGCTGAATTCATTGATTTTGGTGGTGTAGATCTAGCGTAAATGGTGCAGCTGTCCATGAGCTGGACAAGTAAACAAGTGCAGGGATATAGACCTTTCATTAGATAAACAAATGAGATATATAAACCTTTTCGGAGTATAGATTATGCAATTTACTTGGTGCTACGAAAACACGAAAACAATGCACAATTTGTGGTAAGTGGAGAAATTTCAGTTCCAATCCATTAGGTCAATATTGCCAGTAAGAAGCGTTGGTTTTAAGTGGATAGTTTAGGGAGGCATTCAACATTGGTTTTGAAAGCCGTTAAGTGGTTTCTTCACCTTCGGTTTGTTTCTAGATCCCCAGGAATCAGACTGATCTAGAAATCTGGGAACGATATTACTAAATACCTTTGTTTTAGAACGGTTTTCAATTTAGTGTCGAAAGTAAGTTCGCGATTGCTTTGGTTTTGCATTGCTACTCTTTGTGATTAGTTAAAAATTCTCGCGCCAGTTTATCGACTAATCAGAAGGAAAACCAAACTTCCAATCGTGACTTACTCGCTTGCGTTTTCCCGCGCTTGGCGTCGGCGACATGTATTTGCTTCGCGTTCTGATTGGTCCATTGGATTGTCTGCGTCTGTTGTGATTGGCCAGAGCGATTACTTTGGTTTTGGTTTTACGACACTTAGGTGAAAAGCGCTCTATTTTTAACTTAATATCTTAATGAGAGAAGTGGGACAAGTAAATAAAGGAAACGATTTTTTATTTCAACGGAAATGCTCTCGTGGTTAGTAGTCTTAGTTGTTAGTCAACAAACATCTTCATAATCATCATTTTTTCTATAAATGCAAGGCTCGAATTCACGGATTATGATACCGTACTAATTTACATACAGAACAGAAAAAAAGCAATATAAGCCTTAATTTTTATTATGTAACAATAAATTTAATTATTATTTACTAGTATTAAATATTTTCGTTTTTAGAACAAGCGTCTTATTACTGGTATTTGGGCGAATGCCGCTATTCTCTGTGCGAGTGTGATGCTAAGGCAGCCAAATGCTTTCCTAAGTATGAGGCTAGTTATAATCAAGAGTTTAAAAATTACCCAAGAGAAAAATGTTCCTAAGAAGACATGCCTGTAAACAGCAATTGTAGAAAATAAAGATTTTAGCGACTGTCTGTTGTTTTCCTATTGCTTGACTTCGTCTTTTTTACCATGACAGTTGAACTTTAACAACAGAGAATATTTCAGCCGATACTTTAGCCTCGCTTGCATTATTAGTACGGTCGAACCATAAAATTAAAGGTAATATTTTAGTTTTTTTTAGGTATCACTCTGAAGAACTCAGACATATTTGCCTAAATAATTGAGAACATAAAAATAATTATAATCCAGTTGTGTTATATGTTGCTAGACTATAAATAAGTGTCTTAATTCGGTGACGCTGAAGAAAAATTATGAAAAAGTTGGCTAACATTTTCAAATTCACCATTTTTTTTGGAAAATCCCTAAGAACTACTTGTGTTTTTTTTCTTTTAAAAATTTATCTTGACATCTTGTCCTCGATGTTGAAGGAATATAATAGAGTATTACTGAAGGTCAAGTCAAAATTTTGACGTTCGGTTAAGTTTTGACCCAAAACAGCAAAATTGTTTTTATTAAATTAAAGGCGTCCTTAAAACCACTGTGTTTTACAAGGTTATACAATAGAGCAGTTTTCAATTGAGGGCGTGAAACCAAAACCAAATTAATTTTTCTGACCAATCACAGCAGTCGTAAACAATCTAATGAACCAATCAGAGCTCGAAGCAATTACATGTCGGCGGCGCCAAGCGCAGGAAAACGCGTGCGAGCAAGTCACGATTGGTTTTGGTTTTACTTCTGATTGGTCGAGAAAGTGGCGCGAGATTTTTTAGCCAATCACAAAGCGTATAGCAATGCAAAACCAAAGCAATTGTGTAATTACTTTTGATACTCAATTGAAAACTGCTCTAATGTGTATAACGAACCTCAAAGTCAGTTTATGGACACATACTGCTGTCTGATTACTCTGATTCAATGAATTAAGACAAATCTAAATATTTTACGAAATGCGTAAACAAGCAATTTGTAGATCACTACAATTAAACGAACCACTTGGGAAACAATGGCAAAGGCACACAACAAAGCAAGTAATAGAGGAATAATTCCTAATAGAAAGATCTCAATTTGTTGCAAAATATTCAGATTTATTTTGACGGGACCTTGAGATGTCATTCCAGCCGACAGAAAGATGGCTTGAACGAGGTTGATAGTTGCTATGACAACTAAACCAACAAGAGACATAGCTTCTATGACGTTTGCCTTCCAGTCTCGGAATGGCTTGGTAGCCACGTGCCACACGAAGATAAGCAAACATGTCATGTCCATGCAAAACAGGCGCAGCAGGGGATCTGGGAAAAAAATCTGGTATGAAAGAAGCAGGAATCTTCGGCCGATCAAAACGCCTTCCCAGTACAAGGAACCATTTTGGCCAGGGCTTGGAGGACGAAACGGATCATGGAGAATTTGCAGTATCAATTGGCGTGATTCGCTTGCTACTGGGCCATGATGCCAACGGCGAAAGAGCTTTTGAACGAGCCAATAGGCGATGAAGAATAATGGAAAGAAGCATGCTCCAATGAAATGTTCAACTGAAATCAGTTTCCTTCTCAGCTTCATTCCACCCCAGCAGATAACCACTACAAATGGAAGAAGAAATGAAACGATAAAAATAGCAAGTACATATTGCCACCATGTTATGCACTTTATGTTTCCATCATAGAACAATCTGCTTTCACCCAGAACCGGAACACAACTCAAAAGCTTCAAGGATGTGTTGGCTAGAGTTGCATATCCAAGCAACAGAGTTCGTAAGGTAGCTCCATAATAACGGACCTTTGTTGGAGGAGGTCGATTCGTAAATTTGTTCAAAGAAAAATGCAGCATTAAGATCACTTGTATAGTGAACAGTATGGTCATTACGACAAAGGCAGATGTCAGCTCCTTTGTCACAACGGTGAGTCCAGAAAACGGGCAACCTAAACTTTTTTTAGAAATCCTTGTTTGAAAATTGAATAGACCTGTAAAGAACGAAACAAATGGAGCCTTTCTAGCCATTTCAGCGATAGATCCTAATGTTAGGTAGCTGGCGATCTGATAGAAATAAAAAATGATCTTGGTATAGCCACTCTCGTGGTTATTCCGCTGATCAAGTGGTTGATACTCCATTCTATTAGGATACGTCTTTCTAAACCACAAAGTGCTTCTCACAAGGATTTGTATAATCGGTGGCTGATGGATTAAGAACAAGGCCATAACCACAACGTAAATGAACATCAGAATCCAGATCCAATGATCTTTGCATTTTTCAACTTGTTTGCATTTCTTGGAGAAAAAAGTCTCGGTGTATCCATCCTTACATTTTCCACACATGATACCATCTCGGTTGCCATAACATTTATTGTACACTGACAGGCTTTCGATCCGTTCACCAGCTGTTGGAGTGCAATAATGTGGTGGGCAATGAGCAAACTTAAGCGACCCAGGGTCATTGGAATCAGGATATCCCCAATAGTTTGGTTTGGCAAAGATATTACGAGAACAGTTTGCTCCATTAGGACATGAAATGCATGTTAACGGAGGAAATAATGAATCTTCTCGATCATGAAGAGCTGTTACTTCCCCTCTCTTAAGGCTGTACAAACTCGGAGAGCACTGATGACAAGACAATGTTATAACAGTCATTTTTAACTTACAAGGTGGTTTTGACGGTTCGAAAGGCCACATAATTAAGTGCGAAAAGTTGTCGAATCTAAGCGCACTTCCCACTGCACATTGTACCCTGGTATTGTTGTCAAATTTCACCATACCAGCTTTAGTTACAGAAAACAGCCGGTAAGAATTTTTCTCCAAGTCCGTGGTAACAATTGTTTTCTTCAGAAGAAGTGAACCAGTGCTGTCAGAGTAAATTGATGTGTCATGAACATAAGTGTCATTTGCAAAAACCTTTTCCACTGAACTTTGTTTGAAATGAGAATTCTCAATCTGGACAGAAGCACTGCCATCTGTGATATGGATGTGTCCTCCACTTTGGATAGCGTAATTATTCACGAAGGTGCAATTCCGTATTGTGATGTTACCATTATGGAGATAAACACCACCTGACATCCGTCCGATATTCCCCACAAAAGACGTATTCTCGATAATTATAGTATTTTGGTATCGATAACTCAGATACGATTGTGAGCAGATATTACGATTTGGGTAGTCAAAGGGCATAGCAATAGACAATGGACTCGCTTCCGTGTGGTAGCTTTCGGAATAGTAGCTTCTTATCCGACGAAATGTACAGTTTCTTACGATGATAGAGTTTGCACCTCTATTCTCGAACTCAAGGGTTACTGACGCAGCTCCAGCAAAATCCTCGATATGAACGCGGCTCAGTAGTATTTGTGATCCGAGGGCAACGTTCTCGTCCACTACGACTTTCAGTGCATTATATCCTTGGCCCTTATTGATATTTTTTTCATAAAAATTGGTCGATTTAAGAGAGAGCTGAAAATATTTATTTTGGGAGAGAACATAAATGTCATCTTCTTTGTTTGCACGGAACGAACATCGTTCGAAATGCAGATTCATAATTGATTTGTTCATTTGAGATGAGACACCAGTAAACGCTGACCTATTGCTTCTTATTATATTCACATCTGTAAAGTTGACGACACAGTCGCATCCCATGTAGAAGCCTTGACAATTTCCTATCCACTCTGTTTGTGATACTTCTATTGTTCCAACAATAGATGAAACTACAAAGCTTCCAAATGCATCTATATTGTTAATAAATTTACAATTTTCCACTACTGTTGTGGTCTTACTTTCTTGTCTGCTTAAGGTATGAATCAAAACAGCGGATCCCCAAACTGCAACACTGGATTCCCAAATGGAGTGTCTGGCCCTAAAATAGATTTCTCTATTTGCTGTTATTGATAATGCACCTCCCTTGCCGGAAATAGCTCTCTGAAATAAAGCGTATTGGACGTCTACGGTGATAAAGCCGTGCAGGCTGTTGATGAAAAATGCCCCACCATTGTGAACTGCGGAATTTTTTGTAAAGTTCGATCTCAAAATCGTTATTTCTGTTAAACCACCAACACTGTTAACTGCCACTGCTCCACCGTTAAAACCTGCTTTATTATCGTTAAAAGATGACTCTTTGAATAGCACGTCGATTGAATTTGTTGCTTTCACCAAGATACTTCCGCCTGTTCCCGGCGTTTGGTGCCCGCTGAAGTGCGAGTTAATAATTTTGAACTTGATTGCACTCGATTCAAATTCAACACATCTCACGTTTGTGTTTCCCGTAGATACCAAATTATCAAAGACGATTACATTACTTCTTGCCATTGAAAAGTAGAGACTTTTTCCTGACGTAGGATTCTGTCCACCATCACCCGTCTCACATTTTCTCAAAGGGTACCACCCGGTATTTCTCAATTGAGAATATGGATAGTACCCAAGTGAAATGATCGTCTGAGCCGTCTCATGCCGCTAATACGAAGCATTGTGGAGAACAGCCAATGAAATAGCTTTATCGAGTAATCCACGTTCACCGCGAGTAACAAATTCCACCACGTGCAATTTGGTAAGCTTTTATCGTCTTTATCGCGAGATAATAGTTTTTTCTTCGTGAGAAAAAACATGGCGAAACGTACCCGAATCTCCGATGTACAGAGAGGTATTTTGGAGCGGTTTTACGAAGGAGGGATGATTGGAACGGGAACCATGTACAAGGAAATGGTTCTCAAAGCGACAACCGACACTGGTTTGACGAAGGCACAAGTCGAGGCAAGTGAGTTAATTATTTTGTTCTAAAGGGGCACTTTGGCTATGGAATGACCAATTGTGCCTCATTTTATCTCCATAATGCCACGAATCGAGTAAAACTAGCACTTTATATAGATCGTATACACAATTAGCAAAGAGGCTCGGTGAAAGTTTATGTTGTGTACTGATCTTGACGACCGTTATTTATAGCTTCAGTTACAGACTGTTATGAGCCCTGGAGATGCTTTTTTAACACTCGGGCTCAAGTTCATTCAGGTTCATCAAACGTGTGTTTTTTACTTTAAGGGCAATCCTTTGAATTCCGAATACAAGCTTTACATTGGAAAACATAAATATAGATGATGCAAAAGATGAGGACTTCAGTCACTGTTCAGTGCATTATAAAATTATAACAGGTTTTATGAGACAGTATAATAAATTATTATTATTATTATTGTTATTGTTTTTGTTAGTGTTATTATTATTTTTATTTTTATTAGAGCCTATGGGCTCAGTTGTTCAAAGCAAGATTGTGTTAATCCTACAGCTGTAGGTTAGGGTAAAGTTGATTGCAGTTTAATTGCCATTCTATAAAGGTGTTTCTGAAAGAGTGTCTCCCCTATGTCTTGAATTGGACATTTCTTTACCTTAAGCTACATCCTGAACAATTTAATGAAATTCTCTGCTAACCAGTAACTGTGGATTACACAATTGAATCAGAGAGACAGAGAAAGAGAGAGAGAAGAAAGTCTCCAATGTAGATTTACCACTCTCGAAAGTATTAAAATACTATTAATGTATGTACATAACGTAAATGGCTTGTCTGTCTGTGTATCTGTCTGTCTGTCTGCAGGTCTACATTTTTGCATTATTTCCTCAAATTTTGATGGAAACCTCCTGTGTATATGTAGGGTCTTTGTTCTTAATATATAAAATAATATTTTATATTAGTGATGATTATTTCAACATAATGATTATGGTGATTATATTGAATGATTATTTTTTGCAGAAGTGGATTGGGAATCAGAAAAGGAAAAAGCCAGAAGAATCATCTTCTATTGAAGATATCACATTAAAAAGAATCAAAGGTGTCAGAGGGCCAAATTCTTACAATTTATTTTGTGCTGATTTTTTTAAAACAGGTACTTAATTGTTTTAGAAGGAATGTTCTCAATCATGTTTCATTATATATTTTCAGTGTTTTTCATTTCACTCACATAGATCTACATAATGTTTGCAATATACAATAATAGAATTTTCACACATTCTCCTCATCAGACATTTTCCAAAGTAGTGAAATCAATGGGGCCTTAATTCTGTCTATTTGGTTAATTAATGTGTTATATAATCCTAAGTAGGATTTGGCACTGAATAGGTATACAGGTTCAAATCCTTTTCCAAGCCTGACTTTTTGTTTTCATGTTTGTTTGCTTGATTCTCTGTTTTTGTTGAATGACCGTACCCATACATCTGTAGCTACAACACCAGGCATGCATTTTCTTTCAGCTTACCAAATTTCCGGGAGGGGGAATCACACATATAAAAATGGTGGGCGTGCTCATCCAAAATTTTCAAAAAACACCCTTAAAGGTACCAGAATCTTGTTTGATGTGCATGACTCAAAATAATTTTTACCCCTAAGAAGTACCAATTCTAAAACAACACGTCATTTTCTGTCATATTTTCTTGGCTCAATACCCTAAAAGGTACCGCGATAATTCTAAATCTACAAATTTTGACTCCTAAAAGGTACGACAAGCACCCCCGTCATTTTTATATGGGAGTCCCCCCCGGGACCAAATTGCAGAACATTTAAATATCCGACAGTTTTCTGTTTTCTTTCAAGGCCCTGAAAGTTGTTTAATACGCTTATCTCTGAGATACTACTAGCTCTGCATCTCTCGTGTCCTTCAAAAATAAGTAACAACTAACATTTCTTCATTTTTTAACAACTATGAACCTTACAGTCAATTACCCTTCGATCTACTGCCTCTTGCTGATCCATATAGTGATGTTACCTGTACATTCACTTTGGTATTTTTGGAGCAAACCTAATTTCTTATAAGCCTCGTGGTTTAGTTTAGGTTTCCTCACCATTTAGCTTCATCTTTTAATTTCATATACTGTATTGTAATTTTTTCTTGTAGAAAGTTTCATGTTGATAGCAACACTGCAGGAATCACAATTTTCTCAAGTTTAATTCATATTATTAGAACTGCTTTATTTAATGTTTGACTTATATTATGTACATGTACAGTGTTCCAGAGATTGGGTCCCAAGGCAAATACCAAGTTAAAAAAGTTGAGCAACATGACCTAGCTGACAAATTAATAGAACTCTGTAATGGTTTGCATTGGTGGGAACAGTGGGAATTTGACCTATTATAATTCCTTGTTTGCATCAGGCAATAGAAGCACTGTACACAAGGTACATTAAAGGCCATTAATTTGTGTACATGTAGGTTATAAAACGTTTCTCCAGCTCTACTGTAGCTTAATTAAGTTCTGAAAAGGAATGGTCTTTCATTGATACCTTGGTGTTTTTAAGTCAACAAGTTTGGGCTTTGTTGCAGATTACAACAATTGTCTATAACTTGGGCAATATGTTAATATTGTTCAAGGAATTATGACTGTTTCTTAATGTAGCAATTAACTAGCAAGCATTATGTGCCTGTGAGGTTGTCTTATCACTGCATGTGATAAGTGTACACAGTTGGATGATACTGCATATGTTTTGTTACTGAGTTGCAGATGAATGTAAAGGTCTTACATACCAGGAGAAGAATAAGAAAGCATCTGAAAAGTGGAAAGAAAGAAGTGACGCCGAGAAAAAAAAGTTCATGGATTCAGCAAAAGTTTATAAAGAATTAAATGTCAAAGTATCAGAACTCACAGAGGAGCAGAAAAGAAAACTAATTGATAGACACAGAAAGAAACTTTTGGAAGAGGTACTAATAATTTATGTGGTGATGCTCATTAAGATTAATAAATAAAAGCATTTTGTCAGGAGATTACATGTAAACAGAAATGTATTTAGGCTTAAAGACCTGAATTTTATTTTAATTATTAACACTGAAAATATGAAGCTGTTCAATAAACTGGCATTTTTTCATTGCATATGTAGATATTGGTTCTTGAAGATTTGGGCTGCCAGACATCAACATTATATCTGGATATCAGTGGTGAAGTGTACAACATTGGTTCTAAGGCTGGAACAGCTTTTCTGGCAACTAATCAAGATATAAGCATAAAATTCCGTGAATACTTTGGTAAGAAAACACCCCTTTCGTGGATGGTGGAGAACCTCATGAGGTGTCCATTATACAAGATGCTAACTGTGATATGGACAATAAACCACAGAATTTGGCATTTTGTTTCAAGGGGCGTGGGCATAAAATATATGTGTCTTCAAAAGCAGACTTCGTTAGATTAATTTTAAGTGATTATATAAGTAATTCTTTTTTTGGCAGTCAATATTTGTTACACATGATATTATATTGTTGTGTCATGCTAACTTTAGCACTTATGTCCAGGATTGCAGATAATTAGATGCATGACAAATTTTGATATCCAACACGAAGTGTACCGTTAAGTCTTAGTGTTAACTATATTTTTTGAAATATAAGGTAAGCATTAGTGTTAGTGTTGTTTTTAGGTTAGGGTAAACGCACCTGTTTATCTTTACTTAAAGAGCAGAATTTAGGGGACACTTCGTGACGTTTATTGTCTGAATTTTTGAAAACAAGTGATGTTGAAGTTGAGTAGAAGAGCAGGAGGACACTTTGTGACGCTTATTAAATTTGTCATGCATCTAATTATCTGCATTCCTGGACATAACTGCAATTGTGGGATGTACCTGTATAGAGTTAGACAAGGAATTTCGGAGACGGATTGCATCTCAGTTGGGACTATGGTACAAAATTCTATTGTACAGGGTCACATTGATGCCAGATTAATTTATTTTCAAGTACTCCAGAGTCTCTAAATTGGTTTAACATTTGACAGTTAAGGTAAATGCACATAAGTTGAGCTGCCTATAAATTGGCCTTTAATAGAATCATCATGAGAAACCCAGCTGCCATTCAATATTGTATGCACATGAAGTCTTCAGTCTATACTTTCTGTTTTGTAGGTGGCAATAATCAGCAATTTACTATTGCTCATGTACAAGACCTTTTCAACAAGAAATACAGTAAGTATATTTTAATCAACTTGTATGATATTGTATATTGTATGTATACCTATGCATGTACCTAAACTGGTATGTACAATTCATGTGACTAATGGTTTGGGTTACAACTGGATTTTACAGTATTAGAAGAAAATAATTTTAGTTTAATGTGTGTTGTAGTTCAAATTTATCCTTGGTTCAAATTTTATTTTCCTTTGTTTAAAACTCATTATCATACATTACCATAGCCAAAAACAAAGGAAAATATAATTTGAACTGAGGATAAATTTGAACTACAACATTTACATTTACATATACATTTAATCACCTACACCAACTTATGAACATTTTTAGGTGATGCCTGTGGTAAACCTTGCAAAGTTCCCTATTTGAAGGGTGGATTTGAAGTCCATGGTTTCCCAGAAGGCATTCCATTCAAGAAGCCATACAACTATGGGCGCATGCAACTTAAACAGATAATGCTGCATGCAGACAACATCCACTTTACCATTACATCCACTCCAGGTTCTACATCAACATCGGTATCTATCTCCACTTCAGCATCTACATCTGCTTCTGTGTCTTCATCTACCTCAACATCTACATGTACATCCACTCCATCTACATCTACCTTAGCATCTATCTCTACTTCAGCATCTGCATCCACTTCAGCATCTACATCTACTCCACCATCTGCATCCCTATCAGGGTCTACATCTACTCAAGCATCTGCCTCAACAAACTCTGCAAGCTCTCTAGATACTACCCCTTCTAGTGCAGTTGACATCCAACAAGTTTTGACAAAAATATGTGGAAGAGAAGCAGCAAAGCGTGCATTGGATGGGGGAAGGATTGGAGAAGAAGATGTAGAGGTGGTAGATTTGTGCCTTTCAGCTTCAGAAAGGCTGACCCTGTATGCTTCATGTACACACCTCTTTATGCCAGATGCCTGGTTATCTGTTGGAGTGAACATGAAGCATTCAGATGAGGCAACAAGCTTAGTGTTACCCATCTACACAACGGCTGATGAGCAATTCTGGCTTTTTCACACCATCTCAAAGCCAATAAGAATTGTGAAATCGGTCAATACCACCAAGATCAGGGGTCGCTGGCTTGATCTTAGGCATGATGGCTCTTACACTATTTTAAATAATGATCAAGTACTGGGAAAGAACATTATCCGCACTGCTCATGGCCCTCTTTATTTTGAGTGCTGTGTAAATCTGAATTCTGAGGAGCCATTTTGTTTACCTGGGGTCATTCGCTCTGTTATTTTAGGAACACTTCATCAACAAGGACTGTCTACTATGTAAAAAGGGCGCATATTAATATGGACTTTAATTCACTGCATATAAATTATGTTCCTAATACTCGAACTACATGATTGTATTTCTCTAAAGTAAAAATTGACTTTGGATTTTCATGCAGTTTGTACAAAGTTCCATCATTTGCCTTAATTTAGTTCTGTTTAAAAAAAAGTCTAGTAATGGTGACAGTAAATCAGTTATGAACTCAGAGTTCCCTATACATGAAGGTACAGTGTGGTAGTGCACATTATGTTCACATTCATGTATTGATCCTTCACGGGTTAATTACATGCACCCTCAAAATGGCCTGCCAATTGGCTTGTTTGGTCAGTTGGCCTCTCCTAGGCAGGCTTTTAGCCAGAAATTGAAAAGTGGCCGTGCAGAAGATATTTTCCATCATAACTTTTTAAAGGATTAGGTGCAATTTTCATGAATTTCTTCAAAAAGTGGGCGTCCTGTGGGCGCCTGGACACCCTGCTGGCTAAAACCTTGCTCCTAGGTAACGGTTTCGAGTCTTTCCCAAGCCTGAATGTTTGTCAGGTTTTGTTTTCACTACTGCTCAAGTAGTGTTCATAACTGCAATGATTATTTAAGTCTCCTTTCTAGGTTAGTGCTAAGTTGGTATTTCACTTCTTAAGGTTTACGTGTGCATGTATGTAAAAATAAGCATGTAGAAAGCAACCATTATATTCTCTTCACTCAAAATAAGTGCATGTGAAGTAGTTCAGAGCTAATGTGCACAGATGCTTATAGTAAGAAAATTGCCTTCGATACTGTTCTGTAGTTGATAAAAATGTATTGGGAAACCATTTTCAGGGTTTATTCTAGAGCGCGGCTTTGCGGGATTTCCGCAATTCTAAGAAAATTGCCGCATAAAATTTACGTTGTTGCATCAAATAGGGCGCACAAAATTATGCCCTAGGTTAAGTACTTATTTTCTGAAATAAAGGTTTCCAAAATATTACTGACGATAAGTCTGACATGACAGCCGCTCTATACTTGAAATCTATAGCCTGTTACTGTCTCAATAGAGAATAGAATGATTGCTTTCTACATGCTTATTTTTAACATTCTTATATTTTTCATATTTTATCATTTTATCGTTAATTGTAAAGCACTTTAGAATATTTTTATAATTTTAGCGCTTTAGAAATGTTAATTATTATTATTATTATTATTAATTGCCTTTCATTAGTTCTTTGAGCATTTCACTCATATCTTTGCCCCACCCCTTCTTGAAAAAGGGCCCCCTTAAATTACAGAAAGGGGCCTTCTGGGCTATTGCATTTTTGGGTTAATAATCATCTAATTTCTTAAGTATGTAGCACCTTGTGAGGCCCCCTTTTACCTTTATCTGTCTATCTGTATTTGCATGTTTTGTCGAAATTTATAAAATTGTAAAATTGTAAAATAGTAAAGTAAGTACTTGTTAGTATTTTGTAAAATGTAATAACTGTAATAGTTGGTGTGGTAGAAAGAGTGTGCGTGTACATGTGTATGCGTGTGGTGTGTGCGTGCGTGGATGTGTGTATTTTGCTGAGTAGGACTGTTGTTATTGTTGTCTGTATAAAAAAAAAAATAATAAAAAAAAAAATTTCGGGTTAATGATACCGGGTTGACTATGGTGGAGAAAATTAATTCTTACATAAAACCTGACCTGCTTGGCATGGGTGTCTAATTATTTTAATATGGCAGAAATTTGCTGAGCATTTAACTTATAAACTAACTTTAAAAATTCCCTATTCACTGTTGATTCAGACGTTGATGTAATCATGGCGTATTTAGTTCAATGCTGAGCTGCTAAATTCCGACGGAAAACATAAGACCAATTTTCGTACATTATAATAACGTATGCATTTGCTTCAAAACAGCTCAAATTTGACGTTTAAATCGGTGCAGAAGTTTAGTCGATACACGGAAGCAGCACTTTGGATGTTCCACTCGTGGGTCCCAATTTCTGAATATTACTTTATTTAAATCTAAACTTGGTCAAAGGACCTTCTATAGACTATGGAACAGTTTGGACAAATCTCTTAAACACCCATCAACCCAGCTACTTGCTGCTTTCCTTTCAAGTTGACTTAATAATAATAATAATAATAATAATAATAATAGTAATAATAATAGTCGGTGAAAGTAGTCCCAGTTGTTATTGGAGTATTGGGAGCCATCCCCAGAAGATTTGGAGGCAACCTGGAACAGATTGGTGTGCGGACAAGATCAGTAACTATCCAAAAGACGGTTTTGTTAGGGACTGCAAGAAACCTCCGAAGAGTCCTTGGGATATAAGGTGGCTGGTTGTCACTTGACCAGGGCCAGTGTCATCTCCAGCAATATTGCTGAGTCAATTTGTTATGGAATAATAATAATAATAATAATAATAATAATAATAATAATTGCTTAATCAACCTCTCCCCGGCCCCCGTGGGGCTTTTCAGGGATGATGAAACAAATAACATTAGAAACATATAGGTTAAGAATCCCATACTGGCCGGAGGCAAACCAGCTGGCTATTCACAAGTGTGGCCGAGGAAGTATAATGGTCGTTTTTAAAAGTGTGGTTGCTTTTATCTTAGTCATAACTGTATAATTGAAATAATAGCTTTTAATTCTAGTCAATCGCCACTCAAAATTCCTCTCCAAGGAGTGTCACTTATGAAGTTTGTATTGAATGATTGATCGAATGAAACCTATTTTATACAGAATTCAAACAGCTAAGCACTGATTCACATTGAAGCTGTGTAAATATTAAGTATTAAATTAAGTAAAACATATGAATATATGTGAAATGTTAAACAGTATAATCTAAGTTAATTTACTCCTATAGTTCTTTCTTCGTGTAAAACTGATAATAAACAAGTCTAAGAGAATACACTCCAGTAATTCGTTACAACAATCTTTATGAAGTAAGAGTTTTCGATTGAAAATGTCAAGACTAAGATTTGGAATGGCGTCCCCAGTTTAAGGGTGGGTATGGATGGTGTTTGGTGGATGCTACATACCGTTCTTGGCAAATTGCGCAGTGGAAGAAGTCAAAACAGGCATGCAACTGTCCACGATCAAAGTTAACACACTTCGCACAGTTCCAGTCGCTCGAGCACTTTTGCTGACAAAATACATAAAAGGACTGGTAGAACAGGGCAGGAGCATTTTCCTCTCTCTGTTGCGGCGCATGCAACACAGCTGTGAATCATTCCCTTTTCAGGGTATGGGTAGTATCTTCTTAACCGATAATAGGTGGTTAAATACTTGCGATGGCGGAAGATGCATTGAAGCGTTTAAAGACAAATTTCCCCCAAGACAACTCTACAAAGCCTTGACCGGCTAAATTGGGTGATTGTTTTTCCGCTCCTCAGTGCTGTCAAAAAGAAGCGGACCCCATCTGTTGTTGTACTTACTTACTTAGGCCCATCCCTCCTCAGGAGGAGCATAGGCCATCGACGACAATCCTCCACCGCACACGGTTCCGGGCTGTCTTCTCTGCTTCCTTCCAGGTGGTGCCCATCTTCTTCTGCTCTGCTTCGTCTCCAGCTGTTTCTTGGCCGGCCTCTCTTCCTTTTCCCCTGCGGATTCCAAAGGAGCACCTGGCGCGTGGTGCTGGTGGTTGGTTTCCGAAGCGTGTGTCCAATCCAACCCCACTTCCCCCTTAGGATCTGTTGGTCGACTGGTTCCTGTCCCGCCGTTTCCCAGAGGTCTTCGTTGCGGATCTTTTCAGGCCACCTGATGTTGTAGATGCGCCTGAGACACGTGTTGACAAATGCCTGGATTTTCTGCGTGGCTGCCTTGGTTTTTCTCCACGTCTCAGATCCATACAACAGGACGGACTTAACATTGGAGTTGAAGAGGCGAATCTTGGTGGTCTGGCTGATGTTCTTTGAGGCCCAGATATTCTTGAGCATGATGAAGGCTGCTCGGGCTTTGCCAATCCTGGATGCGACATCACGGTCCGTACCCCCCTGCCTATCCACCACACTCCCTAAATAGACGAAGGACTCGACCTCTCTGATGGGTTCTCCACCAACTGTGACTGGTGCTTGGACATTGGTGTTGATCCTCATGAGCTCTGTCTTGCCCTTGTTGATCTTCCGCCCTGTGCCCGCTGATGTTGTTGCAAGGCGAGTTGTCTTGTCTTGCATCTTACTGTGGTTGTGTGACAGGAGAGCCAGGTCGTCTGCAAAGTCGAGGTCGTCGAACTGTGTCCAGAGGTCCATTGAATCCCGTTGTTTCTGCCTGTTGTAGTGGTCCGCATGATCCAATCGATGACCAAGAGGAACAAGAACGGTGACAGCAAACACCCCCGACGAACTCCGGTTCTGACCTCGAAGCTCTCCGACAGCTGGCCGGCGTGAGCTACTTTGCACGTCATTCCCTCGTAGGTGCAACGGATCAGGGAGACAAATGTCTCTGGTACTCCGTAGTGCCTCATCAGTTTCCACAGCGTCTCTCTATCCACGCTGTCGAATGCCTTCTCATAGTCGATGAAGTTTATTTAGAGCGGGGAGTTCCATTCCAACAACTGCTCCACAATGATGCGCAGGCTGGCAATCTGGTCGGCACATGACCTGTTTTGACGGAAGCCCGCTTGCTGGTCTCGGAGTTTGGGGTCGACCGCCTCCTTCATTCGGTCGAGAAGGATTCGATTCAGGACCTTGCCGGGCACTGACAGGAGCATGATCCCTCGGTAGTTTCTGCAGTCTCTAAGGTCCCCCTTCTTTGGCAACTTGATGAGGATGCCCTCTTTCCACTCAATCGGAATCTCCTCCCTCTCCCAGATCTTGGCGAAGAGGTTGTACAGCATGTTGGTGGCTGTCTCCAGGTCAGCTTTGATGGCTTCTGCTGGTATCTGATCTGGCCCTGCAGCTTTTCAGTTCTTAAGTGTCATGATGGCTTTTTTGATCTCCGTCCTGGAAGGCTTGCCGCAGTTGATGTCGAGGTCTTCCTCTGCAGGCAGAATGTCCGGCGGTGACTCTGGTGTTGGCCGGTTGAGCAATTCCCTGAAATGCTCTGCCCATCTTGCGAGCTGTTCTTCTGTTGTGGTCAGTTGTTTCCCGCTCTTGTCTCTCACTGGCTTTTCAGCCTGTTGGAACATGTTGGAGAGTTTTTTTGTGATGGTGTACAGGTCTTTCAGGTTTCCCTGTCCTGCTACTTCTTCTGCCTGCCCAGCTAGGCTGTCCACATATTCTTTACTGGCCTTTTTGATGCTTTTCTTCACTTGTTTGTCCGCAGCCGTGTATTCTTTTTGCGCTCTTGCTTTGGATGCTCTGGTCCGACTTGTGTTCAGCTGCTCTTTCTTGACCTTCCTTTCTTCCATCTGGTGTTGTGGTGAGGACTAAATAACGCAGGACTTCGTCTGAGTATCCATCTTCAATCTCACAGTCCCATTCCCTGTCACTCCGTTCTATATCATTTGCATATGCTTTGTTAATCTCCTCGTCCCTTTCTTTGTCGTCCGCTTTTTTGTGATCAACATTGCTTTCACTTTTACTTATTACTGGGTCGGAATCAGCAGCGAGCACTTTTGAAGGCGAACATTTTGCCCCAATTGTCTCTTCTTTCTCAATTTTCTCCCGTTTCTCCTTCTTCGCATTCACCCTTTCATATTGTTTTTTATTCCCTTCTTTCTGAAGAAGCTCGGTTCTCTTTACATTTTCATCAGTTTTTTGCACATGGCACACCACTGAGTTATACTCGTTAACGCTCATGTTTGAATGCATGTTTCTCAGATGGTGGGACAGGTGCAAAACATCTTTGCCACAATAGCGCAGCAGACAAGTAACGTAACATTTGTTTGATCGAGGTAGATTAAGGGGTTGGCGATCGTTCATAGCCCTTGCCATCCCTTTATGGTAGAGTGATTTTACTTCATCTGTGAAATAGTTAGTAGAATAGTACGCACTATTAGACTATAATTCCATTGTTTCCTTTTGTTTAATTTGGACTATCACACACTAATTGTTAGATAGTGTTTCACAGATGAAGTAAAATCACTCTATCTGAATAAGTGGTTGTCTAGTCGTTTTAGACGTTTGCCTATCTGTGGACATCCAGGAATGCGGCAGATGCAACTCTTTCCCTGAAATAAATAACAAGATTAACCATTACGCATTGGCAAAAGATGGGATTATAAATGTTCTAAGACACAGAGCCGATTTAGAACTGGTTAGTTAATAGGACAACCAATTAGTCAATTCACAGCCAGCAGGTATTTTTGCTGATGAAACGTATCTGACACTTTAAGCATAACTGTTATTGTTATTTCTATGATAATTCATTTTTAAGGAATTGTTACTGCAGGCATGTCACGAATAGCATTTTAACTACACTTACTATTTATCTTTATTGCTCTCCCCTGGACCAATTTTATCCCAGAAAATTAAAAAAAAAATAAATAAAATTTAAAAAATAAAAGAAAATTTTATCCCATTAGAACTCGTTGATTCTAATAGAGACATGATCCGTGAAGCGAGAGAATCATATTTAATCACTATAGCCGATGCGCTTGAACCTAGTGGAATAAACAGACGCGACGAAATTTAATCTTCCACATATTTATTGTTATTATCATTACTAGCCGTTTCTAGTTTTCGACCGTTACATGTTTATTAGCCTATCGTGTGTCAGCATTTTATCTTAGCCCATTTTAAATATTGTAACCGTCTGTTTCCCATCTTCACTTAGCTTTCCTAGCCCCCGATGAAGATTAGTTTTGTCTAACCGAAATATCGGGCAAATCTTATTAAAAGAAATCGAACGAAATTGCTGTCTGATCAGCCTTGCATGTTAAAGTTTTTCAGAAAACGTAACCCTAACAAGATTGCTTTCATTAGCCCGCACTAACACTAACAAAAACGGGGTTGATTTCGAGAGTTTTCAGCGATTAGTTATGTACCCCGCACTAACACATCGCATACTGACCCCAATTTTTAGATATATTGCAAATATCACCTAAAAACGGGGTTGATTTCGAGAGTTTTCAGCGATTAGTTATGTACCCCGCACTAACACATCGCATACTGACCCCAATTTTTAGATATATTGCAAATATTACCTAAAAATGTGGTTGATTTCGAGAGTTTTCAGTGACTTGTTATGTACCCCGCACTAACATATTGCATACTGACCCCAAAAATGGGGTTGATTTCGAGAGTTTTCAGTGACTTGTTATGTATCCCGCACTTACACATCGCATACTGACCCCAATTTTTAGATATATTGAAAATATCACCTAAAAATGGGGTTGATTTCGAGAGTTTTTAGTGATTCGTTATATACCCCGCACTAACACATCGCATACTGACCCCAATTTGTAGATATTTTGACAATATCACCTAAAAACGGGGTTGATTTCGAGCGTTTTTAGTGATTTGTTATGTACCACGTACTGACCCATCGCATACTGACCCCCGAATTTTAGATATTTTGACAATGTCACCTAAAAATGGGGTTGATTTCGAGAGTTTTGAGTGATTGGCAGACATTTGAGTCACTACCACGTGCATTTTGTAGATCACTGGCCTTCGTGCTGGTCGAACATTCTACTTCTTTCTGCTGCACCGTGCGGACGAGACCCAACCAGGTCGAAACAGCTGTCGCCGGTTGCATCTTGGTTTTCAGTTTGAACTTTATCATGCCGTTGTCGCGTTAAGTTTTCCTACGGTGTTCTACGTAGTACCAGCTATTGCATTCTTTGTTGTGTTATTTTTTTTGCTGGTTAGATCTTTTACAGATCCTACGTACACTGTCAGCAGCATTTTCGTTGGCGGTCCATTGCATTTAATTATTGGATATGCACCCGTTTTTTGGTGACAATTTTAAAATGTCTTAAAATTGGGGCCAGTAGGCGATGTGTTAGTGCGGGGTATTAATAACTAACATACAAAACTTAGTAATCACTGAAAACTCTTGAAATCAATCCTATTTTTCAGGTGATATTTTCAGAATATCCGAAAAAACGGGATCGGTATGCGATGTTTTAGTGTGAGGTATGTTGGTAATCACTAAAAACACTCGAAATTAACCCCATTTTTAGGTAATATTTTAAAAATATCTGAAAATCTGGATCTGGAATATCTGAAAATCTGGATGCGTTAGTGCGGGGTATATAGGTAATCATTGGAAACTCTCGAAATCAATCCCGTTTTTTGGTGATGCTTTTTAAATATCTCAAAAACGGGGTCAGTAAACGATGATTTGGTGTGGTGTACATAGGTTATCACTTAAAACACCCGGAATTAACCCAATTTTTAGGTGACACTTTTTTTAATATCGGAAAATCGGGGTCGGTATGCCGGTACATAAGTAATCACTGGAAACACCAGAAATGTGTTTTTTCTACATATCTGAAAGTCGGCAAACTGAATGGAGATGAATGCGCAATTTTTCATTGGATACCTAGTTTATACTTCGCACTAACACTTCACATACTGACCCCGATTTTCAAATACTTAGAATATGAAGAAAGGGGGATGATTTCGAGAGTTTTAACTGATGACCTACATGTACCCCGCATTAGGACAAGGTTTAATGACCCTGATTTTCAAATGTTCTGAAAATGAGAAAGAAGCAGGGGTTTTTCCGCTAGTTTCATGTGATTACCCATGTACCCCGCACATAAGTAAATAGAAACGATTAATTTCGCGAGTTTCCAGTGAGATCTATATGCTCAACACTCACACGACTTATGTCTTAGACGGGATTCAACTGACTTAAAAGACCCAACCAACTTACAACATGGCCCAGCTGTTAAAGGACACAACTGACGAAAATGACCAACTGACTCAGATGATATACACGGCTTGAATAACCAAGCTGACTCGGATGGCCTATTTGTTGGGATATCTAAACTGACTCAGATGATTGAATACACTCACGTGACCCAACTGAACCAAATGAGTTTAATGACCAAGCTAAACGCGTAATCAATTAGTTGAAAGTGACAATTGGGACAAGCAAGTTAACTGGCTGAGCTGTCAGATAATCCGAGCCAATTGCGTTAGAAGGGAAATCTGAATCAAATTATTCAACTTAGCTGGGTAAGCTGAGACATTAAAATCTGAAAATGTGACTCTTATGAGGGATTTCAGTTTGTCTCTGAGCTCAGTATACAAACTGGGCAATTAAGCCACTTGGATTTACAGAGACTAACCCCAGGTTAATATGAAGCAGAGATAACCCAAGTTACTAGAACCATTTTTGACAAACGAGTCATTTATTAGTATCTAATGAAGTTGCACTATCTAGGTACGTTGGATATAAGCTTATGACAATAGAATATTTTTTAGTTGGGTACAGGCAGATAATTATTTTGATGTTTAGAATTACCCCTTTATTGAATTTCTAGTTACAAATTCACTTGGTGAGTGAATTTATCAACTAGCATTGGCTATCAAGGCACAAACGGACACAAGAATGTTACATGTAAATTCGCAAATGAAATGCTACCGATATTAACTGCTTTTCTTGAATACAGAAAAAAATTCAGCTTTCTAGAGCTTGATTTAGAGCTGTTCGCTGAATCGTAAAATTGAAATAGTACAAGCTTGCTGTGTACTTTAGAAAACTATTCTCAATGAGATTTAAATGAAACAATCAAACCATTAGACTAAGAAAAATATACGCGAGTCACTAGTACTAGCTTAATCTTTAGTCAAAATCCTCATCATTCCATCCCCTGATAGGTGTGTTATGACATTCTAAGTCTTCAAAGAGACTAATGTCATAAAGATTTTCAACATCAGTTTTTGTTTCTATTTCAACTTCACTAAATTGTAGATAGGTTTCCTCAGGCTCTTCAAAACTAGGAAATGTAACTGAGTCTTTACACATACATGCCAATAACTGAAGATTCTTTTTGTAGACATCAACTTTCTGTTGAAGGAGTGACATCAAACCTCTATCCACACGTTCCTTATCTAGGTAAGAAGTGATGGCATTTATTTGCTCAGACATAAATGTGAAAAATTGAAGCATTTCTTCTTTCACAAGGGTCTTTTCTTCCTTACACCTGTCTTCTAAAGAAAGTAAGTGTGCCAACTTTTTCTTTATATCAGCTGGCACATCGGTATCATTTGAAAAATTAAGTTGACAGTAGAGTTCTCCTCCTGGATCTTTAATGTCTTCAAATGTGACCACCTCATCTCCCATCAGTCCATGCAATGTTGCAAGCCCACGATTCATTGAATTGACCACTTTGTCAATCTGATTGGATAATTTTATTGCAATCGCTTGGCCATCTGAAATATAAGAATTAATAAACTGAAAGTTCTCCAAAATAAGAATTCCTGCAGACTATACAACCTAGCTCTTTACTGTTTCCTCTTTTCTTCATTTTGTGTTTTGTGTAGATGTGTGTGCGTGTGTGTTACCTGATCCAAATAATTCATAAATTAATCACTTAAGTGTGTATGCCCTGTCTTTCTAGCCCTCTATGGTTATTACGTACGGGCAGCCTGTGCCCTCTGTATTATTTCTTTGTTAATCACTTATTAATTTTCGGGTACAACTAAAGTTGTTGTTGTTAAAACAAATTCAATGGCGATGGAGTTGAGGGATTTAAGTAAGCCTACAAAAATCATAAAGAAGCATTTCAAAAAGCAATCTTGGTAACCACCCCATTTAGAATGATATTTTGTAATACCACCACTCCCCTTATTCAAATACTTGATACTTCAAACTATAATCCATACTAAGTAATCTGCTGTTAGCCTACACCACTTTGGCTTGCAAAACACAAAAAATCATAATCGTTCACGTGGAGGTCTTAACTGGAGTTGAGTTTGGCAACTTCTTCATTTTCTGCTTTATAAATATAGTATCTTGGGTGAGAAGATTAATCAAACATTCAACTCTATTCTCAGTCCCCTTCATCTTTATCTTGTTATTTTGTTCAAGCAGGATTGTAATTTGGCAGTGGTTGATATCCTGGTGAAACAGGCTCAATCAAGTTTTATATCTTACTTAAGTATACAGACCTGCATATTTCGTTTTTAACTCCAAGAGAAATATTCTTTCTGATGCCATCTTGTGTAGTTTCAGTACTTCATTGTTTCGCTTCTTTATGGTCAATCGCTGCTGTGTGTTTTGAAAGGTAGCATCATTTTCTTGCCAGCGAGCTCTGATGCCATGCTTTTTCTCCAACCCTGCAAGGGTCTTCTCAGTTCTGAAAAAAATAAATGGCAATCAGATTCACTGTATTACAGTACATGTGTCTTACCAGATTAAGCATGTAAACAATTTAACATACACTATAGGGTGTTGGACCAAATATGCATTCTCGGCCTCAAATCCCATTTTTGATAACATGTGAAATAGCTCTCCATTCTGATGAAGTGCCCTAAAATCAGTGTAATCCTATTATATCCCAGGTTCTTCTTGCAACCCTAATTGGCTAATTTATGTCACTCATGCGTAAACATGCTTCTTCTGCTTTCGTAAACAGCTGCAGCCTGTTTTTCGACCCAACATTTGGATTTTCTTTTATTTAATTTAGGTTGAAAAAAAAATAAAAAATAAAAATACCTTGTAAGTTTCCTCTCCAGCATGTCTGCTTGAGAAGGCTCTTGTTCTTTAGCATATAAAATCTGGGATTTTAGTTTAGAAGCTGTCACCAAAAGCTCAACATAGGACTCATCCCACTGAAGAGACAAATCTAGAACAAATATTTTTTAATGACTATTAACATACTAGCTGAGACTGCCACTACAACTGTTGTTATCGTTGATGCTGCTACTGCTGCTATATGCTGCTGCAACATGGTGCCAAATCATGATTAGTTCACCAACTCAAAGGTCTTCAAATACATAGTAAGACTATGGTGTCTGTGAATGACAACTCATGTTCCAGTTAATATCAATGATAAAGTCACTGGGAACTCAATGTCTCTTAACACCTCCTCACATTAATTTGTACTTTTACTTTTGCATCTGAAACTTTTACATAGTATAACCTGCCTTTTTCTCTTGGGACTATTTCCGACATTTCATTGTCCATCCACTGCCTTACTGTGTCTAGGTCAAAGCCATCTGAAAAATAATCGCCAAAATGGGTTTGACTCCAATAGCTTACTTTAACTACATGTATTTGGCTTTTAATTAAAAAGTCAAACCACACTTGTTGACAGATAAAGTAATTATTATACATGTAGTTTCAGTTTCCACTTTCTATAACCCTAAGACACAAAACTTAATTTTGTCACACCTACCAATTCTGTCAATCCAATATTGTTTTTGGAACTGTAAGATGTACTCAAAGAAAGTCAACAGTTTAGAGTCAATTTAATATTTCTACCTTAAGCAGTTGACTATATTAATCTTTTTACAGCAGGTTACTAGAATTAAATGGTCTGGTTTGATTTTGTATGAAAAACTTGTATTATTTCTGTGGACCACAATGGCAAAGCAACCATTAGCTGTTTGTATTAGCTGAGCCATGCATGGCAACAGATAAAAATATATCATATACCTGGTAATGCAACAATAAGTTTTCTTATTTCTTCACCGACTGTGGACAGCAAAGTTGAAGCCTTCTTGAGTTTTGCTATCATGGTTGGAACTGAAAGAATAATGGTTTTACAATTTGGACTGCAGTGAAAATGGACATTACAAACACCAAAAAAAAAAAACAACAACAACAAATAAACTGCTAAAACTATATATAAAAGACAAGAAAACATACACATCACCAAGAGAGAAAGATTATGTTGAGAAGGAATTTGGTCATTCCTACCAAATCTGTAAAACAAGTGTTCACCAAAATGCAACGAAGCATCAGTGAGAACATCTGCTCTTTTATCAACAGACATTTCTTTGGTGATTGTGGAGAACTGACGCAAGTAGGACCAAAATCTTTCAACACCTTCACCATCTGTCAAACCAATATTAGGTGTTCGCCTTGGACTAAACTGGACCTGAAGTTAACAATAAATATATCGATAATAAACAAATGTCTGGATATGGCTGGCTACTGAGTTTCAAGTAAAATATGTATGTGTTGTAATGGATATATTACTACACTGTATAACCGCACTTGTTTTGACTCTCACAAACACCCTGGTAGTTCTTAAAATAATACAAGAGTTGAGTCTGATGAAAGTTAGAGAATACTAATTTTCATAATCACCAGTAATCACAGAATAAATACTACGTAACCTAACAAACAACAACACCCATTTCCCAAAAGATTTTAATTTGCAGTCACCTGACAAGAGGCTTTGTGTCCATAACAATGAAATATTGGTATGGCAAGGCTCACACCAGATAACAACTCCTCTTGGCCAGTATTCTGAATAGACAAAATTAATGTGTATATTAGATACCAACATGACACAGATATGCTTTAATTTAGCTACAATATGTACAGGGAATACCTGCACATACAGCAAACATCCACACACACAATAAAATTGCTTGGTGTTCGTTTGTCATCCATTCGGAGTGGTGTGATTAAAGGGGAGTGTCAGAGGAATTTAACATTAGGGTGAGGGGGTGTAATGCTAGATGATAGAAAAAATCTCCACATTTTTCTTTTCAGATGATGGCATCTCTCCAGAACTGACCTTCAAGTGACTTGAAAGTATGCATGCAATGTCATACATAAGAACAATTTTTAGCGAATCTGCTGAAACACTTTCCCTCAGCTTCTTGAGCTCATAAACAGAGTATGATATCCTAGGGAAAATAAACAAAAGGAAAAATGTATGCTAAATTAAGTAAAACAATATAAAGCAAAAAGTCACATTGACAACAACAGAAACCTAAAAATGGGACACTTGTGTTGAAAGTCATCATGCGTAAGCTGCACTTGATAGATATAAAACCGTTTTGGCTGGGGATGGCAAGGATCATGAACATTTCCAATGAGGTTGGACCAATTTTTCCAAGTTGTTTTCTCATCTTTTCTCATCTTTTCTTGTTTTCATTAACTATTGTATGGCAAAATCATTTTATGAAACAGATGGAGAAAATATCAGCAAGTTTTAAATATCTCACAAAAAGAGCCCTTTACAAAAATATGGCTTTACCCCTCACCTTTCACCATGTTTAATGCTTAACAAGCTTTTCGGGAAATCATGCCTGCAGACTCTGCCAAACACTCCTTTCTCGTCAAAAAGTTGATTCTTCCCTTTACTTCTTAGGGCAGGGAGGACTTCACCTGCATGGAATCTGTTACAATCCTTGAACATAACATGCATAACAGATATTGTTTACAATTGCAGATCACTGCCACATAAATTTGAAGTACATGTAAATGGAATGACACCTACATGTATAAAAAAAAGTCTGGAGTACTACTTACTGAAGATCAAAATCTAATTAAATGTAATAGCATACAGTGTACATTGAACCACCTTACCCTGATACTAAATTGATTTGATCTAAATATTTCCACATAATGTTGTGTCAGATGGTCATTGAACTCAGTCTTATTAGTTACAGCAGTGACCTTTCCAAAATAGTTTAGTTGAAATAGGGCTCCATGCAAACACCACTAATGGCACACTCATCTCTGTAATGCACTTTTTTATACCATAGAGTGTAATTGATAAAAAAAAAAAGAATAAATTCTGGACAAAACGTAGCTTCTCCTTGATAACTGACTGCAGAAAACCTTGCAGACAATGCAAACTATAGCTGCATTAGTTGGGATAATGTCAACAAATGCCCAAACTGACTCCCTGATAGATCACTCTATTGAGAAAAAGTTCCAAAATATACCTGGTCCAGTGACTTTTGCCCACAATGCGGATAATTGTCAACAAAATTATCTACGTCATCTTGGTCACTAAACAGTAGATCCCCATGCCTTGATGAAATTGTATTTCCACCTTTTGCTTTTTTTCTTGCTAGACCAAAGCACGCATCCACACTTTCAATGAGGACACCATTTTCCTGGGGTATGATCATGTAAAAAAGGCAATATATTAAGTTTTTTATGTATACCACTATCTTCTCCACACCCTTAGTGTTATGAGATACAGACTGAAACAATTTTCTGGGTAAATGTCGATTACTGAATGTCCTTCACTGAGGGTTCTCCACTGCTGGTGATCCTGTGCCCTTTGCCTAGTTCCCAAAAATACTCAATAAACAATGTTATTATGACACATATCTCCATTAAATTCCAATAAAAATACATTGCATCATGTGAGCTACCATCAGTCCTGTTATAATGCCTAGCAGTAATAATTCAAATATATGCAACTGGGTATTAGCCACTGGCTAATGAGAGGCTAATAATAAAAAGTTAACATACTCAAATTAAAAGATAACAACTCACTTTAGGACACAAGGGGCATTCAGCACCATTGTATAGTTCTGGCACATAGGAGTTCAGGTATCTTAGCTTGTACTTGAAAGATCTATATGGCAATTAAAAGATAACATTAATTCATTTTTATTTTCTTTATTTGCTGATTTATGATGCTATATCAATGTTAGATAATTAATTTAAAAGAAATATACCTGATATATTGCAGCTGCACTTTATTTGAATTCTTAACTGAAAACAACTTGCCTCAGGTTTTGTCTTCAAGGACTACTCACAGTCTATGCTACAGAGAATGAACTGGCCCTTGTCAAGGGAGCATCACATGATAGATGACTTGAGAATGTTTTACACAATTGATCATGCAATAATAGCCAATTACTTGTCCCTCCCGATATAACTTTGAGATTCCAAACATCAGGCATTCAAATGATTTGAAATTCGTGCACTGATCTTACTCCATTAACGTTTATATATACTCATTCTTCCCCCGCACAGTCCCAGAAATAATGGAATTGACTTTCTCGGCCGGTAGTCACCGCCAATTCTGTTGTCCATTTCAAGCCCGTAAATTAATGTTTCATCTAAATGATTTTGTACCTACCATGTAAATGTAATTGTATATTGTATTAAGCTGCCGCTACCCATTGACGGATTATTGTAAAACTACAGGGAATTTTATCAATACACCCAGTGATTTATCATTCTGTAAATATTATCAGTTTACAAATTACTGAAAAGCAGCTTGCCCCTTATAACATTTCACTAACCTGTATTCTTCAAAGCAACCAGAGTTTAATATGGCATACAATGAAGGAATCTGCAAAACAATAGTTTTCATTGAAAATGAGACTTAATGAATATATCCATGATTTTTCTAGCCAGCTAAACTTGTCTAGCTGCCTGGGTTACCATATTCTAAGCAAGCCCCTTAACAGACAAACAAAGATCATCAACATGACTCAGAGCTTTCAATAAGATTTTAAGTAGGTGACTGCCCTTGTGCGGCACCTGTCAGAGAGCAATAATAAGAAACTGAAAATATCTCCCCTTTATAGAGAGATGCATGAATTTTACTGGGTGATTCACAACAGGACACCCGCCGGAGCTCCGGCGGGTGCTGGCTCTTATTGAAAGCACTGATGACTTGCAGTGTATGATATGGCCTTACTATTTGCAGGTCTTTTAGTTTAAATTCAAAAACTGAAAGTCATTGTAACCTGTTGAAAATGGGTCCAGAAGATTCTACAGTGTACAAATTGTACTTACATGGACATTAAAATAATTCTAATTGTCTCGAGAACAGATAGCACTTAATAAATACTACTTTATTCGAATAATACATGCTACATATAAGTACATGCCAAGGAGGATTTTGAGGTTACCCCTATAGAAAGGTCCCTAACTAAAATTTATATCCTAATATTGTATACGTACATAAAAATAATTGAGTATTGTTAAGCAAGTTTACAGGCACATGCAAATTGAAGAGTCAGGCACATACTAATTGAAAAGTCAGAAAGAAATAATTTAAATTCAACATATTGCTCGTATTGAAAATTCCAACTGGCAGGAAGCAGACCAAGTTGGCTATTTACGAGCGCAGACAAGGAGTTGAACTCTAGTCTATAATTGTCAAACAGCTCTACACAGTTGGTGGTCTGGATGCTTAAATTTGAGGACCAGCGCTCCAAAGAGTGGGATGCGCTTCCTCTTCCTCCAGAATGTCGATGAGCAATTCTAAAGAGTATAAAGAAATAAATACTTTATTTTTACTGGAAAATCTGCCAGTCTTATTTTGTACACCTCTGTATTAAAACTACTCACAAAATTGGGCTGCAAAGGTGGTGTCATTTCCAAAATTAATTCTGAAAACTCCTTTACAGACACCTGACTGTGTAGGAATAATTTTTCAGCAAGGTCCATTAATTTAAAATGGAAGCCCACAGACGGTCTCTCAGGTGAACCTGGCCAGAACTGACAACGTATTAAAGTGACAGCATGGCTTTCACAGTCACAGACTGAGACTTCCTTTAGGTGCTGGTTACCTACAAGCCAGAAGCAATGAATTTAAAATATATCCAAACTAAGTTCTACTAATGATATAAATATAAGCTATAATGTAGCTGGGTTTTGTAAAGGCAATTAATGGACTCATGACCAGTCAGACATCACCAATTATTAGGATCGACAAAGGATAATTTAAGATAAATCTACTATAAATATATACCATTTACCATTTACCACTGTTTGACACTTACTTTTAAAGTTCTAATGGTGGCAAATGGTGTATTCGAGAATTATGCAGAATGGCAAGACTGGCATTTATCCTTCAAACAATTTTTGTTTAATGCTTAAATATTTATACAGACTAATTAAGCATTAAAGCATTAAAGAAAAATTGTTTGAAGGATAAATGCCAGTCTTGCCTTTCTGCATAAGTCTCAAATTTACCATTTGCCACCATCAGATAAATCTAAGATAAATCTACTAAAAATATATAAAGGATCTAAAAAACACATATTGAAAGTAGATGTGCATGCACCTACAAAGATGATTAGGGCTCAGCCAAAAACGTTTGTCTTCAATGTTACTCTGACACTCTAAAACGTTTTTAAACCTTGTTTATCTTGGTAAAGATACATCAATGTTGTAATCAAAAATATACATTGTCCATGCTTTGATCTTGCTTTCAACTCACCGAAGGCATCTATTAGTTTGAACAATTTCAGGATCCTTGTACAACAAGAATGGCCGGATTCGATTGCACCATGGTTTGGGAACAGTGGAATGAATCTGTTATCCTGTGACGAAATTGAAACATGATTTGTCTTTCTCTTTCTAAATAATGTAAGCGTACGTGTCATCACACCTTCCCTAACAGAGATCACAAAACGGTATATTCTTCGGATGCAATTATATAACTAAATATAAGCTCTTAAAAAGCCTATTGAGGTTTACTGCTGTATTTCCATATATAAATAATACATACATTTGTAATATATGCAAGCACTGATTGCTAAATACCTTCCATTGCTCTAGAACATGGAATTGATTCCTCTCGGCGTGCAGATCATGAGCACAAGTCGAACAAAATAACTGTCTTGGGCCGCAGTACCGACATCTCACAGTCGACTCTCGTTGTTTGCATACGGCACAAACACATTTCTCCGGTAGAGTTTCTTCCTCTACTGCTGTTGTGAACAGTTTATCCCGTATTTTTTCCCAATTAAATACAGAGCTGTAGTTTCTTCTGTAAGCCACAGACCGTTGAGCCTCATCAGGAGAAAACTGGAGAACATCGTGGTCATCACTGAGGGAAAAGGTTCCTTGGTTCGGCGAATGGTTCGGCTGAGAATCTGGAGAATCAGCAGCATTTGAGCTTACCGCTAACGGGGTATGAATAACGGTCTTCCCAGTTCTTCCGAGGACAATCGTTTTCACAGAAACCGGCTTGAACTTCTTCATAATTCACGAAATTTAACAAAAGCGGGAAACGTTAAAATGGCTACCAAACAAAATGGCGGCCTTTGTACAGCGTACGGCATGAGACGGCTCAGACGATCATTTCACTTGGGTACTATCCATATTCTCAATTGAGAAATACCGGGTGGTACCCTTTGAGAAAATGTGAGACGGGTGCCACCATACACATAGTTTTTGAGAAATTTGACATCTTGATAAAATTCGTTGCTTTCTGAAGAAGTAGCGTTGTTGGTGATCAAAGGAGCTATGTTATCTGAAAGTACCGTCTTTTTACAAGACACAGAAACATTTACGTTTTTAGCCTGAGCTTGCAATGGCTTGAAAATTGAAATTCCACTTCCTTCATGCACCGGGAAAGGCCTGTTCTGTTTGAAGTTTACGTTGTTGAGGTAGATTGCCACTCGAGTATTGCTCTTTGCCAGTTTTACTCGAATACAACCTGTATTGTTGAAAAACACTGAGTTTTCAACAACCACTGTCGCGCTTTGTTGTAAGAGCAACGCTGTTTTAATCGGATTGATGCTTTGCAGGAAGCTGCAGTTAACAAATGAAACGGATAAATCGAGGAATGTCATTGATGTATTTAAGAAGACAATCCCGGAAAAGGTAACATTCATTTGATCACTTCTCGATGATAGACCAAAAAAGTTGAGGAAACTCTTACATGAAATGTAAGCTGGAGCATGTAACGAAGTTATTTGTATGCTGAAATGTAATGAAATGTAATCATTGTCTTTTAAGAGACGAGTTTTGCTATTTTCCCAAGTTTTGTTTGCTTTACAGTTGTAAGGACTTAATTTCGCTAATGTTCCATCAAGCAAAATACGGTCATTCCGGCCAGCGATCTCAATGCCTCGCGCAAGCGTCCTGCATGGTTCTTTCTTGGATCCACAAATCTGGGAATCGCTACCATAGTGTCGTGATACGTACACATCTTTACTTGCGAAGGCGCCATATTCTAATATAGATAAAAAGACAGACGTTTGAGATAGAAATATTACACAACTCGCCCGATTATTGTGGACCTTTTTATACTTCAACAAAAAACGCCTTCATAGATCGATTTGTCATACCAAATTTAGTGAACCAGCAAGTTTCATGAAAATCCTTTTCTTACTCAAGAAAATACGAGAGCCCCTAGCTACCTTCTGGCAGTCCATTTCTTTGTAAATACTGGAAAAATCGGGCTCTCGTATTTCCGGCCGCGTGTTCAAAGAAGAGTTTTACAAAACGTGGCAGGTTTACATTCGATCTGTAAAGCTTTTTTGTGACATCTGTTAAAAGTTCTACAAAACAATTCGAGCGAGCACCACTCCATTAGTTTCGACCATAAGTTTTGTGACAAAAAAAAACGGAAAGTTTTGTGACGATGCTTTGCCCTTAAAATAGATTTCCGAAAGAAAGTAAGAAAAGAAAGTTTCCATGTTTATAAAGCTGCATGGATTTTTATGTAACGCATAATAAACAGACCACCAAGTTTAATTAAGTTCCAGTTTCCATAAACCGTTCACATGAAAGTTAATTTAGCTTATAGTCTCTTCAATGGATTAAAATATGTCTTAAAACCTTTATTATACTTTTACAATTTTTTCTTTCTTATATTGTAACATTCTTCCGAAATTCACGATTCAAAAAGAAAAGACAAAAGAAATGAAAAGGATATTTTCAGCTATACTGTATCGCCTATATAAATAATAATTTTATTTAGTATTCTGTATCAAACGTTATAATTAGGAATACCAACAAGCTTCATCGCTATTATTGTAAGAGTGAATATTTAACTATCATAGCGCGAAAGCGGGCGTGATATCGCATAATTCTTTGCCGACGAGGCCGTAGGCCGATTGAATTCACTTGAAATGTATAGAAGAATCAACACGGTCAAACCTTGCGTTGTGTTATCTGGATCTTACCATGTAATCCCGGGGGGGGGGGGGGGTACTCAGCAAAGTTTCGTACGGGGATGCTCCGCCCCGAGGTTCAAACCCTTACCCTTTCATATACCGATTTTGACAGAAAAGGTACCCCTTTCATATACCTTTCATTGAAAATGTTACCCCTTTCATATACCTTTCAATGAAAATTGTACCCCTTTGAGAGCCTTTAAGTGTGTCTGTTTGAGATATTTTGAAAGGCCATTTTTATAATAGTTAAATGGCAGTTTTCCCTACCATTTTTATGCTTCAACGGCGTGGCTTCGCTTCCCTTTCCTATTCTTCGTAAAATCCCTACCCTTTCATATACTTCAACTCGTGAAATCCCGACCCTTTCATATACCTCTAGCCTCAAAAAGGTACCCCTTTCGGGCGGAGCATCCCCGTATAGCCCGTTATAGGGAGTACCCCCCCCGGGCATGTAATGCCTTATTACACGCAACTGGTATTTGGGGGGCATAGCTTCGATTCGTGCTCAAATGTTTTGCTCTCTTTAGTGTGAGATGTGTAATGTTCAAAGTGTATGCGGATAAAACCCGGCGCATTGACAATTTAAAAGAAAGCTATTGCACAGTACTTTTCTGTGGTATTGTTTGCTTTTCACTTCTATAAAATGTTCAACAATTTTATTTTCGAATGAAATATTAAATTCTTCTTGTACTTTGATGTTGGCTTATCTTGGCAGCGAAAGGGATAATAATTTGCCGCTTACCTTGTTTGCCGAGGTTGCTGCTGATAAAGATCAACAGAAGTTCAAAGAAAAGATGAGCCATGTTTAAACGCAGGAAATCAAAGGCGAAATGGTTCCGACTTTCTCTTGGAAAATGCAATCTCTGTATTTATGAAACTGAAAAAGACGGAGAAGTGTCAAAAATATTTCAGTTTTGTTGTGTCGCGATAATGCATGGGTGTTGAACGGAAGCTCTTGCTACGTTTCTTTAACATACCGTAAAAAGTCTAGCCCCCGGGAGGAGCTAACAGCATGATTGAGTTTTATAGTTAAAAAATACACAGATAGAGAAAGCCGGTTATAATATGTCATTCAGAACATGCCCAATAAAGGATGTTTTAAAACTAAATCGATAAGCAATCGAACTAAATGACTTAGTTTTAAATAAAGATGATCATTGTAAATTGCTTAATACCTTCTTACTGTTTCTGATACGGAATAAACAGCGACATGACTCAACAGAGATACTGAATCAGTTCAGTTTCTATTGGAAACTGAAAAAGGCTGTTTTCTCGTCGAATGTCCCGCCGTTCTACTTCAAGTACAGTACCCCAGTAATTATAAGTTTATGGCAGCATGTACTGGAGGGGGTGTCCAGGACGGGGTCTAGGAGCTCTTCTGGACCTTTCACTGTTTTTTATTACAATTTTAATCAACTCAGGCGGTAAGTCATGTACATGTGCAATATTTCTAAAACGCTGTGTGCGTAAATGTGAGCGTTTCATCGGGTTTTCAAACACCGAGAAACTTATGGGAGCACGAGGCCGAAGGTCGAGAGCTTTTATTGTTTCAAGGTGTTTGGAGACCGCATGAAACGCAACTTCGCCAACAAGTGAAATTAGTACGATTCAGTACGTTTCCCATTAAAACAGTTTTACTTTGTTTACCGAATTTGTTGGTGTAAAATGTAATCATATTATACCTATTTTTGTTAATCAGAGTCTTTGTTTCGGCTTATTCTAATTAATTCGCACATCATTTGTGTTATTTGTCCAAGTTGTTAATCAGCAACAACAAAGTTTCGTAGTGTTTTCCACAACTCATTGCTTGCAAAAATTTTGTGAGATGTTTTTTAGCTGTCTGCTCGGGTAAGTTTAGTTCTGAAAGGTAGTGTAGTTTATAGTGTAGCTCTACACAGTAACAAAAAAGTCTAAGAAGGGGAAGTACAATAGCTTTAGACTGAGGCGTGCAGGCGTGAGAAACCCTTCAAACCGGAACCGGTGTAAGAGGGTGTGGAAAGGGTTTACAGTTTAAAAATTTCGAGTTTTGATTACTCTTAGCTAAGATCTGAGATCTATCAAAATAAATTGAGAGATAAATGGCGGAAGATGTAAATTGATCGATGCACCCGCGTCCGTTAATGTTTTGGCGCACAAACTAAGTAAGGTGTAGATTATCGTAGATATTTCTTCTTGTTTCCCGACAAATTTATGAATTGTTCTGTATTTTCTGTGGCTTCAGAAAACCTGGCGTTGGGCAGGGCAAAATACGTTCATGTGTCACACCATATCGGAAGAGATTCCACAAACTGTGGACCCAAGATTACACCGTGCAGAACACTTTCACATGGGATAAGGAATGCTGGATGGAATGACAGTATTATTCTGGATGGAACCTTTAGCGAGTGGGATCCTTACACCTGCGAAAGAAATAATGAAAAAAACCGTGATTTAAAAAATGAAAATCCTATCACTGTTAATGTAAGTTTGGAGATCGTTTCCTTGGGTTCCCCTGCTCGGGTAAATTGTGGTGACTTACTCCAGTTCGTAGCTTCTCAGTACAACAACGCAAGGATGGAAGTGACATTTACAGGCATAGTTTTTTATAATACATCGATGTCTTTCTTCGACTCTTCTGCGTTCTTTGTAAATTGTAGTTTCTCACACAGTGTCCATCCAATAAAGATATGGCTCTCTCTCGGACAAACCTCAACATTGGCGGTTAAAAATTCATCCTTCTTCGACAATACAGGATGCATTCAACTGAAACTACCAAAGACTGCTGCTGTATTAACATTGACCCTGGATTCAGTAGACTTCCAACGGAACCAGCCTTTTTCACCGCTCGAAGGAAGTGGGATATCTGTGCAGGATAGTTCAGCTGCCACCACTCAAGTTAGAATAAACATATCCTGCAACAGCACAACTTTCTCAAATAACATAGGCCCGCTCATCACAAATAACATTACATTCTCCAAAACTAATGAATACTATCATCAAGTCAAGTTTCTTAAAACTTCGGCTGGTTCAAATTCCTTGTCGACAAACGGTGTGTATTTTTCTAAAGCAAACTTTGCTGTGGTTGTCTTTGATGATTTGCTTTGCACAGATAACTTAAACACTCGTTGCATTCATATCGAATCCAGCGAGGCCTCACTAAGCATCCTCAATTCCAATATCAGTGGACACAAGGTGATTAATCAGCCTGGTGCAGGTATTCTTGTCCAGGCAGATAAGTCTATTTATTCGTTTATTAGCAAAACAACCTTACAAAGAAACAAAGGAGAAGGCGGAGGAGCAATTGCCCTTCGCAGTTTAACTGCGGATGTTCACTTGAAACTCTACAAGAGTCACTTGCTAAACAATTCAGCTTGTGATAATGGTGGGGCACTGTTGGTTTCGACCAAAAGTGGGTTGGTCACCATCGAAGTTGAAAACACTACCGTGAAATATTGCGGGGCTTTGGAAAACGGCGGTGCGTTTTATATAACAACAGAAAAAGAAATCACTATAGCCGCCAACAATTCTCTGTGGGTCTACAATAAAGCATTTGTAACGGGTGCAGCAATTTTTGTATCTTCAGGATTTCGGGATAAAAGAAAGACCAACTTGAAAGTGTCAGCAAAGATACGGAGCTGTAAATTCATCAGAAATATTGACCAAGGGGCCAGCGTCTTAATCAATGCAGCCGTTGGTCACGTTGATGTTTTCCAAACGGAATGGATAAAAAACACGGACTGTTTCCATTTAGAATGTAACTGTGTTGTCAACTTCACCAAGGTGAACATTTCATCAACCTTTTTCACAGCTATTCACATCTCGTCTGGAGACAACAAGTACTTTGGTAACTCGGCAATGAAAATACATTTTGAGCGATGTGTATTCGACTTCAACAAGGGCGACCACATTTTTGTCGACTCAAAAAGTCTTTATTTATATCTTATCTTAAATAACGTACACGTTAACGGAGAGAAGATGGTGGCAAGAGGGACGAAAAGTGTGCTTAACGTCTACGTGGCCAAGGAGAGTGCTTTGGAGTCCACGATTCGGATTAACAATGTACTAGTCAAAAATTCTGTTGGCTCTTCATCAGTCATATTTAGATTCATGACAAATGCTTTTAACAAAGTGGAAATCTTAAATTGCGTTTTTAGTGAGATCAAAAGTGTTTACTCCGACAAGTATCACACGACAGCAAGTCCACTATCCTTTGTCATGCCTTTTGATAAACTCTCCGATAATGTATGCAACAGTTCATATCTACGTTTTGTCTATCGAAATAAAATAACAATCAAGAACACAACATTTAAAAATAACATAGGACGAGTATCAGGTGGCATTTTTCTCACGAATGGTAATGTGACCATACGAAATTCTAGTTTTGAAAATAATTATGCGATAAACATTGGAGGACATATTCACGTGGGGGATGGAAATGCAAGGGTCGAGATCGAACATTCAACATTCAGACAAGAATTACCAGAAACGAAGCACAACGGCGAAACTTTCACACACGACACGTCTATTTATTCAGAAAGTAACGGCCTACTTGTGCTTAAAGAAACATTGATCACCGCAGAATTAGAGAAAGATTCATACCGACTGTTTACAGTAGCTAAAGCTGGTCTTGTGAAATTCGATGACCACACTAAGGCGCAATGTGCAGTGGGCAGCTGGCTTAGATTCGACAACTTTTCACATTTCACTGTTTTGATGAGTAAGTGCAAGTTCAAAACAACTGTAATGACGTTAACGTGTCATCGTTGCCCATCTGGGTTATACAGTCTCAACAGGGGAGAATTGCGTGGTCTTCCAGAAAAACAAAAACTAAAATGGTCTGGCTCATTTTGCACGACTTGTCCTTATGGAGCCAACTGTTCTCGTAACATCTTTGCCAAACCAAACTTTTATGGATTTCCTGATTCCAATGGATCGCTTACGTTTGTAAACTGTCCGCCAAATTATTGCACACCCACTAAGACGCAACACCAAAACTTGTCAGTGTACAATAGCTGCTATGGCAACCGAGATGGTTTTATGTGTGGGAGGTGCAAAACGGGATATACCGAAACTCTGTTTGCCAGGAAATGCAAACAGAATGAAAAATGCAAAGATCAGTGGATTTGGTTTGTGACGTTTATCTATGCTGTGGCAATGGCTTTGTTCTTGATTTACCAACCGCCGATTGTACAAATCCTGGTGAGAAACACTTTGTGGTTTAGAAAGGCGTCTCCTAATAGAATGGAGTATCAATCTCTAGATCAACAAACTAATTTCAACGGAGGATACATGAAGATCATATTTTACTTTTATCAGATTGCTAGCTATCTAGCTGTTGAGCCTCTTTCCCATGTGTTCAAACACGTTCTTTTTGTTTCTTTTTTCTCTGGATTGCTAAATTTTCATCCAAGAATTGCTACTGGAGACTTTGGTTGTCCATTTCCTGGGCTAAACGTTGTTACAAAAGAGTTGCTACTCTCGTCGGGTGTATTTGCCACACTGTTAAGTGTCCAAGCAACCCTGCTGTCACATTTGGCATTTAATAAACTGACAGGTCGACCACACCCTTCCACGGCACCCTATGTTGCTGCATCTTTGGAAACATTGTTACTTGGGTACGCTACTCTGGCTAACACATCCTTAAAGCTTTTGACTTGTGTTCCAGTTTTGAGTGAAAGCCGATTGTACTATGATGCCAATATAGCATGCTTGGAATGGTGGCAGTATTTTTTCATTGCTTACGTCCTTGTATTTCTTTTTCCCTTTGTAGTGGTTATCTACTGGGGTGCAATGAAACTGCGAAGAAAATTAATATCCGTTGAGCACTTCATTGGAGCGTGTTTCTTTCCACTGGGCTTCATAGTGTTTTGGCTCATTCAAAAGCTCGCTTGCCCTCAAAGCCATCAGCAGAGCTCCAATCTTACCGACAAAAGAGGCCAAAGGGTTTTGAAAATACTGCATGATCCGTTTCGTCCTCCAAGCCCAGGTGAAACTGGTTCCTTGTACTGGGAAAGCGTTTTGATTGGTCGACGATTTCTGCTTCTCTCGTACCAGGTCTTTTTCCCGGATCCTCTTCTGCGCCTGTTTTGCATGGACATGACATGTTTGCTTATCTTCGTGTGGCATGTGGCTATCAAGCCATTCCGAGACTGGAAGGCAAACGTCATAGAAGCTGTGTCTCTTGCAGTTTTAGTTGTCATAGCAACTATCAACCTCGTTCAAGCCATCTTTGTATCGGCAAGTATTACACCAAACGGTCCCGTTAAAAGTCACCTGATACTACTGGAGCAATTGGAGATGTGCTTATTAGGCGTTGTGCCCCTTTCGTTCGGTTTACTTTGTCTCTTTGCCATTTTTTCACAGTTGGTTCGGATCTTCGTGCTGCTGATTCGATTTTTGTACTATCTCTTGCATCAGATTTTTTCATGTATAGTTTTGCACCGGCTGAAGAATAAGAGCCGATTTTAGAATATATAGAGTCAACGTCGTATTTTCTTATCTCGTCATGCATCCAGATTGTCTTCGCATTTCAGCAACACTCCACGGATTGGTGCCACCCAAAACAAGTGAATTTACTTTGGAACGAGAAAGCTTTTGATATCACATGTCTCTTGGAATACGGGTTCTGCTATAAAGCTTATCAAGGTTTTTATAACCTAACTAACTGATTCAAATCTTAAATTAACGTTTATATGCGTTATACTGTCAAGATCTAAAGCAAGATTGCAAAATTGATGTTAAGTATCAATCCTAAAAAAACAAAAGTTATGATCTTTCACGGAAACGCGCAAAGAAATGTACTGAATCTTGTTTCTAGTTGGCACGTAGAGCTGAATTTGGAAGGTTTCCTCTTATTATACTCATCAATAAAAAAATAACTAATTACACCTGATATCTTCAAAATAAGAACACTGACACTGTTGTTAAACAGATCTTTTTAATGTCGGCAGATCTTCATTCTTCTGGTAAAAATAGTTTCTACTCTAATCTTATGAAGATGTCCAAATTCTATAATTTGCCCGATTTTGACCCTATTTTTTTAAGGCGGGGGTACACGTGAATTTGAATGAAATTTTAAGAGGTTTAAAGAAGTGATAGAAGAAAGAAAATGACTTTTGTAACACCAACAGCCTGAGACAGTTGATACCCACGCAAGAGCACCCCAGGTTGCTAGTGGACTAACTTGGTGTCCATCTATTTAACTATTATAGCGCGAAAGCGCGCGTGATATCGCCTATTATTATACATTGGTGTCACTAGCTCGATTTTGATTGGCTATAAGCACGCAGCTAATTATTGCTTGCTGTTTCCGTTACGTCATACCTACAGACAATAGTTTTATGTATGCAGAAGTGACGTCATACCTACAGACAATAGTTTTATGCATGCAGAAGTGACGTAAGTTGTTTACTTACAAGTTGACTGCTGTGCATTGATCACTTTTTTGTGCGCGCTCTTGTCTTTACAAGTGCAGCTCAGGAATATGCATAATAAAACAATTATTGGATTCGGTTTTCGCATGATAGCGATGATTATCAAGGCCTCAGTTTGTGTTATCCGCCTCAGCCTTCGGCTTCGGCAGATAACACAAACTTTGGCCTTGATAATTATCGCTATCATGCTCAACCTCATCCAATAATTGTTAATTAACTGCAAATTCTAATTTAAAAACTCACTAAATCTTCAATATTTCTTATTTCTCTAAATTTTACAATCCTTTGAGAAAAACTATTTCCTCCCAAACATACCCAAAAATCACCCAAAAAATTACAAAACACCCAATAACATAGATTTATGAGATGAGCAGAGAGTTTTTGGATTGCTTGAAACGTGAACGGTGGCGGCAAAATGGTGTTCATGTGGACCCCGCCTTAACCTAACGTGCAACAAAAATATATCCTATAATGGAAATATACTATTCAGCACTCTAGGAACTGAACTCGAATTTTATAATAACTGTAAGAATGATTATATGCCTTCTTATTATTTAGACCGTACAAGGAAGTCGAATGATGAAATTGGCAGATATGATCAAATCCCGAGGGATAATAGACTCTTCCCTACTTGTGGCCCTTATCAAATTGAAGATGACATTTACTTAATTCCTTTTCAACTGTCCTAAGTACTCAACTAGACAGGTTTTACAGGGAAATAAAATATTTTCCCTATAGAAGCTACCAAAAAATTAATGACTAAACTCTTCCAAGTATTTTGTAAATATTCAAATGATGAAGTTCATCTTATCGTGCTTAGATTTCCGCAATAATCTATTATCAATCCAGACTTAATTGTCCTTTATATTGTTGTTATTTCGTTTTGTTAAGTTGTACGCTTTTGCAATACTGCACACAGTTATGCAGTTATGCAAATGAATCTACTTGTTGTTATTGTTGTTGTTGACAGTAACCCGGCTTTATCCAACGTATATTCTCGTAAAATGCATCTGATTAAACCTGCACCGGGGTGACCACACCCGCTGACATTACAACATCAAATTCAGTACTTTCTATATCTTCCATCACGTCACCGTCACGTATATATGGAGGAGCAAATGAACTTATTATAGGTGGTTTTCACGTTCACGTTACGTCACGGCGGCCATGTTGGTGCACACCTACAAAAGAATTTTAATAAACCTCTTTTGTTATGTGCTCCAACATGGCCGCCATGGCCTTTGTCATTTGAGTCCCACAGGACTGAAGGTTACGTGAGTGAAAACCATCTTTAGAGTGCCTTTTCTGCAGCTTTCTCCAGTATGTCTTGAGATACGTCTAGCCCCACCAGATTGAGGAAACCAAATCTCTCCTTCAGGTATTCTCCCACTAATCCTGTACGGCAGCCAAAATCCAGTATTTTCAGGTTTTTGCTCTTTTCACCGCACAATTCAGCAGCTGCCATATCCGGTCCTATTCTCCACCAAGGAAGAAGGACATAAGTCAATTAAATAAGTCATATTGATGACCTCTGCGCATTTGATGCGGCACTATAATTGGCTGGGTATATAGTCGGCCCACTTTGGACGCAAACAGGATAACACATGTGTTCAGTAATTTAAACAGGAGCTATCGAGGCATAAAAATGTGATCGTATTATAGGGGTGGCCGAAATATCGGAGTGTGGTAAAATTATAACTTGAATTGTCCCCTTTATCTTTCTAAAAATTATGCGCATGCATTTATGCACGTGAATAAGACGAAATTTGAAAGGACCAATTCTATAGAGTGAGATCACATGGTCTAACAATCGAAAGCAAGCTGAACAATGTCTATTACACCAAGTAGTACCCACTCCAGAAACTATCAGGTGATAGTCTTGGCCCTAGCTTCGGTTGCTACGATTTCTGGGATTTTCGTTTAGGGGAGCAAAACGTTGCTCGTATTGATTTGTTCCGGGCTGCAGATCGTTTTAAATTGGCCAATATGTGTAATAATTAGGACTTGGTAGAACTTGGCCAATTTTTATCTCGTGAATACGCAAAGCGTTGAACGAGATATAGTATATGGGCACAGATATGCAAATTTCCACTCGTTCCATCATCCATGTCCTCACTCCCTCACTCACTCACTCACACACTCACTCACTCACTCACCCACTCCTTCCATCAGTTGTAAATTTAGTGACGTAAGCTTAAAGATGTTTCGCATTTGGTGTCTTTAATGCAACATTAAAATCGATCTAAAAGGATTTTTTAACCGAGACACGCATTTGGATGCGTATCTACCTTGAAATAATAAAATTTAGTCTTTATTAAGCATGTATTCCTCGGTGATCGAGGGGTTTAGTGTCGAGAATAGGAGTCGGGAGGCGCGAGTTAAAGTCCAGCTCAAGAAATTATTATTATTATGTTTCTTCCTCTCTCTTTTGTCTTTCTTCGGACTGGGCATTATGAAAGTGATGTACTGTTTTTTTTTTTACGTTCGTCAAAAATCTTTATGTTTAATTTTCAAAAATATCGAACCATGTTAGTGTGAAAACATAAGCTTACCGCAAAATTGCGTTACATTTTAGCATTTTCTCATTCACGGGCCTCTGATTTAAATCCCCAGTGTCGTGTTAAAAGATGATTGCTATAACTGAATACGTTGCGTGAAACAGTGAAAGAATTGATGATTAACTCACGTGTAAAATAAGTTATATAACCTCCTCTCACTTGTCACGAAGTGAGTTCGGTATTACTTTCAGACAATGCATATATGTCACGCTAAGATTTGTAAACTGAATAAACTTATTTGTAAACATCAAGAAAAACTAAAATTTACCTCAAGTTTTTTCGTATTCACCAGATGGCTCTCAGATTTCTCGCTTAAATTTTCTCTTTTCTTCTCTTTGACAAATTCTCGAAAAGTGGAGGGGGGGGGGGGGGGGGGAGGAGATTGTTAGGCTTTCATATTGACTGAGCCAGAAGGGTGACCAAGCGGTGTAAAAGTTGCCACGGAATTTGAGCTTCGCCCGAAGTGGACGCGCAATCTTCTGACACTGCTACCTTGACTATGGTGCCATGGCCCGCGCCCTGGGGGCTTGCACGCGAGGTTTGATGATCATTTTGGGCTAAACCGGCTGGGGTTCTACTCCTGGCAGGTTTAACCTTGCCGAACAGGTCATTCGGGAAAGGGTCCTGACTAAACTGACCAGTCGCCTGGCTCTCCAGGTTGGATAATTCAGGGGACTCACAATGGAAACCTTCAGTCCTATTGGTCACCAAGAACCTTCCAGGCATTCACAGGCTAGAATTCACGGATAGCAGTAGTGAAGGCCATCGGAATATCCGGGCCGGTTGTTCAATGCGCGATTAAACTAACCCAGGATTAGCATCCTGAATCCAGTTAAATAACTGCATGATCCATGAAAATTTTTCTAAAGGACCTAAAGACTTTTTGCCCTTTAGTTTCGACCTCGACTTGTCTCCTCTAGGTAAAATTAGCTTTTGAAATCGTGCCCAGAGGGTAAAAGGAAAAGGACTGTTGAAGCAGAATTCCGAGCCTTATAGCATCATTATGATATAGGTAGTGAAAGAACTTACTTGGAGAGAGTAGATACTAAAAACATCAAATATTGATCATCAAATATTGATGTTTTTGAAATATTATTGCGATTTATTTGAATTCAAACATACAAAATTTTTTTATTCTTGGAAAATATGTATGCCATATACCATATTTTAAGATGTCTATGTAGGATTTTCAATGCGAAATCTTATACGCGCTAAATTTCACTTGTACTGATTTCTAAGTTTCTTGTTTATCGTCGTCATGGTAATATCGATTTTACCAGAAAATATATCTTGCCAAACGTCAATTCAAAACTAGTTACTCATGCGCGAAGCGGCATGAGGTAAGGTTTCGGCTCCGTGTTTCTTGGTTTTATTTTTTGTGTCACGATTTTGCATGCAAATTTATGCAGGCATATTTTAAATTGTACACTTCCGGTTCATAGCTTTGCCACTACACTTCCTGTTTAGTGACTTCCGGCTACTCTCACTTCCGGTAAAAGAGCGTTACTCAAGCGTCACGACAGCTTCTCCTACAACCCTACTTACATTAGCAATGTTCATGTTTGGTATATATAAGACGTAGAAGAATCATTCCCTTCATTGTGGTACAGCCTTCATTTCCAAAACAATCAATAGTAAACAACGTGGTTTGCAGGAACGATGACTGAATAAAAGGAGTACTCTTCGCCATGTCGGACATCTTCTTATCATCTTCTTATCTTCTTATCATCTTCTTAACTTACTTACGCATGCGCATGAGTATAGGCTGCTAGGAGCCTCTTGTTAGTGGTGAAAATTTCACGTTGATCTGACTTGGAGAAGATTGAAAAATGCAGGTATGGTCTCCAGAAAACTGTATCGAAATCTCTCCCGCCCTCTGCCCCTGAGTACATCATGTGATGTGAGCGGGGTCGTAGCTGTCCAAACGATGTCTGTGATTGTCGAACGATACAATTGATACATGTATATCACTTGAACAATGCCCCTATCCCTAATCCCTATCCTAGCGGGACAAATCTATTGTTTTCTTAGCGAATCACAGACATCGTTTGGACAAGTGCAGGACTTTTGTGATGTGACGATGTCCCGTCCGCTGCCCTTATCTGATTGCGGGACCACCAAGGCTGAATCGACAATATTTACCACTGGTCACCACCTATTAAAAAGTCTCTTGCATGCACAATTTTAAGTGCAGGGGGCCATTTTCCGCAAATATACGCAGTTTTTTCTTCGATTACCTGTCAGGGAACAGCTTGCACGGGAATTGAAGAGGTGAGCACTTTTGTTTTAAAAGCTTTATAAGCTTAAGCTTACTTTAATCTATTTCCTGCTGGTACTCAAATTGTAAATAAAACTAAATGAGCCTCTAACGAGCTTGTTGCTCCTTTCAAGCAGAAACTTTAAATAACATATGCCTTTATATAAAGAATTAAATGATTTTTAATTTTAGATTACGCTTTTCAGCTAATAAGCTTATCCATTAGACGGAGGGATCTATATTTAGAGGCAGCATGCGAAAGCAAGTTTGTGTTATAATTATCATACAAAAATTTTGTCCTTTGAGATGCTAATATGAAAGAACGTGTGAGGTGAAACGTGGAGCTATAGCATATATTTGTCTTTTGTTTGTATAATCTACTGGCGATAACTTCGATTCCTAAATATAATTTGCATACAGCGTGTATCATTTTTATTTTTGAATGGATACTCGTTTTGGTAAATTATAACAAAATTTGTAAAAATTTTCAAGATTAAAACCATTCCGAATTTTTATGAGGGTAGACAGAAGAAAGATGAAAGATGTAGATTTCGACCTTGCTTTTGTAAATAAATGTAGTCGTTTTATTGCAAGCTGTTGTCACATAAGATGGAAAGGAGGCCTATGGAATAAATTTAGATACTTATATGGCAGGTGGTTTTACACAACAAGATTTATGATATTTTATTCATATTTTTTTTTACTGTGAGCCGGTTTACTTTTCCCAATTTTTTGTGAATTTATAAAAATAGGTAATAAAAGATTCAGATGAAATAAAAATATTTCTCTTCTTGACTATAAGGGGTCTGTGGGAGACAGATAAGTTAGTTAAGTTTATAAGCTTGCTTATCAATTTTTTTTGTCACGTTTTTATTGTCACATAATTTTTTTATTGCATTTTTTGTGAATTCAAAATTAAGCCTGGCAATAATTTATTAAGCTAAGTCTGGTCATTAGCTAAAATAACATTATAAATCTCTCTTCTCCTTTAAGGTTTGGGTTGGAACAGGGAGGTACATTAAAATAACTATAATTTTATTGTTATCCACTTCCCCCAGCTCGTGTTCATTTTTATGTTGAATTCCAGGAAATACTGACTTGAGAGTTCTTCAAGTACTTCCTTGGTACAGCTGTACATGTAGAATTAACACCAGACTGAGTATAAACCCAAACAAATATATTATTTGTCTGTTGTAGTGACGTAAGATCCAGTCAGCACACTCCAGAATTCAAATGGTCAACACAAGTCATAAGCTTCTGTGTCAGGCCTTCCTTTCCTTCTCTCCTCCTCTCTATATCTCTCCCTCCCTCCCCTTCCGTCTTCTCCTGCCCTCCTTCCCTAAGAAAGCAATGATACTCACAGGTTAGTTTTGTATTTTAATCTACCCCTGTGTTCATCAAGTTTGATCATTCAATTCATTTATAGCTGCCATCTTGAATGCCCCACCCCCCCCCCCCCCCCCTGAACAGCCTGTGTAACAATTAAGGTGGCTCCATATTAGTTATTGGCCAATCTTCCAAATAAAAATTATACAGTACGGGTATACACAATCTTATTGCTGTCTTTCGAGAGTTTTGTGTTGCAATACTAGGCATAATATACACATACAGGTAGCTTAGGCTTTCTTGTTTATGGAGAAGTCTAATTTGGCAGTTTTGTCTTGTTACCATGGCAACCAATGATTGCATTGTTGGGCTTGTTGTTCAAGGTAAGCAAACCTCTCAACTCATTTTCTCATTTTTTTTATGGTTAACATTCATTATTTCCAATGAAACAAGACACATTCAGTAAGTCTAATCTGACAAAGCCATAAAAAAATCGGTACATAATTTTCGGCAATTGACTCACTTTTCGTTTTTACGTTTATTGGGTTTGTGTATGTACAGAAATTGTTGTCTTTTTTTTTGTGATCCTGAACCAAGAAAATCCTACCAATTTGTTAATTTTTATAAAAATTTACTGTATGGAATGCGTGCCATAAATGTTTTAAACCTCTTTATTTTCGTGAGGTCATCAACATAAACAAACACGCACTCACACCATTTTTGTGCCCATGCCTTTTGGCCAAAAAACTATATGGAGCCACCTTAAGGTTATTTAAGATGGCAGTTAAACTAATTCATTTGAAAGATTGAAGTCAATGAACACACAGGAAAATAGGGGACTGTAAACAGTCTTATTTCTGTTAGTCAGTGTTGAACTGTTTTCATACATATTGTGTATCAGATGACTGTCACTTTGACTGTTTCAAACCACTGACATTTTTTGAGGGCTCATCATGTACTTCATATAAACATCATGGCAAGTCCAGCGAACGATGCCAAGAAGTTGTCTGTTTCACAATCAGGCAATAATGCGACAACTGAAGAAGAGGTACCAGTCAAGATATCTACCAGTAACACCTTGGCAGTAATGAACGAGAAGGATCAAACAGGTATTTACAAAGTCATTCTCTATACTCACAGCCTAAAGTTATAAACACAATAAAATTTTAGTACCGGTAATTTCATTATACCAGTACACTCGCGGTTTCTAAGCAGTATTCAAAAAAATATTTCAGGATGATTGAGCAGAATTACTTATACACGTAAGTTACAGCTACATGTACAGTAAGTTTACTTGAAACTTAAAAAAAGATACTTGAAGAGAAATGCTGTGCATGGTTCTTTTATAATAGCAATAATTTCCATGTGCTGTAAAAAAATACCTGGCAGATACAGTGTTGTAAGCCACACCTTTTTGCCCAAAATTATAGACCCTGGTTTTGTACTCTGTCCAGACCAGGGTTTGAACTTGCAACCTCCTGCTTAACCTGCAGTCTGGTGCTCTAACCATGCAGGTGACTCACCTGAGCTGCAGGAGCATGCTAGTTGTATAATATACTCATTACTGCACTCTCCAACAGTTTTGTTTTTCACTGCCACATGCATGTACATTGTATATCATAGTGGACATCTTAGGAAACAACAATACTTTACAGAAAATGATCAAAATTTTTTTGGGTTGTGATTGGTGGATTTCCACAGCAGCATAAAACATAAACCTTAGTTGGGCTTTAAACTTCAGAGTTCAAGTGTTATTGAAAGACACAGTAATTTTGTTAATTGTAAAGTTGTTTTATGGTCTGTACAGATTCTGGATCAGTATGTATTTATGAAGGCGGAGACTATGCAGAGTATCATGATGTGTGTGATGTTAGTGTTGATGATCATTCACAAGACAAAAAGAAAGGAGTATTTCTTCCTGGACTTAAAGTTACTGCCAAGATAACTGATGTGAATCGTGAACCAAGAACCCACCCATTCAATCCTAACTTGTAAGATGTGCAAATGTCTTTCTATTTTTACTAGTTGTTTGTAATACCGAATAACCAAGGAGGCAGAGCTGATCAGATTCTGCATTATAGAGTCTTAGGTGTTCATGTTTTTGAGTTTTGGTCCCAGTGAAATGTCTTTAATACTGTTTTCAACTGTTATGGAGGTACTGAGTAAATATGGTACTAAAACATTTTAAAAATTCTTTAGCCCGAGAACATGTTTTTATATATTTACTCAGTATGATTAACTCTGTCTACAGTTCTACAATTTTCTTATTATCGAGGTCTTCATAAGGAGAGGTTCGACAGTTTTTCCCTTATTTAGTCCTAGTTTCACAAAATTGCTCTTTAATACCTGGTTTTAAGGCGACTACTGATTTAATTCAACTGGTCATTCAGATACACCATAAAACTGGCACATGGGAGCTTTAGCTGGGAAATCAGACGTCGGTATAAGCACTTCCTTAAACTTGATGCAGAACTGTTCCTTCACAAAGTAAATGTGCGTCGGCACAGTATAAGAAGGAATCACGCAGGAGAACTTCATCATTTGCCCAGCAGACACCTGCCCAAGCGCCCTGACATGTTTGCAACCACACCTAACATGGACAAAAGAATCAAGTCTTTGGAGAAGTACCTGCAGGTGATTCTGGATAGTCCTAACTATCGCAATCACAAAGAGACACTGAATTTTTTGGAAGTCAGTCATCTTTCTTTTCAACATGATTTGGGGGACAAGGGAAGGTGGGCAAGCTTCTACTTTATTCAACCATTTAAGTCCTTAGATAGTCCCAGTACTGTAATGATTTGATATAGCACCCGGGAACTTATTTACTTTTGGTAGTCCTAGGGAGGGCATTTGTTCGAGAGGGAGCACTTATTAAACAATAGTCCTCGCAGCAAACAACAATAAAGGTATTTGAGCACATGGCGTTTAAAAAAAAATTTCTTTTTCAAGGATTTCAGCAGTGGCAATTAAAAATGTTTTCATGCAGAATTAAAGACAGAAATATCCCTCCTTCCTCGTGGCTCCAATTAAATGTTACATTTGAGTTCAATGACTGCTCTAGCTGATCTTAAAGTTACCCTACTTGGGTGAGTTGCCATCGTTATCGTAAACTAAACTTGTTATCGTAAACTAACATTGTTATCGTAAACTAAACTTTCACACCTTTCATGCTGGCACCAAGCTACCAACAAATCCCACAAAATTAAGTTATCCTTTTGATGGAATCACGGAATCTGACGTTGAAGATGCTGATGTCAGCAGAAAGCCAGGCAGTGTGCATCACGAGTTGCAATGTCCCATGGGTTGATTTGTGGAACGGCTCATAACTTTTCCCTTTGCCTCACTGCATTTAACATCTCCTATGTATGTTTGTGGTAGTTTGCCTAAAATTAAATCTAGTACCTTTTCTTTCTAATTGGTAATTAGTAATCAAAGAGAAAAGTCTACAAATGCAAAAAGACTTTGTAAAGGCCAGCTAGTTTTTCTTTTTCTCAAAGACACTTTTTCCAGCAGACTTGAATCAAACATGCAATCCATCAATAAACAAGACATCTGGAAAAAGATTAAATTTATACAAAGGTCAATGCCAGAAGCTATACATGTTTGCTTTTCATCCATAATTTGAGACATGTAGTTTAATAATTTGACCTTTCTTCTTTAAGAATTTCGGTGTCTCCCCTGGTGTATCCCTTTTATTTTTTTTTTTCAGTTGAAGCCGTTCAATACTGATATAAGGTTCACTAGCTCACCTAATAGCTGCTTATCCTTAAAGCAGTTAAGAGAAAGGGGGCACTTATGAACAAAATGAAACTCAAGGGGGGGGGGGGGGAGGGGGCTTATTATAAAGAGCGCATTTATCGAAAGGAGGGCGTGCACTGAAAAATCAAATCATTAGAAAGGGAACTTGTGTTTTTGCATTCAACATTCTTTTTCAGGGAAGGTATTCTGAGGAAGCGGGCAGGGGGCCATCGGTTTCCAGCAGGCTGTTGCAGTTGCTGTGCTGGGCTGTCATGGGGAATATGGGATAAAAGGTACTGTTTTAACAGTGTTTTGTTGAATTAACTCAAATATAGGCTTGTTTAATTTTTTCTTTTTAATTACATCAATCATTGATGTGCTGCATTAGTCCTCAGGTAAATCAAATGATGGATGGTATTAATGGTTGATCTGGGGCCTAAAGTTCATATTAGCAATAATTTTAATAGTATACTTTCTTTTTAGATGGCTCTTAGTCAAAGACAGTTTTATTGCTTATGTAAGGTAGGAATGATACAATGTAATAGTGTGTAACTGTGTTGTTACAAAAATGGACTGTATAATTTATTTCTTATATGTATATAAAATAAAAGTTTGGCTACTTTCACAATATTAAAGGCAAAAATTGAGCACCAGAGTTGTGACAATTAGCAGTGAAGCTTAACAGAAATGACTGAAGAGGAGACATCAGGGCCAATACCCAAACATTTCCTTTGCGCAAACAATCTGGGTTATTAAAAAGCCATACATTCTATGGTCTTACTATGGATGTCTTGGATACATTAATTAAATTTATATCAGTAAGCAAATAAAAACCTATGAAAAAAACTTTCAGTTCCCCAGGTCCCATACAACTTAACACAGGCCTGCCTTTAAACCGACAGTAATATTATGCTCGTGTCAAGGAGCAATAATATTAATTTTTGCAAGAATGGTATAAGATTTGGTGTGATTTTTCTCCTGCTGATGTTGGTTATTAGAAGTTGTTTGTTAAGAACTTATACATGTAACACTAAATACACCCCAGCCTGTATTTGTATATTAAATATCTTATTACACTTCTTAATTTTTTGCAAACCATCCTGGATAAGGTTTTGCAAGTTATAAAATGTAGATGTAGAAGGGCATGGGTTTAACTCTCATCAGGGAGTTCATGCTTATGAAAATTAATACAGTTTATGGTCTTTGTTGTTATTGATCATCTTATCTTAGCCCTAAGGAAAGAGAAGTCAGGGGTGTGGTGTTGATGGACAAAGAATTTACCTTCAAGCATGGACGAAAGCAAACAGGGGTACGGCATGGCTTGCTACTCCATAACCAGAGCAGGTACTGTAGATCGTGTGACCAGGAAGTGCTGCCTTTTCACTAGCATCTTGCTGTTGCATACACTTAAGGTGGCTCTGTATGATAGTTTCTAGTAATTTCCTTTACTTCGTCACTTTGATGGATCAGTTGCATGTATACGATAGTGCTACAATAATGGTATCAAACAAATTCCCAGTCATTGTTAAACAAGTCATGATCAAGTCATGACATAATATGTTACCATAGTAACAGTATAACCTGTTAAAGATACCCTTAATTTTGACTTTAATGGCTCCTACCTAAAAAACAAACTCGGTGAACCACATTTTTTATTATCAAATTCTATACTGTGTAGTGTAACATGTACTGTTAAGATACAACTTTAAAAGTTTAAAACAATTCTTGGTAAGGGTAAATTTAAGGTGACCATATCTTGTTTAACAATGACTGGGACCATTTCTGTAGCATCAGCTGATTAACAATTGTCCTCTTGATCCATCACAGTATACAATGTTAATATCAAGTGATGGAAAATGCTGGAAACTATTACAAGCCATCATTATAAAATTAATGCAAAGAATTGTGACTGGTCTGATGTACGTTTCATCCTGCCATGGGACTCATCAGAGATCTTTCTGAATTGCAAACTCGTCAAAGATCATGTTTTGAAGTCCTGCCAACATCCTTTAATGATGGAAGCAATCTGGCTTATATTATTTTTAGTAGTGATACACTGTAGCTTTATTGTAACTGTATGTTAATTCAACAATGATAAAATATTCCTTAATGTTGATGTTGTTATTGTTTTTATTGTAGGCAACTTTTGTTGAAGTGCTGGACAGAACGGAAAACAAGGTATTGGCTATCGGCTTCCTTGTTTTTAATATCAATAACAAATCAGGTTTTTTTTTGTATTCCTCGTGAAATTGAAATTATCAGTTCTGCAGGAAGGAAGGAAGGAAGGAAGGAAGGAAAGAAGGAAGGAATACGTATTTGATTCGGATTGTTTCTTTGCTCTCTTTTGGTAATTGTGTGACGACTTTGCCATCGCCGTAAAGAAATAGTTCAGTACATGTTCAAACTGCAGATCTTTCTGCATTCCAAAGCTCTTGATTTCTTACTGCACAAAAAACGAGAGTAAATGACGGACCATTTAAATGACCATTTTCACACTGGAACGCGGACAATGGTTCTGGACAAATCAAACAAATCGTCTTTAAGTTTGATGAATGGGACGGACACGATTTGGAACATAAAAGTCGTCTGATCTTGTCCGCCCAATTTGTCCGCCTTTTCAGACGATGTTTTGAGGTCGATTTTTTTGTCTAGATAAACAACTCCTCTCAAACCCGACTTGAATTCACAGAAGAAAAATTACTATAACTTTTTGGTTGGAGATGTGGTAACTTGTTTTTTTATCAACTTCCTGAGATACATGAAAAATACATTTCAAAATTGGAAACAACAATTTATTGCAAGTTGCAAATTGTTATTGCCAACAGTGAATGGATGAAAGCAATTGTTCATGTGATGGCGACGACAGGTGCTGACTGGACAAAAGAGCATCCCCATGGTTCTTTCGCCCCTGTCAGGGACAACACCTGTGCTCAGTGGTAAGTTTGGTAATATTAGTGGAGGCAGCGTGGTTGAATGGTTACTGGGCACTGGACAAAAATCTGGAGGTTCGGAGTTCAACCCCGCTCTTACCACAGGCTTCCCAAGCTCAAAATTCGTCTTTCTGATGTGTTTTTGAGAGCCCTTCGGGCGGCCGACTCTGCATACGTGGTGTATGCGACAGCTTGTGTATATAGAGAAATGTATGGGAAAATCACGGATTCTCTAAAATAACTATCTATTTTGAAATAAAGTTTACCTGCCTCAAATGTGTCGCTTACTTGTGTCTTGTACCGAATTTGAAACTTCGCTAAATGGCGCCAGAATGGCTTCAAATTCGGTACAAGACACAAGTAAGCGACACATTTGAGGTAGGTAAACTTTATTTCAAAATAGATAGTTATTTACCCAATTTTAGAGAATCCGTGATTTTCCCATACATTTCTCTATATACGTATGTAGAGTCGGCTGCCCGAAGGGCTCTTAAAAACACATCAAAAAGACGAATTTTGAGCTTGGGAAGCCTGTGCTCTTACCACTAGCTGGAGTTGTTGCACGGTAGCCCCGAGTTCAACTCCTCGGCTATGCTTGTAAAATATCCAACTGGTCTGCCTCCTGCCAGTTGGGATTTTTTGTTCAATTTGCAATATTTGTTTCCATTTTTTAGTGGCGTGAATGTGAATTAGCTAGAATAGCTAAGTGCTCGTCCACTATAAACAACGTTTACAACATGTTTTTACACCATCAGTAGTGCACAACTTAACTCATCAACTTCATGGATACTCGGGACAAACATGGTGGGAAAAGGTTGATATGAATTCTAAGGTTTGGTCCCCTCTTTCCGTTTCCGAAACTTCATTCGCAGGAAAAAGTTTTCTGTCCTGGAAAAAGATATGAAGGCACCAGACATTCCAGGAGGTTTGTAACTTTGAATTCGCACTAAAACCTTTGAATTTTCGCCGTGTTTGTCCCCAATACCCATGACGCAACATTTTGCTTGAAAGGGCTTATTTTCGTGATTTTAACTAGGGGCGAAAATTATTTGTCAACTCATGTGAAGTAAAATCAAATGACCGTTTTAAACACTGTTTTCTTTTGTTAGCTAGCGTAAACCGAGTTGGTTGTAATGTGTAGAAATAAGCTAGTCTAAAAGTGGAATTCCTAAGGAATAAATAAAATAAAAATTTGGTTTCGGTCTAATTCAGCCTGAAAAATGAAAAGAAAGAAAATATGGTTTGCAGATATTTTGTAGGAATCGAACCCGGACATCCCACAAACATATAAGAGCCATGTTCATCAAAAGCGTGAAAAAATAAATCAAAGCTGTTTTGTTTGCAGGTTTGTAGATGGAGAGTCATATTTTGATAGTGTAGCCGATGCTTTGGATTCTGCGGAAGAAGAAATCTTTTTAACAGGCTGGTGGTGAGTGCGGATTGAATTCAGTTTGTGTAAAATGAAACGAAAAATGTAACTGTCGTGTGTTGATGATTTTCCAGGATCAGCCCAGAGATTTATCTTCGCCGACCGATCACTGCTGGCCACGAGTGGAGACTGGACAACATTTTAAAGAGGAAAGCGGTACTTCACTAATTTACATTTTATACCGGTAGTCTTTTCTTAAAATTAAAAAAAAAAAAGAACTTTAAATGTTCGTACCCCTACTTTTTAATCGTCTCACAAATAGCGTCAATATTTAACAGAGTTAGGTCATGCTCTTTTGGGTGATTTTACGTAAAGAATGGTTTTCAATTAAGTGTCCCCTATCGAAAGTAATTTTGTGTTTGGCTTTGCATTGCTATGCTTTGTGATTGACCAAAAACTGCTCTGTATACACCTTGATTTTAAAATCTCACAAAGCCTCATAATATTATTTCGAAATGATCTATGGTTTACACCCGTATACATAACGTACACATAGCGTATATTACATATTACACCCGTATACATAACGTATACATTCTGTTGATATGTGCGGGGTAAAAGGATCAGGATTTTGTTATGAAAACGGGTAACTTTTTCAACCCGATCGGCAAAGGGTGTCCTGGTTATTCTAGTTATCTTTATTATATATAATAGTTGGTTTCTTAACTAAAATATCAGTTTCAATCTTCTCGAAAACTCTGTGATACTGTGATGCATCAGTGAATTGTTTTTAATGTTTCTTTTACTAGGAAAGCGGAGTCAAAATTTATGTTCTAATTTACAAAGAAGTGGAGCTAGCCCTCACTATCAACAGTGCACACACCAAAGCCAAATTGATGAGTCTACACCCAAATATCAAGGTGAGAAAATGATATCAAATTAAGGAGAATGTGATCATTGCAGTTATTCAGCAACCGAAGGAGTTCCAATAAGTTCCAATTGTCCTCGTTGAATATAGTTCTTCGTGGAACGGAGTGATTCTTTAATTACCAGAGTTTCTGTACTATTTGTAGACTGCGAGTAGTCTTCTATTTTTACGGCCTAAAAAAATTAAACCTTAACTGAATTAGATTCCATGACGTTTGCGATTTCGGTGCACACGTACTACCACGGTGCTACAAGGCCGGATGGGAGCTTAGTCAGTTCCCAATCAACTCGTACCCAGTCACTATTGATTTTCGGGCGAGAGAAGATTGAGTACTAGGGTGAATTGAGGCGCGCTGGGCCCTGTGCGCTTCTTATTCGCTTGTACGAGTCACTCAGGGTTACAAAAATGTCAAGGATCTGGGAACGGGCTGCGGATTTTAATGTTAAAATGATTATTAATTATTGTGTGACCTCGATTTTCTTACTTCAAAAGGCCAGGACTTTAACTGAAATGTCAATTTAGAGACCCAACTTTAAACTTAAAACGGACAAATATAGTGCCACCGTCTTTGCACAGTTATCTGCAGCATGCTGTCGATTTCATCAACAAATGGTCTCAGGGAAATCTCCTTCAGCTGAACCCAAGGAAGTGTAAGGAAATGCTGACGTGCTTCAAGAGATCACCGTCTCTGCATGTTCCAGTGGAAATATATGGGTTGCAGTTTGAAAGAGTCTCGTCAGCCAAAGTTCTCGGAATTACAATCAGAAATGACTTTAAATGGAACGATCATGTAGAAGTAATCATTTCTAACGCTGCCAAACGCTTGTACTTATTACGGAAGTTAAAACGTGCCGCAATCAGCTCTAATGATTTAATTCTATTCTACTGTAGTGTAATAAGATCAGTTCTTGAATACGCTATTGTTTTACCGCAGCCTTCCTGGCTATCTGTCTGATGAAATCGAGCGCATCCAGAGGCGAGCAATGCGTATAATATTTCCTGATTTAGGGTATAAAAATGTGTTAGAAGAGGCCGGAATCCCCTCCCTGGCTGCCAGGCGTGACACACTATCTACTGGCCTATTTAACGATATTGTAGCTAAGAAAGATCATAAACTTGACAATCTTCTGCCTCCGATATTGAGTTACCGTATTCAACTACGCCACACAAAAGTCTTTGACACTCCGGTCTGTAAAACTGATCGTTTTAAGAACTTTTCTATTATCAGCCATTGGTAGTGGTTAGCGCTTTGGACTTCAGATACAAAGTTCAGTGGTTCAAGGCCAGGGCCCGGTTGTTCAAAAGCCGATTAATGCTAATCCCGGATTAAAAGTTAACCGAGGATTTCATTTCTCTGTTAAAAAATGTTTTCAAAAGGTCATTAGAGCGGTTTTCAGTTGAGTGTCGAAAGTACGCGTATGTCGCACGCGTTTTCCCGCGCTTGGCGCCGGTTACATGTATTTGCTACGAGTTCTGATTGGTTCATCGGATTGTCTGCGAGTTCTGTGATTGGTCAGAGTAATTACTTTGGTTTGGGTTTTACGACACTCAATTGAAAACCGCTCTAATAGCTAGTAGTAAAGACAAGTTAAAGTCGAAACTGAAGGGCAGAAAACTTTTGGATTCAAAATTGACGCTAATCCTGGGTTAGCTTAATCGTGTTTTGAACAACCCGGCCCTGGTCTCTGCCGTCGTGTTGTTTCCTTAGACGAAAAACTTTACTCAACATTGTCTCTCGCCACCCATGTGTATAGATACGTATCGGTGACAAAATACTAGGGGCAACCCTGTGATGGACTAGCATCCCATCCAGGGGGGAGTAGTAATACTCTTGTTGCTTTATGCTATGGACACTGGGTTAAGCTCCGGTCAAGTGGGTCTCCTGTGGTTCGTGTGCGACTTTACCTTTACCTACCACTTATTTGTTGCAGGTTTTGCGGCACCCAGACCACATCGCAGGGGCAGGTGTGATTTACTGGGCTCATCACGAAAAGTTGGTCGTTGTTGATCAGAAGGTGGCTTTCATTGGAGGTAAATAAATACCGGTTCCCCTTTAAATTTCTTACGGAGCTATGTCAAGGACATTTTGTTCCAAATTACAACCAGGTACCTCTGTCATACACGAAGTGTTTATAGAACAAACAGAGGAAGATATCAAGTGAATGTTCTAACAGAGAAGCAATTATACATGTAATTTGAGTTTTCGCGAGTTTTCCAAGACACGAGACAACCATTTCCATCCTGGCCATCTACAGCCCAAGGCACTTTATATTTTGACTCTTAGAGTACTGGTAGAGTAGTAATTTTAAATAAAACTGGATGATTAAATCCATAGGCCCCTGGTAGAATCCTTGTGCAGTCGTGTGGTACCCAGGGCAGTGTCGTCAAGGTGGTCTATTTCCTTTATCTATTTGTCTAAAAGCCCTTTTGAACGAGTAATGTCCCGGATTGCACACAGAGGGGAGCACGCCTCTCCGTGATAGGCATCACAAAGTGTCCTCGTCTGTAAAAGTTCACCATAACACACATAATTCTGTCACATATGAAGTAATAGGAAAATGACAAATAACTCTGTCAAATGTGAAGTATTTGTTAAACAGCAATTTCGTACAGTGCTGGATTAATAAGTGGTTCGAACGGATCCAACATTTGCCCAACATCAGTTGGACGGATCAGTTTCAAAGGTTCTCTTTTGTGTTTATTGGAGGTTTTACGCGTTTAAAATCGCTTGAGTTGATTTTGTTTTGTTTTAGGTCTTGATCTCTGTTTTGGACGCTGGGATAACAGCTCGCATCGACTGACTGACTTTGGATCTGCACCCCTACCTCCGACCATGAGCAAAACGGTAACTATAAAGATTAAGACAGCGAATTTGGGGAGGGAGAGCTCACGCACCGATGTATGTTGCTGAATAACACCCGTGATGTGGACGCTAAAGGGGCAAGGTCACGGTGATTTTCCTGCTTACACTACCGCAAATCCTCTATTAAGCCCCCCTCTCAAATAAGTTGCCCCTCTTAAATACGTCCCCGCCCTCTGAAACAAGTCCCCCGTCTAAAATAAGTCCCTCACCTGAAATAAGCCCCCCCCCCCTCCACTCTGAAATAAGACCCCCGTCTGAAATAAGTACTCCTAATAAAATAAGTCCCTCCCCTGAAATAAGTGCCCTCTCTCAAATAAGCCCCCCCCCCTTTTGGACCAAGACATTTATTAAGCCCCTGCACCCTCTTTTAAGCCTCCACCTCCTCTCCCCCCTTTTCCTTCACAGCCAAAACAATGAACGACAGACTGTATCACCGATACATTTTTACCGTACTAATCCAGGCACTAAATTCACATACAGTACACGCGAGCTTTAGGGGAAATATAACCGGTACTTGTACTAAAAAATAATTGTAGTTACGGTAATAATGAATGAGTGAATTGCAAAAAATGTGTGGTGAAGTGCTGGTGTTTCGCTAAATTACAATACACCACACAAGTACATTAATCATGTGTTTCCTCAAAGGTGAACAAATCATCACTAGTTTAAGCGGGTTATTTCCAAGACACTCGGGAAGAACTTGGCCGGCTAATTTTTTCAAGTTGCAATCCATTTCCATCCTGGATGCGCAGCTAAAGACAGTTTCAATGTAATGTATAGTAATTGTTAACAAAATTGGTCCATTTTATTAGGTATTTGTTGACACATGTTGATTACCAAAGTGATACAGTACTAAATTTAATTTGCCAGACCCTTTCTCTTAGTTATGTGAAATCTTGTTTTATTTGAAATTAGGAACAGCAAATAAGAAAAATTGGCGCCTTGATTGTCGAAGGAACATTGGAGGGAATGAAGCTTCCATTTTGTCCCGATTTAACAGACGGAGTGACGCTAGAGATAGAACTTGGGACAACGGGAGGAAGCAAAATGTGGCAGGGTAAAGATTACTCCAACCCCGTCAAAAAGGACTTCTTTGAAGTGAACAAACCGTTTGAAGGTACCGCTTTCGTCATCGCTTTCTTTATTTATCGTTTTCTTATCTAAGTGGTTAGTTCAATAAAATCAATCATCATTATCATTATCATCATCGTCATCGTCATCGTCATCGTCATCGTCATCGTCATCGTCATCGTCATCGTAACAATGCTTGTATGACACCAATAGTGCAAGATCAAATCAATCAGCAAGTTTTAAAAACAGAGAATTTACTGCTGTAGAGAGCATTTTTAATATCTCTCTACACTGATTAAGTCCAAAACAAAATTAATAACATATTCTGGCAAGGCACGTGAAATGCAATTAAAAAGTCCTTAATAATTTATTAATAAGCACATTGGCCCATCACACAAGGAAAATTGATCACGTGCATGGACCTTTATACTTGATTATCCATGGTCATTCTAAAAAGCCCGGAGAGGAATTTGATTTCAGTTGCGGTGGGAAAGCGGGGTTGAATGTCCAAATAATACAATTATCACTGAATTTTAATGAAAATTATTTTAAATCGTCGCTGTGATATATAAAGACCAAAGTGATCTCAAAGAATACTAATATGGGTATTGCTGTTAGTACAACAAATTGTGACTTATTATATTCACTACAATTCATTGATTATCCTGTGAACAGGCTAGGCCTTTCCCGATTGCGCTGGTAAAATTCTAAAAAAGTGCTGACAAAAATGGCTAAAAAGTGTTCAAAATCTCAAAATGGTGCTCAAAAAGTACTAAAAATTGTGAACTGTTACCTCTAAGCTTTTCGTAAATATGTGAATTTTTACTGAAGTAATTAACCTTACAACCTATTTTGCGTAATGTTAGTTGATAGAATATAGAACAGTAATATTTTTCAAGTTACTTCACATGGAACGAAGAACGTTACAGTGCTTTATCACGTGAATAATTAAGTTTGAAGACTCTTCTGTTCTCACGCTGAATAATACTAAGTCCACGTGCCTTTCCATGACAACAGTCTTTTATTCTTGACAACATTATTAGTTATTCAAATTTATGACCTGGAACACGATTCTTGTTGCGAGCGACACACAGTTTTTGCTTTAAAATGTTTAAGAAGACATATGTTGCTAGAAATTTGCCCGAAGTGTGAAATATTGCTCAAATGTTGCCCAAAGTGCAAAAAAGTGCTCAAAAATGCAAAATAGTACTCCAAACTCCAAAAGGTGCTCAAAAGTTGCTCAGCGAAACCGGGAAAGGCCTAGAACAGGCTCGTTAGTGGGGGCATTGGGTAAAAAAAAGAAATTCTCGGGCGAGAGGATTTATTGTAAGCAAGAAAGGTGACCGGGAGGGCTCTGCTCCCAAGTCCCCGCTCGGCTTACTTTGCTCGTTCTTTTAACTCTATACACCCACCAAAGAGCCGCCTATTCACATGCAGGATATTAATTTATGTATGAGCACTCCTTCACTTGCAACCACGAGTTGTCCAAGGAAGGTTAGTATTCATAGCGGCTTTTTTTGCTTTTATTTTGTAAAGACTCTGTAGATAGAGGTTCTGTTCCTCGCATGCCGTGGCATGATGTCGGAATGCGAATGTTCGGCGCGTCAGCGAGAGACGTAGCGAGACATTTCATACTCCGGTGGAATGCGACTAAGGTAAATACACTCGGAAACTTAATTTTAAAATTAGATCAAAGACTCCTATGAGCCAACTCGTGAATACAAAACAAAACAACCATCGGACCCTTCCCTCTCCTAGACGTTTTGCTCGATGTGCGTTTTTCTTTTACAGATTGAAAAAGTGAAAATTTATCCCAACATTCCTTACCTGCTTCCGAAATCCTACTCAAAACTTCCAACTGACAGGCCAGCGGACAGCACTAAAACAGTGGAGTGCCAGGTAAGAAATGAGATTCTCAAACTCAAGTTTGAGCAAAAACAATGATGACATGCCTGTGGTTTGGAAACCCGACCTAATTGATGGTTTGCAATCACGTCACCTTCAGTCCTGTGGGACTCAAATGACAAAGGCCATGGCGGCCATGTTGGTGCCAGAACAAAAGAAGTTCATCAAAATTATTTTGTAGGTGTCCTCCAACATGGCCGCCGTGATGTCATGTGCAAACCAAGAATTAGCATAGATTTTGGCCATGTTATTCCTTCGTTTTCTCTGTGTAGGCCTTTATCACGCCCCGCCGTGTTTTATAAAAGCAAAAGATTTTTGCTCGCCCAACCTCGTTTTCAAGTTTTTCACTGCGAGGCTGGGCGGGCAAAAACAAGGCATTTTATTCTCCGGGGAGCAGAAACCCATAAGTGGGTTGAAACGTGCAACTGTCTCTTGTACGCTTCAAAACAAGCTTCCGATTATTCAATTTGCTTAGAAGTTGTTACAGCCATATTTGGAAAATCAAATAAAAATATCAACCAATCAATTCGCTAGAACAATTTGCTTCCAATCTCCCTGGACCGAGGGGTTTCCAAATATGGTATCAAGCAAAAAATGAATGTTCGGAAGCTGTGAATGCGCGTTACATGTTTCAATCCACTTATGGGTTTCTGCCGGGGAGTCAACATGGCCGCCGCGTGATAAAGGCGTATTTCATGATCGGTTTGAGGTAACAAATCAAACACAAGGAAGAGTGTTTCAGCAGATATCCAAACACCTCGAAGTCGATTAAAAACACTCGGCTGCGCCTCGTTTTTCAAACGCAGCTCCCGGTGTTTGGAATCCTGTTGAAACAAAGCCGAAACATTTTCCTCCACATATTGTCTCTCTCTTTACCCAATAGGCCATTTCGGACGGAGTGGCTCTATGCCTGGTTATCAAAGCAAGGCTCGGTACATTAGGAGGGAGACGGGGGGGTTGGGGGGGGGGGGGTTGGTGGGGGGTGGGCTTTGATAGACTACCATCCCATCTTGGTGGAAGTTGTAAAACTTGTCGGGGAAAAAATAAGAGCCAGTCTGATGGGGCATATAAATATTTTATAATTAATAATATAAATAATGTTTTTACGTTAGATTCTCCGCTCCCTGTGTTCATGGTCAGGTGGTGTTCCTATAGAAAGCTCCATACACGATGCGTACATCAAGGCTATTGAGGCATCTCAGCACTACATTTATATTGAGGTAAAAAAAAAAGTAGGGAATGAGCCAGTGAGCGAGGAAAGGACTTTCGTTTGGTACTGTTGATTATGCTGTACAAGGTGGTTCTAACTTTTGAGTCTGTGGATGAAATTCAACAGTGTGACCATTCAAATGAAAGCTACTAAGCAGTACTTTTCTGTGGAACTGTTTATTATGCTGTACAAGGTGGTTCTAACTTTTGAGTCTGTGGATGAAATTCAACAAAGTTGCCATTCAAGTGAAAGCTATTGAGCTGTACTGACACAGCAAGTGAGGTTAATTGATTTGTGTTTTGTTTGTAGAACCAGTTTTTCATTACTTCTCTGTTCGTCGACAATGTCAAGAATGAGATAGGTCAGAATCTTCTCTGGCGGATAGAGAGGGCGCACAGGTATGTGTTATTTCGCCCTTCCTTTTCTTTTCTTTTCTTTTTTTCTTTTTTTTTTAAACAGTCGCAGTCGAAACTTCGCTGAAGGACGCCTCTGGTAGGTGAACAACTCTCCTAAACGGCCAAAGTTGTCTCGAAGGTGACCACATACGGAAGGTCCAACTGAAGTAGTATATAATATTAAGATAGGCACAATACGTCTTCCAATTTGTGGTTTTAAAGTTGCTGATGTCACTGGGATTTTTCCGTTTTTGGATCAAAACTCCCCCAAATTAAAACTAATATGGACTTTTTACCTTTGTAATTTTAGTGTAGTTAGGTGTCCCCTATGAGTGGAGGGGTTTTTCCCCCTGCTAGATGACTTAGACACATCAATAAAGTTATTATCATTTATTATTATTATAAGTACAGTCGCACCTCTCCTTACGAACACCTCCATAATACGGACACCTCTCTATTACGGACAATTCACTTGGTCTTGAAGATACCAAAATTCATACAATTCCTACCTCTATAATACAGACACCTCTCTATTACCGACAATTCACTTGGTCCTGAAGATATCAAAATTCATACAATTCCTACCTCTATAATACAGACACCTCTCTATTACGGACAATTCACTTGGTCCTGAAGATACCAAAATTCATACAATTCCTGCCTCTATAATACAGACACCTCTCTATTACGGACAATTCACTTGGTCCTGAAGATACCAAAATTCATACAATTCCTACCTCTATAATACAGACACCTCTCTATTACGGACAATTCACTTGGTCCTGAAGATACCAAAATTCATACAATTCCTACCTCTATAATACAGACACCTCTCTATTACGGACAATTCATTTGGTCCTGAAGATACCAAAATTCATACAATCCTACCTCTATAATACAGACACCTCTCTATTACGGACAATTCACTTGGTCCTGAAGATACCAAAATTCATACAATTCCTACCTCTATAATACAGACACCTCTCTATTACGGACAATTCATTTGGTCATGAAGATACCAAAATTCATACAATCCTACCTCTATAATACAGACACCTCTCTATTACGGACAATTCACTTGGTCCTGAAGATACCAAAATTCATACAATTCCTACCTCTATAATACAGACACCTCTCTATTACGGACAATTCACTTGGTCATGAAGATACCAAAATTCATACAATTCCTACCTCCATAATACGGACACCTCTCTATTACGGACAGTTCTCTTGGTCCCTAAGATACCAAAATTCATACAATTCCTACCTCTATAATACGGACACCTCTCTATTACGGACAATTCACTTGGTCCTGAAGATACCAAAATTCATACAATCCCTGCCTCTATAATACAGACACCTCTCTATTACGGACAATTCACTTGGTCCTGAAGATATGAAAATTCATACAATTCCTACCTCTATAATACTGACACCTCTCTATTACGGACAATTCACTTGGTCCTGAAGATACCAAAATTCATACAATTCCTACCTCTATAATACAGACACCTCTCTATTACAGACAATTCACTTGGTCCTGAAGATACCAAAATTCATACAATTCCTGCCTCTATAATACGGACACCTCTCTATTACGGACAATTCACTTGGTCCTGAAGATACCAAAATTCATACAATTCCTGCCTCTATAATACAGACACCTCTCTATTACGGACAATTCATTTGGTCCTGAAGATACCAAAATTCATACAATCCTACCTTTATAATACAGACACCTCTCTATTACGGACAATTCACTTGGTCCTGAAGATACCAAAATTCATACAATTCCTACCTCTATAATACAGACACCTCTCTATTACGGACAATTCACTTGGTCATGAAGATACCAAAATTCATACAATTCCTACCTCTATAATACAGACACCTCTCTATTACCGACAATTCACTTGGTCCTGAAGATATCAAAATTCATACAATTCCTACCTCTATAATACAGACACCTCTCTATTACGGACAATTCACTTGGTCCTGAAGATACCAAAATTCATACAATTCCTGCCTCTATAATACAGACACCTCTCTATTACGGACAATTCACTTGGTCCTGAAGATATGAAAATTCATACAATTCCTACCTCTATAATACAGACACCTCTCTATTACGGACAATTCACTTGGTCCTGAAGATACCAAAATTCATACAATTCCTACCTCTATAATACAGACACCTCTCTATTACAGACAATTCACTTGGTCCTGAAGATATGAAAATTCATACAATTCCTACCTCTATAATATTACGGACAATTCACTTGGTCCTGAAGATATGAAAATTCATACAATTCCTACCTCTATAATACGGACACCTCTCTATTACAGACAGTTGACTTGGTCCTGAAGATACCAAAATTCATACAACCCCTACCTCTATAATACAGACACCTCTCTATTACGGACAGTTCACTTGGTCCTGAAGATATGAAAATTCATACAATTCCTGCCTCTATAATACGGACACCTCTCTATTACAGACAGTTGACTTGGTCCTGAAGATACCAAAATTCATACAACCCCTACCTCTATAATACAGACACCTCTCTATTACGGACAATTCACTTGGTCCAGAAAATACCAAAATTCATACAATTCCTACCTCTATAATACGGACACCTCTCTATTACGGACAATTCACTTGGTCCTGAAGATACCAAAATTCATACAATTCCTACCTCTATAATACAGACACCTCTCTATTACGGACAATTCACTTGGTCCTGAAGATACCAAAATTTATACAATTCCTACCTCTATAATACGGACACCTCTCTATTACGGACAATTCACTTGGTCCTGAAGATACCAAAATTCATACAATTCCTACCTCTATAATACTGACACCTCTCTATTACGGACAGTTCTCTTGGTCCAGAAAATACAACAATTCATACAATTCCTACCTCTATAATACGGACACCTCTCTATTACGGACAATTCACTTGGTCCTGAAGATATGAAAACTCATACAATTCCTACCTCTATAATAGGGACACCTCTCTATTACGGACAATTCACTTGGTCCTGAAGATACCAAAATTCATACAATCCCTACCTCTATAATACGGACACCTCTCTATTACGGACAATTCACTTGGTCCTGAAGATATGAAAATTCATACAATTCCTACCTCTATAATACAGACACCTCTCTATTACGGACAATTCACTTGGTCCTGAAGATACCAAAATTCATACAATTCCTACCTCTATAATACAGACACCTCTCTATTACAGACAATTCACTTGGTCCTGAAGATACCAAAATTCATACAGTTCCTACCTCTATAATACTGACACCTCTCTATTACGGACAATTCACTTGGTCCTGAAGATACCAAAATTCATACAATTCCTACCTCTATAATACGGACACCTCTCTATTACGGACAATTCATTTGGTCCTGAAGATACCAAAATTCATACAATTCCTACCTCTATAATACTGACACCTCTCTATTACGGACAATTCACTTGGTCCTGAAGATACCAAAATTCATACAATTCCTACCTCTATAATACGGACACCTCTCTATTACAGACAATTCACTTGGTCCTGAAGATACCAAAATTCATACAATTCCTACCTCTATAAGACTGACACCTCTCTATTACAGACAGTTATGTTTATCTCATTATGTTCCTATCATGTCGTTATGTTGTGTTGTTCACACTGGTGACATAAAACATCGATATATGTCGTGTTTTGAATTTGCGTGACCTCGCCGTTATGTCGCTAGTGTGAACCATGCTTTACACTTTCTCACTTTCTTTCTTCACTTTCTTCTCTTTCTTACAGAGAAGGGAAAAATTTTAAAGTTATTGTCGTCATGCCACTTCTACCTGCGTTTGAAGGTGAGTCGTTCATAAGTAAAGAAATAAGTAATTATGTTATGAGGTTGAACATAGATAGTACGTCTGCCTTCAGGTTATACCGGTCTGATGATCAACCGACATTGCTCAACGCCTTGTGTTATTTCAGATGGTTGCACCATTGTCTCTTACACCTTCTCATACCAAACAAGTAGGAGGCGTTAAAGAGCCCACATGAGTGTTCGGAAAGAGAATAGGCTTGAGGAGGTGGGTGGGGCGGATGAGATAATGAAAGGACTGAAAGCGGCTATCTGCATTTGCGCCCTTGCAGACTGTGTTTGTGATTCATAAATTTCAATAGGTTCCCACAAGTGAATAAAATGGATAAACGTCCACAAACCATATAGAGTGTTTTCACTCACGTGGTCTGCAGCTATGCTAATTTATTTGAACAAAACAAAGTGTTTGCATTAGAAAAGAGTTCAATCCCCACAGGATTAGCTTGGGACACCAATATGGCCGCCGTTTTATTGTTTTGGGACACCAACATGGCCGCCGTGACGTCATGGGAAAACACTCCATACTTTTAACATATTCCCGCCAAAAGCTGCTCGAGAGGATTTAGAGGATTCATGGTACGTAGGGATGGGCTTCCTCTCGCGCTAGTGCAAAAAATGTCTTTTCACTGCGCAGTTTGTGCGCAAGTTCTACCCTTTGTTTGCGTGTTTTTTATTTACAGGTGAGGTTGGTACAGCCACTGGTCGGTCGATCGGCGCCATCACTCACTGGAACTACCGCTCCATTTGCCGCGGTTCTCAGTCCCTGCTCGGGAGACTCAAGGAGCTTGGTAAGTAGTGCCGTAGTGCGAGGTTTTGCAACAGCAAATTGAAACGTCACCTATTCGCTCCCAGTCATTAAGTCATGAATTACAATGCTGACTTTTGAGTCCATACACGAAATCCTAAAGTGTGACGGTGACCATTTAAATGAAAACCCTTACTCAGTTCTAGATCTTTCCCATCTAATACACTGTTTGGTTATTGCTGTACTCTGTGGTTCTATCTTTTCTGTCTGTTTGTTTAAAGCCCTGGCGTGAAGCGATAACTGAATAAAAATGATAGAGAGCCGTAGAGGAGGATAAAAGGTGTAAACTGGACAAATTAAGGCGAATTGCAAAAAAAATCATAACTTGTTCTTTGCTGGACTGAAAATGGTGAAAATCGACACGAATCTCTTAATGTACCACGCCACACAGAAGCAGTTGTAACACACAAAATCTTTCACCACCGTCCCCTTACATGACTTGGCGTAATTGAACTGCATAGAACGTCGAGAGATGATGGCGGGAAATTGAAGGGAGGCCTGTGTTGATTTGTAACCTTAGTTGTGAGAACTTTTAAAAAGGCCCACGAAACAAGTAGAAGGTTCTTTATTTATTTGATTTTATATTTCTTGTTCAGTTGGTGATCCTTCAAAGTACATATCCTTCTGTGGACTGAGGACTTATTCAGAAATTCATGGAACGCCCGTAAGTTCATAGCCTTCCAAGCTGGTGGTATTGTTCGCGCGAAGCGCCGCAAATTCGCCACGAAGCATAATACTACTCCGTTTTCCATTCGCAGTTACGCGGTTAGTTTTCGCACGAACAATATACAAAGCTATACACGCTAGTCAGTACATCACCACGCCCCTTTTCCCACACTTAACTTCAAGTTAAACTCACGTGAACAATCCTTTGTTTGATTTACAGGTAACCGAGATGGTGTATGTTCACAGCAAGATGATGATTGTTGATGACAACACAGTGATCATCGGCTCAGGTATAGTACTCAATGCAATTAGTGACGTTTCGAAAGGTGGAGCCCACAGTTTTAAGGGGAGAGGGTGAAAGTTTTAGGCATTTATATGCTTCGAAACGAATTGTTTTCGAACAAAAGAAGAGGATTGCGGGTCTTGCCCCTTGGATAAAATAATATGAGGTAAAACGTGAACCTATATACTGTATGAATGAAAAAAAGAAACCGCCTGATAAATATTATGCAGATGGACCGGCCCAAGTATGAAACATATTTTATCTAGATGCCAAACGTGGGGCTCCCCCCCTTCCTCCCCCCCCCCCTTCACCTGTAGTTGTGCGCGACTTGTGCATACTCCGTTAACACGGAAATGACGGTACTCGCGCGTGAATCTGGCACGCCCATTGAGCCCTTTCGTTCCAGCGGTTTTGGTTTTAAGCCGAGCCGCGCGCATCGGTAGACTTGGTATCCCGAACCAATTCATACAAAAATAAGGAACACTGCCTTCCAATCTATGCTTTTTTCGCTGTGATTATAATAGTAGTGACTGTCAGGAGCCTATTGTAATGGCCTGCAGTAACCGTATAACCTTTACCTCACGTGACTTACTTTTGTCTTTTTTGTTTTGTTCAGCAAACATCAATGATCGTAGCATGCTGGGAAAGAGAGATTCGGAAATAGCTGCTGTCATAAAGGATGAAGAATTCGTAAGTCACAAATAGTGTAGAAACGAACAAACACACAGGTAACGTGCGAATTCTTACTACAAATGAAATCACAATACCTCGTATCGTCAGGGGGAACAAAAAACTGCTTGAGGCAGCGAGAGTTCGAGTTACCAAGAGTTAAATGTTTCAACCAAGAGAAACAGGGGAAGCCGTTTTTTGTTCGAGGTAGCGAGAAGTTCGAGTTATTGAGTTATTGAGACTAAGTGCAATATCTGTTGCAGGCAAAATCCGTTCTCAGGTTGAATCAGTATTTTTAAATAAAATAGTTAGGGTGATAACAACCTATCTTAAAAGATAGGTTATTAAAATGTGTACCCAGTATTCAATCTACATGTAGGTAAGCTCACCCTAACCCTAACACAAAGCTAACCGTCACCCCTTGCACAAAGACACATGTAGCCTGTGGTTTGACGGTTAGTTTTGTGTTAGAGTTAGCTAGGGTTAGCTAACCTAGATTGAATACTGGGTACACATTTAACTTAGATTGAATAATGAATCAACCTGAAACCAGATTTATCTACAACATATCCACTATAAAAATAGGATTGACGTATAATACACTTTTCTGATCAGGTGCCGTCCATGATGGATGGTGAAGAGTACCAAGCTGGCCAGTTTGCCTTCAGTTTAAGATCAAGACTCTTCCGGTAACCACATATACTACTTTGTTAACCCTTGAGTCCCCAATATCAAAATACAAATTCTCCTTTCTTGTGTCTAAAGTAGAAGTGTAGGAGTAGTGGTGAGAAGTTGTGAGAATTCATCTTGGGTGATCATTTCCTTAATTCTCCTGACCTCTCTGATTGATTAAGCATTGATATTACAAGGAGAAATTTGAAATTTGATGATGATCTCTATTGGGCTTAATAAACCCTTTCACTCCCGGAGTCACTTATGAAGACCTGTCATGTAATTCTAACTTTTGAGTCTGTGGACGAAATCCTTTGGTGTGACCATTCAAATGAAACCTCCTTGGCAGTACTTTCGCATGGTACAATTTATATTTCAGTATTTTACAAAATGAAATTTGGGATTTTTCTTGAATTTTGATCTTTGGCTCTCTTGGGTGTTGAATGGTTAAAGAATAAGGACCTATTCTAAAATGTGATCTACACTGATCAAAATGTCCTTGCAGTGTAAGGCAAGGAATTAATACAAGTGAACGAATAAAATCTTCAACGTAGAAATGTTGTTTAGGTGCACTACTAAATTCACAGAAAATGCAAAACCGCTAGAGTTAAAAGGACAAGGTGAAGGGAAAATATTATGCAGTTTAATATTAATGCTTGAAGGAAAACGTTACACAGTACATGTATGTACCACATGTACAATGACTTATTCTGTTTTGTTTGGCGTTATTGTCTTTCAGAGAGCATCTGGGTTTATTGGACTCTCCTTCAGATGAAGAAATCAGAGATGTTGTTTCAGATAGTTTTTACCAGGTGAGCTATGCAAAACCTCAGGTTATTTTGAGACAGCTCCGCAGCTCGGTAGCTACTTTCTAACTTAACCCAGGCAGCTGAAAATCTGGCTAACATTCAAAAATATAAATAAACAACGCACAACAATTACCAACTTGGTTCTTATTTCATTTGCGTCGCGAGGTTCTGTAACAGCTGCAGAAAGTAGAACAGACTTGTACTTTTTGTAACCCTTGCAGCAACTTATCCCTTAACGATTTTGGCCATGGTAAGGTATTTTTCATTTTTTGTTTATCATGCAGTTTACACGAACCGTTAATTACGAGACAAGTTTTACGTTTAATACCGCCTTTAGCCAAAGTAATAAAGGGAAAAACTTGTCTTGATCGTTTGCAATTTATCATCTTATTTTTTTCTTTTTCTCTCTTTTTTTTTGTCGTTGTTGTTTTCCTTCTGACTGCAGGATCTTTGGATGGCGACTGCGACGAGAAACACTGAAATCTATGACGAGGTGAGAAGCGACTTTGATCCAATGTTTTTAGTCTATTGCATGAAGAAACAAAGTCACAAATTCGAACATTTGTGACGAAGACCAAACAACAGAAAGCACTACATAAAAATTGTAGGTTTGATTGGTTACACTCAGGATTTCATCGGCAGACGTAGAAGTTATAACCACTTGTGCAGGTCAGAATTTCATTCACAGACTTGAGCTATAACCACCTTATGCGGCATAAAGAACGTAAGAAGATCGAGGTTCAACTCAGATAATTTTTTCAGCTTTCCGTTAGATCCTTGAGCAAACGAAAAAAAACCACACCGCGTTCGTGTTCGCTAAACTCGCACGCACCACGAACATTGCATAAAAAATGATGCTGGGTAGAATCTAACGATAACTGCCTTTGTTACACTGCTCCCTAATTTCATGTTCGCAGGTGTTTCACTGCATTCCAACCGACAAGGTTCGCTCGATGACTGATCTAAACACTTATAAGGTGAGAGTATAATGGAGATGTTTTCCAGTGCATGGCTCAATTGGGAAGCAGAGATGGCGCAGTGGTGAGAGCGTTTCCTTCACAATTTCTCGGCGTCATAAATAGGTTAAGGTTGTTGTGTTCTCGTTTTTGCTCGGAGGGTTTATCTCCCCCCCCCCCCCCTCCCTTCGAAAATCAATATGTCTAACTTCGGTTTGGTTTATTTTGTGTCACAAGTCAGTGTATTCGTAACTGAAATGATTTTGGTTTATTAACCGACTGCCTCGCTTAAATGGAAGGTGGGTGCCTGGGATATCCAGGGGCTTCCACAGTGGCCAGCCAGCCCCTAGATAAAATATTGCCCCCATGGCTGGCAAATCCCCGCAACCCAGCCATGAGCCCCCATTCCAGGCACCCGTCACACTGATTGAATCAGTGGAAGGAAAAAATAGAGGGTGGGGTGGGGGAACGCTGAAGACAACCGCTACAAAACCACTAACAAAAACCGCTACAAACACCGCTACAAAACCGCTCGAAAAACTTGGAAGTTCCTTGCTGAAACGAAGCTGCAACGTTCCACGTGAGCCTGCACTAGAAAGTTTGACCGCTGACCGGAAGCATCTGCTAAGCTCGTTTAAATTTGATTTATCAATTTATTTTAGAGCGGTTTTCAATTGAGTGTCGTAAAACCGAAAACAAATTTCTTACTCTGGCCAATCACAAGAGACGCAGACAATCCAATGAACCAATCACAACTTGAAGCAAATACATGTGGCCGGCGTCAAGTGCGGGAAAACGGAAAAAACGTACGCGAGTAAGTCACGGTTGGTTTTTGGGTTTTACTTTTAATTGGTTGGCGCGTGATTTTTTAGCCAATCACAAAGCGTAGTGTAATGTAAAACCAAAGCAATTGGGATATTACTTTCGACACAATTGAAAACCGCTCCATGTTTTTCACAATGCATTTATATCATCTATACAATTCTTAACTATTTCAGAGTCTCAGAAAACTTGCTGTCGAGGATCCAGGAGAAGCACGTGCTCGCCTGGGAGACATCAGAGGGTACCTGGTTCAGCTGCCCCTTTACTTCTTGGAAAAAGAGGACCTCCGACCGCCGTTAGGCTCTTCGGAATATTTCGTTTATGAAGGAGTCTTTACGTGAATGTTACATCACCTAGAAGATTCATCGTTACTTACGAAAACACTGGCGCTTGCTATAACGTCAGGGGCGGATCCAGGGATCCAAGGGAGGGGTTGAGGGGGTTTCAGCCACCCCCCTCCCCCCCCCCCCCCTTTGAGCAGCATTTTTTTTTAATTTGTTTGAATCTTCATGTCTCTATTTACTTCACAAACGTTTTTGAGTCTCAGGAATACTGGAAATGGCGTTTTAGAGGGTGAAATCGGAAAAATTTCGGCATGCCCCTGGACCCAGCTAGATGCTCGCGCCTACGGCCCTCGCCGTCTACGCCCATGGCGTGGGAAGTTATGACGTGTACACCCCCCCCCCCCTTTTGAGAAATTCCTGGATCCGCTCATAATGGTGGGAACCTGAAATGAAGGAGGGTGCGCGCGGTGACAATGGTTCAGAAAATAAGCAAGGTCACGGTCCGGGCCTCCTTCCCTAGTGAAAATTGTTTTCATGAGCCGTGTTCTAAAGTGGCTGTTCTTTGTCCAAATCAATAGCTGAAAGCCGTGAATTTCCAATTATTTAATCATTTTAAATCAGCGATTTTTCTTTCGTTCTATTTATTGTGGATTGTATTTTTAGCTGCCATAAAGTAAAACCGCTCTTTATCAAGGTTGCGGTCGCGAACGATCGCATATCATTAAGTGGTCTAAAACTCTCAGATCGTGCGATTCTTTGTGACCGTTACATATTTCTTCTGATCGGTGGTGGGTAGTCGCTATTATGAATGCGTGTTTTCATATGATCGCAGAGCAGAGTCATTTAACTATCGACCTTTGATTGACGGGCGCGAACACTCGAGACTCGGAAAAGGAAGACGGGCAGTCAATTTTAATATCATTTTATTATAAAAGTCTTAATTCTGGCATTTCGTTTTAACTTAAATTTAGTCAGTTTGTTTCTTTGTTTCAATTCGGGATGGGACATGTTTTTTAAGGCAAATTCGAAATTTTCAGAGCATCTAACAATCGAAATGTTAGAAGATAGTTTCATAATTACGTTTCTAAGCTTGTGAACAATTATTTTATTATCATTGAGAATAATATATTGGCTACGTATTTTTGATCGAGGGATATAGTTTTTATAGCCTTAGAAGACATTTCTAGCAAGCATTTTAAATTAATTTTTGGTCTAAAATCTTAGAGGGCACAACGTTGAGACAAAATGAGACTTATATAACGGAGTAACTGGTTGGCTTTCAGTTGAGGTTGGGGTTTGCAGTTTATATAGTTAAATTTAGGACTAAGCAACCCGGCCTTATGCGCCTACTGGCGCGATGAGACATGATGATGATGATGATGAACCCGAGAAGCTAGGTGGTACAGTGGTGCGGTAGGCTATGTAAATCTAAGCCTAGCCTGAGTGGGGATTTTAGATTTTCTTTTTTACACTTAAAAATTTATTGAAAATAAAATTGTAAGTGTCGACATTACGTTATATAAGTCTCAATAAGGTATCCAACGTCCTTCTGGACGGTATGATTTAGGCACAACCGTGAATGGTAGCCATGTCTAAAACCATTGTTCAAACTAAATGAAGATATTTCATCGTGTTTTACGCGACACAATACCCTACTGAGGGGTAGAGTTTACCTGCTATAGCTCAGGAGGTCGGACACTTACTGAGAATTATATAACGTAATGTCGACACTTAGAATTTTATTCTCGATAAATTTTTAAGTGTAAAAAAGAAAATCTAAAATCCACACTCAGGATTGAACCTGTGACCTCAGCTAGGCTTAGACTTACATAGCCTATCGTACCACTGTACCACCTAGCTTCTGGGGTTGTTTAGGCCTAAATTTAACTTTTTAAACTGCTAACCCCAGCCTCAACTGAAAGCCTGGCCGGAACGCTCAAACCTTTTGGGATTAGAACTCTTTATTCGTCATATTTCCATATCAATGAAGCATTGACATGGAAATTATATGGAAATACTGTGAACAAAGGATCCTATTCCCAAAAGGTTTGAATTGGGTACAACATTTGTCTATTGCTGGCATGCACATACACACGATAACTGATCCCTGCTCGCCTCCGCTGATTTCCCTTTCGTAAACGGTCGATGCCATTTTTAACGGTCGATGCCATTATTAGCAAACGGTCGATGCCATTTTTAACGGTCGATGCCATCATTAACATTCATTAGTAACCAAGCCTTTTGTAATGGTCGATGCCGTATTTCTCTCTAGTTTATGCCTGGATTGGGACAAAAATAGGCTATCATTATTAGATCAAATTGGGCCTAGGTAAAGCGATTATTAGATCTAAGCTAGATTCACGGTTAGGTAAGATTTAGGGTTAGGGTGACCCGTTATTGATATATATTAAGAAAAGCACCTTTTATAATTAAATTTTTCTTGGGTTTGCCGGATCAACCCAGTGGTCTAGTGGTAAGAGAGAGCTGTTAGCATGCAGAGGTTCCGGGTTCGATTCCAGGTAATTATATTTCATTTTTCTTTTTCTGATAGAAAAAATAATTCTAAAATTGGTGAAAATTTTTCTAAGTGTCGCTAAAATGGCAACGACCGTTTACGAAAGGGAAATGCGCCTCGCCTCCCATGCATTTTGGCTCCGCACATATTTCGTCGCCGGGCACAAAATGAGCGTCAATGTCCAAGAGACATGATTTATGTACGTAGTTTCGTTTCTAAACAAAATTTTAGTGTAAACAGGCTTTTTACCCGCCTAACGCATTCATTATTTATAACAAACGGCTAAAAAGAGGAAAATATAAAATACCCGCTTATGTTCGCAAGCACTTTACGAATAAGAATAAAACAAGATGCTTTTATTGAGAGGAAAAGTTTCATTTGTATTCCTTTATAAGTCCTTCTAGTACCCCCTACCCCACCCCCGTTCTCAAACATGTTCTTTCATCGAGTTGTAAATAACATCCGCCATCTTGTCGTAGCCACGTTCATTTAAGTGTGTAGGACCACTCCACAGACTTTCATCGCGGGGACGGAAAACCTCGCTTGCTAAGTCGGCCAGAACTATATTGTCCGTGCTTTGAGCGGCGAAATCTCGGAGCAGATCGTTTATTTTGGATTGCATCATCTTCAGATAATAACATGTTCCCGAGGCCATGCATTCTCTGTCAGGAATAGTAAGCACTACCGTTCTCGCTCCATATTGATGCGTCATATTGTGAAGTTTCAGTAAAGTGCGGAAAATAGACCCGTAGTCGCCAATGAAAGAAATATCCGTACGGTACTTTCTCAAGTCGTTTGTGCCTCCAAGAATAATCACCCAGCTGTACTTTTTTCTTGCGCCCTGTAGAATTTGCTTTAACCGTGGAAACATTTGATCCACAGCTCTTTCTCCCGGGATCCCAGCGTTGTGAACTTCAAAGATAGGTCGTATGGAGCCTCCTAGCACAGTGTGATCGTGAAAATCAAAGAGTTCTTGTAGTCTCATTGAATATGGATGGCTTTTTCTCCCTCTAATGCTACCCTCAGTCAGCGAATCGCCAAAACACAAAATCCTGATAACTTTTTCTGTCCTCGATCTAAGGGCGAACCTTACGGCATATAAAATCGAAATTAACAATATAGCCAAGAATATATAACCGCTTAAGACCGTCAAAGACCGTCGCCTGGTCGTTAGTTTATCAATGAACATGTTTAGTCTTGTTTAGTAGTCAAACAAGCGAGCCGAAAACGTTGACCGATAACAAATTAGTTCATTGCGCTTATGACGAATTCCCAGTCTGAAAGACTACGTAGTAGGCGTCGAAAAAAATACACCGAGAGGTGGATGTGGCGAATGCTTGCAGAAAAAAATACTTCTGTTAAGATTCAAACAAAAGATATTAAATTTGGATCTTACAATATGTAAATTTTGTTTCTTCTCTTGGTCCCATTTGCATGAATTTGAAACATGTGGCATGCATGTATTGGTCACGCTTGCCGTTAGCTTGCGTGACAGGCGCAGGAGCAGGTTGGTTAATCCCCAGGGCCTTCTCCTTCAAAATGGCGGCCAGGATTGGCTGTCGCAGCGTCTTAACGAGGTATACAGCTATTTCAATTAACGTTGTCGGATGAAAAAGGCGAAAAGCCAAGACCGCAAGGTAGTATGGGATTTTTATTCAATGGCTTTTAACCCTACCCCATACTACCTTTCGGTCTTGGCTTTAAGCTTTCATCCGACAACGTTTGTTGAAATAGCTGTATACCTTTTTTCATAACTGATCCCATTTTCTACCTTAAATTTTGATCCTTGATCCCAAAAACGTTGGGAATTTTAATCCCTGATCCAGCAAAAAATGTTGACCCCACGAGTTTCTCTCTTTATAATTTTGCCTCGTTGCATAACATAAACACGACAAGACACCACATTCGCGCCAGTAAAGATCTAATATAACTGTCCACAATTGTAAAAAAAAATATTGTTAATAAAAATGACAGGCCAAACTCGACTACTCAGTGTGGAAACAGTGCCGTCGGTATTAATTCACTTCTCCTTCAACGGCACTGAAAAAAAAGAGAAAAGTCTAGAGGGAATATAGCTCACTTCGTTGACTTACGTATTCCGTTTTTAGTTGTAAGTAATTATTTAGTTCTCTAACAAATGTAAAACAAAAGCATCCAGGCCGTTTAATAACCTTGCCTTGTTTAATACGGCAATGGCAAAAGAGCTAATTAACATAACATGAAAGGGCTATAATTATCCGACCTTAGCAACTAGCCATTTCCGAGAAAAATGCCTGCCCAGCAATAACAAAGGCCCTTATACGTACTCATCCGCTGTAACAGGGATTTCAGTTTGGAGAATTTTTAAACTCCGTGGCTGAGTGAAAGGTGCCCGGCTACTAACCGAACAGTCTTTTACATCAAGTGGATCAAAATGTCGTTCATACGGTTAAACGCAGAACTCAAAGCTCTTACTGAAAGACTATTTATTTATTTAAATTTTCATGTACCAGTTGCATCCAATAGTATTTGCGGGACAACTCAATTTTCCTTCCTTGCGTCCAGTCAAAGTGAAACCTGTATTAAACGGACACCCTCGAGGAATGCTAGCCAATAGAAAACTTCATAATTGATTCCAAATATCATTTTAATGAACGTTGCAAATTATAGTTAACTTAAACAGTGCGTTTCTGTTCATTCCGTTTATTGAAAGTGAACATGAAACTGATGAAATTATTATGCAGAAAGATTATAGTTCGCACAACCAAACAAGCAAAATAAGTAAGTTGTGGCAATCAAAACACATCAAGACAGTCTCCTATTTCACTACAGTTCAAGAACGTGAAGGAGGTTTAAACTGGATCTATTAATCGATGCTGTTCGTCTGACTGATTTTATTCCCCTGTTCAGCAGATCATGTTTCACGAAAAATAAAATATTGTCATTACGTTTCACGGAGAATAAAATGGCTATTTCACGAGAAAAAAACATTCCTTACTTTTTGCTAAATAAATTACATCCAAAGTACACTTTGTTTGTTGTCTTCACCGACCGTCCACTCCTCATTCTTCCTGCCTAAAAAGAAAGCTGAGTTCTTTGTTTTGTTGATGTTGTGTAAATAGAGTGACCTGGGGTAAAGAAAAAATATATATTATATTAGCTTAAGGTGGCTGAACACAGTTTCACTGTACCTATGCGTCATTCATTGTCATTTTAAAACTACTAACGTCTGGGCGCCCAAAATTGGTGAGGCATACGATTAAGCAACATGCTTTGTATTTATGTGATATTTTTGTAGAGATTTTAGGGTGTTGCCGTGGATTGTAAATCAGCCTGCAATATTTGGTTTCGTTTATTTTCAGAAAATTTAGTTGTTAGATTTTGTCCATCATTTGTCTCCAGTAAACTCGTAAAAATATTCGCATGTTAGCACTGGTCTCATGTTATTTTAACAGAGGGATCTTTCGTAATTTGTGGTTTAATATGTTTGCGCTTTTTAAAAATCTCCTCTGTTAGATTTCAAATTTCTGAATGCAGGTGAGTTCGGCATATTCGGAATTATTATTGTGCCAAATTTCGTGAAATTCTAACGATTGGTTCCGTAGAAATCAGCACATTTCGGTAGATTCTGCATGTACCAGTCACATATTACGTAAAACAAAAGGAACAAAGAACAACAATAATACAAATACAAAACAAGACCAAAAATACAATACCTCACAAACAATAGAAGACAATGAGTGGTTCATGGATACCGGTACATGCAGAAAGACCCCACATTTCCGAGGAAAGTCGTTAAAATATCCAGTCACAATTTTTTGGTCAACTGCGCATGCGTTGCGTTTGACTGGGTTCTCGATCCAAAGACAAAAACGACCAAAAAGGTAGTGTATTTTTTCAATGGTTCTATAAATTATCTATTAATTCAACAAGCATTTTTACGAACAACAAATTGTTTGATTTTAAGACGAAAAACAACACTTTCGCGATCCACGCTGAGCAAAATAAAATGGTATTTACTTCATGCTAACACACCATATAGGGATCCTATCATATAGGGATCCTAAAAACTCATTTTAATATGGTTAGCTTTTATTTACTGTTATGGGTAGTGATATCCAAAACAGTAAATAAAAGCTAACCATTTTAAAATGAGTTTTTAGCCCTAAATAAGTGCCGGATTCTTTGATGTGGAGAAATTAAAACCTACCATGAAGTATATCCCGATAAAATGATCGCTGAATAGGTGCCACGTTTGTTTTTCTCAAAACTCTGCACGTGCTGACTCACGTAAGCAGCTGAAATTGAAGAGCGCGTGCAAACTATGTTCAGTCACCTTAAATGTAGGCATAAAAATAGGGTTTGCTGGCTGCACTTAACAAACCGAAAGTTCTAAAAACACATTTAAAGACCTAATGCATTTTAAAAATAGGCGACGAACGTCTCGAATTAAAAGTTCCAGTCGAGTGGTTTCGAGAGAAAACACAGTTCTTCTTTTTTCATCTTCCTGAACAATTATACTTAAACGTTTTTGCCAAGGTTAATGTTAGTTTGTTAATATTGAGTTCAACCTGAAGGCAAAACATTTCTTGAGAAAAAAATAAGTTTGCTTCAAAATGCATCTAACCAAAACCTTTTCTCTTGTAACCTGAATAAAAATGTTTTTTTTTTTCATCTCAATATACGTGTATAGATCTATTGCGTGCGTATAAATGTTTTTGGGTTCTCTACAAATTATTAATGTAACGTAATATAATGTAATGTAAACCTTTATTTAAACACGATAAGTAGTTTTACAGCTTGTGGGGTCGTGTGTAACTAAACTAATGAAAATATAACAAAAAGATAAATATGTAAATATGTGTTAAAATTTATACTTAGCTAGTTGAATTTGTTTACAAATGTTGGTGACCATTTTTAATTTTGATCACGAAAAATCGATAGCTGCGTAACGAAACATATACTGCGTCCGGTTTATATTTAAACGAAGTTCAGACGGGATTTAACAAAACTGCGATCTAAACCAATTTTAATCTGGTCAACTGGATCAACATTAATATTTGAAAGAGGCATATACCACGTCACAGACTAGAAGAAATATCTATCTTTTTAAAACAACCCACTTATAAACAGATGTGAAGGTCCATTAGTTGTCTGAAACCGCGGTCTAAAGTAGACGTCATTTGAATAATCGACCCATGGTGTTTGCTCGTTAATAATGTGTATTTAAGGCCCCGTCCACACTTATCCGGATCAGTTTTTGAATCCGCAACTTTTTTTGTTGCGGTTTGGCCCTCCGTCCACACGTATCGGGCGAATTCGGCTTACGAATCCGTAACATTTTGAATCCGCTCTCCAGAATGGAAATTTTGAAAACGCTACGAGTACGGCATCGTGTGGACGATCGAATCCGGGTATGTTTTAATACGCTGGCATAACAATATCGGATCCAGTCTTTAACCGCGCGAATATTCAACATGGCCTACCGAAATGTTATCGCTTCACTTCTACTTGGACTTATTTCAAGTCTAATAACGTGTTTACAGTTGAACTTGGCGAAAGCAATCGAATTTTGCCACCAAACTCGCACAACGCGGCGCACAAAATGTTGGCCTTTGCGCATGCTCTGTTGACAACATTTAAAGAGGAGTTCTGGGTACTAGAGCAAATCCGGATACGTGTGGACGGGCAAATACGATTCGAATACGCTACGTGTTGACGCCAATATTTTCTAATCCGCAACAAAAAAGTTGCGGATTTAAAAATATCCTGATACGTGTGGACGGGTCCAAAGTGTTAGCTACTACAAGTTACATTTTGGCGAAGCAATACTCATGTTAACTTAAGGTGGCTCGACTTGTTTTTTTTTTTGGCGACATGACATCCCAACTTTGAGCGGCTGATACTTCACTGTCTGAGCTCGGTCAGGCAAGCTGCTTCACACATATACTAGAGATGAAATGAACTTTCCAATAAAGTAAACAGATTGACATCGGTGTTACACGTTTGCCATGCCTGCTTGCTACGCTTCTCTGCTGCCAAAGCGATCGTGAAAATTCTTTTGATCTACAATGGCAATTAACACAAGGCTGCGGCCACGCACGTGTAGATAGATAGAAACTTAGATAGAAACTTTATTTAAGTGTCAAAAGACCTTATAGCCTGGGTAAACCCATACTAATTTGGGGACACATAAAAAATATTAACAAAAAACACGCTTATATGTGGGTTTATGTTGAAGGAATGGCAAACTTTTTGATTCAAAAGCGCACAAATATGTAGAATGTAGACAAAAGAGAAGGTCCTGAAATAAACCAGCTGTCAATAAAGAATACGGCAATTAAACTCTGGAAGACGAATGAAAAAGACCCATATACTTTTAATTTTATTTCGCGCCCTTAAAATGATTCTTACAGAGAGTGCATTACATGTTAAACCTTATATAAGATCAAAAGATTTTAAAAAAAATTTCATCGACTAGTTTATAAATAAACGCTTCTCTGACAAAAGTTTTACTCCTGTGAGTAAGAATGAGCATATTTAACGAGACTTTGCTTCTGAATCTGGTAAAGCAAACAGGATAAAACCTTCAAGGAATGTAGTTTTATGGTACATGGTGAAAATATTGTTTCAATTTGTCAGGAAAACGCTGACATCGACGAATTAACAGAAAGCAATGCAAATCTTTAAATTTTTGTTGGAAAATATTCAACCCAATTTTATTCGAAAAGACGAAAACGCTCTCATAGAATGTTTTCAAACTTTGAAGTCTTGAAGTCTTACATCTAGACTAAAAGTGGCATACAGTCGCTTTAAACGTTTAGGTCTAGATGATGAGAAAATTACTAATGTGCAACCATGACGGCATCAGATCGTTGTTATGGTAACATCGATGTCAATCAAATCTACTTTTATGGAAAGTTTATTTTATTTCTATTATATGTGTGAAGCATCAGCCGTTCAAAGTTGGGACGTTGTGTCGCCAAAAAACCCAGTCGAGCCACGGTTTCAAGTACAAATTAAGGTAATTAATATACATATTTGCCTTCATTGTATAACGGACGACGCCCTTTTTTCAATTAGAAAACATTTTAGCCAGAAAACGTTTTTTATATTTATTCAGAATAAAAATACATTTAATCTCAATATGTTTAGATCGATTGCGTGCATATATATGTCTACAAATGTTGGTGTCCATTTCTTACGTCGATCACGATAGCTGCAAAATGAAAAGGAAGATGTAACGGTACATAAGAAATAAACACCCGTTTTATCTAGGCAGGTCCGTCCCTCTCTGATCAAAAGTAGGATATCTAGACCATGACTTTCCTACTGATAATGCCTTCATTTCTTCGTAGAATGAACAAATTTAAAAACCAGCCGACGTTTCCTACTTTCAACTAAAAGCTTTTTTTCGTATTGTTATGACATATTTATGTGGTCTTAAACATTTTTCTCTTTAAATTTTACTTAATTGGTCTATTTTGAAATGTTTTGGGTACTTCAGACTAAGGCAGTGCAATTTCAATTTCGGCAGACCGGCACTTTACCTCATTTAAACATTTAAACCTCAAAGATAATAACATTATACAAAATGGTAAAATATAAAAGCTACCATAAATCTAATAGAAAATTTTTGCATGAATCACTCAGCAATTTGATATACGCAATTAAATAATTTCTTCAACAACTGGTTAAAAGGGAGCTTCCCACAGGACAAGTTATCGTTCAGGCGATTCTCTTTGCTGAGATCGAGCGATTGTTACATAGCTAGCAAGGGCGATGAAGATAACTATTACGCTGTTCGTTTTATTTTTTGTTGGCATACATTGTGGTGAGTCCATTTACAGTTGCTATTGTTTGTTCATTTTTGTTCTTATATCACCCCAGTTTGACTAAAAAGAGAAAACAACCTGAAGCCATTTTCTTCGAATTTTTAAAGCCACAGGGGAAGATCTTAAAGATTTTAGCCTAACTTTTTGAAGTTGCAATCCACTGCCATCCCGGCCGTCCGCAAAAATCTGGAGCATTATTTTTAGGCTTTCTTTTTATACATACACTTCTTTTAGCTTGATAAAGTAATGCAGTAAAACTTGGTTCAGGAGCAAACAACGAGGAAAGATTAGGAAATTAAACGCATAAAAGGGCGTTGCACTGTTTTTAAATATTATTTTAGTGCCTTTCAAGCAAACTTTGTAAAAGCTAATACAGCGTGAGCTGTTCGGTTCTCTCAGCTGAATATTTCAGTGGCAGAATATTTTAGGAAACGGAATCATATCTGCCGAATTTCATAGCTTTTTTCACCTTTCCGAACTGAATCCTAACTGACCTTATTTCGTACCCATAATCCTAACTAACCTTATTTCGTACCCATAATCCTAACTGACCTTATTTCGTACCCATAATCCTAACTGACCTTATTTCGTACCCATAATCCTAGCTGACCTTATTTCGTACCCATAATCCTAACTGACCTTATTTCGTACCCATAATCTTAACTGACCTTATTTCGTACCCAAAACGACAGTTTTCATTCCTCTGAAAACAAAAGACATTTTAAAAATGTTCCGATGTCGCGAAAATTTAAGGGGGGGGGGGGGGGATTTACTAAAGAAAACTCTTGTTTGGTCTTATTCATTGCGAATTTATGAGGCGACTAAGGCCTTCCGAACTGAGGCAGTTCACAGCTCGAGCTTGGGCTGCCTGTGTTCCGAACAGCTTTTCTACCAAAACAATTCGCTGGGTGCTCCTTTTGGCTACATAACCCCTTTAGTGGTCGATCGCAGTGTACTTTGTTTCTTTTTTTTTCATTCTTTCGTGTACATGATATGCTAGTTTAAAACGTTGAAAGTTGCAATGACAAACATATCGGCATTACCAATACCACAGACTGTTCTTTGAGAAGTTTCGGTCGTCTTTAGTTCAAATTTCTAGTTGTATCGTGTTATATAAAATTTGTACTTTTCCTCCTGGTCGGGGTAATCACTGCCGAGGCATTCTTTTGACCTTCTGACAAACTTTTTCATGTAAAAGGGAAGCCTTTGGTTAGTTCTCCCGCGCTACATTTTTTAGATCATCCTGAGGTAAACCCTTGGCCAGTCCAATCTTTTCCAATGCTGTACACCATATATCTTTAAGGGACATACCAGGCTTTTGGTTTATACTGGACTCTGAACAATAGTATATAAAAAGCATATCTGAGGCAATCGAAGTTGGTATTTCTCTTTAATACGAGAATATTACTTTCACAATTACAGACCTTCGTACTCCTTTCTCTTCTTCTTCTTCTGGCTCCGCTTTTTGCAACAGTCATTCAATCTCACTTAACAATCTGTGAAGGTTGGTTTTGTCCAACCAAAATATTGGTCAATGCAAAACACATCTTTAACCGTTCGATCAGCCTTGCATTTTGTTTAAAGTTTGTTTCATAAGTCCATTGCTGATCCTGATCATCCACACAAAAATCCGGCTACAATTTGCCGCTGTTTGTTCAAGTGGTCCTTACATGGTTTAAGAAGTCACTCACTAAACTGTGGCTGTCTTTCTTTCAGCAACTTCACATCCTGCGAACCCATTTTTTTCCCAATCTGACAGCCAGGAAGATGTTGATATGTTTAATATTTTATGCTGTATCAAATTTTGAAATAGTTTATAAAGAAATACTAAAAAGCCACCTAACTTGGCAGACTACAGATTAAAAGATATTGCTGACGAAATTCGAAACTTGACTGATGTAAAAATAGCATTATTCCAGTCATGTGCATTGGCTAGTGTTAGTAACTGATGTTTGTATCATGTATAATTGCTTATTTCCTGAAATTGTCATTGTTACTGTGCAAAAGCAATGCGAACGAAAATCAACCGCCCCTGAACTTACACTCCATTTTTACATATTGGGAAGTGTCCCCAAGCAAATTTGTGTGTATCCGCTCGGTTTCGTGACTTCGGGTATGCATGCGGCAGTTTGTGCTAAAAATAGCACAACGAGAACACGAGAACATGAGTTTGCGTGGACCCCACGCTCGCGGTCTCCAATCCTGATTGTGACTCGTGATTGATGCTATTAAGGGATAATGTAAACAATGAACGTCAGCAAAGATTTCCCCAAATTCCAATCTATAATTTAGAAGGATGCCCGATAATTTAGTCCAATATTCTTGAATATGTCTGTCTTAAAATCTATAATTCAGAAAGTCTATCTTAAAAAGTTCATCTGAAAAAAAGATTGTCATCAACTTCATTTGCATTTCACGTTAATCTTTCCCTACCATAATATCAATGATTTTTAAAACTCTAGCATCACATATTGTATATATATGTTATTTACCGGCCAGGAGGTCCGTATAGGAAAAAACTGTGCCCGAGGTCTTGAGTACGCCCTGAGGCCTAACGTGAATCGTGGCCAGAACGTCTTTGAGAATGAGTGATAATACGCGCTCACTAAAACCGCCTTACAAAGGTATTTCCCCCACAGACCCTAAACCAGATGTGTGAGACATGTCGTGACATTCAACATCAGGGCATCAGAGAGGGAGAGAGGGGGTACATTTTATTGTTGTTTCAATGGGAAAATGCAAAGTGTCCCAAACGTTCTGGCCATGATCATAGCTACTGGTCTGAACTAAATATGTAAGAAGGCTATAATCGAAACATTTGTTGTATTTTTCTTGATAATCTTCGGACGTCTTCGGTAATCTTCGGTCAATTTTAAAATTTCGCAAAATGACCGGAAACGTTAAAATGACCTTCGGCAAAACATTGGAAAGTTTCGGAGTATCTTCGGTAAATTGTCGGTAATCTTTGGGAAAATTCGGAAAAAATTCAGAAAATGCTGTAACCAGGGAGCCTATCCCATGATGCAACGCAAAGAAGTGAGCAAACACGGTCTTATTACTCTGGCAGCTTGTTTTTCCGTGCTTACAAAAACTGTGAGTTTACTTTTATATCGTTAGTTTAAATGCTTGTTTTCCATCCTGAAGGGACCTTGTTTCAAGCTTGTTGTAAAATGGCGGTTATCCCCCGAAATACCATAAAGTTTGGACGTAGTTCTTGCTTAAATATGAAAATTATTTGAGGAATAAAACGAATTTAAACCGAAGCGAGTTCAAGCAAATTGAATAAAAAGAGTTAGATTTTATTTCCAAAAGCCGTCTTGAACAAAAGATCGTGGAAAAGAATCTTGGTAAATGCCTCAGAGCTGAAAACTCAAATCATAACGCAGTAAAAAATACGCGCGTCAGAGCTACTTTGCCTCGCTAAAATCACGGATAACACAAATAGCTAGTAATAATAGAATAGAAGATTTTTTTTTGCCAAGGGTTTTCAGGTTTTCAGAGAAATTATTTAGTTAACTCAAGAGAGTGTCATCTTTTGCGAGGGCACGTAGTTGCATGCTCACGCGTCAAAGCGCGCGCAAATTTTGTGGCTTGGATATTAAAGGTGATGTTACACGAGCCGATTTTTAACGCCGATTTTTAAAACTCCGTTTGTCGAGTTGTCCTTGTATCTGTTCGTTGCAAGGGAAGTTTTTTTTACATAACCGATAGATACCGATAGATACCGCCCTTGAAAAGTGTGTCTTAACAGCTACTGCCATGAAGGCGGCCACGGGCAAATGCGAGGTCACATGATGATAAGACAAATTTTGTATATATCTTTCATTCGCATTGCATAATGGGATAGGTTTCCAACTCCAAAGTCTCACATAGCATTGCACAGTATTAAAACAAATTCGGAAAATTGTCGGAAATGTTATCAAAGATTTAAATGCATGGAATAAAATAGTTATACAATGCTTTGTCGTATATATCATGAAATATTCCACTTGATATTTCTTTATAAACACATAAGAAAACTCAAGTCAGTATACTAAAAAAATTAAGTCATCAGTGTATTATTCACGGTATACCACTCGAAACCATTACATAAACGCGAGTACCCTCATCAAATAAAGATATTTCTTAACTATCAAGTAAAAACATTTTAAAAGGATGAAGGGAATTCTTAATTCAACCAGGGTGCGATAAACGCTTAAAATCTTTCTTTGAATTAATCTCTTTAATTTAGAAACACCGCCATGTGATGTGGATGTGGTATTCATCATGGATTCCTCGGGAAGCATGAGGAATGATTTTAAGCAAGAAAAAAGTTTCGTCAAAGAGGCAGCTAAAAGGTTGGGTGTAGAAGCAGGCAAAAGTCAAGCAGCTGTGATACAATTTGCCGATAATGCCAAAGTAGAGATCAAATTCAAACCGACTGCAACCTTGGCTGAGTTCACGAGTGCTGTTGACAACATTAAACATATGGACGGTCAGACCTACATCGACAAAGCTCTGGAAAAAGCCAAAGAAGTGTTCAAAAGCCTTTCGGGGGGACGACTTAAGCTTCTCGTTTTACTAACTGATGGAAGGCAAACAGATTCAGATGCAAGACTGGCCCCATTGTCCTCAGAATTGCGCAATGAAAGTGTCCGGGTGCTTGCTGTTGGTGTTGGCTCTGCGGTGGAAAAAAAGGAACTGAAGCTTATTGCAGGGAACGAGGAATACATGATAACTGCCACAGATTTCAACGATCTGGACAAAAAGCTTACCGAGATCATAAATAAAGCTTGTGGTAAGTGCTTTAAGTTCGATGTAAAAAAACCGCTTTTGTTTCAGAATACACTCTTCAAGAAACTGCTGATTCCGCTCAATGAGTCTTGGTCTAGTTTAGCAGATTCAGTTGCCGTTAACTTTGTTAATGCTATTTTTGTTCTAAATTTCTTCAATTCTTCCACTTCGCTATCTCTTCGAAGTAAGGTACATAATAAGACTGAAAATTTAGTTTAGGAATCCCTGCAGTCCTCTCTGCACATGCAATGTTCAATGAGACTCACAATCAGTTTTCAAACATTCCCCCTACCTCCTCCCTCCATCCTCAAGTCCCAAACTTTCTCTTTTTTTCGACTTTTTCAGGTACGCACGTGCGCACGTGCGTACGTGCGTACAGGTAGCTACGCCCCTGCAGTTTACCTTTCACTTTTCTGAAGAGAACATCTGTTGAATGTGACTTACCGATCTTTAATTGCTCCAGCACCGCTTTTTTGAACTCATCAACAGCGGAAAAGCTTACTTTCGCAGCTTTCCTATCCATAATGGTGAACATTAACCTCCAAATTCAAATCAAAAGATGTAAAAAAAAGTCCAAGCATGCGCACAAGGGACTACGAGTTCTCCGCTTAAGGCGATTTTGCAATCAGAGTTACACTGACCACTAAACACATCAATAAAGGCCCAATAAACGATTATTCATGACCTAGCAGCAGCTGTACCCGGCCTAACAGCTCGTAATCTTGGTATGACCTGCTTTTTAACATCACCTAAGCAAAAATCTCTAACAGTCCTTGGAAGCTTAACGCGAAAACTAATACTCACAAACATGTGACGATGAAGCTCGTCGTAACATTGATAACAGATCATTTTATGTACTAAATGTCCGTAGCTGTACATAACGGGTTGTTTGCTTATATCTTGTCCGTATTTGTCAGCTTGTCCAGTGGATGTGGCGTTTATCATGGATGCCTCGGGAAGTCAGGAAAATATATTCCGCAACGAGAAGGAGATTGTCATCGGTTTAACGAAGAACATGTCCATTGGTACAACAAAAGCAAAGAGCAGAGCTGCACTGATGCACTTCAGTGTTTCCGTTAAAGTAGATGGTCTGTTTGGAACGTATGCTACCGCAGCTGAATTTCAGACAGCTGTCAAAGATCTGCCCTTCCTTGGAAAACAAACACGAATCGACAGGGCTCTGGAGCTAGCTTCCCGAGAGGTCTTCAAGAAAAGCTCCAGTAGCCGCCCTCAGATTGCCATAATTCTCACTAATGGAATACAGCAGTCAGAGAGCCAGGAAGTCCCGAAGGGCCTGATAGTAGCCTCTCGACCCTTACGAAACAAAGGTGTCCGGGTAATCGCCGTGGGTATTACCGCTAATACAAATGAAAATAGGCTCAGGTTGATGACAGAAAGGAATACGGATGTTGTGGTGGACAAGAACAAGAATGTTGTGATAAACAAGGTGAAACTGCTGCTCAAAGACGCCTGCAGTGAGTATCAGTATTAGTTTGTGACTGATGTAATAATAGCCTTGTGTTTCGGTTACGGTTTTCAAAGCGCAAAACCAAAGTAGTTGCTCTGGCCAATCATTACAGAAGCAGACGATCCAATGAACCAATCACAACCTGAATCAAATACATTGTATTGGCGCCTAGCGCTCAAAACCGCTTTCTAGCAAGTTACAATTGGTTGTGGTAGTACTTCTTATTGAATAAGAAAGTGGCGCGATAACTTTTGACCACTCACAAAGCGCAGTAACGCAAAACCAAAACTGCGAAATTACTTTCCACACTCAATTCAAAACCTTTAAATTTATAAAAGAATGTATCACTCATGAGGTATTTTCATATCTTTTTCCTTAGCTTTACTTCCACGCTAACCATTTTTCTATGCCTTTGGCGTCATTTTACCCAAGTGTAACAGTGGTTGCAACGTTTTGAGAAACAATGATATGCTACAAAATAATCTCATTCACACAGAGGCCCCTTTGTTATTCTGGTATGGCACGTGGGGAAGGGTAGGTTCCTAGGGCCAAAATATCCCATAAAAACGTCTCTGCCAGTCGTTTCAAAAACTATTAAGACGACTGGGACGATCATATGTAAGCACGAAACACTACCCGAACGATCGCAAACGACTGGGACGATCTCGATTATATGGAAACCCTATAGTCGTTCCGATCGTCCCAGTCGTCTCAACTGAGCTTTTGAAACGGCTGGAACGACCGAGACGACCCGGACGGCTATTTGGAAATGAGGCTTAATATTCCCCTCTAAGTGCAGGTCGTGTGAAATGTTTGAATTTAATTGAGCTAGTTACGCACTGTGGTGGACAGGGCAGTTTTGGACAAATTTGTTCACCCGTGATACAACCAAATCAGTGTAAAAAAATATATGCTTTGTGAATAGGGCCTTTAGTTTTACTTCGTAAGTCAATGTAACCTTGGCTGTTTTGTTTTCACAGAGCCACTACCGCCACGGATTCCCTATCCCGGAGCTAGCGATGGTATGTAGAGCTAAGTGCATCGTTTCTTTTCTCTTTTGTATTCGTTATTGGCAACACTTTTCCAATTTCGGAGTATGTTTATTAACTGACCAACAAAAAAAAAAAAGAGATTCGTAGATGGAAACAGAAAATCGAGGAAGGCAGACAGCACTCGGTTAACAACAACGACAGTAATCAGGATCCCAGGGTTTTGTGGTCTTACGGCTTTATATAGGTATTTGATCAGTTTTAAACATCCCTAGCTTGTCATCTAACATTATTCAAACGTAAAAAACGTTAGAGGTTATGGGTGCCTCGTACAAAAGTAATAACGACAAGACATTCTCAGATTGTCGACCCTCTGTTAAAGCCTAATGTGTAATCATAGTATTTCTCTTTGCTCTATTTTACAGACTGCAACGATAAACTTCGGCATAATGTTTGTGCTTCTCAAGCTGCTAAGCCGAACTACTGCAAAAACTACCCAGACTACATGGCAGAACACTGTCCTCAGTCGTGCAACCTTTGCCCTCCGACTTATTGAGGTAAATACGATGTTTTATTTTCAGCCACTTGACACATCAATTTCGGACGAAACGGTCATGCGTGTATACTTGGTGCTGGCACTTGATCTGGTGATACTTAAAAATTACAATATGGAAGAGCGAGCCTCCTCTCAAAAGGGATAGCGAAATTTAAAATTTTAGTATTTGAAGGTGTCGCCAAAATAGACTGGAAACTGAAAGGGTAGCAATTAAATCCATGCATTAGAAAGGACAGCAAAAGATGGGCATAAATTACACGCCGTTATTCTGAAACATATACTCTTGCCAACGGAAAAATATTGAGTCGGTACTACTGCCGGTTCTTTTATATCTCCTGTTTCACAGCGTTCATGGGACCCCGTGCGTTTGACTTATCGTTAAGGTTAAAGAAACAGGTATAAATATTTGCCATGTATGTGAAAGGGGTGCCATTTCGATAAAAGTTCGGTATGTGAAAGAATATGAGGTTGAACTTCCGGTGGAAGCCTCCCTGAATGAAACTTTACTGTGTACACCCCCCCCCCCCCCCCCTCCACCCTTCCTCCTCCACCCCTCCACTCCGTAACCCAATTACTCTACATAAGGTTAGTTTTCAAGTAAATTTTTTCGTTTTTGACCTTGTTATATGACTTCACTTACGTTAAACCTCTTTGGATTTCTATTATCAGAAATTAAAACAAAAATAATTAAATTCTTATTATCTACCGCAGCAAGCAATGGCTTGTTGACTGTCTGGAAGAAATTTGCTTATTATCCGCAAACGCTTTTTTTGCAGTGACCAATGACTTCACAAAAACACGATTCAATGCAGAAAATAACCGGACCAAGGAACTGAATCAAATCTACATGGATAACTTAAACTTAACAAAGTAAATATAAGACAACATATGTCAGATGTTTGCTTAGTATATAAAATAATAGGAAGGTTAACTAAAGGGCTGTACCAAGCAAACTAGGATTAACAAGTGAAATAAAACAAATTAACTTAATACTGAGTCGGCTTTATTTATTTATTTATTTATTTATTTATTTATTTATTTCTATTGTAATCTATTTTAGTTCCATGAAGGATTTTAACTCTTTTAATCAACAAAACCTTTTCGAATCGGAAAGCTAGTGATGAAATCCTAGCCTCAATTGACCAAAGTGTAACCAGCTGTTAAGCAGTTTTTGTGTCCACTGCGCATGTGCGCGCAGACACTATCCTATCGATGGTGTCACAGGAAGATTGTTTACTTTTGCTCTATGGTTGAAATCCTAGTGATAACTCCATTGTGAAGACTATTGCAAAATATTTTCCTGGGGAAGTAGTCACGTTGTCTTAAAGGAAAAGAAGTCTCTATTTACTTGTTTCATAGAATATGAGATGATTTGCCCGGAGTTGGTGCTTGTCCATTACTTTCCCATTATATTGGTTCGGTCGACCAATCAGACTTAAAACCAGAACCAATGGTAACTTGCCTGCACGCATTTTCCCACGCTTGACGGAAAAACCTTCATTTTCGTTTGGGCACGTACAAAATTACTAAAGCCAAAGTCATGAGCGCGCGTGCGGCTATAAAATTATGGGAAACCAGCTTAAACGTAGACATAAAAATAGGGTTTAATTTGCTGCACTTAACAAGCTGAAAGTTTTTAAAACACATTTAAAAGACCTAATGCATTCAAATAGATAGGCGACGAACGTCGCAATTTAACATTTCTAGGTAAGTGGCTTAAAAGAAAAACCCATTTCTTCTTTTTTCAATTTCCTAAATAGTTATACCTAATGGATATTTCTATTTTTGTCAAGGTTAATGTTAACATTGTGTTATTATTGACTTCAACCTGAAGGCAAAACATTTCGGTTTTATATAGCGATAAAAAATACATTTTTTCTCAATACACCTACCTGTTTAGACTTAAGACTGCCCAAATCATCCCCAAAAAAATCACAAAACTTCACATTACCTTGATCTACAGGCTAAGTGAAAATTATTTGCGGATTGCTTCAAACGTTGATGAAATAAATCTATAAACCAGATCACAGCTATAACGCAAAAATGGCATTTCATTGTAATCCTTTCTTTACACTCGGCCTCGCGCACCCGGCGTTCATTTGAACCCAGCCTTTATTCCACTGAGCCAAATGTTAAATTAAGTCAAATTTTAATCGTTTTTCATTTCCACATTTTATGTCATTTATTCTTAAATTCATGAATCAAAAGCTGAATTGATCAAAATATTCGCAAAAGTACATCAAAACAAGAACAAGAACAGTCAGTCAATAAACTAAACTTTATAAATTAACCAGCTAGAAATACAAGAGGTCCGTTTCCATGATCTTGAGACTTTTATCTTTCTCTATCGACAGCTCATAAGAACTGTTAGCAGAGCGACCCGCGACCCAAGGGATAACAAAGATGAAAAACTTTAGTCCGCTTATAAAAATAATAATCTAGCGAAAATATAGACTACATCGGGTGACTATTGTTGCCGCTACTTGTTAATGTTTCATTTTCTGGTTTAAGACCGTTTAAGACATAGCAATTGAGTGCATATGCATTGTAGTGTACCATTGTAACTGGTATTGAAACTAAGAATATGAGTATGTGAAAGGTAGCGTAAATATCTCAAGATTTGCGAAATTTTAGAAAAATTCACCAAAGGAAACGTGCGAAAATCAGCGATTTTCTTTTTTTAAATTCGGCGGAAAGACCTTCATTTTCGTGCGAGCACGTGCAAAATAACTAAAGCCCACATCATTCTAGCTCGCGTGCGGCTATAAAACTATAGGGAGCCACCTAAGGCTATGTCTACACTATACCGGATAGCTTATCATGTCGACATGAAAAATACTCCGGCGGCTTGGTGTGAACAGAAACGACCAAGAACTGGATATTTACTTCTTTTTCAATGGGTTTCAATCCTCGCTCCTAGTTGTTGACTTCCGCTACGTTTCGGTTCGATTGCCTGTTTACACTGCCCCAGAGAGTGGCATAAGAATCTATCCGATATGTGACGATTCACTTTCACGAGCGCCGCGTCGCAGCGGCGCTCCGGAACAAAAATCGTTCCGAAACTAGCATTTCATGTGTGAACGAAAGGCCTATCTGGTATGGTTTTCGTGCCGGCGCAAGAGCTATCCGGTATAGTGTAGACATAGCCTTAAACGTAGGCAGAAAAATATAGGGTTTGCGGCACTTAACAAACCGAAAGTTTACAAACACATTTAAAACCTAATGCACTCAAAACGATAAACGACGAACGTCCCAAATTAAGTCAGTTCTTCCTTTCTCAATTTTCTAAATGGTTATACCAAATGGATATTTCTATTTTTGCCAAGGTTAATGTTCACAGTGTGTTGTTATTGAGTTCAACCTGAAGGCAAAACATTTCCTTTCTTATAGCGATAAAAAATACATTTTTTCTCAATATACGTACCTGTTTAGAAATATATTGCCTGCGTGTATTTATTTTCGGACTCTCTACAATTTATTAATTGAATTTGCCTACACTTAACGGAAAAGGAAACTGTAACGTCACATAAGAAATAAACACCCATTTTATCTAGGCAGATCCGTTCCTCTCTCATCCTAAGAAAAGTAGGACAGCATGACTTGTCTACTGGTTTTGTCTTCATTTCTTCGTACATCGCAACAAATTTACTGCGCCTTTCAATAACATGCGGAATTTGAAATTCAATTCTCCACCAACAGTTGCGTTATTCCCTGCCGTCAATCATAATTAATACGAAAGCCAACGGACCATGTAAAAAAGAAACAAATGAAATGGATCGAAATCTACCAATCATAATGCACGGACATGACCTTTTGACCTCTTTGAAGTGAAGACCTGTTTCCTGAGAGGTAAGCTAAGATGATTGACGGCAGTTTAGAACGCAACTGTTGGTAGAAATTTGAATTTCAAATTCCACATGTTATTGAAAGGCGCAGTAAAGGGGAAGTATTAATGGGGATTTGCTGTCATTTTAAAACCAAAAATGTTTTTATTAATACGAAAAGAAACCGAAAAATAATGGTCCAGTGGTGTGATAAATTACCACAAAATGCACCAAAACTGTAGATGAATGTCTCTAACCGGATATATGCATGGCGTCTGAATGATTTGCAAAATGAAAAAGTTTGGCTAATTCTTTTCAAGTTCCAACATTTTCGTCTCCAAAATGGCCCACAGACCATATAAACTTGTCCCACTTTCAAGAATATATTGTTTGATTTCCCTCTCTTGGTTTTTAAGTGTTATTTTCTAAATAAGTAAATGAACTGTAGCATGGCTTTGGCGAAAAAAGGTCAATACTTCCCCCTTTAAAACTAGCTGACGTCACCTACTTCAAACTAAAAGCTTTTTCGTTTTCTTATGGCATAGTGACTGTCGTGTGGCCTTCTCTTAAATATCCAATATTTCTCCTCTCATCCCTTTTATTCTCTCACACACTGCCCAAAATCAGCCCCCCAAAATCTCAAAACTTCACACAACTTTGATCTACAGGCTAAGTAGAAATTATTTGCGGATAGCTTCAAATGTTTTTTTTTTTCAGTTTTTTCCTTAAAGTTAAGGGCTTGCGATTTTTTGCATAATGTAGAGAACCACACGCCTAGTGCTTTTACGGAGTCTTTGGCCCACTTAAAATTACGCTCGGGAAACAATTCTTTTTCACTTTCGCTCAGCGCTCCGATCCAGAGGGCTTCGGTTTTTTCGTTGTTGATTTTAAGGCAAGATACCGTTTGAAAGGCGTCCAATGTGGTTAGTGAGAATTGTAATGATGATTTTGTGCCTTCAAGGATTAAAGTAGTGTCATCTGCGTATAAACTTATTTTTTTTTCTTCTCCGTCTATTGGGATGCCTCTTATATCCGAATTACGTCGAATTGCTGAAGCCATTATCTCAGTACAAAGAATAAAGATGTAAGGAGATAAGGGGCAACCTTGTCTAACACCTCTTCCCAGAGTGAAAAAGTCAGATGACCAGCCATTGTTTACTACATTGCTTTCAATCTCAACGTAAAAGAGTTCAATCCATTTTTTAAAGAAGCGCCAAATTTGTAGTATTCGAACGTCTGCTGAACAAAGGACCATTCTAAGGTGTCAAAAGCTTTTTCGAAATCGACAAATAATAGAAGACCTGGAATTTTTTCTTCTTCTGTATGTCTTATCAAACCTTCGATCAATCGGATGTTTTCGCTGATAGATCTATCTTTGAGAAAACCTGTTTGATCGTGATTTACGAGCCTAGGAAGCACATTTTTTAGCCGATTCGCTATTGCCTTTGTTGCAATTTTGTAATCTCAGGTATTTAGAAGAGTGAGAGGGCGCCAGTTTTTCAAATTTGAAAGGGTTCCATTGTTTTAAGGGCTTCAAAACATTCTTTCTCCGTCAGCATTCCTTCACAAGAAATTGCATCTTCTGGAGATAATTTACATCCATTGTTTTCAGGGAAGAAAAGGTCTTTATTTATGTTTGCATTTTCCTTTTTTTGTGATGTATATAGATTTTTCTAGAATCGTTTGCATTCTTCTAGTATGTCTTTGTCTTTGGTAAGAGTGTGTATCACCCTGATTTGTAATAAAGAACAGGATTTGTAATATCAACCGGATTTGTAATAAAAATCAACGTGATATGTAATAACAACAGGATTTGTAATAAAAATCAACCTAATATGTTATAAAATAACTAACAGGATTTGTAACTAACTTTCAACCAGATTTGTAATAACACACTTAACCGGATTTGTAATAACCTATTAACAGGATTTTCTTCACCCTGGGCTTGTCACCTTGCCGCGGTGGTGAAGCTTGTGTGTCTCAGTGACCTCTAGAGCTATGCCGGTGGGGACCTAGTCCCTGGTGGGTTCAACCGTACCGGATTGGTCGAGGGATAGAGGCCAGACAAAGGACAGCCCCTGGCCCTCCAGGTTGGGGGTTGGGCGTCAGGCTAATCACCTGATCCCGTAAAAAATCGCTGATTACAGAAACCTGTAACAGAGGAAATCTATTGAATCTTGGGGGCCGAGCGGCATACAACATGACGCCCCAGAGCGAAAGCCGACAGGAAGCTCTGGAGTTGAGGACGCCAATTATGCACCCAAAAACACAGTTAAGGATAGGAAACTGGAACGTGAGGACGCTGTACGCACAAGGGAAGGCAGCCCAAGCGGCAAAAGCAATGAGGGAGGCTAAATTGCAGATCATGGGTATAAGCGAAAGTAGATGGTGCGGATCGGGAAAGCTCATACTGAATACTGGTGAGACAATATTATACTCTGGCAGAGATGATGACATCCATCAACACGGCGTGGCCATCATGCTAAGCAGGGAAGCAGCTAGAGCATTGATCAACTGGACACCTATCGATGAGAGAATAATTCGAGCTAGATTCCACTCTAGGCATGTCAAGTTGACGTTAATACACGCATATGCTCCCACCAATGACGCTGACGAAGAGACGAAAGATCACTTCTATGAGAAGCTTCAGGTAATTGTGGAGAAAACTCAGAAACATGATATACTGGTTATCACGGGAGATCTAAACGCAAAAGTCGGGAACGATGTGGAAGGGTACGAACGAGTAATGGGTAAACATGGAATCGGAACTAGGAATGAAAACGGTGAAAAACTGTGCGATTTTTGCGCCATGAATGATTTGGTAATCACTGGCACGATATTCCCACATAAAGAGATCCACAAGCAAACTTGGATATCCCCTGACAGGCACACTTGCAATCAAATAGATCATGGGTTAATCAACAGGAGATTTAGAACATCCGTGTTGGATACAAGGGTCATTAGATCAGCCGATATCGCCAGCGACCACCAACTTGTCTGCAGCAGATTGAGATTGAAGCTAAGAGCAGCTCCCAACGGACACGCAATTAGAAGGGCGAGATATGATACTTCGAAACTAGAAAACGATGGGTGTAGAAGGCAATTTCGTTTGGAGCTAAGGAACAGGTTTGAAATGTTGCAGAATGAAGGACCAGAAGACAGTATGGACGACAACCTGGAGGCTGAATTGGAGAAAGCTAATGATATCTTAGAGAAAGCTTACAACACGACAGCAAAGAAAGTCTTAGGATTTAAGAAAAAGAAAGTTAAACCATGGATCAGTAAAGAATCGTGGGATCTTATTGAGCAAAGGAAAGATATAAAACTGAAACTTGATGGAACAAGCTCGGAGAGACTGAAGGAAAAGAGGCGAGCTGAATATAAAGCCAAAGATAGAGAAGTGAAGAGGCAAATACGCAGGGACAAGAGAAACTGGTCAGAAGGAATAGCAAATGAAGCTGAGGAAGCAGCCAACAATCAGCAGATGAAGACTCTCTACAATCTAACCAAAGTCCTCTGCAATGACAAACCAAAGCAAAGCGCCGCAGTCAACGATAAGAATGGAAACGCCCTAACCAGCAGTGAAGACAGAAAGAAACGATGGAGAGAACATTTCGCGGAAGTACTCAATAGGGAAGAACCAGCTGACCCGATCAATGAAGGAGATTGTGAACAACAGGACATAGCGGACATTGACACCGGACCTGTGAGTAAAGCTGAGATAAGGAAAGCAATCAAGAGTCTTAAGAATGGTAAAGCCCCGGGCGAAGATATGATAACAGCAGAGCTACTGAAAGTAGACCTTGAATTTACAACGGGCAGAGTCAAAGAACTTGTAGACACAATATGGAACCTGGAAAAGGTCCCCCGGAAATGGAAGAGGGGTCTAATTGTTAAAATACCGAAGAAAGGAAACTTAAAGGAGTGTAAAAACTGGCGGGGGGTAACCCTGCTACCGGTTGTTAGCAAGATATTAGGGAGGATCGTTATTGACCGCATTCGGGCTGGGATCGACCACAGGCTCCGTAAAGAACAAGCTGGATTTAGATCAGGTAGAGGGACGACAGAACAAATTTTTATATTACGCAACATCTTGGAACAAGTGAATGAGTGGCAAGCAACTCTCTATGTTAATTTCGTGGATTTTGAGAAGGCGTTTGACTCAGTGCATAGGAATGGTTTATGGGTGATAATGAAACAGTATGGTATCCCACAGAAAATCACCAACATAGTTAAAGCGCTGTATGATGGCTTTGAGTGCGCTGTTGTGGAAGAGGAAACAACCCCAGAATGGTTTGATATAAAGACTGGTGTCAAGCAAGGATGCACGATGTCTGGCTTTCTTTTCCTGCTCGTCATAGACTGGACAATGAGGCATACTGTGAGGGACGAAGGAACTGGACTGAGATGGAAATTTACATCCAAACTTGAAGACCTCGATTTTGCTGATGATGTGGCCTTAATTTCATCAACACAAAGGCATGTACAGCTAAAGACAGACAGGCTAGTGGAAAGTGCTGAGAGGACAGGCCTTCGGGTAAACGTAGGGAAGTGCAAAGTCATGAGAGTGAATGCAAGAAATAACGAAGCCATCACAGTAAATGGTCAGGCGTTGGAAGATGTAGAGAAATTTGTCTATCTAGGAGCCACTGTATGTAAGCAAGGAGGGGGCGATGAGGACATTAAAGCTAGGCTAGGGAAAGCGAGAGGAGCATTTGTGAAACTGAATAGAGTATGGAATTCCAACAGTGTGACGAAGAAAACAAAGATCAAGTTATACAAGACGCTGGTTAAACCCGTTTTAATGTATGGATGCGAGACATGGAAAATGAATGAAGGTGATGCACAAAAGATCAATGTGTTCCAAAATCGTTGCCTGAGGAGGATATTGAAGATCAAATGGCAGGATAAGGTTACTAACAAGGAGCTACTGGAAAGGGCAAACGTAGACAGGCTGAGCGAGGAAGTAAGAAGAAGGAGATGGCGTTTCATTGGACACATCCTTAGAAAACATCCGGATAACGACTGTGTTACAGCCCTGACATGGGCTCCTGAGGGGAAAAGAAGGAGAGGTCGGCCAAAAACAACCTGGCGGCGCACAGTAGAGAGAGAGAGGACAAAAGCAGGGTGGCAGTCCTGGTGTGAGGTGCGAACCGCCGCACAAGACAGGCTTCAGTGGAAAACCCATGTGCAGGCCCTGTGCGCCTCATTGGCGCAATAGGCCTAGATGATGATTAACAGGATTTGTAATAACGCTGCGAAAGGTGAGTGATACTTTGATGTGCGTTTCCAATAAAATATGAATACCCTTACCTACCTCCAAAGATGGCTTTTGAAATTTCCAAAGGGAGCGGGGGGAGGTGAGTAAGGGGCTGAAATAAAATTCTTGGTAATTTTCTGACTGCCCCGCTTTCTAGAATAACGAAAATGTTTTCTAGTTTGTTTTAATGTAAGCAAAAGTTATATGTTCTGATATATAACGCAACATTGGAAGTGCAAACGCAGCACACATATATAGTATTTTTATGTTCGGCAGATTACTGGCTAAAGTTTTAACCGAGAAGCCATACTTTGGGGTCGGGGTCGGTTTTTTTTCTTTTTTCTTTTCTAATCTTTTCGTTTTTTTAATTTTAACTTCTTTCTCTTTTTAGAGTGGTACTTCGTTTTGTTTAACTTCGTTATGTGGGGAGTGCCTTCCTTTTTGGGTTTGAATGTCAGAGGTCATATGTGTAGGCAGATATGTAGAATATATTAACCCCACACCCCTAAATATAAACTCCTCTCAAATTGGCCTTTTTGATCCCTAACTTTTTGGAATATCCAAACCCTTCCATAAGTGGGAGAATAGAGGTATCTTTAAGAAATGCACATCAAGACGGTATAAAAATAAGTGACTCACCTGTCGCAGCGTTATTACAAATCCTGTTGATAGGTTATTACAAATCCGGTTAAGTAATATGTTATTACACATCCGGTTGAATGTTTATTACAAATCCGGTTAGTTATTTTATTACATATCAGGTTGATTTTTATTACAAGTCCTGTTGTTACCTTATTACATGAAATTTTGGCGACACTTAAATTTAGCGAATTTAGCGATTTTTCTAAAAATCGCTAAATTAAAATGCACCAAAATTAAGTGTCGCTAAATTTAAATCGTCGCTAAATTAAAGTGAGTACAATATGAAATTCCGCCATCTGGTCAGTTTCGCACAATCATGCTGTTTTAGGGATGGACCATTAGAAAAGTGATGGGGGGGGGGGGGGGGTGGGAACTTTGGGAGAGGCAAGAAATTTTTTTTTGTCCACCTAAGGTGGAAATCTTTTTTTTTTTTCACTCGATGGCTGGAATATTTTTTTTTAGTAGTTTATTTTTTAATTGTCCTTGGGCAGATTTTTTTTTTTCGGTAATGCGTGGGAATATTTTTTTTTTCTTAATAATTTACTGGGGAAATTTTTTTTTTTGCTTTTGCCCCACCCCCCCCCCCCCCCATCACTTTTCTAATGGTCCATCCCTTACGGTCGATTATGACGTGTATCGGATGTCTCGTGCACATATCAGTCATTTCAGCTTGACAACTGAAATGGATTCTTCGCTGGTATTAAATTTTGCGTTCCCGTATGGACTCCGCGGATTCTACGTTTATAAAGAACTGTGGAATCCTAGACTAAATGAAAAGCTTGACACAATTCACAATTCGCCAAAGTTTCAGCTCGTGAAATCGCGTAAATTAAGTGACTTATGTTCCAAAATTTACGAAAAATCGCTAAATTAAAGTGCCGCTAAATATGGATTTTTCAAAATCGCTAAATTAAAGTGTCGCCAAAATTTCATGTAATAAGGTATTACATATCACGATGATTTTTATTACAAATCCGGTTCATATTACAAATCCTGTTCTTTATTACAAATCAGGGTGATACAAGAGTGCGTCCGTTTGCCACCTTTAGCTGCCCGATAACGCTTTGTTTATTATGCCTTTTTTCAAGGTTAAGAAAATACCTGCTGTTTTTTTCGCCCTCGTTGTACCATTTCGCTCTACTTCTTATTATATCTCCTTTTGTTTTGTATTGATTAATGAGTTCGGATTCACGCTTGGCTTTATCTAAAGATTCAATAGCTAAGGTTTTTTCGTGTGGAAGTGTTTTGGCATCTTCCACGATTTTCTCAAGTATGCAAATTTTGTTTTCGATCTGTTTTTCCAAGTTTGTTTGTTGTGCTTTCTTTTTCTTTGCATATCTAATCGAGCACTCTCTTACTTTTAGCTTAACCATTTCCCAAAGCAGAGAGTCGTCAACATTTTGATCATCCTCATATTGTTCTTTAACATCCTGAATGGTCGCTTTATGATATCGGCAATAAATTCGGATTTAATAAGGAAAAACGTATTTAATTTCCAGTAGCCGGGGCCTCTGGGGTTGGCTTGCAGTGTGACCGATAGTGTAACCATTGAGTGATCTGTCCTATAGCCAGGTATAATATCGGAATGTGAGACATTCGGGCTCAAGCCTTGATTAATTAAAAAATAGTCTAACCTACAATGGATTTCTGGTTTTCGCTGCCTCCAGGTATACCTTAGTTCATCCCATTGCATATCTCTCCATATATCGGTCAAATCTAAATTTGCGGCTATATTTTTGAGTTTGTTTAAAGCTTTGTTGTGAGTTGTCGGATTACCCCCTTTTTTGTCTTTCTTAATGTCTTGAACTAGATTAAGATCGCCACCAAAAATTATATCGTCGCAGGTGAAATCGGTTGCGATGTCTAAAACTTTCTGCATAAAGTCTGGGTCGTCCTTATTGGGTGCATATATATTTATCAGCGTTATAATTCTCTCGCTTGTAGCCAATTCTGCTATATGATGAATCTACCCTCTGGATCGGAGTATTGCTTAAGCAGTTGAAAAGAGAAATTGTTGTTAAAAAGAATACAGACTCCTGCTTTCGAGCTAGAGCAGCTGCTGAAAATTGTTTTATAGCCCCACTCATTCGTCCAAATCGTAGCGGTATCTTTTGTGGAATGAACCTCTTGTAGGAAATAAATCGAAAATTTTTTCGTCCTTAGCCATCTGAATGTTTCCCTTCGTTTTACCTCATCACCTAGACCACGTACATTCAATGAACAAATTGTGAATTCTTTCATTGTCTCAGTTTTAAGTAATTGCAAATTCAGCTGGGCTGCAAGCCATTTTCATTGAATTATTTCCAAATCTCCTACCATTAATAGTGTGCATAATTCCTAAGAAAAATTAATTATAGAAAGACAAATAAGAATGCTAATAAGAAAAAAAAAATAAAACTAAATCTTTCGAGTGCTTTGATAGCTTCAAATGTTAATGAAATAAATCCATAAACCAGATCACAGCTATAACGCAAAAGCCAGACGTTATACAAGGTTATTCTTAACAAACCGAAAGTTATAAAAACTCATTCAAGACCTAATGCATTCAAAATGATAAACGACGAACGTCCCAAATTAAGAGTTGTAGCCGAGTGGCTTGAAAAGAAAACCCAGTTTTTCCTTTCTCAATTTGCTAAATAGTTATGCCTAATGGATATTTGTTTGCCAAGGTTAATGTTCACAGTGTGTTATTATTGAGTTCAACCTGAAGACAAAACATTTATTGAAGAAAAGAAGCTTGCTCAAAGTGCAGTAACCAAAGACGTTTTTCTTATAGCGATAAAAAATATATAGATATTTTCTAAATATACGTACCTGTTTAGAAATATATTGCCTGCTTATTTTTTTTTTGGTTAAAACTTTCCTTTTAAAAACCAGTTGACGTTACATACTTCAAACTAAAAGCTTTTTTTCGTTTTGTTATGACAGTCATGTGGCCTTAAACATTTTCTCTTTAAACATTACCTTAGTTAACGATCAAAATGTTAATTAAACGACGATTTTGGGAAAACATTATATGGCTCCAGTTTGTTGGTGGTTGTGGATTTTTTTAGATCGTTATGTGTCATTGTGCTAGTAGTTTGGGTTATTTTGAGTTGTTCTTTACCTCATTTAAAGATTTAAACAGCTGTTTTATAAATACCAAACAGAACACGTCTTGCGCAATTAAATAATGACTTCAACAGATGGTTAAAAGGGAGCTTTTCGCAGGGCAATTCATCGTTCAGCGATTCCCTTTGCTGAAAGTGAGTGATTGTCCAATGACTAACAATGGCGATGAGGATGATTATCACGTTGTTCGTTTTATTTTCTGTTGGCATATATTGGCATATATTGGCATATATTGTGGTGAGTCAATTTACAGTTGCTTTTGTTTGTTCATTTTGTTCTTATATCACTCACGTTTGCTTTGAATTTTTGTCTACGTCTGTGAAATAATTTCTAACGATTCAAAATTTATACCAATCAGTTTCTAATTCCCTTAGTTACAAAAAGTTCAGTCGGAATTGTGAAATTTGCAAAATTTAGCAATGTTCTGTGCTTTATGTTGTTTCGCTTTATTTTTTAAATCTTATATTCATGAAAGCAAAGTTGTTAAAGGGCAATGTCGCCAAATATTATCTTAAAAAAAACTATTAAGTCGGTTGTTCAACCAATCGTAAAGGTGACATGTATGCTTGGATGACTTAAATTGTCTGAGAAAAGCTCGAGTTTTTTAAAGGGGCTAAATCGCGAGTCTGCCTTTTGATCAAAATTGTGCTATACTTATTGATAAGTAGCGTAACTCGTGCACAAAATTCTTTGAAAATCAATAGGTATAAAGATATAAAGTGAATTATAAAAAGAAGAAGAAACCAAAGCCATTTTCATCGATTTTTATAGCCACAATTAAAAATCTCGAAAACTTAAGACTAAATTTTTCTAGTTGAAATCCATTTCCATCCTACCGATCCGCAGCCTGAGACAAATATTAATAGCTCGAAAACACTAACTAATAATTGTTAACAAATCTAGACCATTATTTTTATAAAAGTGATACAGTAAAACTCAGTTGGTCATATAGCCCCTTTAGTGGTCGATTGCAATGTTTAGTTTAGTTTTTTTTCATTCTTTCATGTACATAACACACCAGTTTACAACGTTTAAAGTTGCAATGACAAACATATCGGTCGTCTTTAGTTCAAATTCATGGCTGTATCGTGTTATATAAAATTTGTACTTTTCCACTCATCGTTCTTCCGCTGGTCACCTTCTGGTCGGGGTGATCACGGCCTAGGCATTCTTGTGGCCTTCTGGCAAACATCTTGTTCTTGTTCTTGGTTAGTTCTCCCGCACTTCATTTTTTAGATCATCATGTACGTACTATAGCTAAACCCTTGGCCAGTCCAATCTTTTCCAGTGCTGTACACCATGTATCTGTAAAGGACGTACCAGGCTTTTGGTTAATACTGGACTCTGAACAATAGTATAAAAAGCATATCTGGGGCAATCGAAATTGTTATTTTGTCTTTAGTACGAGAATATTACTTTCACAATTAAAAACCTTCGTACTTCTTTCCCTTCTTCTTCTTCTGACTCCGCTTTTTGGTGTGAAGGTTAGTTTTGTCCAACAAAAATATTGGTCAATTAAAACACATGTTTAGCCGTTCGATCAGCGTTACGTTTTGTTTAACGTTTGTTAAATAAGTCCATTGCTGATTAAGAAGTCACTCACTAAACCGTGGCTTTATTTCAGCAACGTCACATCCTGCGAACCCGATTTTTCCCCAATCTGACTGCCAGGAAAATGTTGGTATGTTTTTAAACTTCATGGCAAGGAAGGAGAGACATGATTTTTCGTGCGGCTTGCATGAACATCTTTTCATAATGGTATAAACCGCTGTTAGGAGCGCTGTGTCACGGGCGCATAGTCACGATACAGATGGAGGGGTGAAACACAACGATATTTATGCTTGAGTAAAGGCTGCTGACCTAAAATACTGTACAGAATTTGAAAACCGATAGAAAAACGGAGTAAATTGTCTTCCGAACGAGATGTTTAGCAGCAATTTTGGATGATTTTTGGTGGAGATATTGCAGATCGAAGATTGGAAATTTTAGCCGTGGGATGTTTACTCAGTGGCCTTGAAAAAAGTCGAACTTCAATGTGAATTACCGTGGTGGATACAAACTTTTACGGAAAACCAATTTCATGGTCAAGGACAACATTGTTTCGAGACAATAATTTCGATTGATAACAGGGAATTGGTTGCCGCTCTGGGTTGTCGCGTTAAATTTTACGAAGGCGATTCTGCTGGAAATGGCATTACGCCATACTGTTGTTACTCAAGAAGAAAGGTTTACTTTCAAGGCCAAAACCGTGGAGAATAAATCTTGAAATATAGTGATTTTTATGTCAGAAAATGGCCATCGATGTCAAGGAACAGGATCCGATTGATAAAAGTAGAAAAGTCTAAAGCCTAGAGAGGTATGTCAAAATAATTATTTTATTTCACTCAAGCTTCTCTACTTACGTCTGACATGTTTTTACGTGTTTTTTTCTAAGTGTCGCTACGCACTGCGCACGCGTGCCCCTCCTTCCTTGCCATGTATGTTGTACCAAATTTTGGAATAGTTTAATTATAAAGAAATATCAAAAAGCCACCTAGCTAGGCAAACTACAGATTAAAAAAAAATCGAAATACGAAACTTGGCTTTTGGAAAAGAATAGTTTAAGGTGGCTCCGTCGCAATTTCGGACGCACTTGTGTTGATATGTAATGAAAGTTATTAAACCCGTGTCACTTGTTCACCGTGATAGTCGGCGAGCTAGGACCAGAAAAGAATCGTCCCTTCAACCTACTCCACAGTAAATGTTTGACAATGGATGAACTCTCCTGATTAACGCTAGGTATGTAGCGTCGGATTATGGTATCAGTTTCGAATTGAGAGTATGGTTTTATAGGTTGTCAAACCTTTACTGTGCGGTGGGTTGAACTCGATAATTAGAGGGGATTTTTTTGATTGCCAGCTTCCCGAAGGTAAACTGTTCCTGGAGAAGACTCAAATTAAATTGGTTGCCGTCAATGTCATTGTAACTTGGCAACCTTGAGCAACGTCAGAACTACATGTACTTCTGACAACGTTTATTTGTATACGACTTTCATTGTTCAAAATTATTATACATGACCACTACGAGGCACGTGACTGCCATAAATGAAGCTTTACGGGGATAAGGACGTGTTCTTCTTAGTAACGCTGTTTGAGTAAAAGCATAAAGCACCCCACAAAAACATTCTTTCATTGAAATTAAAAGTTCCCAAACAATATATACATGTCTTTATTTGAATTTTCTGACTTTACCTATATAATTAAGACGATGATCGAAACACGGCACAATATTACTCACTTTGCAATCTCCTTCTTCACATCAATTATAAAGGTATATTTCTTTGAATCTGGACACAACTTTCTTTTTAAACTGTAACGACTGATATAGGTGACTTTCAATGGGAAACTTACTTACACTGCATTTAAAGCATGTCACCCTAGAACTATTAATCCACTATTTCACGACAAAACATTAAATTGAATTGAAATATACTTAACATATACTATAATTAAAATCCGAGGCATCGATTGTTGGGGACATTTTGTCTCCGCGACGTGTCCCATGAAGTTCAGCAAGTTGAACTCCGTGAGACATGTCGCGGGGACAAAATATCCCCAATATTGGTGTTGCATAATTATGATAGTATCAGTTCACACGAGGGGACGTGTCGCTGCAACATGTCCCTGAGATATGTCCCCGCGACATTTTCATGTGGTGTGCAAGCGCTATGATTTTTTTCCCTGCTACATGTCCCCGCTACAGTCTCTGCTACATGTCCCTCAGTGTGTACTACTCAAATTTTTGTCGCTGCTGAATGTCGCTGCGACATGTCCCTGCTACATGACCCCTCGTGTCTGACCACCTTAACTGTGTGGTGGGTTAACTGTGTGGTGGTTCACTGTTTGGTGGGTTCATTGTGTGGCGGTTCACTGTGTGGTGGTTCACTGTGTGGCGGTTCACTGTGTGGCGGTTCACTGTGTGGTAGTTCACTGTGTGGTGGTTACGCTGTGGTGGGTAAAGTTCCAACCCCTGCTCGCTCAAGACAGGGCACTAACTACAAGTTAAGGCGACTGGAACGAGAATGTCTCAACTTTAGTTTTCGGGGCCATTGCCGGCATGTATATTATATTACATTATATATAATTTATCTCGACAAACAAATTGACTCTGAATTTGAAGAAAACAAAATACATGCTTATCGGGAGTCAATGTAAATTATCACAGTTACATAGTGACTTTACCGTACAAGTAAACAATAAACCGCTGGAAAGGGTATTTAAACATAAAACCCTTGGAGTCACATTGACGAATCTCTTACCTGGCGCCCACATATTAATGATGTTTCAAAGAAAATAACTGCTGGTCTTGCAGTCTTAAAGCGTATTAGTACTATCATACCATTTGAAACTAGAATAAATATATACAATGCACTTGTAATGCCCTTTTTCAATCATTGTAGTCCTGTGTGGGACAATATTAGTAAGGGTCTATCAGACAAACTCCAAAAGCTGCAAAATAGGGCTGCCAGAATTGTCACCCTTACTAATTATGAGGTTCGCTCGAGTGATTTGTTGGATGAGCTTGGCTGGGAACGGTTAGAAAACCAAAGACTAAAACAGTTGGCTGTTATTATGTATAAAATTCATAATAATCTTTCCCCATTGTATTTGAGGCGGATTTTTACCAATATTTCAAATATACACACATAAACTTAGAAATTCTGAGTCTAACTGTTACATTCCCAGACCGAAAACTGAATACGCCAAAGGTAGCATACATTACAGGGGATCTGTTCTGTGGAACAAGATCCCCTTAGAGATCAGACAGCGGCCCAACTTGAACGATTTTAAAACCTTTTTATGTGTGAAAGATTATAATGAAACAATGATCATTTAAGTTTTTATAGCATTCTATTATTACGTGTAATTTAGTTAAGTTTCATAGTTCAGTTTTTAGTTTAATGTAGTTTGATTAATTGAAGAAACCTTGATCGTAGTTTTCATTGTAATTTATCTTTCTTAGTTAAGTAGTTCTACAGGTAATGTACTCTAGTGTAAATTCACACGACTCCTAGGAAGACCATGTAATTATGATACGATTTCGTGTATAAATAAAGATTGATGATGATGATGATGACAACAATATCCTTAAATTGAATTCCCCAGAACACCACCCATGGCTTCTAATTACAAAGTTCCCAATTGTTTTAATATTTCTGTACAAGCACTAAAGTTAGAACAATATTTCATTCACTTATGCGTGCTTTTGTAGAAATATGATTCAAAGTAAAGACAGCCCGGGATCGATTACAATTTTGAAGGCATGTATATTTGAATAGCATTTTGTTTCACGGCTACAGATAGACACGAGCTCTCATCAGACTCACAGTAGCCGTGGGTCGTTGTAGGTCTTTTGCTGGTGTATGGTACAAAAAGCATATTGCGCTAATACGGACCTATTCAGAAAGCCTTCTCTTCAATGATGGTCGCTTTCTACAACTTCTCTATGGCTTTTCGCTTGATAGTGTTGCTGTTTCTTTTTATGAATGTCGTGCACGCCCAAGATGAAGGTGACGGCGAACCAGAAGGTGGTGGTGGAGCCGAAGGAGGAAATGGTGGTGAAAATGGAGGTAAGACTAAAGTCTAGTTTCAGAAACGCTTTAACTATAGGCACCCAAGAACCAAAACAAAACACCACATAAAAGGACTGACATAGTAAAGTACTCTTCGAGAGATTTTTTATACTCACGGTCACGACTTAAGGGTTGCATCCGGACAGATTTAAAAGTTAGAACCATATTGTCGCTCGAGAGTTGCTCTAGGAACGAAAGGGTTATCACACTTTTTGGTGGAACATTTACAAGTCTTCAGCTTGCAACGAACACCGTCGAACACCGGCGCGTTTTGCCACGTACTGTTGAGCGATCATCAAAGGCGTCCGAGAAAAACAAAATCATAATTGAAATGATCGGACACTGTCGACAATCTCACTGCATATCGCCATCTTTACTCTGTTTACTCTGCGCAAAGGATTACTGCAAACAATAACTGTTAAAACAGTTAAATAGTAAATAGTATTTTAAATCTTAAAGAGAATATTATGGACATCAATAAGTTTTTTGTGTGCAATCTATTGTGAAAAATATTCCTGCACAAGACTGATCGCGCCTAAAAAAAATTCACGCACGTACAGTGGGCTGGAAAAATTCTTACAAGATGTTCCCTGGCCGACAGTATATTGAACTTTATGAGCAGACTATTGAAAGATTTTAGCATCTGGGTAACACAGTAATGTGTCCCCGTCAAATGGCTTTTTCTTTACATTTGTGGTTACCAATCTTGGTATATTTGTGTCAAATCTAAGATCACGGACAGTGTGATTTGAAGAACAATGTTTAACTGCATTCTATATCAAGGATGCCAGAATAGCTGTTGGAACATGAAGTAATCTTTAATATCTATATATTTGATACAAATATGCAAAGATAAAGTTCTTTACTCTAATAAAAACTATTTCAACTGCCCGGACAACTTGTGACTTTGCAAAGGCTATAGAAAAGGGATGTATAAGTTCTGAAAAACACTATCCTTGTTTCAATGGGCGTAACAAGCCTGTATAGGAGAAAGGAAATACGACGATATGCAAAGTACATCGTGACATATTCTACACAATAGGCAACCGTGAAACTATCTGAGAGAAATGCTGAGACTAACACTACACGAAAATTCTTTCCAATTTATTGGGAAAGACTACCTTTAGACTCACGGCACGGCAATGAGGATAAAATTATATGACAGTTCCTTTAGCTAATCTTTTCATGGCAAAGGAAGAAACAGAAATATTTTATAATCCATCGCACTAAGAAACCGTTGGTATCAGTGGAAACGATATATCGGTGATGAACAAGCGAACAGATATCACCATACAATCAAATTTACAGCTGGAGTTTGCAAAGAAATTACTTGACAAGCAAACGCATTTATAAGGGCGCAAGATTCGAGAAAGAGTCTATCCTTGACATATGTATGGTGGCCCAGCATTCTCATAGCAATATTACACAAAAATATTATGCGGAAGAGCAAAATCCCAACTGATATTGTTTAAAAAATAAATTAAAAGGAAATATTTCTACATTTTAATTTATTTTTTAATAAAATTTTGTACTTTATTTATTTTATTTTATTTTTGAAATAAAAATTATATTTTTTTATATTTAAAAAAATTAAGAAAAAAATTTAACTAAAAATTAAGTTATTAAAACTGCAAAATTAAAAAAAGATAACAAAATAAATTAACTAGAAAAAAAAATAAAAAACGACATGTGAAATCTAAGAAAAAAAATTGACATGAAAAAAATATAAAATAAAAATCGACATGTGAAATCTGAGAAAAAAATTTGACATGAAAAAAAAATAAATAAAAATCGACATGTGAAATCTGAGAAAAAAATTGACATGAAAAAAATAATAATAAAATAAAAATCGACATGTGAAATCTGAGAAAAAAATTTGACATGAAAAAAAATAAAATAAAAACGACATGTGAAATCTAAGAAAAAAATTTGACATGAAAAAAAAAAATAATAACATAAAAATCGACATGCGAAATCTAAGAAAAAAATTTGACATGAAAAAATAAATAAATAAATAAATAAAAACCGACATGTGAAATCTGAGAAAAAAATTCGACATGAAAAAAAAATCCCAAAAAAAAAAACAACATTTGATTTTCAATTTCATTTTGAGTTTGCTATGAGAACGATGGGCCGTCAAATGGAAAATCAAAAACAAAATTGAAAATTCGATGTTGCCTGAAAGACCAGCGTTCTCGTAGCCCGAGATGTCGTTGGTCAGCGGATACATTTCCCGCTTCCGTAAGATCTAACCCAATTGGATGGATACAATGAACGAGAAACAATAGAAATAAAACAATTGAACGAGTCGACAATGAAAACTATTGTTTGTTTTGCTTTTTAGTGAGTCTTTTCAGTCAACTCATAGATAGTGTTATAAGAAAGGACAGGCTAAACACGACTCCCACTCGTCGCAAAAAGTATTTTAAAAGCCTAAAGTGTAAAGCTTTCCCAGTAAGACTTCAGAGAGGATCGCGCCTTTAGATCACAGTTAAGGACTTGTTCTCTTCGATGATATAAACCTTTTGATCTCGGCGGATTATCTCTCACATTGATAGGAGGATTCATGCTGTCCAGAGCCGTTAGAATTATTTTATTTCTTTATGCCGTTATTCGGTGCTATAGCTCTATTGGCATAGTGGTATAAAAAAGGACAGGCTATCACGACTCCCACTCGTCGCAAAAGTGTTTTAAAAGCCTAAAGTATAAAGCTTTCCCAGTAAGGCTTCAGAGAGGATTCGCCGTTAGATCACAGTTAAGAATTTGTTCTCTTCGATGATAAAAACCTTTTGATCTCGGCGGATTATCTCTCAGATTGATTGGAGGATTTATGCTGTCCAGAGCCGTTAGAATTATTTTATTTCTTTATGCTGTTATTCGGTGCTACTCTATTGGCATACATTGTGGTTTCTTTGGCTCAATTTTGTTGCAAGATAAATACTTATCGGCTAAAGTTTGTTATCGCTTTGAGAGTGCCAGGATCGTTTAATTTCTCAGGCCGTGATTTAATGTCTAAAGTCTGCGGTGTGCAAGACTTGAGAGAAAGTGTTTCCGGCATCACGGATATAGGCGTCTTAGATCCGACTCTCAAAAAGCCGTAGTCTATAATTTTACTGCAGTGAAATCATGAATTCTTGCAATAATTTTAAGCTCCTAAGTTAGTTCTGTAGTAGAGTAGTGTGTCTCGGTGGAGCTACAGGATACACCTCTGTTGCTTTGTAATAGCGTTTGATTTGGCATCCAACAGATAATCTGCAGCATAGTTAGTGCTGTTTTGTAAATCTCACGGATGCTAATAAATTCTTTAGTCCTTTCCTTAAGCAAGGAATGAACACAATTTAATGTCTTTAAGCAAGACTCGAGTTTCGGTTCTATGGCGAACCTCGTCAGTTGCTACCATATTTTGTTTTCTCATTGGCTCTCACTGCGGCTGAGGTTCTGGAGAACATATCGCTGGATGTCACCTTTTAAGTTCTCGTCAGTCTCCCAATCCGGATTCAAATTCTGCTCATTTTAAGGTTGTAAAGCTTGAAATCTAAGAGACTATAAAAACGCGAAGTTCGCCGCCATCTTGGATGTTCGGGCCAGCCCAAAGACCCTGGGAACGGCTTTGCAGCATACCCTGCTGACCAAAGGCATCTCAGGCTACGAGAACGCTGGTCTTTCAGGCAACATCGAATTTTCAATTTTGTTTTTGATTTTCCATTTGACGGCCCATCGTTCTCATAGCAAACTCAAAATGAAATTGAAAATCAAATGTTTTTTTTTTTTGGATTTTTTTTTCATGTCGAATTTTTTTCTCAGATTTCACATGTCGGTTTTTATTTTATTTTTTTTTCATGTCAAATTTTTTTCTTAGATTTCGCATGTCGATTTTTATTTTATTATTTTTTTTCATGTCAAATTTTTTTCTTAGATTTCACATGTCGTTTTTTATTTTATTTTTTTTTTCATGTCAAATTTTTTCTCAGATTTCACATGTCGATTTTTATTTTTTATTATTTTTTTTCATGTTAAATTTTTTTCTCAGATTTCACATGTCGATTTTTATTTTTTTTTTCATGTCAAATTTTTTTCTCAGATTTCACATGTCGATTTTTATTTTATATTTTTTTCATGTCAATTTTTTTCTTAGATTTCACATGTCGTTTTTTATTTTATTTTTTCTAGTTAATTTATTTTGTTATCTTTATCTTTAATTTTGCAGTTTTAATAACTTAATTTTTAGTTAAATTTTTTCTCAATTTTTTTAATATAAAAAAATATAATTTTTATTTCAAAAATAAAATAAAAAAAATAAAGTACAAAATTTTATTAAAAAATAAATTAAAATGTAGAAATATTTCCTTTTAATTTATTTTTTAAACAATATCAGTTGGGATTTTGCTCTTCCGCGTAATATTTTTGTGTAATATTGCTATGAGAATGCTGGGCCACCATACATATGCGCACAAATTTTAAACCCACTGAGACGTTTCAATACACCATCACTTTATTTAAATCTTGTCACCCACCGGGAGTCAAGAAAGGTTTTGTCAAAGGAGAAGCCATGCATGCTGAGACTCGTGCTCAGAACGAACTTCTCAAAGGAAACGTTTGAGGAAAGCATCAATAAATTCAAATAACAGATACGGCCAAGAGGTTACCCAAACAGTCTAATCGAGAAATTGATGCTCTCAGGCGTCGGGTGTCTGACAGAAAGTTAGCCCTCAAAGACAAAACAAAAGCGAGAAAGTGATGCTCTCAGGTGTCGGGTGTCTGACAGAAAGTTAGCCCTCAAAGACCGTGAACAAAAGCGAGAAAGTGATGCTCTCAGGTGTCAGGTGTCTGACAGAACGTTAGCCCTCAAAGACAAAACAAAAGCGAGAAAGTGATGCTCTCAGGCGTCGGGTGTCTGACAGAAAGTTAGCCCTCAAAGACAAAACAAAAGCGAGAAAGTGATGCTCTCAGGTGTCAGGTGTCTGACAGAAAGTTAGCCCTCAAAGACAAAACAAAAGCGAGAAAGTGATGCTCTCAGGTGTCGGGTGTCTGACAGAAAGTTAGCCCTCAAAGACCGTGAACAAAAGCGAGAAAGTGATGCTCTCAGGTGTCAGGTGTCTGACAGAACGTTAGCCCTCAAAGACAAAACAAAAGCGAGAAAGTGATGCTCTCAGGTGTCGGGTGTCTGACAGAAAGTTAGCCCTCAAAGACCGTGAACAAAAGCGAGAAAGTGATGCTCTCAGGTGTCAGGTGTCTGACAGAAAGTTAGCCCTCAAAGACAAAACAAAAGCGAGAAAGTGATGCTCTCAGGCGTCGGGTGTCTGACAGAAAGTTAGCCCTCAAAGACCGTGAACAAAAGCGAGAAAGTGATGCTCTCAGGTGTCAGGTGTCTGACAGAAAGTTAGCCCTCAAAGACAAAACAAAAGCGAGAAAGTAATGCTCTCAGGCGTCGGGTGTCTGACAGAAAGTTAGCCCTCAAAGACAAAACAAAAGCGAGAAAGTGATGCTCTCAGGTGTCAGGTGTCTGACAGAAAGTAAGCTCTCAAAGACAAAACAAAAGCGAGAAAGTGATGCTTTCAGGTGTCGGGTGTCTGACATAAAGTTAGCGCTCAAAGACAAAACAAAAGCGAGAAAGCGATGCTCTCAGGTGTCGGGTGTCTGACAGAAAGTTAGCCCTCAAAGACAAAACAAAAGCGAGAAAGTGATGCTCTCAGGTGTCAGGTGTCTAACAGAAAGTTAGCCCTCAAAGACAAAACAAAAGCGCGCAAGGAACTATTATCTTTTTAGTACTGACGGGTGAAGAGACTTTTTGGGATTGCAGCGATTTTTTATAACCAAACCCTTTTGAGATATGGGCAAGCAAAGTTTCGTTTGATTGTTTTCGCGATAAAAATACGAACACCATACAGCGTTAAATGCAGTTGCGTCCTGCTGCGGATCTCCCCAAGGATGGCCTTGTTGACAGCTCGATCAAATAAAACCGTGTAATTTGATCAAAGAATCGACAACATTTAGAACGACAGGTCTGTTATATCTTTATTTTGATCTAAAAGGGAAAATCTCTCAGGCACGTACTTGGGGAAGACTTATTCTAAATCTGGGATAAAACGCTTTTAGCGACGAGCAGGATTTGTGCTAGGCCTGTCACCTTTTATAACAACTTAAGTCAGAGTCCTCGGAGAGGGAAGCATCTGCTGTGATTTCACTCCGGCGCGGGCTTTCATTTGTATGTGCATGCAGTTACTTGAAATCTCTCGAAGATCCCTTCATCTCTCAGTTCCCGCTTTACATCTTTAGCACTTTTAAGTATAGTTTAAAAAACGAGCAGTAGTGTATTATCAGGTTTAAATACTCGAGACGAAGCCGAGAGTTTTTACACCTGATAATACACGTGCTGCGAGTTTTTTGAACGGCTTCAAAAACATTCTTTCAAAAGCGTGTCCCTTCGTAATTAAAACAATTGCGCTTTTGTGCAAAGAGGAAATAGCATACGAGAAAAACAAGTAGACTAGACTGATTAGCATACAACGACGAAGTAACCATTGCTTCCCGGCTCCTATCGAAAGTTTTGGGATTTTATAGTTCTGAGGGAAAACATCTACTGAAAAATGCTATACTAAAGTTGTCAGGTACGGTAGATAAAACGGCTGACAAATTTTTTTCAGAGGTAGAGAACGAGTAGAAATAAGCAGCTTGCATCTGCGAACCAGTCGCTTACCTGGCAATTTACACGAGGGCGCTGGTGTCATTCAAATAACGGCTCACTTGTTTAACTGTTGGTTGTTTATTTTGTTGAGAAGATTCCAACTAGAATGGCGAAAAAACAGATTTCGTAAAACAGTACTGCACAAAAATATTAAAGTCACCATTTGTTGCACTAAGAATCCTGAACAACTACTACCCATATCAGTTATCTTTATATAAAGATTACGTGTAATGTTAATATAAATATCACGGTCATTTTAAAATCATTCTCATTAAAAATTCAGCGATAATTGCATTGTTTGCCCATTCAGCCCCGAACTCCCCTGTGACTGAAATCAAAGCCGCCACCAGGCTTTTCATAATGACCGTAGATTGCCAGGTATAAAGGCTCATGCACGTGATCGATTTGTGTCGTGTGATTGGCTGATATGCTCATGAATTATTAATGAGTTTTTGAACTGTTTTTCCACCAGGGTTTATGTAGCGAAAGCAAACCTTCACTCCCGATAAAGACGATCGTTTGTCCTGTGTTATTGTCCAGCCAGCTTCCTTCGACTTATCAAAATCTCGACTGCGAGCCTGAACCACGAGTCTCGTAACCTTTTCTGACTTCTTCGTCATGTGTAACCGCTCGGTGGCATCACTTCAACTTTTTCCTTTTTTAAACTGTTCGCTCTGATATTTTCTTGCGTATTTTGATAATAACGAAATAGGTCATTTGAGTATTTTAAATTTCATTTAAAATAGTTAATTGCCTCCGATTAGTTGATCTGGTTTTCATCAGTCAGATTCGGTGTCATGTTGCGACATATTCGTTAGTCGGGATAGTTGTATGTTCATTATTATCACATAGCTTTGTAGCACAGTCATAGTTTCGACAGTACGTCCACATTTGTTGTTGTTCGCTTTTTATTATGGGCCGTCGTCGTAAATGTCCGGGTTGCAAGAATTTGTTGTCAGCTCACTCGTTTGGTCAAGCATCAAAAAATTGCGAAGGTCCCGTTGTTGAGGTGTCTGGTGATTCTGGTAGCAGCGTTAGTGATCCCGTCGTTGTTCAAGATGTTAATGTGGAGCGCAATGAGGATATTTCAGCTTCTCCCAATACTTCGGTTTTGGATAGTGGACTGTCACAGTCAGTTGCGGCCCAGCGAGAGCGAAACAAGCAACTTCGAGAGGAGCTGGCTTCTTTAAAACATGAAGAAGAGCTGAAAGAATTGGTAGACGAGGGGGCGGTGCTGCAAAAAGCAATCCAACAAAAGAGAGCTAGCCTTTCAAAGCCCACGCCATCTCCTCCGAGTGTTCCTGTTCACCGTGCTGGGTACGAAGAATCTCGCTCTGTAAAAAATCCCGAGAAGAACCTCGACGATTTAAGAAAGGACGAAACATTACAGGACCGAGTGTCGCAACATCTGGCCACGTTGACTGTCGCCGATGATTCTTCTTCTTCCAGTTCCGATGGCGATGACGGTCCGGACGACGATTCTGATGATCCCAGAAGCCGAAGGTCTTCTCGTCGCTCGACTGGTAAGTCTTTACGTTCTGGCAAAACCGTTAAACCTACCAGTAAGGTCGTTCGTCCCCAGTTATGGCCTCACAGCGAATTAAACCTTGCCGCGTGTGCTAAAGAGGTCACTTATGAAAAACTAACAATCGAGGAATTCGTGGCTGGCTACGCTACCATTTTACATTCCCGAAAGTTATCGACCGCAGAAAAACAAGCAAGGGAAGAACATTTAATGCATTTAATGTACCTGGCTATGACTTATCAGTGGCACGCTGTGTTAGCTTATCATGGTGCTGTACTTTTAGAAATAGAGCGTGGTCGCGCTACATGGGGTGATACATTTCATCATTTAGATGCTCGTATTCTTCAAGGGCATTTTAAATCCTCTGCAGCTAGTACTAGTGCACGACAGTCGGCCTCTAAAGATTCGCGGCCTGTGTTATTTTGTCGGGATTATCAGCGTGGCGTATGTAATTTTCCAACTGATCATTCTGGTATGTTGCGCGGGGAAGCCAAATTCCTTCGCCATATTTGTGCGACCTGCTGGGTCCGCGACCGGAAAAAACGTGTTCATCGGGAGAATTCGGAACAATGCCCTTTACGTCAACCATCGGATGTTGACCCTCCTACCGTTTCCAGTAGTTCCACTTGACTATCTTGTGCGTCTGTTTCGCACAACGAGACTTTGTTAGTTTCTTCTCACGCTTCAGTTTTTGCTTTCACCGAACGGCCTTCTTTCACCCCCCCCGGTGGATTCATCTCGTGATTTACAAGATTGTGAGCATTCCAGTGTTACTTGCGTGACTCGTAACTTTATTGAGCCTTGTTGTTCTTTGCGTGACACTCCAGACCTTGTTGAGGAGGATTTATCTGTATCAGACATTAGTGCTCATGGCTGTTTTGTTCCAGACTTTGTTCAGGATTTATTTGTACCTGAGAATAGTGCTCATGACTGTTTTGTTCCGATTCCGTCTCGTGTTAGTTGCTTAGTTGATGATGTCTCTCCAGTCTCCATTATTGATCGCGTTCTGGATAGTGTGGAGTGTGACACGTCGCTGGCGTATAGTATATTCCTGCATGACTCTGTTTACGCCTCGGGGGCTTTTAATCATCAAGTTTGTCGCCTTCCTGTTCCTTCCAGGCTGAACATTCCACTTTGGAGATCCTTGTTAGCCGATTATGATGATAACATTGTTTGTGATTATTTAGAGTTCGGTTGGCCGGTCGGTTATCTTCGTGACACCTTACCTGTTATTCAACAGCGTAATCATCAGGGAGCTGTTTTGTTTCTGGAGGCCATCGATCGGTATTTACAAACCGAGCAGTCTTACGGCGCGGTTCTTGGTCCTTTTGCGAGCAATCCTTTTACTTCTGACGTTGTGCTGTCACCGTTGAATTCCGTTCCAAAGGGTGAATTCGAGCGTCGCATTATTGTGGATCTGAGCTGGCCTATTGGCTCTTCAGTGAACGATGGGATCCCCTCTAAACAGTATCTCGGAGAGGATTTCCAGCTGGTTTACCCTACCGTGGATGATGTCGCCGCCCGTATTTTAGCCTTAGGTCCCGGCTGTTTGTTATTCAAACGAGACTTAAAGCGTGCATACCGGCAGTTCCCGGTGGACCCTGGGGATTATCATCTTCTTGGTTATTCCTGGCGGGATCACATGTTTTTTGACACTGTTTTGCCGATGGGTCTGCGGTCAGCCGCCATGGCGTGTCAACGAGTTACTAACGCAGTTCGATACATATGCGCTTCGCATGGTTATGACATACTCAATTATTTGGATGACTTTACGGGTGTGGCTCTTCCTGACCTCGCTCTTGCCGCGTACACTTTTCTGGGGAACTGCTGCATAATCTGCATTTAGAGGAGTCTGAACAGAAAGCTGAACCGCCCTCGACTTCCCTGACCATTCTGGGCGTGCAGTTTGACACCGTTTCCATGACTATGTCCGTCACTAAGGAGCGCTTGCTTGAACTGTCGGCTCTTTTATCCGAATGGGCCACCTTCACCGTAGCGTCCAAGACCCAGCTTCAGTCTCTGGTCGGAAAGCTTATCTTCGTGTCCAAATGTGTTAGACAGAGCCGTATCTTTTTATCCCGTATTTTGGAGCTCTTACGAGCCTTATCGGCCAGTGATTCTCGAACTAAAGTGCGGCTTTCAGATGATTTTCATCGTGACTTAGCGTGGTGGAGACGTTTTCTTCCCCAGTACAATGGTGTGTCCTATCTTTACTCCACTCCTTGGTCTGCTCCCGATGCAGTATTTTCAACAGACGCCTGTTTGTCGGGTTGTGGCGGAGTTAGCGGCACTGAGTTCTTCCACTGCGAGTTTCCCGCTTCTGTACTGTCACGTGATTTGGATATCAACTGCCTCGAACTGCTCACCGTGGTGATTGCGTGCAAGTTATGGGGTCATCAGTGGTCGCGTCTTCGGATCTTGCTTTATTGTGATAATCAGGCTACGGTTGCTGTCATTAATTCGCACAAGTCGCGCAACTCGTTCATGAATAACTGTCTTCGTGAACTGTGGCTGATCGCTGCTATTCATGATTTTGAACTGCGTGCCGTTCATCTCGAGGGACAGTCTAACCGGGCCGCGGATCTTCTCTCTCGCTGGCATCTCAGTTACAACAACGCCCTTGTTTTCCAAGAACAGTTTGGCGGTCAGGCGCGCGTAGAGCGGCTTGTCCCGGAACATTATTTTACACTTAATAGTCACTTTTAGAGATAATATTTCGTTATCGTAATTTGGGACTTTTCGTAATTTGGGACTTATCTTTTATTTTTCACAGTTACCGAGTTGAGGCAGTTACGAGCTGATCTTAAGAAGACACGGTTAGCTGCTTATCGTCCAGGCACTTACCAAAATCTTCAATCACAATGGCGCGCTTACCTTTCATTTAGTTTGCATTTTAATTTTACTCCAGTTCCTGTTTCTGAGCATGTTTTGTGTTTGTACGCGCAGTTTCTCAGTCGTACACTCACCGTAGGAGCTATTCGTAATTACCTTAATGGGGTTCGACTTTTTCATCTTTTTCATGGCAGCGATTATCTTCATCAGTCGTCCTTTCCCCTTAGGTTAACTTTAATGGGACTTGCAAAATCTTCCACGCATACCCCACAACAAGCTCTCGCTATTACAGTCTCCGTTTTGCGTCGTGTTTTCCAGGTGTTACGACCTGACAGTGCGCTAGAATGGGTTGTTTTTTGCGCTGCTTTATTTGCCTTTTTCCTGCTGGCTCGTTTGTCTAATATTCTGCCTGCTTCGGCAGCTGGGTTTGATAAGTCTCGAGATCTCTGTCGCCGTAATGTTCAATTCATCGACCCTTATCTTATCGTTATTTTTCATTGGTCCAAGACTATTCAATGCCGGGAAAGACGTCTAGTTATCCCTTTAGTTCCCATACCCGGTAGCTCGCTTTGTCCTGTTAGTGCCATTCGCACAATGTTACAGTTTATTCCGGCCCGCAGCGCTTCCCCGGCCTTTTGTTATCATCAAAATTCCAGGCTCATTCCTCTTACTAAAGCTGTCTTCATCCGACAGTTTCGAGAGTTGTTAACGCGCGCCAATGTCCCCTCCGCAGAGTGTTATACCGGGCATTCCTTTCGCCGGGGCGGGGCCACGTATGCCTTTCGTTCAGGGGTTCCCGGGGAACTTATTCAGGTTATGGGTGATTGGAAATCAGACGCTTATAAGCGCTATTTTGACTTTTCTTTCGACACCATGTTGTCAGTTAGTTCTCGTATGAGGGATTCTATTGTTTAGTTTCTGTTTTTGATTGAGATTATCGGTTTCGTGCTTCCTCCTTTTTGCTCCTTGTCCTTTCATGTGTTTGGCCCTTCGTTTGGTGCTTCGGATCAGTTTTATTGAAATTTTTAGCTCGTGATATTTGTACCTTGTTCTTACTTTTCAATAAACTTATTCTTTTGGCCAAACACTGTTTCGGTTCCTTTGTACTGGGAGCAAAAAGGGGGGAATTTGAGTATTTTAAATTTCATTTAAAATAGTTAATTGCCTCCGATTAGTTGGTATATACTTCATGGTAGTTTTAATTTATGCACGTCAAAGAATCCGGCACTTACTTAGGGCTAAAAACTCATTTTAAAATGGTTAGCTTTTATTTACTGTTATGGATATCACTACCCATAACAGTAAATAAAAGCTAACCATTTTAAAATGAGTTTTTAGGATCCCTATATGATAGGATCCCTATATGGTGTGTTACAATGAAGTATATACCGATTAGTTGATCTGGTTTTCATCAGTCAGATTCGGTGTCATGTTGCGACATATTCGTTAGTCGGGATAGTTGTATGTTCATTATTATCACATAGCTTTGTAGCACAGTCATAGTTTCGACAGTACGTCCACATTTGTTGTTGTAGTATTACAGTATATCATTTATCTATTATAGTCTTAGTGTGCTTCGGATCAGTTTTATTGAAATTTTTAGCTCGTGATATTTGTACCTTGTTCTTACTTTTCAATAAACTTATTCTTTTGGCCAAACACTGTTTCGGTTCCTTTGTACTGGGAGCAAAAAGGGGGCAATTATCTTGGTATGTATATGCCAGCCATTTTGAGGCCGTTTTCATGGTAGGTGATTTCTATGGCATATTCCGAACGAAAAGCGGCCGTTATCCCATGACTTAACGGCCGAGTTCCATTCAGAATGTACCCGAACCACAAACGGCCGTTATCCCATGACTTAACGGCCGAGTTCCATTCGGATAATAAACGAACCAAAAGCGGCCGTTATCCCATGACTTAACGGCCGAGTTCCATTCAGCCTTAAAATAGTCGGTATATACATACCAAAAAAACGGCTTAATTCCTCATAACAATAATTTCCCTTTTTCTTCGATCACACGTTTCTTCTGTTTGATTATTCACATTTCATGCCATCACACTGTTGGGGTTCTGTTGCGGGTTCCGTTGCTATGCAGAGGTGTCATTGTTTACAATCGCCTCTTTTGATTGGTTTCGCGGGAAAAATAGCTCCCCGTAAAAGGAAAGAAGGGCCCAAAATTGGGCCATTTTCGACGTTTTACCGCTGGAAACTATTGTTGTAGACACCAACAATATGGCTGCCATTGTAAACAGTTCGATGTGAGCTTTCAGAGCGATTTCTTTGCAGTTTTATAGCTTGATTTTGTGCAAAATTGGACGGATTCCCAGCATGCATGAGACGAAAATCAAGATATTTCCAAGAGCTTTAACACAAAGCTGCTGAAATTTGGCAGACTTAACAAACACAAATGGTGCTATCTTTCCTGACTTAGCCGACATGTATCACTATTACGGTATGTAATCGATCGATATTATGGTATGTCACGTGAATGGTTTAGAGAAGTTCAATTATTTCTTGCAGGATTTACGTTTTGACGTCGGCTAAGTTACAGAAGATTCGTTTTATTATAAGGATTCAATAGCAAAAGGAAGAAAGCTTTTAAAAGAAAAGCAAGGGAGAAAATAAAATAAATATTGATTTGAGTGACAGTTTTAGGTGCTAATTTTCACACCTTTTCGACAGGAAATTGAAAATTTTTATTTCAAAATCGGATTCTACGGTAAAATTAACTTTTTTTTTTTAATAAATACTCGTTTATTTCAACACATACATTACTAACTTACAATACATATTACATTCCATTACATCAACTTACTAACAATACTTCACGTTACATCAAGTTGCTACATTACTTACATTTTGTATACTTGATTAATGAGTTATGTCTTTTGGGAAATATTGCTAGGGCTAAACTTTCTTCATATTAAGCTAATAGAAAATAGAAACGAGGCATAGGAGACAAGTTGGCAATCAGAGAAAAAAACTTACAAAGTTCGTGAAATTCTGAAAGTTTAGGTCCTTGCCCTGTGTTCTACAGATCCAAATAAAATAACGTGCAATCAAAAAATAGACATCCAGTTGGTTTTCTTAAAAACTTTAGTATTTAAGCCTAATATTATGGTTGAAGTAAAGTTAATAGTCTCTATGTCTGCGATGCCTTTGTCAGTGGTGAGCCATTGCTTAAAACTTTGCCAAAAGCGTGACGTCACATTGCAAGACCAGAAAAGGTGGATTAGACTCTCCACCTCACTTCTACAGAAAGTACACATGTCATTCTCTTTTATTCCTATTTTCTTCAAGAAATCATTTGTTGCCAGTCTTCTATGAAGTAGTTTGAATTGAAAGTATTTAGTTTAGTTATTTTGGTACAGTTGAAAGACAGTTGGTATACTGACTTCCAATCAATTGTTTCCATATTTTCTACCTCGCAATCCGCACACCATTTGTTTTGACTACGGTAAGGGGGTTGCTGCTTTAGATCAATAAGTTTTTCATAGACTACTCTATTTGCCTTATTAGACTTTACTTACATTTGAGGGCTTTATTGCATTTGTGGTCAATTATTACATTTGTGGCTTCATATTGAAGCCACAAATGTAATAATTGACCACAAATGCAATAGAGCCCTCAAATGTAATAAGGATTGACCACAAATGTAATACCATATTTTCTCGAATAAACGCCCCCGGCGTTTATTTAAAACTCAGCCTTGTAGACCCGGCGTTTATTCGAAGCCGGCGTTTATTCGGGGCCCGGCGTTTATTAAACAGGGGTATATTTTCACCTTTTTCGAGTAATGTCTTTCAATGGAAAATATATTAAGTTCCACGAGTTACAAAGGCAAAACTTAACAAGAACATTTGTGACAGTGACAATTCGTAGTTGGCTGGTTGCAATCGTATCGTTATGTTTCTGTTTCTTGATATATAGATGCCATATGTTAGCAAAGGACATTTGAAAGAACTCGAGAGTATTAACTGGCGGTTTATGCATCTAATTAATTGTACAATAAAAAGCAGTGACCTATACCGAGCTCAAATAAACGCCGGCCCCGAATAAACGCCGGGACCTCGAATAAACGCCCCCGGCGTTTATTTAAAACTCGGTCTCGTGGACCCGGCGTTTATTTGAACCCGGCGTTTATTCGGGGCCCGGCGTTAAATCGAGAAAATACGGTAAAGCCCTTTACTGATTCGCCTTAAGGAAATATTTGTTCGCTGTTGGAATTGTTAGTTCAAGCTTCTGATTGCATGCATTACCGTATGTGGGACTCGTATCATTTGTGTGCGATTTGAACAATTAAACTTTGAACTTTATATAAATTACTTTTAAGTGGCATACCCTTCGGTCGCACTAAGTTTTCTCTCTGTGAGTTGATTGTCACGAAACCTGTTGTACACCGGTATCCTGTCTATGCGTGTAGTTTATACTGTTTCATATAAAGGTACTGCTACTGGGTGATGTTACGGAGATTTTATTTGCCTCTGAAATGGTAGAGTAGCCAGCTGAAAGTAGTACGCAGTTTATTTTACAAAAAATTTACAAAGTCTGGTTGCGAGGCGCTCTTCAGTATTGTAGTTGTTACTTCGGGATTGAACAAGTGACCGATGACGTGGTATATGTGAATAAACGTTTCTTAATTTAACTTGACAGATATTCACTCCGAACATTACTTCGTTTACATTTTATAACTGGGCCTTGGTTCCGCACTAAAAAATGTTTAGTTGAGATAATAGCAACTTCAGGTTTGGTCACGTGAATGACAGATGATGTCCAACACACTACATAGACAACTTCAGTTTGTCCAAGTTTGGTTGTCCGAGAAAGATATGCATGACTGGCAAAATCCTGGTCCTCACAACTTAGGGCTGGTAACCCTGCTGTGCAAACTGAAGAACGCACGGTAAAATCCATTATTACATTTGTGGTCAATTCGTATTACATTTGAAGGCTTTATTACATTTGTGGTCAATCCTTATTACATTTGAGGGCTTTATTTCATTTGTGGTCAATCCTTATTACATTTGAGGGCTTTATTACATTTGTGGTCAATCCTTATTACATTTGAGGGCTTTATTACATTTGTGGTCAATCCTTATTACATTTGAGGGCTTTATTACATTTGTGGTCAATAATTACATTTGTGGCTTCAACACTCGTGAAATCCCGACCCTTTCATATACCTACAGCCTCAAAAGGGTACCCCTTTCGGGCGGAGCATCCCGTACAGTCTATTATAGGGAGTAACCCCCCCCCCCCCGGGTGTGATAAAAGCTTCTTTTACGACAATGGCTGCGGCCGCACTTGGTGAGTTAACCGGGTTATTTTTTTTAGTAACCCGGTTAAAATAACTCAGTGAAAAGGTGTTTGTAATAAAATAACCGAGTTTATTTTTCTGAGCGGCCGCACTTCAAAAGTTGAACTTTGAACGTGAGAAATCGTGTTATCATTTGCTAGCGAGAGCTGCACAAAACAATACGCTTAATAAGCGAAAACAATGCCTCTGCTCTTGCATTTTACATATTGTTATTTCCTGCAAAACAACATCGTTAAATGATCAAATTATAGGTTTTGTGGAGAACATTAACACACGACAGTTTCCCTTTCTATATTTGAAATTGAAAGTCGTCCCTACCAAGGTCATTCAACAGGAAGCCAAAAATTGCCGCGTAAGCGAAGATGATTGACAGATCGGGAAAGTTAACCTGCACTAAACTACCTAGCGAGGTGGTTTAAATAAACTTAGGCCTAGGGCAAACGTCGAACTTCACAAGTGCCGAATCATATGCAAATGAGCAAAATCTATTGTTCTTGCTCATTTGCATTAGATTCGGCACATGTACTGTGAAGTTCGACGTTTGCCCCAGGCCTTAACCAGGTTAAAAAATCTATTGTTCTTTAATTAATTTTCATGGGAACCGCTAACACGGTTAAAATTCGATGAACGCCAGAAATACGCGGCCGCATCAGGAATTTTGTTACACCAGTTAATTTTAATTAATTAATTGCAAATAACCGGGTTAACTACTCTAGTGCGGCCGCAGCCAATAACTCGCCAACTTTGTAGCTTTGCAAGTTTTTCTAAATTTTGAAGGAGTTGAAAACAAAGAGGGAAAATTGATCGTCACCTTCCATTCGAATCTTTTCTTTAATTTAGAAACACCGCCATGTGATGTTGATGTGGCATTCATCATGGATGCTTCGAATAGTCTGGGCATGAGAGGTTTTGAGAAAGAAAAAGAATTCGTCAAAAAGGCAGCTAAAAGGATGGCAGGAGAACAAGGTAACAGTCAAGCAGCTGTGATACAATTTGCTGACAATGCTATAATAGAGATTAAATTTCAAGACATTGCAACCTGGGATGAGTTCACGAGAGCTGTTGACAAGATTACCAAAACGAGCGGTGGTACCCGCATCGATTATGCTTTGGAAAAAGCCAAAGAAGTGTTCAAAAGCGTTTCGGACGAACGACTTAAGCTTCTCATTTTACTAACTGATGGAGAGCAATCAGGTTCAGATGCAAGACTGGCCCCATTGTCCTCAGAATTGCGCAATGAAAGTGTCCGGGTGTTTGCTGTTGGTGTTGGCTCTGGGGTGGATAAAAAGGAACTGGAGCTTATTGCAGGGGACGAGAATCACGTGATACTAGCTGCCGATTTTGACGAACTGGACCAAAAGGTTACCCAGTTGATGAATAAAGCTTGTGGTAAGTACTTGAAGTTTGATGTCAAAAACGCTTTTGTTTCAGAATACACTCTTCAAGAAGCTGCGGATTCCGCTCAATGAGCCTTGGTCGAGTTTAGCAGATTCAGTTGCAGTTAACGTTGTTAATTCTATTTTTGTACTGAATTTCTCCAATTATATATTTGCTTCCACTTCTCTATTTATTGAAAGTAAGGTCTAAATAAGACTGAAATTTTAGTATATGAATCTTTTTAAGGGTACTATACAGCCCCGGCTGCCGTGCATTGATCTTATTTGAGTTGAAAATGTTTGATGAGACACACGATGGAATGTCAATTTACCTTCCACTTTGCTGCAGCCGAACATCCGTTGAATCGGCCTGTCCGATCTTTGCTTCAGCACCACTTCTTTTGAACTCATCGACAGTGGAATAGAAGCTTATTTTCACAGGCTTTCTTTGCATCCATAGTAACGGACATTATAGCATTTCCTGGCCTGACACCTTTTGTAAACTTGTATAGCCTGTTCAATTTTAACCATCGCCTAAGTAACAGTCCTTGGAAGGTTAACTCGAAAACTAATACTCACATTAGTACATACAAAAATGACGGGGAAGATCGTCGTACCATTCAATGATTATAATTCGAAAGTCCAACACCATCTCGAGTTTTAAAAGATCACTTAAGACGTACTTGTTTACTAAATTCAGTAATAACGGATCATTGTTTTTATAGATTTGTATATATTCCATTAGTTTTAGAGCTAATTTTTGATGTAATAGTGATGATTTAATAGTTGCTTTAGTTTTAATTTTTTCCTTTTTTATTCATTGTAAAAATAATAGGATATGGTTGTAAATTTGTAAATATTTTTTCAATAATGTTGTTTACATGACTGTAAAGCGCCTTGAGCATTGGATAAGAGCGCTATAGAAATAAAGTTATTATTATTATTATTATTATTATTATTAGTTATTATAGATGGATTTATTGTGCTAAATATATCCTCTTCTGTGTACATAACGGGATGCTTGCTTTTATCTCTTCTTTATTTGTCAGCATGTCCAGTGGATGTGGCGTTTATCATGGATGCCTCGGGAAGTCAGGAAAATGCATTCATCAACGAGAAGGAGATTGTCATCGGTTTAACGAAGAACATGACCATTGGAGCAACAAAAGAAAATAGCAGAGCTGCACTGATGCACTTTAGTGATTTAGCTGAAGTAGATGGTCTGTTTGGAACGTATGCTACCGCAGCTGAATTTCAGACAGCTGTAAAAGGTCTGCCCTTCCTTGGAAAACAAACACGAATTGACAGGTCCCTGGAACTAGCTTCCCGAGAGGTCTTCAAGAAAAGCTCCAGTAGCCGCCCTCAGATTGCCATAATTCTCACTAATGGCATACAGCATTCAGAGAGCCAGGAAATCCCGAAAGGCCTGATAGAAGCCTCTCGACCCTTACGAAACAAAGGAGTTCGGGTGATCGCCGCGGGTAATGCCGTTTATACAAGGGAAAGAAGACTCAGGTTGATGACAGAAAGGAATACGGATGTTGTGGTGGACAACAACAAGAATGTTGTGATAAACAAGGTGAAACTGTTGCTCAAAGACGCCTGCAGTGAGTATCAGTATTAGTTTGTGACTGATGTAACAATAGCCTTGTGTTTCGGTTACGGTTTTCAAAGGGCAAAACCAAAGTAGTTACTCTGGCCAATCATAACAGAAGCAGACAATGCAATGAACCAATCAAAACTCAAAGCAAATACACTTGGGCCGCCGGACTGGCGCCTTGCGCAGGAAAACGCGTGCGAACAAGTTACAATTGGTTTTGGTGGTCTTACCTCTGATTGAATACGAAAGTAGTGCGAGAATTTTCGGCTAATCACAAAGCACAGCAATGCAAAACCAAAGCAACCGCGAAATCTCTTTCCACACTCAATTCAAAACCCTTAAATTTAAAAAGAATGTATTACTCATGAGGTATTTTTTTATATCCGATCAGGTGTGTTTCCCCTAGCCGGCTTTACTTGCACACTAACCATTTTTCTATGCCTTTGGCGTCATTTTACCCAAGTGTAACAGGGGACGCAACTTTTTGAGAAACAACGATATGCTACAAAATCACCTCATTTACACAGAAGCTCCTTGGTTGTTCTGGTACTCGGGCACATGGGGAAGGGTAGGCTCCTGGGGCCAAAATATCGTATAAAAACGTCTCTGCAAACGAAAGTTGTATCTATTATCAAATTCAAAATGTCTAACAAAAGTGACTTTCCAATTCGGGGGTTTTAAAACGTTCGCGCTAATTGTTCATGGCTTTATGCGCATCCTTACTGCACACGCAATCCATGTCGCAACACCATGCTACGCAATGTAAGATCACGTGCGCCAAGGAAGAAATTTATCAGCACAAAGGGATGGTAGCCGTTGTGTCAATTTTGCTTAGACTTAACTCGCTTGGATGGTCGGTGACCCCTACTTTGTTTTGGATAGATAGTTTTCTTTACTAATTCTCGACAAATTGTGAAAAGATGAACAAACAAATCAATGTAGAAAGTTTAAACTTTTCCCATTTTTTGCCTCACGCAACATCGTTCTTTTTATTACGTCAATGTAACCTTGCCTACTTTGATTTCACAGAGCCACTGCGAAGAAAGGTTCCCGGAATTAGCACGGGTATGTATAGCTAAGTGTATCAAATAATGTCCAACTAAAATCTATTTGCTTTTTACCATAATAAAAACATTTTACTTGGAACCATCAGGTTCAATTTGACCTAAAAACCCAGAGAAATGAACGTAAAAAAGGCATCGAGCGCATTGAATCTTTGATCATCACGGAAACTTTTGATTTTCACAGACAAGAATACGAAGGAAACGAAATTTCAAGTCATTCGTTTATTTACCTTTCTTTCCACTTCATAATGAGCGTATCTTCCCCTGTGGCAGTGACGAAAGTTTGTTAAATGAAGTCTAGCGTTTCGCGTCCTCTTTTGACTTGAATAGCTTAAGTTTGCCAAGTTATCGAAGACCTCGAGTCCGTTATGTTTATGGCTTAATAAGAGGTTATATAGAGGTTATATAGAGGTTATGGGTGCCTCATACAAAAGCAATAATGACAAGACATTCTTAGATTGTCGGTGATCTGTTAAAGCCTAATGTGTAATCACAGTATTTTTCTTTGCTCTATTTTACAGACTGCAAAGATAAACTTCGGCATTGTGCTTCTAAAGCTGCTAAGTCGAACTACTGCAAAACCCACCCAGACTACATGGCAGAAAACTGTCCTAAGCCGTGCAACCTTTGCCCCCCGACTTACTGAGGTAAATACGATGTTTTATTTTCAGCCACTTGACACGTCGAAACGCTCGCGCGTAATCCTAGTGCTTTAAGCACGTGACTTGGTGTTACTTGCCAATATGAACGAGAGAGGCTCCGCCCGAAAGGATGCCTTTTTCGCTCCCGTAGTATACGAAACAGTGGAGACATTTGAAGTTTTAGTATTTGAAAGGTCGAAAAAATGGAGAGCGGAACTGAAAGGGTAGCAATTGAAAAGGATAGCAAAAAGGTGACAGAAATAACACGAAATTATTCTGAAACATTACGCACATTCACAGCTTTACATTACATTCACAGCTTTTATGTGACCCCGTGTATTTGACTTATTGTTGAGGTATAAGAAATAAATATTTTTCATGTATGTGAAAAGGGTATCATTACAATAGATGTTCGGAATGTGAAAGAGTAAGGGGTTGAACTTCCGGCGGGAGCCTCCCGAATAAAACACACTGAGTAACCCGTCCTCCCCCCCCCCCCTCCCCCTCTCCTTGACAATCCAATTGCTCTTTACATAAGGTTTGCTTTCAAGTAACTATTTTCGCTTTCTAACTTGGTTTTTCACTTAACTTATATTTAAACCTCTTGGGGCTACTATTATTAAAAATTACACCAAAAAAGAAATCAAATTTTTGCCTACCACACTAAGCTGGCTAATTATCCGCATACTTTTTCTTCGTAGCGACCAATAACTTCACGACAACGAGATTAATGCAGGATATGACCGAACTAAGGAACTGATCTACACGGATAACTTAAACTTAAAAAAGAAATATAAGACAATCCATGTCAGATGTTTGCTTAGTATATAAAAATAATAGGAAGGGTAACTAAAGGGCTGTACCAAGCAAACTAGGATTAATAATTAATAAATAATTAATAAAGTGAAATAAAACAAATTAACTTAATATTTCGGAGTCGACTTAAATTCTTTCTATTGTATTTAACTTTAGTTGTATGAAGGAGTTTGACTCTTACAATCAACAAAGCCTTTTCGATTCGACAAGCTAGCGATGAAATCCTCAATTGACCAAAGTGTCACCAGCTGTTCAGCAGTTTGATTTTTGTGTCCACTGCACATGTGCGTGTAGACACTATGCTATCGACGGTGTCACAGGAAGTTTGTTAACCTAAAATGTGTTAACTTTTGCTCTTTGAATGAAATCCGAGTGATAACTCTATTGAAGATTATTGGAAAAAATTTTCCTGGGGAGGTAGTCACGTTGTTCTAAAGGAAACGAAGTCTTATTAACTTGATAAGAAATAAATCACAAACAGCGGTGATAAACATGACAAACCAACGCATTTTTATAATAAACTTGACGTTTCGTATGCTAAGCTTATTATAAAAATGCGTTGGTTTACCATGTTTATCACCGCTGTTTGTGTTTTATTTCTTATCAAGTTACGATGGCCTAAGAACAATATTAACTTGTTTTATAGAAGATGAGAAGATTGCTCGGAGTTCGTGCTTGTCCGTCAGTAAATCTGGATTTCTTTACGTTTTTCTTTCTATTTTTACATACGCGGAACCCCATACTCAAAGAACCCATGCCCGTCATTTGTCATGGTCATAGCTAGCGGAATGTTTAGCTCGCGGGCGCGTATGACGTCGCAAAACATGCGCGTATGACGTCACGCAACATCCGGGATCTTAGTAATTTTGAAACCAAAGCGAGGCTTTGATTTTCGCGCAGCTATACCGGCCGATGTCACGTCAGCTGTTGAGCTGTAGTAAACACTCTTGTGTTTAGCAACACAACAAGAGTATTGCAAAGATTTTGCAAAATCGTTTTCTCTGCATCTTTTCGAGGTTTGCTACAATACTCAAGGCAGGGATACTAATTAAGGGATACTCAGAAGCCGCTGTTGATGTTTCATTGTCAGATTTATTCAGAAATAGCAATTGAGTGCATATACGCTGTAACTATTATAATTGGTATTGAAGCAAAGCGTACTGAGGGTACCGTATTAAAAAAAAAAAGATTGAACTGAACAAGAAAGAAAGTGCATTCTTTCATTAATAGCCGTCAGTTGCGTAATACCGAGTTCAAATAAACACCGGATCTCAAATGACTCTTCTGGGATATATAACATAAATAATAATTTGAGCCGCATTTGAAAATCTAGGCAAATTTTGTACATCCTTTCTGGTCCATCCAGGTAGAAGTCCTGTCATCGCTGTATGCCTGAGCGCTTCTGGGATAGATAACATGAATATAATATAATAATAATATAATAATATTCATTTGTATAGCGCAAATTCTATATACATATTCAAATGCGCTTCACAATCAATCAGACCCATGGCCACCCCACCCATGAACAAGTACTGACACTGAGGGTGGTCACAGCCAGGGTTTGTTACGTCCTCAGTGGTTCTTTTACGTCCCCATGGGAGACGGGACCGCCATTTCTACGTGGTCATCCGAGCCACGTGAAGGTCTAACCATTTGCCGATGTCATAGCAAAGGCAGCACCTTCATCCTCAGTTATTTTAAGACCCTTAGTGTTGGTCCGGCTGGGGTTCGAACCCGAGACCTCCCGCTCTGCAGACCGGTGCTCTATCAACTGAGCTCTAGGTGCTCTATTAACGGTGCTCTATTAACTGAGCTAATATTTTGAGCTGCATATCAAAAAGTTCTGTCATGTACTAGTTATATTGAGCCCTTTGTTTCGTCGATCGTATAGTCAGCACTTCTCTTGATGTAACCTTGTTTCTACAAGCAGTAGCTAAGTCAGCAATTCTTTTGTTAAATGTTTGTTTCAAGAATTTACTTTTGTCATATAGATATTCTAATAATGCAGTTTCACGTGAACATAGGTTAAAGAAAGAAATAGCTTAGTCATGAAATAATACAAGCAGGTTATCTTGACCTTGTTAATCTGTCACATCAAGCTTGCGACATGGTTACTACAGTGGTTTGAATAAACTCTTGTTGGCACAAGTCCTGGCTGAATTTCTGCTGTTTCGACGAGTACGAGTTAGCTACAACCCTGGGCAATACTTTTTGGGACACTAACTGAAATTGCACGCAAAAAATACCCTTCCCTAATATATTCTTATCCCGTGCTATTACAGTCTCCACCTATTCGCAGCAAGGTTAATTGCTGTGAAAACGTTTTGTACCCGTAAGGTCAACATTCCACTAGGGGGGAGGGGGAATGCGTTATATTGAAGAGTTCGGTAGTGTTCCAAGAGTATTGGCCAGGGTTGTAGATCCGTGTACCTCAGAAGCGTGTGACGAGCTTCGTTTCGAAATCGAGCGTGTGGCTCTGACGAGTTAATTTTCCCGGTCGTTGTTCTAAAATAGTCACCGAAATCCTGAGAAGTCTGCAATGTTCGGCTGATGTTAATATATACCCGTGCGTAATACCCCCCACCCAAAACAGCTATTTTTTTACTATTTGTAGCAAAGGCTTCTCCCCCCTTTCTCAGTCCTCCACAAGACCAGTTTGAAACGAAAAAAAGCGATGTCTAGTTAAGGTGATGTTACACGGGACGATTCGCAAGGACGATTTTTAGCGCAACAAAATTAACGACAGGTATCGTAAAGACTTTTATTCTTGGGCCATCGTAGTTTGATGAGAAATAGAACACAAACCGCGGTGATAAACATATTGAACTTATTCATTTTTGATAAAAACTCGACGTTTCGTATGCTACTACATACATTTTCAAAAGTGACCGTTAGTGTTAATCAGTTTTGCCCGACGCTAAGATATCAAAATAATCCCACTTGATGTTGTGTCCAGTGGTGTTAACATGGTCAGCAATGGCTGATGTGCGGTCATCCTTAGCGAGGGCTTTAAAATGCTCAGTTTTTCTATCATGAAGCCGTCGTTTAGTTTTACCATTGTAAAATTCTTCACAATCCCAACAACTGGCTTTGTAAATAACTTTAGACTGTTGAGAACGATTTAAGCGGTCCTTGTACGGGAAGAAAGATTTGATGCGGCGAGTGTTTTGAAAAATAATTTTAAGGTTGACACAAGAGTAAAAATCTTAGCGTCGGGCAAAACTGATTTCCACTGTAAAATCAAAGAAACATTGTTTATACAAGAACTGAGGCCAGCTTTTAATGCAAACGTCAGTAGCGAGAAGCTGATGCTTTATTAATTAGCTGTTTCTTTTTATAAAGCAACTGTTGAGTTTTGTACTTAATCTCGGTCCCAGTCCCTTTTTACTACTATATTAGTAACGTTTTTAACACGGTCACTTTTGAAAATGTATGTAGTAGCATACGAAACGTCAAGTTTTTATCAAAAATGAATAAGTTCAATATGTTTATCACCGCGGTTTGTGTTCTATTTCTCATCTAACGACAGGTATGTTACACGAAACAACTTTAGTAAAATTCGTGTTTCTGCGTTGCAAGTTTTTGAAGCTGATTAAAAAACTTCGCAACGCAAAAATTGTGAAGAAAATCGTCCGCGCACCCATGTTGCACTAAAAATCGTCGTTGTGAATCGTCCCGTGTAAGGCCACCTTTATCCGCTCCCGTTTTTCGATGTTACTTGGAAAATCCAAGCTATCTTAGTTTGGAATGTTCTTTCTTTGTCTTCAGAAATAAATATTCCTGCACTTAAAATTCTGAGATCTGTACCCGGCTGCCAGGAATCTATACTCTGCCTTTCTGTCAGAGAGCATTCACGTTACTCCCGATAGCAGGCTTTGGCCGGCTTCCTACTAATTTAGTTGATCCTTCTTGAGTTGCTTGGTGACCAGTTTTAGTCAAACCTCGCATTTCCCATGTACACGTTAAGTTTTACGAGTCTTGCAGTATTTTGGCGAGCCCCTAGGGGGAGTCAAAATACAAATGACGAGTAAAAATGTACAGCGATACTACACTCTAAAACGTCCAACGTTTTCTTTTTCCGAAAAGCTGACTTTAAACCGGTTTTTGACTCTTTTGCGCGGTCAGGAGGTATAAAGAAGACTTAGAGAACCTGTTAAACCGGTCTCGTGGCGTTTCGCGCGTTATTCGTACTTCACTGAGGGGAGTTGGATAATAAACACGGATATTTGTCCGCGGACATTATTCGTTTCGAGAAGCGAACAGTTTTCCGAGAGCGAAGCTCGAGGCAAACTGTGAGCTTCAAGGAACAGATATTGTCTGTGGACTAATTTCCATTTTTACCCATGGAACGATACCCGGATGGCTGCATTACGTGTCGCGTTTTGACCAATCGCGCGCGAGAAAACTGTATTTGATTTTTAGATTATAATGGTGAATATATTTAAGACCAGGGTCAAACGTCGAGTTTCTAATGTATTGATTGGAATTCGAACAACAAATAATATGATGAGGCGGCTGTGGCTCAGTGAGAAAAAAATTAAATCGACCAATTATCAGAACTTGTGGGTATCAGGTTTGAGCTTAGGCATAGAAAATTGAACGAGTCGTATATTTCGTTTGTGTGGGACGAATCGAGGTAACACGGAATATGCAATTGATTGCTACATATTTTAGCTCAACTGATTTTTCATGATTATTTTGGATTTTGGAAATGTTTTAGGACACATGAATGGGAACAATAACAAAGGGAGATACAGTGGAACTCCGCCCTGACGAGCTTTTAAATACAGTGAAACCCCGATTTCTCAAGCCCTCAATTTATCAAGAAAAAAAAAAACGATAACTCGAACCAAAACTTGTTTCCCTTGGACTAATTTCACTATAATTTTACCCCCGATATTTCGAACTTGCTGATTTCTTGAACCAATTTTCATTTCTCGTGGAGGTTCGGGAAATCGAAGTTCTACAGCATTTGAATTATCCGGGCAAAGGGATGTACTACAGCTACAATAGCTGCCTTTATTTTGTTCAAAAATTCCGCCAGCATAAAATCAAAATATTTTGATCCGTGTCCTTGCGCTTGTATTTATGCTTGTGTAAAACCCTATTTCGCGGCGAAATAAGGGCTCTTACGATCTCTTAGGGCCGATTTACACGGTACAACTTTGTTGCATGCGACACGCTTAAAGCATGCTTTAAATAATACGACATGACTTGAGTTGATTTACACGGAGTAATTTTTGTTGCCGGTAAGCATGTCGTAAGCATGTTTTAAGCGTGTCGCATGCGACAAAGTTGTACCGTGTAAATTGGCCCTTATGAGTGCCGTACGCTCGTGCTCCAAAAGGATAAGTTTGTTTTGTAGAAATTTCAGCGTACGCTTGAGCTATGATACCCGGGTTCTAGCGAGTTATAAATTAAGGAATCGCATCTTTCTTATTGCTCTACAATTAATATTTCTAACGTTAAGAGTTCGAGAGTGGACATAGAACATTTCCTATATTTACGGTCATTTCCGCTGCAACACTGTCACACGAAGAGTCGTACAGCTGTAAATCCGTTCGCTATTCAGCTCAGAGCCATAATTTTTTTATAAAAAGTTCCGCATAAAGCTATTTCCCAAACCGCAACAAAACGTCTTGTAAATATCCAAAACATCTTGAATGACGACAAAATATTAATCTAAAAGGCAATTAATGAACTTTCACGCTTAAGGATTATAACACATTCTTGCGAAAATTAACGTCTGGAGTAGGACAGAAGCGATTACCAGAAGGGATTTTATTACATTGGAATGCTGCAAGTTGCTGGACTTCCCTGCAAGTTGCTGGACTTCCTTCTCCACGATCTCAGCGGGATCCTGAGGTATTTTTTGGTTGCTAAGAATCTCTGGCTCGTTATGGTTCCGTTTCCTTCAGTAAGGAAAGTCCAATACCATTTGTCGGGAAATTTCTAACCGGAAATTCCATTCAGCGCTCTAGGTCTAAGCTGCTCATGTAAGCAGGCCAAAAGGATCGTGACAAGAAAATCCTTGAATTGAATTCCCCAGAATACCACCCACGGCTTCTAATTACAAAGTGCCCAATAGGCCTTATCACGGTTTTTCCAAAACTTTGTATGGGCCTGATAGCAAAAATCCATCGACACTGCTGGGAAAAGCATCTCAAAATTAGTAAAATCGCCGAGTTTAAAAGTGATATCTTTTAAAATAGTGGAGATATAGCTCTGCAAAGTCGGCAAATTTCACAGACATTTGTATCGCGCGGCCAAATTTCTTGCCTACCGATAGGCAAAAAAGTTTGTAAATAACCTTTCCATTTTTAAACTTTTTTTAAAAGCTATTTTACAATCTATTTTTTACTATTTTAAAACTATTTTTAACTATTTTTTTTAACAATTTTAAAATTTATAATTTGCAGGGCCCCACTGAAAACCGCCGTGGCGAGTAGGCTCCCTGGATAAATATTATTATTATTATTATTATTATTATTATTATTATTATTATTTCTGGACAAGCACTAAAGTTAGAACAATACTTCATTCACTTATGCGTGCTTTAGTAGAAATATGATTCAAAGTAAAGACAGATCGATCACAATTTTGAAGGCATGTATATTTTAATAGCATTTTGTTTCACGGCTGCAGATCGATAGACACGAACTCTCATCAAACTTACAGAAATTTGGCCGCGCGATACAAACGTCTGTGAAATTTGCCGACTTTGCGGAGCTATATCTCCACTATTTTTAAAGATATCGCTTTTAAACTCGGCCATTTTACTAATTTGGAGATGCTTTTCCCAGCAGTGTCGATGGATTTTTGCTATCAGGCCCATATAAAATTTTGGAAAAACCGTGATAAGGCCTATTGTTTTAAAAGTTTGTAAATAACCTTTCCATTTTTAAACTTTTTTAAAGCTATTTTACAATGTATTTTTGACTATTTTCAAACTATTTTTAACTATCACGTTCTTTTTAAACATTTTTAAAATTTATAATTTGCAGGGCCCCACTGACCGCTGTGGCGAGTGGGCTCTCATCAGACTCAAAGGAGCCGTGGGTCGTTGTAGGTCTTTTGCTGGTGTATGGTGCAAAAAGCATATTGCGCTAATACGGACCTATTCAGAAAGCCTTCTCTTCAATGATGGTCGCCTTCTACAACTTCTCTATGGCTTTTCGCTTGATAGTGTTGCTGTTTCTGTTTCTGAATGTCGTGCACGCCCAAGATGAAGGTGACAGCGAACCAGAAGGTGGTGATGGAGCCAAAGGCGGAAATGGTGGTGAAAATGGAGGTAAGACTAAAGTCTAGTTTCAGAAACGCTTTAACTATAAGCACCCAAGAACCAAAACAAAAACACCACATAAAAGGACTTACATAGTAAAGTACTCTTCGAGAGATTTTTTATACTCACGGTCACGACTTAAGGGTTGCATCCGGACAGATTTAAAAGTTAGAACCATATTGTCGCTCGAGAGTTGCTCTAGGAACGAAAGGGTTATCACACTTTTTGGTGGAACATTCACAAGTCTTCAGCTTGCAACGAACACCGTCGAACACCGACAATAGACAATAATTCTAAAATCTTGTTTCTCTTTAACAGCACTGATCGTTTTGTCTGTAGGACTACCGCTGCTTATATTTATAATTCAATGTTAAATCGACAATCTATGATAATTTAATAATCAGATATACCCGTTTCTTTCTTTTTCTTTGTTGTTGTTGTTATACTTACATGTAATACTTAAAACGTACTACTTGTATAGGTAATACCATGTATTTATATGGAAATACCGAAATAAATTGTTGTTGTTGTTTTTGTTGTATTTTAAATCTTAAAGAGAATATTATGGAAATCAATAAGTTTTTTGTGTGCAATCTATTGTGAAAAATATTCCTGCACAAGACTGATCGAGCCTAAAAAAAATTCACGCACGTACAGTGGGCTGGAAAAAAATTCTTAATTACAAGATGTTCCCTGGCCAACACATTGAACTTTATCAGCAGACTATTGAAAGATTTTTGCATCTGGTTTTTGTGTCACCGTCAAATGGCTTTTTCTTTACATCTGTGGTTACCAATCTTGGTACATTTGTGTCAAATCCAAGATCACGGACAGTTGTGATTTGAAGAACAGTGTTTTAACTGCATTCTAAATCAAGGATGCCAGAATAGCTGTTGGAACATGAAGTAAACTTTAATATCTATATATTTGATACAAATATGCAAAGATAAAGTTCTTTACTCTAATAAAAACTATTTCAACTGCCCGGACAACTTTTGACTTTGCAAAGGCTATAGAAAAGGGATGTATAAGTTCCGAAAAACACTATCCTTGTTTCAATGGGCGTAACAAGCCTGTACACTACTAATTACCACAGGAGAAAGGAATTACGACGATATGCAAAGTATATTGGACATATTCTACACAATAGGCAACCGTGAAACTATCTGAGAGAAATGCTGAGACTAACACTACACGAAAATTCTTTCCAATTTATTGGGAACGACTACCTTTAGACTCACGGCACGGCAATGAGACAAAATTATATGACAGTTCCTTTAGCTAATATTTTCATAGCAAAGAAAGAAACAGAAATATTTTATAATCCATCGCACTAAGAAACCGTTGGTATCAGTGGAAACGATATATCGATGATGTGTTCTCCCTATGGAACAAACAAAGAGGAAAGACAACGTAACAGTCGTTGAACAAGCGAACAGATATCATCATACAATCAAATTTTTACAGCAGGAATTTGCAAAGAAATTACTTGCCAAGCACACGCATTTATAAGGGCACAAGATTCGAAAAAGAGTCTATCCTTGATATGCGCACACATTTTAAACCCACTGAGACGTTTCAATACACCATCACTTTAAATCTTGTCACCCACCGGGAGTCAAGAAAGGTTTTGTCAAGGGAGAAGCCATGCATGCTGAGACTCGTGCTCAGAACGAACTTCTCAAAGGAAACGTTCGAGGAAAGCATCAATAAATTCAAATAACACCTATACGGCTAAGAGGTTACCCAAACAGTCTAATCGAGGAAGTCATGCCCTCAGGTGTCGGGTGTCTGACAGAAAGTTAGCCTTCAAAGACAAAACAAAAGCGCGCAAGGAACTATTATTCTTTTTAAGGCTACAGTGTACCTTCAGATCGAAAATTTATTGAAAATTTTTTTTGGCGTCAAAATAAAGTTTACAGAATGAACTTTCATCCAAAAAAAATTATCGAAAAATAGTGAAAATTGACGGAGAAATGACGGTATAACTTTTGTGGGCGGAGTTTGTTTATGAAGCGATATGTTTTTTTAAGCGCTGTTTTCTCAAAGTTAATTTTTCGCTTGTTGGGGACACTTTAAAGAGCTACAACTCAAAAGGAATTTGTTCGATTTTCCTCAAATTTGGACAGAAGCTAGGCTAACATATAATCAACAAAAACATTTCGGCGAATTTCTTATTTCCGAAAACGTTTTCGTCAAGGGCCATTTCCGTGCGATCATTCCAATTTTTTTTTCCCTTTTCGAAAATATTCTGTAACTTTTCACTGCAATTGAATATGGGAAATCGCCGACACGTTTTTTTAGCGCTTCGTGTGCGGAAACCCGAGAACAAATCAAATTAGCAAAATAAAATATTGCTTTGAGTTATAGCGTTTTAAAGCTGATTCGGACGTTCGAATTTAGACGTCGTAAAAAATCGACAATTCATTTTATTACCAAATGGTTTCCATATTTAGATAGCCAGCTCTATAAGCTTTAATTTGATATCGGGGTTTAGGTATATTAAGTGTAATCTTAAGACGCTAGAGCTGTTATACTGGAGACACTCCCGAAGGTACACTGTAACCTTACAACGATGCCAACCATGTGTGCCTAACCATAGTTAATAAAGCGAAATGGTTATGAAACCTGAAAAATGTCTTTGTTCGATGTTTTTGCTATCGTTTTCGGTTTTGACCCTGCACAACCACAATAGATCGTTTTCACTCACGTGACAAAAATCTTGACAACCGTTGCTACGCCGTTATATTGGTGTACCAAAGTGTAAACAAACCCGAGTCGCGTTTTTTTAATTGACGCGTGCTGTGATCAATTTTCGATGTGGAAGCAAAAGCAGTCGAGATAGGGGTATTTATTTCGCTTGAGTACGTTCTGCAGTTATGAATCAAAGTAAAGGAACCGACAAATTGCCGCAAGAGAGGGGATCGCGATGGATTTCTGCTATATGAGTAGGGCGGACTGAATTCTTACGGACGAGTTTTGAACGATAGTGTGTAAGCCATGCTAGATATTTTGGTTCTGGACAACCGGCTTTAATAGGGATAGATAATGTTGAGTGGGTTTCATTAATACTCGGGAACGACAAAACAAGAACAACATGTAAGACACGTCGAACAAGCGTCACAGAGACGGAACAGAGGGATGAATCAAAAGGAACAAAAAACGCCAAAGCGATTGTAGTCGGAAAATCGCAGCAAAGAAATGCAAACTAAAATGGTCCTTAATGAACCCGGAGGGCAAATGTCTGATATTGTGTTCGACAGCTAAAACCGAAGCCCCCAAGAATATTTCATGCCTTGCCTTACTGAAATAGTTCATAGTTTCGCCTTTTCTTTTACGCGACCAAAACATTCTCGGCTGTTGTTTCCGCTGGTGCGATTTCCGTTTTTATGGCTTCGATAAAGACCTAAAACTACCTGATCAAGTCTACGATAGTTAAACGAAGTATGTAGTACATACAGCCCAGAGTTGGTATAAATCTGAGGTGTGCCATTGGCCAGCATTGATTTGTTATGAGGAATGCGAGCAATGAGAGACCAGGGTCCTGCAAAGGGAAGCCAGTAACACAGATTGTAAGAGTGTGTGTAATGCAGTCTGTGCGTTAAACCAAATAGCACTACATTGTGGAAATGCGCGGTCTTGTGGACATCCTCCACTGAAACATCATCCTTCAGTTTTATGGTCGTTTGTTTATGATATGAACAACATTGTCTCGAAGTTTCATCTTGATTGAAACATTGCAACATGGTCAAATAAAATAATAAAGTTCACCATGATTGCATGGTTGAAGGCGCACAAAGACGCTTTAATTAATTCAGGTGAAGCGTAATGCATTTCTGCGTGACCATCATGTTGGTTGTGTTCCACGTTATTTTCATCATTCTCACGACTTTCAGTAGGACGTCTATTTGAAAGCAGGTTTTTTATTCGCATTTGTCGTGCACTGGACACTCTCGGCATTTTGAATTGTAGAGAAAAGAAAAAAGTCAACGCTATTTGCACAATTCTCAACACGCAGAAATGCGTTATACTTTACCGGAATTAATTAACGCGTCTTCGTGCGCCCTTAACCGTGCAATCAAAAGCACAAAGTCTCAATCGCGTTTTAGGTGAACTTTATTATTTTATTTGACCATGTTGCAATGTTTCAATCAAGATGAAACTTCGAGACAATGTTGTTCATATCATAAACAAACGACCATAAAAGTTTAAAAAAAATCGATCTCGCGGTTTTTGAAATATGTAGAAAAGTGCTAAAACCACAATATCAAGGACTCAGTCAAAAAACTATGGTTTCCTATAGAAAATCGAATCTCCAAAACTAAAACGAGAAACGATGTCAAACTTTCATAGTTTCATCTCATACACTAAACACACACTTTGGCGTAAATTTGAGATTGAGAAATTAAACTTTTATAAGATTAATTGAGGAACTTATTGATGTGCTCATACACATGCAAAATCACAAGTTCCAAATGTTTTTCTGATTTACTCAAAATCGGCTTGACAAAAGTTTCTAATTTTTAGACATTTTGTTTGCCATATGTCATAGTTTATCGTAATAGTGTTGATTTTTCTAGATGCCATCGCAATCGCTCGGAATTTAGACTCAAGTGATTTCAATGTTTCTCGTTTATCTACGCAATTTTAAATCCGATTTACAAAATTGTTACACTCTTTTAAACTTCAAACTATGTACAATATTTTATTTAAGTTTCATACTAATTCAATAAAGGAAAGTTAGTTAAACGGCCGCTCAAAAATGTTCGATGCGGCTACACGGAAACTGGAGAGAAACACCTTAAAGTGGCAATGAAAAAACTTATCGGTCGTCTTTAGTTCAAATGTATAGCTGTATCGTGTTATATAAAATTTGTATTTTTCCGCTTAACTTTCATCCGCGGGTCACCTCCTGGTCGGGATGATCACGGCCTAGGCATTCATGTGGCCTTCTGGCAAACATCTCGTTCTTGTAAAAAAAAGAACCTTTGGTTAGTTCTCCCGCACTTCATTTTTTAGATCGTCCTGTACGTACTATAGGTAAACCCTTGGCCAGTCCAATCTTTTCCAATGCTGTACACCATGTATCTGTAAAGGACATACCAGACTTTTGGTTTAAACTGTACTCTGAACAATAGAATAAAAAGCATACCTGGGGCAATCGAAATTGTTATTTTGTCTTTAGTACGAGAATATTACTTTCACAATTACAGACTTTTGTACTCCTTTCTCTTCTTCTTCTGACTCCGCTTTTGGCAACATTTATTCAATCTCACTATCAATCAAATAATCTGTGAAGGTTAGTTTTGTCCAACTAAAATATTGGTCAATTAAAACACACGTTTAGGCGTTCGATTGTTTAAAGTTTGTTAAATAAGTCCATTGCTGATAAAGAAGTCACTCACTAAACTGTGGCTATCTTTATTTCAGCAACTTCACATCCTGCGAACCCAATTTTCCCCCAATCTGACAAAGGGGAAGATGTTGGTATGTTTTTAAACTTATGTTGTACCAAATTTTGGAATAGTTTAGTTATAAAGAATACTAAAAAGCCACCTAGCTGGGCAAACTATAGATTAAAAAAAAAAATTACGAAATACGAAACTTGGCTTTTGTAAAAATAGTTTAAGGTGGCTCAGTCGCAATTTCGGACGCACTCGTACGCGTCTATGACAAACTTTGGGTCATAACGTTTTTGTCTTTAACGCGACGACTTGAAAAACTTTAGGAAAACTTACACCTTTTGAATGAAATCGCACCTAGTGAAAACTTTCAAGTCAGCAGTGGATTTTTCATGGTATTCCACTTGAACCTATTGCATACCTCGTACCCTCATCAAAAAAATAAAAAGATTCTTAACTATCAAGTACAAGCATTCTAAAAGAATGAAGGGGATTCTTAATTCAACAAGGGTGTCATAATATTCTTCTTTTACGACAATATCTCCCCAACTTTGTAACTTTGCAAGTTTTTCTAAACTTCGTAGGAGTTGAAAAAAAAGGGGGGGGGGGATTGATCGTCATCTTACATTCGAATCTTCTCTTTAATTTAGAAACACCGCCATGTGATGTGGATGTGGCATTCATCATGGATTCTTCGGGAAGCGTGGACACAGAAGAGTTTATAAAAGAAAAAGACTTCGTCAAAAAGGCAGCTGAAAAGATGGCAGTAGAACCAAGCAACAGTCAAGCAGCTGTGATACGATTCGCTGACAATGCTACAGTAGAGATTAAATTTCAAGACACTGCAACCTGGGATGAGTTTACGAGTGCTGTTGACAAGATTACCAACACGACGGGCGGTGGCACCCGCATCGATGAAGCTCTGAAAAAAGCCAAAGAAGTGTTCAAAAGCGTTTCGGGAGAACGACTTAAGCTTCTCGTTTTACTAACCGATGGAAAGCAAACAGGTCAAGATGTAAGACTTGCCACATTGTCCTCAGAATTGCGCAATGAAAGTGTCCGGGTGTTTGTTGTTGGTGTTGGCAAGAAGGTGAACAGAACGCAACTGGAGCTTATTGCAGGGGACGAGAAACACGTGGTAACTGCTGACAATTTTGACAAACTAGACCTAAAGATTACCCAGTTGATAACTAAAGCTTGTGGTAAGTACTTGAAGTTTGATGTCAAAAACGCTTTTGTTTCAGAATACGTTAGTTTCTTGGTGTTGCGGATGGTGTGATCACCAAATGACGTAAAACAAAAGATTCAAAAGACACTGAGCAATACCCACACCACAACACAAAAGCTAACCAACAATGGCTTCCGCAACACCAAGAAATACCCCAGAATACACTCTTCAAGAAGCTGCTGATTCCGCTCAATGAGTCTTGATCGAGTACAATTAACGTGGTTAATTCTATTTTTGTACTGAATTTCTTCAATTGTATATTTGCTTCCACTTCTCTATTTATTGAAACTAAGGTCTATAATAAGACTGAAATTTTAGTTTATGAATCTTTTCAAGGGAACTATACAGCCCCCGCTGACGTGCATTGATCTTATTTGTTTTGAACAAGCCGGAAAATGTTTTATGAGACTCACACGATGGAATGTCAATTTACCTTCCACTTTGCTGCAGCCGAACATCCGCTGAATCGGCCTGTCCGATCTTTGCTTCAGCACCACTTCTTTTGAAGTAATCGACAATGGAATAGAAGCTTATTTTCACAGGCTTTCTCTGCATCCATAGTAACGGACATTATAGCATTTCCTGGCCTGACACCTTTTGTAAACTTGTATAGCCTGTTCAATTTTAACAATCACCTGAGTAACAGTCCTTGGAAGGTTAACTCGAAAACTAATACTAACATTAGTACATACAAAAATAACGGGGAAGATCGTCGACCATCGTCGTACCATTCAATGATTACAGATGGATTTATTGTGCTAAATATATCCTCTTCTGTGTATATAACGGGATGCTTGCTTTTATCTCTTCCTTATTTGTCAGCTTGTCCAGTGGATGTGGCGTTTATCATGGATGCCTCGGGAAGTCAGAAAAATGCATTCATCAACGAGAAGGAGATTGTCATCGGTTTAACGAAGAACATGACCATTGGAGCAACAAACGCAAAGAGCAGAGCTGCACTGATGCACTTCAGTGTTTCCGCTAAAGTAGATGGTTTGTTTGGAACGTATGCTACCGCAGCTGAATTTCAGACAGCTGTAAAAGGTCTGCCCTTCCTTGGAAAACAAACACGAATCGACAGGACCCTGGAACTAGCGTCCCGAGAGGTCTTCAAGAAAAGCTCCAGTAGCCGCCCTCAGATTGCCATAATTCTCACTAATGGCATACAGCATTCAGAGAGCCAGGAAGTCCCGAAAGGCCTAATAGAAGCCTCTCGACCCTTACGAAACAAAGGTGTTCGGGTAATCGCTGTGGGTAATGCTGTTTATACAAGCGAAAAAAGACTCAGGTTGATGACAGAAAGGAATACGGATGTTGTGGTGGACAAGAACAAGAATGTTGTGATAAACAAGGTGAAACTGCTGCTCAAAAACGCCTGCAGTGAGTATCAGTATTAGTTTGTGACTGATGTAATAATAGCCTTGTGTTTCGGTTACGGTTTTCAAAGGGCAAAACCAAAGTAGTTACTCTGGCCAATCATAACAGAAGCAGACAATCTGGACAATGCAATGAATCAATCAGAACTCAAAGCAAATACCTTCGGACTGGTGCCTTGCGCGGGAAAACGCGTGCGAACAAGTTACAATTGGATTTGGTGGTCTTAGTCGGATTGAATACGAAAGTGGTGCGAGAATTTTCGGCTAATCACAAAGCACAGCAATGCATGCAAAACCAAAGCAACCGCGAAATCTCTTTCCACACTCAATTCAAAGCCCTTAAATTTAAAAAGAATATATTATTCATGAGGTATTTTTTTATATCTTTTCCCCTAGCTTTACTTGCACACTAACCATTTTTCTATGCCTTTGGCGTCATTTTACCCAAGTGTAACAGGGGTCGCAACTCTTTGAGAAACAACGACATGCTACAAAATCACCTCATTTACACAGAGGCTCCTTGGTTGTTCTGGTATTCGGGCACATGGGGAAGGGTAAATTCCTGGGGCCAAAATATCGTATAAAAACGTCTCTGCAAACGAAAGTTGTATCTATCATCAAATTCAAAATGTATGTCTAACAAAACGCTCAGGTATATTAAGGACATGCTCTTCCCCTATTTTATCAAAAGAGTGAGGGGGTGGTCTATCTTCAAAAGGAAACGTGTCATAAGTATGAGACTTGGCAGCGGCATTTGACTTGTTAAGACAGTCCTTTTAAACGTTGATGTTTCCATGGCAACCTATCACGTGACCAATTGAGCTTTTACTTCCGGTTTGTTCCTTCAGTGCACTTGCAGACAAGGAAAAAAAATGTGTTTTCTGAGAGTTTTAAGTGGCATTATTTCTACCATTTTAAGGTACTTTCCCAATGTAACTGGAAACGTGGTCCTCCTACGCGGCATGACCGTTTCCTGGTTATTACGTGACAACAAAATCGTGACATTTCAATCGTCACGTGACCTGGAAACGCCTTCCAGTTTGTTTCGTGTATGACTTTGCGCACTTAAAAATATCCAAGCGATATTTCGTCAGTCAGAGTGGTTTAAGTTCTCCTGCACTTAGCCTAAAGAAAAACATGGAAATTTGATACCTTAATCAGTTGCGTGACTCTTTTCGTGACACCTTCTTATCAAAATTAATCTTTGTATCAAGTTTAAGCCCTTAGCCAAGTTTCATATCAATATGTTCTGTACTTTATGAGATAGACCACCCCTCTTAGTTTTTGGATATACCGTAAATGACCCAGGCCTTAATATACCTGAGCGTTCGCGCTAATTGTTCATGGCTTTATGCGCATCCTTACTGCACAAGCAATCCATGTTGCAACTCCATGCTACGCAATGTAAGAGTACGTGCGCCAAGGAAGAAATTTATCACAAAGGGATGGTAGCCGTTGTGTCAATTTTGCTTAGACTTAATTTGCTTGGATGGTCAGTGACCCCTACTTTGTTTTGGATAGATAGTTTTCTTACTAATTCTCGACAATGTGAAAAGATGAACAAACAAATCTGTAACCTTGCCTACTTTGATTTCACAGAGCCACTGCCAAGAAAGGCTCCCGGAATTAGCACGGGTATGCAAAGCTAAGTCCATCTTTTCTTTTCTGTTTTGAATTTTAATAGATCTTATGTTAACTTACTGGGAGACTAGTTTGTAAAAGCTGCTGAGGGTTTCTTTATTCTAGCACTTTTCAATATATATTCGTGTTATACGTTATGACGGAAAACCATAAGTGTGTTGACTGAACATGCAACTGTCTCTTGTACGCTTCAAAACAAGCTTCCGATTATTCATTTTGCTAAGAAGTTGTTACAGCCATATTTGGAAAATCAAGATAAAAATATTAACCAATCAATTCGCTAGAACAACTTGCTTCCAATCTCGAGGGAACGAGGAGTTTCCAAATATGGTACTAAGCAAAAAATGAATATTCCGAAGCTGTGAATGCGCGTACACGTTTCAACCTGGCACTTATGGGTTTCTGGTTATGAGAAATAAATATTAATTAATTAATTAATTAATTAATTAATTAATTAATCATCATATCTCCTCTGATAAACATTGCTTGACGTCAAAGCATGGTCAAAACAGAGTGAGGAATTACGAGCGGGAAGCGAGTAATTCCTCAACTGTTTTTACCATGCTATTTTATATGGCGTGAAACATTCTTTATCAGAGGACAAATAATGGCCAACTAAAATCTATTTGCTTTTTACCATAACAAAAACATTTTACTTGGAACCATCATGTTCAATTTGGCCTAAAAACCCAGAGAAATGAACGTAAAAAAGGCATCGAGCGCATTGAATCTTCACGGAAACGTTTTGATTTCACAGACAGAAATACGAAGTAAACTTTCGAGTCATTCGTTTATTTACCTTTCTTTCCACTTCATAATGAGCGTATTTTCCCCCGTGGCAGTGGCGAAAATTTGTTAAATGAAGTCTAGCGTTTCGCGTCCTCTTTCGACTTGAATAGCTTAAGTTTGCCAGGTTATCGAAGACCTCGAGTCCGTTATGTTTATGGATTTATGGCTTTATGTAGGTATTTGATCAGTTTTAAACATCCCTAGCTTGTCATCTAACATTATTCAAACGTAAAAAACGTTAGGGGTTATGGGTGCCTCATACAAAAGCAATAACGACAAGACATTCTCAGATTGTCGGCCCTCTGTTAAAGCCTAATGTGTAATCATAGTATTTCTCTTTGCTCTATTTTACAGACTGCAACGATAAACTTCGGCATAATGTTTGTGCTTCTCGAGCTGCTAAGCCGAACTACTGCAAAAACTACCCAGACTACATGGCAGAACACTGTTCTAAGTCGTGCAATTTTTGCCCCCCGACTTACTGAGGTAAATACGATGTTTTATTTTCAGCCACTTGACACATCAATTTCGGACGAAACGGTACCACTGGACGAAAAAATGGATTTACTCAGGTTTGCAAGTTGAGCAAATATGTAGCAAATTTGGGGCTCCAAATTTGAACCGAATTTGCGCTTGGTGTAAACTTAACGTGAACATAAATATTTGTTCCGGTTGAATTCACGTGCAAATATGACGTAAATGTTGATATTTGCATCAAATTTGCCTCACTTTTGCTACCGAGGCAAATTTCTAACTTTTACATACAATTGCCAAACATTTGCTTCCTGCGCAAAAATATCACGTTTACTGGTGTTGGAAATCCAGGCAAATGCGGTGCAAAACAATTTGTTTACACTGATCTGTTTCCTAACATTTACTTACGGGACAAATCAGTACATTTGCGTTTAATTTACTCTTATTTGCAAAATAAGCGAAGCTGTTTATTTGCTATTAATTTGCATTGATGTCAAACAAAAACGATTACTTTAATTTTGCTCACATTTGATAAGGAGCAAATACGTAACTTTGCAAGGTCCCCATACACCACGTAACAAAGAACGACGCTGACCATTTTCAACGAAGACTCCCAGACTCTCTCTCGCATTTGGTTCATGTCAATCGACACCTTTCCAGTTGGAGCCAATTGGGAAGAATGCTAATAATATTTTAGCCTTGTATTGGCTCAGGTTTGAGCTGTTGACAGCAAAAGAGCTTTCTATTCTTCCCTGGTGGATTTGAATTCACGCGGTCGATATTTTCGTTCTTTCCGTTCTGCGACGTTTGAATAAATTCGCTTCGATCATTCTGGGACGCCAAGCACCAAAAAAAATCTAGCGAGCACAAGAGCCCCAAAGACAACAAATCTGTCTAGCGAATCTTCGACTGGACGCAACCCTGGGAGTTTTTATTCGGTAAATTCGACCGCGCGATGGTTTTGGCGCCACAAAGTTCGGTTGAAGAATCCACGCCAGAAAGGGAAACTAGGGGCCTGTTTATATGGTCTCGGGTACCCGAGACAACCCTCCCCCCCGAGACAACTTTGCCGAGCGTTAATTGTTTATATGAGAAATGTTGTCCCTGCTGACCGAGTTAAAAGTTGACCCTACTTAAATATTCACAACGCTGCGTAAATATTCAAATCTAAATACAGCTATCGTATACCTGTTCGTTTGATTTTCTTTCATTCGTTCGATCACTGTGGGCTTTGCTGATTTACATTTTACTTCTTTAACGCGAATTTGTGTTCTTAAACCTAAAATCTTGGCTTTTCGTGACACGCAGGACATCGTGAGTTGTCCCGGGTAGGCGAGACAAAGTGTTTATATGAGAAAAAGTTGTCCCGCCTGCCAGGGTTACCCTACCTGCCGAGGTGAGACAACTCGCCCAACCGAGTTGTCTCGCCCCCCCGAGACGAGTTACGATTCTCATGTAAACGGTTGGTTGAATTTTTCAAAGAAATAAGTGAAAAGTTAGCTCGCCCAGGGTAACTCGGGGGGAGGGTTGTCTCGGGTACCCGAGACCATATAAACAGGCCCTAGGGCAGCTAGTAGGTCTGGATATTCGGAATGTTCTCCTGGCAGTACGAGTGCAGACTGTTATCCGTTTTCTTCGCCTTCCCTGATTCCTGATTCCCCTGATTCCAAGCTCTCCGCTAGACACTGAAAGAAGGTCTTGACCTGGCCTCAGCGATCAATCGAGAAGATGCTAGTGGTGATGATTTTACAGCTGAGCTGTATGTCCAAGCAAGAAGCCTAATTAGAAAGGCAGACGTATACGGCCGAACGGCTAGAAAAAGAAGCGGCCGAAAAAGAGCGGGAAAGACCACGAAAAAGCAAGCGATTGCCAAAAGTGTTGTCGGTAAGCCTTCTTGCTGATATAGTTTTCAAATAACAAGTGTTATTTAATTTAATTGTATATGTATGTGGTTCAACATTCTTTTTTGCTTTGAAAATTTTTAAACTAAAGAAAAATTCAAACCCAAACATTTCAGACAGTTTTAAACCAAAATAATCTTCTCTTAAAATGGAGTCAACTGTCACGTATAGGACGATAATTCCATTGAGTAACCAAAGAGTAAAATGATTCAACTCCAGTCCTTCAAGATTGTAATGATTATTATTTTCTACACATTGTAGCTTCTCTGATCCATCTAACAAAATTGTCAATAAAGCCATCATGGATGGAGTGACCATAATTGTTCTAAAAAATTGAGAGTTGTTTGGCCTTGAAATTGCCATGATTATAATTGCACTGTGTCAGCTGTTTTTGGGTTTGATTTTGTGAGGTCTTAGTTCTGGTAGAGTCTGAAAGTGACAAAAGTCTTGCTAGAAGAGCACATATTGTTCCAAATTAAAAGTGATTTTGTCTTGAAATTGCCATGTTCATAGTTGAGCTGCGTCAACTGTTTTAATAAGTGTTTGATTTTGTGATATTTTAATTCTGGTAAATTATGTGAGTGATGGCAGTTTTGTCGAATCTTGAAGCATGTGCACCATGACGAGTGATCACAATTGTCCTAAAAGATTAACAGTTGTTTGGCCTTGAAATTGCCATGATTATAATTGCACTGTGTCGGCTGTTTTTAGGTTTGATTTTGTAAGATCTTACATGTAGGTCTGGTACATTCTGTGAGTGATGGCAGTTATAATTTTGTCAGATCTTGAAGCATGCGCACCATACCGAATGACCACATTGTCCTAAAAAGTTAAGAGTTGTTTGGCCTTGAAATTACCATGATTATAATTGCACTGTGTTGGCTGTTTTTGGGTTTGATTTTGTGAGATCTTAGCACTGGTACATTCTGTGAGTGACGGCAGTTTAGTCAGATCTTGAAGCATGTGTACCATGACGAGTGACCACATTGTCCTAAAAAATTGAGAGTTGTTTGCCCCCTGAAATTGCCATGATTATAATTGCACTGTGTTGTTTGGCCTTGAAATTACCATGATTATAATTGCACTGTGTTGGCTGTTTTTGGGTTTGAATTTGTGAGGTCTTAGCTCTGGTACATTCTGTGAGTGACGGCAGTTTAGTCAGATCTTGAAGCATGTGTACCATGACGAGTGACCACATTGTCCTAAAAACTTGAGAGTTGTTTGCCCCCTGAAATTGCCATGATTATAATTGCACTGTGTTGTTTGGCCTTGAAATTACCATGATTATAATTGCACTGTGTTGGCTATTTTTGGGTTTGATTTTGTGAGATCTTAGCTCTGGTACATTCTGTGAGTGACGGCAGTTTAGTCAGATCTTGAAGCATGTGTACCATGACGAGTGACCACATTGTCCTAAAAAATTGAGAGTTGTTTGCCCCCTGGAATTGCCATGATTATAATTGCATTGTGTTGTTTGGCCTTGAAATTACCATGATTATAATTGCACTGTGTTGGCTGTTTTTGGGTTTGAATTTGTGAGATCTTAGCTCTGGTACATTCTGTGAGTGACGGCAGTTTAGTCAGATCTTGAAGCATGTGTACCATGACGAGTGACCACATTGTCCTAAAAAATTGAGAGTTGTTTGCCCCCTGAAATTGCCATGATTATAATTGCACTGTGTTGTTTGGCCTTGAAATTACCATGATTATAATTGCACTGTGTTGGCTATTTTTGGGTTTGATTTTGTGAGATCTTAGCTCTGGTACATTCTGTGAGTGACGGCAGTTTAGTCAGATCTTGAAGCATGTGTACCATGACGAGTGACCACATTGTCCTAAAAACTTGAGAGTTGTTTGCCCCCTGAAATTGCCATGATTATAATTGCACTGTGTTGTTTGGCCTTGAAATTACCATGATTATAATTGCACTGTGTTGGCTATTTTTGGGTTTGATTTTGTGAGATCTTAGCTCTGGTACATTCTGTGAGTGACGGCAGTTTAGTCAGATCTTGAAGCATGTGTACCATGACGAGTGACCACATTGTCCTAAAAAATTGAGAGTTGTTTGCCCCCTGGAATTGCCATGATTATAATTGCATTGTGTTGTTTGGCCTTGAAATTACCATGATTATAATTGCACTGTGTTGGCTGTTTTTGGGTTTGAATTTGTGAGATCTTAGCTCTGGTACATTCTGTGAATGACGGCAGTTTAGTCAGATCTTGAAGCATGTGTACCATGACGAGTGACCACACTGTCCTAAAAAATCGAGTTGTTTGCCCCCTGAAATTGCCATGATTATAATTGCTCTGTGTCGGCTGTTTTTAGGTTTGATTTTGTGAGATCTTAGTTCTAGTAGATTCTGAAAGCGACAATAGCCTTGTTAGACCTCAAGGCATGACTGTGTACCGTAATGAAGGACCACATATTGTTCCAAATAAAGAGTGATTTTGCCTTGAAATTGCCATGTTCATAGTTTAGCTGTGTCAACTGCTTTAGGACACTAAATGTACATGTATGTGCTCCTTGATCATGTGGTAAACATGCTTTGAGGTAACATTCCATTAGTGATGGCACTTTTGTCAGACCTTGTATCATGTGCATCAACTTATAACAATATGTTATAAATTAAGAGTGAAATTTCCATGTCCAAAATTGAGTGGTGCCAACAGTTTTAGGGTTTGATTTTTCAATAGTGCAGTGATAACATACAGTGTATGCATGTACATACAGTTGAATTTGACATGCATTTTAAATCTCTTCCTTGCTGGATTTCTAATAATAATACAATAAATAATAATATTATTTTTTCTTTGTTAATATACAATATATATGGTAATGAATGAAAATAAAAACACAGGAAAATGAAAATTGAACTACAGTGTACAATGCATGTAACTAACATGTTCTAACACTTTACCATTTCAAACAGCTGTGATGCAAGTCCATTTGCGTACCAAAATGAGGCAGCAGAAAAAGGTTGACAAAAAGAAGCAGAAGTATTAGTGTTGCAGGAGCCGCGGAAGAGAAGAAGAAAGAATACGGTAAGCAAAAGATGTTTAATGCCTGCAGTAAACACAATTTTTTTTTACTGTGAACACTCCAGTTATACATTGCCGGTTTGTCCTCAAACATTTTTATTTTGAAATGGGTAAATTAATATTACCTACTGTGTCATATACGATTTGCTGGCCAGGAGGTCTGTACTGGGAAAAACTGGACCCAAGGGCAGTTTTTTCCCAATATGGCCCGACCTACACTGTAGGCCAGCAAGTAACATCATAATTTTTTTCTCTGTGGGAATATTGGTTTAATTTGTACATACTTGTAAAAGCCATATGTCTGGCAGAAATGTGAACTCTAACAGTAAAACCGAAGTCATTATTGCTTAATAATATTTCTTTTTACATTGTTAAGTGTTTTACATTTAAGGTACAAAAATTTTGTAGCTGTACATTCTAAAAATTCGGAACAGTCTGTATATGGGGTCCAGATGGGAATATCAGGACCTCTAGAGAGTGTGTCCTTAACCAATCAAATTCAAGGATGTAGTAGTATGGACTGCTGCGATGCAACAAAAAAAAATAAACATATATTATTTTAATGATAAATCAATATCACAACCTTGTAATCATTTTCAACCATCCCTTTACAGTCTAAGATAAAATTATTAATCACTACATTGTACATACACATGTAGATCAGCCTCCCTTGCCCTCTTCCCCAAAAATTTTTATTTAATTTGGACTAGCAAGAAAGACCTTTGTAGTTGTAAAAACTGATTTTTATATGCACCCTGTTATACACATTTATCTAGAAGTAAAAAAAATTGTCTGTAAACAACCTTATGAGTAATGGCTCATAAACTGTTGTGCAATATATTCATTCATCGTCTTGGGTTGTGGGTTTCACAGTAACACTGTAATTTCATTGTTCAGTTACTTATTTGTGCTTAGTTAATTCTAGATTTTCATCTTTTACAGAAATGAATTAAGCGGGTAAAAGCATTAAAGGAATGGACATCGATGCAACAAGAAGATAAAGAAAAATATAACGTCTGCCTGACGATGGACTATATGTCATCTGGGAGTCCATTTCGGAGCCTGAGGGTGAAACCAATGGCAGCACATCGGGTTTAGATGTAGAAAACAAACAGTATAAACATGTGTGTCAGACCCCTCCCTTGTAGGAGCACAGAACTTGATGATTTGATGAAGAGCCTCGACCGTATAACTAAGTGCCGAAGAAGTATAGGGGGACCATGCAAACATGGTTTTTGAAACGAGTCAAGGGCCATCATCAACCTGGGAGAAACCAGAAGATGCCCCTGACTTTGCATTGTCAGCACTCCTTAGTTAAGGAACTGGGTCATGAAATAGAATGCAAACCAGTTTAATCATTGTTTCACAGGAGCATCTCTATCCTGTGTTTGTGTGGGGGACTGTGTTTTTAAATGGCTGTGTCGGTTATGAATTCAATTTCTAAATGCAACATTTAGTGCTTTTTTAATGGTTAAAATCATGAAACAAAAACACTCAAACACATGAATACAATGTTTAAAACTTTGAAGTTTGACTTTCACTCTGTCAAACTTCAAGTTTCTAAAACCGCTGTTGCAAACTTTAAATCAACAAAACAAACACATAACAACAAAGTATTCATGTTTTTGAGTGTTTTTGTTTTATTGTAATCTTTAAAAAGTGCTAATTGATATTGCATTTTGAACAGCTAAATATTATTTATAACTGACACAGCCATTTAAAAGCAGTCTCCTACACAAACACAGGTTTGGTTTATTGGTGTTCAAACTCTAGAAAGCCAGGAGCCCATTACCAGGGGCATACAAATGCCATAAATTTGTGCAATGGCATTTTTACCAGTAGGTTTATTTTGAGATAAGCTTTCCCTTTCCCGCAAAAATAATTGTTTCTGATTCTTATGTGGACGAGTTGTCATAGTTATGTATTACATTTACGGTAAACGTTTATTATCAATGCAATTTCTTGTGATTGGCTTTCAATTCCAAAACCAATTTGCGGGAAAGGCTTATAGTCTAAAAATAAACCATCTTGCAAAAATGCCATTTCATAGGCGCAGTATGGCAGTCGCATGCTCCTGAGAAAGCTCAGTAAAATTAATGATGACTAAATTGTCTACAGAGCAAACAAGAGTTTGACTTTACAGACTACACGTACATTAAGCTTCTATTTGCATGAATTTTCCATGACCTGCTCCTTCGACAATTATGGGATTTGGTGCATAAAAGGCCAGTGTACACTTTCATAGGTTCTATTTCAGTTTCACTAGGAATAGCCTTGTTTTTTGCACTCCATTTTACTCAAGAAGCATTCCCATTTCACCATACTGCTTTGTGGTTTCTTTTTGTTTGGACAAGGTTATGAGATATGATGATGTGATAAGTAGATGTGGTTTTATAGTGAAAGAATCCTATGGAACTTATCTTCTAAATGCCAACAGAACTCAGGGATAAAAAAAAAAAAAAACATGGGTATTTGTTTCTCAAGGCCACATGCAAAAAGTGAGGCAAATCCAAACAAACATTCACCCAAAATTACATTTTCATCAAGATAGGCCCTTTATGCACCCCCCCCCCCCCCACCCCAATTATTTTTGGCTTCCAAGTAGCAGTCTTCCAATTACATAATTATCAAACAGGTATGCAGATAAACAAGGCACTTAGTATCTTGCATGCATGCACCGCAAACAAACACAATTATCAAAAATAATATCTTCCATTTCAGTTATATTTGCAATTTGTTCTTAAGTCTGGTTAACTTTGCAAACCGATCATAAGCCTCACATTTCAGTTTGATTGGTGTCGTGTGGTGTAGATGCGTGAAATATCTTCAGATTCTTGGGATCAATAAACCTACTTTTCAGCAACTATTTGTATTTATCGGCATTGAATTGAAGTGTTAATGAATCTGCAGACTACATGCAGCACGTCTTTTGTGAGACGATTTATTTGCATTTGTGGATGGTTTGAAATGCTATTTTGGTCACAATAACATAAACTAAAGCTGTAATTCTAAAATAAGTGATTGTACCACACAACACTGGTTGAACTGAAATACAAGGCTTTCATACATTCAATCTGCCGTTTGGAAAAATAATAAGCCTTAAGCCTTATTAACTCTGCCTACATTTAGAGAATATCATGGATTTCTTCAGCAAATGTTTCCAATACAAGCAACTGACCTGGTAAAAAAGAGCTGCTGAGTACCTGTAAAAAGAGCTGCTTCTGGGTCGCATGTAGTTTGTTTGCAGTGCATGCCAGGAAGAAAGTAATCTCCTTTGAGTATATGTGCACAGATCAGTTTTTTTTTTAACTTCCCCCTCCCAACTCCTCTCTTTTAAGCCCCCCGAATTACATAAGCCCCAGGGGCTAATAGAGTTTTTACTGTGTGTTCAAATTGAAGAATAACCTGTATTTAGGGCTTTTTGTATGCACCTGTTGAAATGATTCCTGATTGAATTGAGCTCATGTAACATGTAGCATTTTACCACCCAGTTAAATCGTGTAAAAGAATTATTTTGTAACAGTGTATTATTTCGTAGTTGATCTATTCTCAACGTGATTCGACATTGTAAATACGGTTGACAACGTGATTTGGTTTAGTTAGATAGTTATTGAATTAATTAAAGTAATTTCATTTATGACTTGAATTTATTGTTACTGCAGTGTGGTGTAGACATTAATTGAGCAAATATATATGTCGAAAACTGACTCACCGATCACATTTACTGTACTAGGGAAAATATTTTTTTTTCATCCCATTTCTAGAGCATAAAAGTGGAAAAATGATTCTTTGATCACATTTACCACCCTGAGCAAATACGTGGAAAATGCCGAAGTCTTTGATCACTTTTACCACCCTGGGCAAATACGTTGAAAAATGATTCTTTGAACACATTTACCACCCTGAGCAAATACGTGTGGAAAAATGATTCTTTGAACACATTTACCACCCTGAGCAAATACGTGGAAAAATGATTCTTTGATCACATTTACCACCCTGAGCAAACACGCGGAAAAATGATTCTTTGAACATATTTACCACCCTGAGCAAATACGTGGAAAAATGATTCTTTGAACACATTTACCACCTGAGCAAATAAGTGGAAAAATGATTCTTTGAACACATTTACCACCCTGAACAAATACGTGGAAAAATGATTCTTTGATCACATTTACCACCCTGAGCAAACACGTGGAAAAATGATTCTTTGAACACATTTACCACCTGAGCAAATAAGTGGAAAAATAATTCTTTGAACACATTTACCACCCTGAGCAAATCCGTGGAAAAAATGATTCTTTGAACACATTTACCACCCTGGGCAAATTATGTTCAAAAATGATACTTTGATCAAATTTTCCACTTCAGGCAAAGTACATACAAAATGTCACTTTTGATATCGTATTTGCTACCCTGGCAAATGCCTAGAAAAAAACAAACTTTACACTATTTTTATGCATGGGAGTAAATTTAAAGCAAATATGGAATTTACCAGCTTTGCCATGATAGCAAAATTGGGGCAAAATCAGATCGTTGTCTTGAAGTAAATTTGAGCAAATGTGAGCAAATGTGGAATTTGCCATACGTTTGCAGCACATTTGCTATACAGGAAAATCCGTTTTTTCGTCCAGTGGGTCATGCGTGTATACTTGGTGCTGGCACTTGATCTGGTGATACTTAACAATTACAATATGGAAGAGAGAGCCTCCTCTCAAAAGGGATAGCGAAATTTAAAATTTTAGTATTTGAAGGTGTCGCCAAAATAGACTGGAAACTGAAAGGGTAGCAATTAAATCCATGCATTAGAAAGGATAGCAAAAGATGGGCAGAAATTACACGCCGTTATTCTGAAACATATACTCTTGCCAACGGAAAAATATTGAGTCGGTACTACTGCCGGTTCTTTTATATCTCCTGTTTCACAGCGTTCATGGGACCCCGTGCGTTTGACTTATCGTTAAGGTTAAAGAAACAGGTATAAATATTTGCCATGTATGTGAAAGGGGTGCCATTTCGATAAAAGTTCGGTATGTGAAAGAATACGAGGTTGAACTTCCGGTGGAAGCCTCCCTGAATGAAACTTTACTGTGTACACCCCCCCCCCCCCCCTCCGTAACCCAATTACTCTACATAAGGTTAGTTTTCAAGTAACTTTTTTCGTTTTTGACCTTGTTATATGACTTCACTTACGTTAAACCTCTATGGATTTCTATTATCAGAAATTAAAACAAAAATAATTAAATTCTTATTATCTACCGCAGCAAGCAATGGCTTGTTGACTGTCTGGAAGAAATTTGCTTATTATCCGCAAACGCTTTTTTCGCAGTGACCAATGACTTCACAAAAACACGATTCAATGCAGAAAATAACCGGACCAAGGAACTGAATCAAATCTACATGGATAACTTAAACTTAACAAAGTAAAATATAAGACAACATATGTCAGATGTTTGCTTAGTATATAAAATAATAGGAAGGTTAACTAAAGGGCTGTACCAAGCAAACTAGGATTAACAAGTGAAATAAAACAAATTAACTTAATACTGAGTCGGCTTTATTTATTTATTTATTTATTTATTTATTTCTATTGTAATCTATTTTAGTTCCATGAAGGATTTTAACTCTTTTAATCAACAAAACCTTTTCGAATCGGAAAGCTAGTGATGAAATCCTAGTCTCAATTGACCAAAGTGTAACCAGCTGTTAAGCAGTTTTTGTGTCCACTGCGCATGTGCGCGCAGACACTATCCTATCGATGGTGTCACAGGAAGATTGTTTACTTTTGCTCTATGGTTGAAATCCTAGTGATAACTCCATTGTGAAGACTATTGCAAAATATTTTCCTGGGGAAGTAGTCACGTTGTCTTAAAGGAAAAGAAGTCTCTATTTATACTTGTTTCATAGAATATGAGATGATTTGCCCGGCGTTGGTGCTTGTCCATTACTTTCCCATTATATTGGTTCGGTCGACCAATCAGACTTAAAACCAGAACCAATGGTAACTTGCCTGCACGCATTTTCCCACGCTTGATGGAAAAACCTTCATTTTCGTTTGGGCACGTACAAAATTACTAAAGCCAAAGTCATGAGCGCGCGTGCGGCTATAAAATTATGGGCAATCAGCTTAAACGTAGACATAAAAATAGGGTTTAATTTGCTGCACTTAACAAGCTGAAAGTTTTTAAAACACATTTAAAAGACCTAATGCATTCAAATAGATAGGCGACGAACGTCGCAATTTAACATTTCTAGGTAAGTGCGGAAACTGGAGGGGGATAACTCTGATGTCTGTTGCGGCAAAAGTGTTGGGTAAGGTGTTGATAGGAAGAATATCGGACGGTGTTGATGCAAAGCTTCGCAAGGAACAGGCTGGTTTTAGACAAGGAAGAAGTACGATAGAACAGATTTTTGTCCTCCGGAATATCGTGGAGCAAGCAATAGAATGGAATTCCAGCTTGTATGTATGCTTTGTTGATTACGAAAAGGCCTTTGATAGCGTTGATAGGGAAACCTTGTGGAAGATTATGGAGAGTTATGGGATCCCACCAAAGCTTGTTAGAATGATCAAGGCAATGTACGATGGTAACCAATGTGCGGTGGTTGATGGTGCAGGTCTAACTGGCTGGTTTGATGTGAAGTCTGGCGTGAAACAGGGTTGTAATATGTCTGGGTTTTTGTTCTTGCTTGTAATAGACTGGATCATGAGAAGAACGTTAGAGGGTGACAACACAGGCATCAGATGGAAACTGTGGTCCAAGTTAAACGACTTGGACTTCGCTGACGACATCGCACTTTTATCCAGCACAAAACAGCAAATCCAACAGAAAGTGAGTAACCTCAGCAACAACAGTAAGGCAACCGGGTTAAAGATTAATTCTATGAAGACCAAACTCCTCCGGCTCAACACGACAAACAACGAAAAGGTGCAGGTCGACGATCATGACATAGAAGAGGTAGAACGTTTTGTGTACCTGGGTGCACATGTTAGCACCTCAGGCGGTACGGAAGATGATATCCAGGCGAGGTTAGGCAAAGCAAGAGCGGCGTACAACAAATTAGGAAAGATATGGAAGAACAGTCAGTTTACCTGCAAGAACAAGATCAAAATCTTTAAGTCTAACGTCATCTCGGTACTGTTGTATGGTTGTGAAACCTGGAGAATGATCCAAACGGATGAGAATAAGCTGGATGCGTTCCTACATAAGAGCCTTCGCCGGATATTAAAGATCTACTGGCCAATGCGTGTAACCAATGAGGAGATAAGAAGAAGAACGGGGTTGGAAACGATAAGCAGTCAGGTGGCAAGAAGGAGATGGGCATGGCTAGGCCACGTCCTCAGAATGGATCACGACTCACATCCAAGAATTGCACTGACATGGGTACCGGAAGGCAAGAGGAAGAGGGGTCGACCGCGTGAAACATGGCGCAGAACTGTCGAGAGAGAGTTAAGGATGAAGGGGTTAAAATCATGGGCAGAGGCAGCATCAGTTGCGGCGGACAGAACAGCCTGGAGACAGAGAGCTTGCAGCCCAACTCTCCATTAGGAGATCGGACAATATATATATAGGTAAGTGGCTTAAAAGGAAAACCCATTTCTTCTTTTTTCAATTTCCTAAATAGTTATACCTAATGGATATTTCTATTTTTGTCAAGGTTAATGTTAACATTGTGTTATTATTGACTTCAACCTGAAGGCAAAACATTTCGTTTTATATAGCGATAAAAAATACATTTTTTCTCAATATACGTACCTGTTTAAACTTAAGACTGCCCAAATCATCCCCCAAAAAATCACAAAACTTCACACTACCTTGATCTACAGGCTAAGTGAAAATTATTTGCGGATTGCTTCAAACGTTGATGAAATAAATCTATAAACCAGATCACAGCTATAACGCAAAAATGGCATTTCATTGTAATCCTTCCTTTACACTCGGCCTCGCGCACCCGGCGTTCATTTGAACCCAGCCTTTATTCCACTGAGCCAAATGTTAAATAAAGTTAAATTTTAATCGTTTTTTATTTCCACATTTTATGTCATTTATTCTTAAATTCATGAATCAAAAGCTGAATTGATCAACATATTCGCAAAAGTACATCAAAACAAAAACAAGAGATAACAGTCAGTCAATAAACTAAACTTTATAAATTAACCAGCTAGAAATATAAGAGGTCCGTTTCCATGATCTTGAGACTTTTATCTTTCTAGTATCGACAGCTGATAAGAACTGATAGCAGAGCGACCCGCGACCCAAGGGATAACAAAGATGAAAAACTTTAGTCCGCTTATAAAAATAATAATCTAGCGAAAATATAGACTACATCGGGTGACTATTGTTGCCGCTACTTGTTAATGTTTCGTTTTTATCTCGTTAAAGCGCATGCGCGCGAAACGAGATATAGGAGTCAGTAGAATATGGGGACAAAAGTTGTTAACAAATTTTTGTGGACTTTTGTCCGGGGGGGTTAGTTGTTTCTTCTTTATAGAAGCTATATTAGGGCATTGAGGATATGGTTGGTTAAACCGGTTAGGATTTCAAGAAGGGCGTCACATACTGCTCCTAAAATTTTTGGGGAGCACCCCCGGACCTATTGTTAATTTCCCTTCGGTATCGGGATGTCAAAACTTGTGATGAACTTGTCATATCTCACATTACGTTACCGCAAAGGTATTAAGTTCTTCTTAAGTTTCGATATCTCACGCCTTGCGTTTTTTTTTTTGGCAAACGCAGTTTGAGAATTTCACGGTGTATTTTTACGAATGGAGACGTTTTAAGAAAGTTAAATGGGACGGGAAAGTTTGTGTTTTAATATGAGCGATATGGCAAAGCAAAATTGCGTTTGTTCAATTTTGATTCATTGCTATTACGGTTTGATTATGCAATAGTATGGGAAAGACGTCATTGTTTTGTTAATTTAGCTACCGTGCACAAGGATATTTTGCGGGTCGCGGAGACAGCTAAAATTTCTGCTGGAAGGAAATGTTTGCGGATTTCTGGTGAAGTATAAATAAAATCCAAGGCATCGGTATTAAACTGCAATTTTACTTCCTGACCGGAGGTTGTATAGTTCCCATAGTTATGGTTGCTGTTCTGGCGCCAATATGAACATAAACAACGAGAAAACTAGTGAGTGAATTATTGTACCTTGTTGTAAAAACGTATCAGTATTATGATAACAGTCTCTGGTTCTTTTGAGGACGTGTCTGGAGTTGAATCGGGAATACAAATGACTGTTGTGCCGGTCGTCTAGGAGTTCACTGTTATGAGAGTTATGAGTTATGAGAGTTCACCGTTCTGTAAAATGAGGACCGGATGGCGGCGGATGGCGGATGGCGGACGGCGGATATTAAAATGCGGATAACAAAATGCGGATGATAAAATGCGGATGAAAAAAAAAAACAGAAAAATAATTCCTTACGATTTTTACCAAAAAAAACAAAAAACAAAGAAAGAAAAGAAGCAGAAATAACTTTAAAATGGCACGAAACAAAAACACGAAGCATAAACTTTATTGTCCAAACTGTCTTCAAGTTCCACTTCATGCCTCACTCAACCCTAGTTGGAAAATATATGAATGTTGCGTTTCGAGTTTGACCGATTGTGCAGTCTGCACGTGTTTGAGGATGGAGTCCGACGAGTGTGACGATTACGGGCTTTTAAAATCTGTGTTTAGGAAACGGTAAGTTAGTAGAGTTCTTAAATTCGATTTAACTTCACCTGTTACTTTGCTTCACAAACAATCTTTTCTGACTTTTTATTCGTGTTTGTATCTGGTTCGTTGAAGAGTCAGGAAGGTGATGCAATTGAGTGTTTTTATCATAGATATGTTAAAAGGGTTAATTACTACACTAGTTTCCGTTATGGATATCTTTGGAATGCATGTATTCAGATAAGACCTTTTTGAGTGTTCCACTGTCACGATCATTCATTCCTGTGTTATTCTTTGTGAAAGCAAGAGCAACAATTCCGACCGCCATTACTGTGTCGATCCAGAACTGTTGGCATGTGATGCTTGTCTTGATGCTTGTGGTGTAGTGTGTTTTGGGGAATTCTTCCATGCCAAGTTTCCTCCTTTTATTGCTAGTCAATATTTGAACATTAACCAGCTCGAACTGCTTACAATCAGGTCAGCGTATACACACTGAACAATCAACGTTCAACGAACGCCTTCATGCAGCGTTGTCTACGTGAAATTTGGTTGTTGCTGTCTCTTAACAATATCCGTTTATCTGCGCGTTACATTAGCGGGAAGTCATAGTCTAACGTTTTAGCGGATGCGTTGAGTCGTTCTCACTTAGACTCCTCGTACTCAGACTATTTGCAGCATGCCGTAGCTACCTTGAACCTTACCCAAGTATTTCCTAGCGACTCTATGTTCGTTTTTAATGTATATTAAGTAGCTACTTCCATTTATTTTCATAGATCCTTATTAAGTTTATTGATTTTTCTTTCTTTCAATCTGTTTTTCAATTTTATCTCGCAGATCACATCGACGCTTTGCAGCAGTATTTAGGAACTATCCAGGTCCATGCTTTTTGCGACTCCACAAAGCGCTCTATGAGATGCTATATGCGAACATATTTATTGTTTTGCCAATATTTCGATTTCTTGCCTTTCCCAGTTTCCAAATCCGTTTATTTGCTTTATTTAGTTTTTTTTGTCACGTTCTTTAACGTCATACCGTTCGATCGTTAATTATTTGAGCATTATTTCACATATTAACCGCTCGTGTGGTGCCAGTTTTGCCTTTCTTGACGATTTAATATGACGTTTATCTTGCCAAACGAGCGGTGCGTCGGATCTTGGGTGATTGTGTCGCACGAAAAGAACCGATCACTGTTGAGATCCTTTTACAATTGTCCCGTCTTTTCGATTTAGATAATCATTTGCACGTCTGCATGCGTGCTTTATTTTTAGTAGCCTTCTTTTCTTTTTTACGTATCTCCAATTTAGTAGTCTGAAATTGGCGATTTCCAGGCGTGTTTTTTGACACTATCTCACTATCTAGCATGACTTTCACACCGCAAGGGGTTTTGTTGCGCATCACGCGCACTAAGACACTCCAGTTTCGGGAGCGGGTTTTAGAAATTCCCTTGCCGTTTATTCCCGGTTCGCCCCTTTGTCCTGTCACCGCGCTTAGGCAGTATTTAGCTAGTGTACAATTGTCGCCCTCTTCACCATTATTCGTTTGTTAATCTCGGGGATCGTATAGGCCTATCTTGGCTCACCAGTATAATGCTCTTTCAGCCATTAGGTTTAATCCCGCACAGTATTCCTCACACAGTATTCCTCGCACTGTTTTCGTCGCGGAGGCGCTACATTTGCTTTTTGTAATCGAGCGCCTACAGCTTTTTGAGTGTTTTTATCATAGATATGTTAAAAGGGTTAATTACTACACTAGTTTCCGTTATGGATATCTTTGGAATGCATGTATTCAGATAAGACCTTTTTGAGCGTTCCACTGTCATGATCATTCATTCCTGTGTTATCCTTTGTGAAAGCAAGAGCAACCCCCCCCCACCCCTCACCCGGTTTAGGGTGTTGTTTCTTGTGCAGTACTCAATTTGAATAAACATAGTTCAACATCCGTTTAACCCCATCTACTGAGTCTGTTTGTGGTAGTAATTGATAAGAAAAAGTGCGTGTGCTATAGCTTTGAAGTTGTTAACTATTTTCCTCTCGTATGTTATTGTGTTTGGCCATTTATAATCGCCAAAACGGGAATCTGAATAACTGGTTATATATATTTAAAGTTAACTTGGTCAGGGGTGAAAGAGGTTTGTTTCCTAAGTACTAGAAAATCATACTTTTCATACTTTTCACGTTTTTTAAATTTGGCTTTCTTTACATGTAGTATTTTATCTATTAAACATATGATACATATATTAATTTGAGAATATCAGTATTATAAAAGTGACAGGCCAAACACGACTCCCGCTAGTTGCATAATGTATAAAGAAACCTCTAGAATAGCTTTCCCAAGAAGGTCTACGAGATATTTGTTCCCCTTTGATCACCAAAATAGAGATGTGACAAATGCTCGATGTATTGTATGACTCTTTTATCTTTGGGATATAAATCTCTTTAATGACAGGAGGTCAGTTTACATGCTGTGCACACTCACTGCCATTTATAGAATTATTGTTTCCAGTCTATGCCTTCGTTATGCTAGTTCTCTTGGCATATGTTGGAGCGTCTTTGGCTAACTTTTGTTGCAAGATAAGTAGTGATCGGCTGCAGTTTTTGTTAATTGTTATGAATATGCTTGGATCAGTCAATCTCTGAGGCTCGATTTCCGCCGCTTTCTCTCGTCCGGTCTCTGAGCCTCCAATCTCTCAGCCGGTGATTTAGTGTCTAAGTCTGCGGTGTGCAAGACTTGTGAGAAAGTGGATCTTTATCACGGATGTAAGTGTCCAAGATCAAAGTCTGAAGCTGCCGTATCTCTACTGGAATAATGACTTCTTGCAGTTTATGTTTTAGCTCCTTGTTTTATTCTGTTTTTGAGTAGTGTTTCTTGGAGCTTGAAGAACCTCCTGATCCGTTGTTTCATAATGGCGTTCGGGATTGCATCCCGACATGGCATGTACAGATATGGTGATCTGTTTTGAAAATCTCACGGATGCTAGTGAATTCTTACGTTTTTCCACAGTTTATTTTTTAGTATTTATCAAATTATTATCCTCAAGCTGTAAACTGCGCATTGTAAATTGGCGTAGAAATAATGGCAAAGTCCCGGGTCGGCGTCATCTAATTACCATTTTGTAAATTCAAATCTCTAAAAATAAACTCACAAACGCAACTTTGAAATCAATAAATATTTTACCATAAAACTGTTCAAAAGTGTTGAATAAATTGGATATTATATTTCGTTATTACAAAACATTGACATTCGAAGAGTGTGAGGTCACCTTCGCATTTCTCCTGGTCTTCAGATGCCAGAGTTTTATCCAGTTGGTCTAAAAGCCAGTCTTGGCTAGATAAATAAACTTGTTCAGCCGAATGGAGGTTACGATAAAAATCGCGACATTCGCGAAGAATATTTTTATCGGAAGTCACGATTGAATTGTTGGCACGCAACTCTGAAATTGAGTCGCGTGTTTGTCGCTGATTTTCAAGCTGGTAGAAATACTCCCGGGAAATACTTGGTCGGTTTTTCCCCCAGCTTTATCCACTGTTTTTTACTGCGAATGATGGCGTTTTTAGGAGATCTTTGATCTCCGCCAAACGCGTGTGATCATCTGTTGTATTTAAATTACCACGAGACAGGACTTCTCACGCTTACGCTCACGGCATCGGTAATAGGGGGTGGCCGGCAGTTTCTGGAGAAGGGTCGCACGGAGGTTCATTTTTTTGTTTTGTAGTGCAAATTAGGACCTTTGTTATTTAAACCTCACTGGGATTACAAAATTTAAATAAGAAAGGAAAAACGAAATGAGTTCTGGTAGTTGTAGTCAAATGACGCTATCGTGCAAATGGCCTATTGTGGTTACAGGGGGAGTGTCGTTGCTGGTTGCTGTAGTGGGGGTCGGGAGGCCTCTGGTGTCCCCCCTCCGGGCACTGGAGCCTCGCGGTTCGCCTCGCGGCGTTTCGCCTTCGGGGAGTCTTTAACAACGCGCTCGGAAGACTGGCACCGGTAACATAGTATTGGCTGGCCAGTGTACTTAAAAAAATAACTCGAGCCCTTGAGTGACTTATTTGCGTGGCACTGCCTTTTGTTAACGTGTGAATTCTACGACACGGATGCCGTTCTCGATGTGCGCGTAGCTTTGAAGCAAAGCCGGCGGACTGCTCGCGCTTTGAGGTCGCCGTATTGTTCCACGAGTTGTGGCAGGTTTTCATCGGGGAATTCAACGGGAATGAAGCATGACACGTGTAGTGCTTTTTGCCGTAAAAGGCGTAAAGGGATAACGCGGCTTTCGCAGTCAAAGCCCGATGCCGCCAACCGCGTGGCCGATTCTGTCCCAACGATTTCTTCCTTAAAGTTCGGTAACGACTGCGCTATACTGAGCGAGTCAAGATCCAGGTTTTCCTCCACTATCAAGCGGACAGTAAGTTCTAGTGTGGGCGAACGGCTGGTGTGCGGTACGCGCGGCCATCTCCACGTAACGCGAGGGCGAGAAAACTCGCGAGACCAAAACCCAAATTGAAAAGCACGCACTCACCAAAGCGAAGACAGATGGTTACAAGACGCTTTCTTGCTTGTGGTGAAAAAACGGCACCAAATCTTGTGAAAAAAAAGCTCTCCTTAGTCGTCGAAGTTGAGGATTATTCTGGCTTTTGGTCTTGAAAAAGTGGAGCACTGATGAGAAAAGATCCCCCAATGCTGTACAGAGAAGTTGTTAGCAGAGGGGCACGGGTTCCCCTCCTTTTGCAAAAAAAAAATAATAATGATGATGATAAGGCCCAGCCTATAACATTTTCTAAACACGTCTATTGTATAACCAAATAATAGGACCCCATTTTAGTTACTAGCGTGAAAATGTAAATAACTTCTGTAAAAATGCAAGGACCACTAGAACAAACAGTAGCAATATATAGCTGGACCGTTACTTGTTTATTAGCCTATCGTGTGCCAGCAATTTATCTTAGCCCATTTTAAATATTGTAACCGTTTGTTTCCATCTTCACTAAGCTTTCCTAGCCCCTGATGAAGGTTAGTTTTGTCTAACCGAAATATCGGGCATATCTTATTAAAAGAAATCGAACAAATTTGCTGTCTGATCAGCCTTTTATGTTAAAGTTGTTTTTTTTTGAAAATGTAAAGCCCATTTCGTGAACATAAATTTCTATTGGCTAATATGCATCATGTGATGTTTTCATGTACGTATTTTAAGTAGACTTAATCTAAAGGTGCGCTACAACGGCATCTTTACCATATTCACTATCAATTCTTCTATTTTGTTTTTATTAACCACACGTTCTAACGCTTTAACGAAATGGCTTTAAGAGCCCTTTGATCTGGTTTAAGACCGTTTAAGACATTGATAGCAATTGAGTGCATATACATTGTAGTGTACCATTGTAACTGGTATTGAAACTAAGAATATGAGTATGTGAAAGGTAGCGTAAATATCTCAAGATTTGCGAAATTTTAGAAAAATTCACCAAAGGAAACGTGCGAAAATCAGCGATTTTCTTTTTTTAAATTCGGCGGAAAGCCCTTCATTTTCGTGCGAGCACGTGCAAAATAACTAAAACCCATAGGGAGCCACCTAAGGCTATGTCTACACTATACCGGATAGCTTATCATGTCGACATGAAAAATACTCCGGCCTGGTGTGAACAAAAACGACCAAGAACTGGATATTTACTTATTTTTCAGTGGGTTTCAATCCTCGCTCCTAGTTGTTGACTTCCGCTACGTTTCGGTTCGATTGCCTGTTTACACTGCCCCAGAGAGTGGCATAAGAATCTATCCGATATGTGACGATTCAGGCTGTCTACACTATACCGGATAGCTTATCATGTCGACATGAAAAATACTCCGGCATGGTGTGAACAGAAACGACCCAGACCTGAATATTTACTTCTTTTTCAGTGGGATTCAATCCTCGCTCCTAGTTGTTGAGTTCCGCTACGGTTCGGTTCGATTGCCTGTTCACACTGCCCCAGAAATTGGCACCAGAATCTATCCGAGATGTGACGATTCACTTTCACGAGCGCCGCGTCGCAGCGGCGCTTCGGAACAAAAATCGTTCCGAAACTAGCGTTTCATGTGTGAACGAAAGGCCTATCCGGTATGGTTTTCGTGCCGGCGCAAGAGCTATCCGGTATAGTGTAGACATAGCCTTAAACGTAGGCAGAAAAATATAGGGTTTGCGGCACTTAACAAACCGAAAGTTTACAAACACATTTAAAACCTAATGCATTCAAAACGATAAACGACGAACGTCCCAAATTAAGTCAGTTCTTCCTTTCTCAATTTTCTAAATGGTTATACCAAATGAATATTTCTATTTTTGCCAAAGTTAATGTTCACAGTGTGTTGTTATTGAGTTCAACCTGAAGGCAAAACATTTCCTTTCTTATAGCGATAAAAAAATACATTTTTTCTCAATATACGTACCTGTTTAGAAATATATTGCCTGCGTGTATTTATTTTCGGACTCTCTACAATTTATTAATTGAATTTGCCTACACTTAACGGAAAAGGAAACTGTAACGTCACATAAGAAATAAACACCCATTTTATCTAGGCAGATCCGTTCCTCTCTCATCCTAAGAAAAGTAGGACAGCATGACTTGTCTACTGGTTTTGTCTTCATTTCTTCGTACATCGCAACAAATGTACTGCGCCTTTCAATAACATGCGGAATTTGAAATTCAATTCTCCACCAACAGTTGCGTTATTCCTGCCGTCAATCATAATTAATACGAAAGCCAACGGACCATGTAAAAAAGAAACAAATGAAATGGATCGAAATCTACCAATCATAATGCACGGACATGACCTTTTGACCTCTTTGAAGTGAAGACCTGTTTCCTGAGAGGTAAGCTAAGATGATTGACGGCAGTTTAAAACGCAACTGTTGGTAGAAATTTGAATTTCAAATTCCACATGTTATTGAAAGGCGCAGTAAAGGGGAAGTATTAATGGGGATTTGCTGTCATTTTAAAACCAAAAATGTTTTTATTAATATGAAAAGAAACCGAAAAATAATGGTCCAGTGGTGTGATAAATTACCACAAAATGCACCAAAACTGTAGATGAATGTCTCTAACCGGATATATGGCGTCTGAATGATTTGCAACATGAAAAAGTTTGGCTAATTCTTTTCAAGTTCCAACATTTTCGTCTCCAAAATGGCCGAGAACAGACCATATAAACTTGTCCCACTTTCAAGAATATATCGTTTGATTTCCCTATCTTGGTTTTTAAGTGTTATTTTCTAAATAAGTAAATGAACTGTAGCATGGCTTTGGCGAAAAAAGGTCAATACTTCCCCCTTTAAAAACCAGCTGACGTCACCTACTTCAAAGTAAAAGCTTTTTCGTTTTCTTATGGCATAGTGACTGTCGTGTGGCCTTCTTTAAATGTCCAATATTTCTCCTCTCATCCCTTTTATTCTCTCATACACTGCCCAAAATCAGCCCCCCAAAATCTCAAAACTTCACACAACTTTGATCTACAGGCTAAGTAGAAATTATTTGCGGATAGCTTCAAATGTTTTTTTTTTTCAGTTTTTTCCTTAAAGTTAAGGGCTTGCGATTTTTTGCATAATGTAGAGAACCACACGCCTAGTGCTTTTACGGAGTCTTTGGCCCACTTAAAATTACGCTCGGGAAACAATTCTTTTTCACTTTCGCTCAGCGCTCCGATCCAGAGGGCTTCGGTTTTTTCGTTGTTGATTTTAAGGCAAGATACCGTTTGAAAGGCGTCCAATGTGGTTAGTGAGAATTGTAATGATGATTTTGTGCCTTCAAGGATTAAAGTAGTGTCATCTGCGTATAAACTTATTTTTCTTTCTTCTCCGTCTATTGGGATGCCTCTTATATCCGAATTACGTCGAATTGCTGAAGCCGTTATCTCAGTACAAAGAATAAAGATGTAAGGAGATAAGGGGCAACCTTGTCTAACACCTCTTCACAGAGTGAAAAAGTCAGATGACCAGCCATTGTTTACCACATTGCTTTCAATTTCAACGTAAAAGAGTTCAATCCATTTTTTAAAGAAGCGCCAAATTTGTAGTATTCGAACGTCTGCTGAACAAAGGACCATTCTAAGGTGTCAAAAGCTTTTTCGAAATCGACAAATAATAGAAGACCTGGAATTTTTTCTTCTTCTGTATGTCTTATCAAACCTTCGATCAATCGGATGTTTTCGCTGATAGATCTATCTTTGAGAAAACCTGTTTGATCGTGATTTACGAGCCTAGGAAGCACATTTTTTAGCCGATTCGCTATTGCCTTTGTTGCAGTTTTGTAATCTCAGGTATTTAGAAGAGTGAGAGGGCGCCAGTTTTTCAAATTTGAAAGGGTTCCATTGTTTTAAGGGCTTCAAAACATTCTTTCTCCGTCAGCATTCCTTCACAAGAAATTGCATCTTCTGGAGATAATTTACATCCATTGTTTTCAGGGAAGAAAAGGTCTTTATTTATGTTTGCATTTTCCGTTTTTTGTGATGTATATAGATTTTTCTAGAATCGTTTGCATTCTTCTAGTATGTCTTTGTCTTTGGTAAGAGTGTGTATCACCCTGATTTGTAATAAAGAACAGGATTTGTAATATCAACCGGATTTGTAATAAAAATCAACGTGATATGTAATAACAACAGGATTTGTAATAAAAATCAACCTAATATGTAATAAAATAACTAACCGGATTTGTAACTAACTTTCAACCAGATTTGTAATAACATACTTAACCGGATTTGTAATAACCTATTAACAGGATTTGTAATAACGCTGCGAAAGGTGAGTGATACTTTGATGTGCGTTTCCAATAAAATATGAATACCCTTACCTACCTCCAAAGATGGCTTTGGAAATTTCCAAAGGGAGCGGGGGGAGGTGAGTAAGGGGCTGAAATAAAATTCTTGGTAATTTTCTGACTGCCCCGCTTTCTAGAATAACGAAAATGTTTTCTAGTTTGTTTTAATGTAAGCAAAAGTTATATGTTCTGATATATAACGCAACATTGGAAGTGCAAACGCAGCACACATATATAGTATTTTTATGTTCGGCAGATTACTAAAGTTTTAACCGAGAAGCCATACTTTGGGGTCGGGGTCGGTTTTTTTTTCTTTTTTCTTTTCTAATCTTTTCGTTTTTTTAATTTTAACTTCTTTCTCTTTTTAGAGTGGTACTTCGTTTTGTTTAACCTCGTTATGTGGGGAGTGCCTTCCTTTTTGGGTTTGAATGTCAGAGGTCATATGTGTAGGCAGATATGTAGAATATATTAACCCCACACCCCTAAATATAAACTCCTCTCAAATTGGCCTTTTCGATCCCTAACTTTTTGGAATATCCAAACCCTTCCATAAGTGGGAGAATAGAGGTATCTTTAAGAAATGCACATCAAGACGGTATAAAAATAAGTGACTCACCTGTCGCAGCGTTATTACAAATCCTGTTGATAGGTTATTACAAATCCGGTTAAGTAATATGTTATTACACATCCGGTTGAATGTTTATTACAAATCCGGTTAGTTATTTTATTACTTATTAGGTTGATTTTTATTACAAGTCCTGTTGTTATTATATATCACGATGATTTTTATTACAAATCCGGTTCATATTACAAATCCTGTTCTTTATTACAAATCAGGGTGATACAAGAGTGCGTCCGTTTGCCACCTTTAGCTGCCCGATAACGCTTTGTTTATTATGCCTTTTTTCAAGGTTAAGAAAATACCTGCTGTTTTTTTCGCCCTCGTTGTACCATTTCGCTCTACTTCTTATTATAGCTCCTTTTGTTTTGTATTGATTAATGAGTTCGGATTCACGCTTGGCTTTATCTAAAGATTCAATAGCTAAGGTTTTCTCGTGTGGAAGTGTTTTGGCATCTTCCACGATTTTCTTAAGTATGCAAATTTTGTTTTCGATCTGTTTTTCCAAGTTTGTTTGTTGTGCTTTCTTTTCCTTTGCATATCTAATCGAGCACTCTCTTACTTTTAGCTTAACCATTTCCCAAAGCAGAGAGTCGTCAACATTTTGATCATCCTCATATTGTTCTTTAACATCCTGAATGGTCGCTTTATGATATCGGCAATAAATTCGGATTCAATAAGGAAAAACGTATTTAATTTCCAGTAGCCGGGGCCTCTGGGGTTGGCTTGCAGTGTGACCGATAGTGTAACCATTGAGTGATCTGTCCTATAGCCAGGTATAATATCGGAATGTGAGACATTCGGGCTCAAGCCTTGATTAATTAAAAAATAGTCTAACCTACAATGGATTTCTGGTTTTCGCTGCCTCCAGGTATACCTTAGTTCATCCCATTGCATATCTCTCCATATATCGGTCAAATCTAAATTTGCGGCTATATTTTTGAGTTTGTTTAAAGCTTTGTTGTGAGCGGATTACCCCCTTTTTTGTCTTTCTTAATGTCTTGAACTAGATTAAGATCGCCACCAAAAATTATATCGTCGCAGGTGAAATCGGTTGCGATGTCTAAAACTTTCTGCATAAAGTCTGGGTCGTCCTTATTGGGTGCATATATATTTATCAACGTTATAATTCTCTCGCTTGTAGCCAATTCTGCTATGATGAATCTACCCTCTGGATCGGAGTATTGCTTAAGCAGTTGAAAAGAGAAATTGTTGTTAAAAAGAATACAGACTCCTGCTTTCGAGCTAGAGCAGCTGCTGAAAATTGTTTTATAGCCCCACTCATTCGTCCAAATCGTAGCGGTATCTTTTGTGGAATGAACCTCTTGTAGGAAATAAATCGAAAATTTTTTCGTCCTTAGCCATCTGAACGTTTCCCTTCGTTTTACCTCATCACCTAGACCACGTACATTCAATGAACAAATTGTGAATTCTTTCATTGTCTCAGTTTTAAGTAATTGCAAATTCAGCTGGGCTGCAGCCATTTTCATTGAATTATTTCAAAATCTCTTACCATTAATAGTGTGCATATAATTCCTAAGAAAAATTAATTATAAAAAGACAAATAAGAATGCTAATAAGAAAAAAAAAATAAAACTAAATCTTTCGAGTGCTTTGATAGCTTCAAATGTTAATGAAATAAATCCATAAACCAGATCACAGCTATAACGCAAAAGCCAGACGTTATACAAGGTTATTCTTAACAAACCGAAAGTTATAAAAACTCATTCAAGACCTAATGCATTCAAAATGATAAACGACGAACGTCCCAAATTAAGAGTTCTAGCCGAGTGGCTTGAAAAGAAAACCCAGTTGTTCCTTTCTCGATTTCCTAAATAGTTATACCTAATGGATATTTCTATTTTTGCCAAGGTTAATGTTCACAGTGTGTTATTATTGAGTTCAACCTGAAGACAAAACATTTATTGAAGAAAAGAAGCTTGCTCAAAGTGCAGTAACCAAAGACGTTTTTCTTATAGCGATAAAAAATATATATGTTTTCTAAATATACGTACCTGTTTAGAAATATATTACCTGCTTATTTTTTTTGGTTAAAACTTTCCTTTTAAAAACCAGTTGACGTTACATACTTCAAACTAAAAGCTTTTTTTCGTTGTTATGACAGTCATGTGGCCTTAAACATTTTCTCTTTAAATATTACTTTAGTTAACGATCAAAATGTTAATTAAACGACGATTTTGGGAAAACATTATATAGCTCCAGTTTGTTGGTGGTTGTGGATTTTTTTAGATCGTTATGTGTCATTGTGCTAGTAGTTTGGGTTATTTTGAGTTGTTCTTTACCTCATTTAAAGATTTAAACAGCTGTTTTATAAATACCAAACAGAACACGTCTTGCGCAATTAAATAATGACTTCAACAGATGGTTAAAAGGGAGCTTTTCGCAGGCCAATTCATCGTTCAGCGAATTCCCTTTGCTGAAAGTGAGTGATTGTCCAATGACTAACAATGGCGATGAGGATGATTATCACGTTGTTCGTTTTATTTTCTGTTGGCATATATTGGCATATATTGGCATATATTGTGGTGAGTCAATTTACAGTTGCTTTTGTTTGTTCATTTTGTTCTTATATCACTCACGTTTGCTTTGCATTTTTGTCTACGTCTGTGAAATAATTTCTAACGATTCAAAATTTATACCAATCAGTTTCTAATTCCCTTAGTTACAAAAAGTTCAGTCGGAATTGTGAAATTTGCAAAATTTAGCAATGTTCTGTGCTTTATGTTGTTTCGCTTTATTTTTTAAATCTTATATTCATGAAAGCAAAGTTGTTAAAGGGCAATCTCGGCAAAAATTATCTTAAAAAAAAACTACTAAGTCGGTTGTTCAACCAATCGTAAAGGTGACATGTATGCTTGGATGACTTAAATTGTCTGAGAAAAGCTCGAGTTTTTTAAAGGGGCTAAATTGCGAGTCTGCCTTTTGATCAAAATTGTGCTATACTTATTGATAAGTAGCGTAACTCGTGGACAAAATTCTTTGAAAATCAATAGGTATAAAGATATAAAGTGAATTATAAAAAGGAGAACAAACCAAAGCCATTTTCATCGATTTTTATAGCCACAGTTAAAAATCTCGAAAACTTAAGACTAAATTTTTCTAGTTGAAATCCATTTCCATCCTAGCGATCCGCAGCCTGAGACAAATATTAATAGCTTTAAAACACTAACTAATAATTGTTAACAAATCTGGACCATTATTTTTAGCTTTTTATAAAAGTGATACAGTAATTTTAGTTGGTCCCATGATATAGCCCCTTTGGCTTTAGTGGTCGATTGCAATGTTTTGTTTAGTTTTTTCATTCTTTCATGTACATAACACACCAGTTTACAACGTTTAAAGTTGCAATGACAAACATATCGGTCGTCTTTAGTTCAAATTCATGGCTGTATCGTGTTATATAAAATTTGTACTTTTCCACTCATTGTTCTGCCGCTGGTCACCTTCTGGTCGGGGTGATCACGGCCAAGGCATTCTTGTGGCCTTCTGGCAAACATCTTGTTCTTGTTCTTGGTTAGTTCTCCCGCACTTCATTTCTTAGATCATCCTGTACGTACTATAGCTAAACCCTTGGCCAGTCCAATCTTTTCCAGTGCTGTACACCATGCATCTGTAAAGGATGTACCATGGCTTTTGGTTAATACTGGACTCTGAACAATAGTATAAAAAGCATATCTGGGGCAATCGAAATTGTTATTTTGTCTTTAGTACGAGAATATTACTTTCACAATTAAAAACCTTCGTACTCCTTTCTCTTCTTCTTCTTCTGACTCCGCTTTTTGGTGTGAAGGTTAGTTTTGTCCAACAAAAATATTGATCAATTAAAACACATGTTTAGCCGTTCGATCAGCCTTACATTTTGTTTAAAGTTTGTTAAATAAGTCCATTGCCGATTAAGAAGTCACTCACTAAACTGTGACTTTAATTCAGCAACTTCACATCCTTCGAACCCTATTTTTCCCCAATCTGACAGCCAAGAAGATGTTGGTATGTCTTTAAACTTATGTTGTACCAAATTTTGGAATAGTTGATTATAAAGAAATATCAAAAAGCCACCTAGCTAGGCAAACTACAAGTAAAAAAAAAAAAAACGAAATACGAAACTTGGCTTTTGGAAAAGAATAGTTAAAGGTGGCTCCGTCGCAATTTCGGACGCATTCGTGTTGATATGTAATGAAAGTTATTAAACCCGTGTCCCTTGTTCACCGTGATAGTCGGCGAGCTAGGACCAGAAAAGAATCGTCCCTTCAACCTACTCCACAGTAAATGTTTGACAACGGATGAACTCTCCTGATTAACGCTAGGTATGTAGCGTCGGATTGTGGTATCAGTTTCGAATTGAGAGTATGGTTTTACAGGTTGTCAAACCTTTACTGTGCGGTGGGTTGAACTCGATAATTACAGGGGATTTTTTGGATTGCCAGCTCCCCGAAGGTAAACTGTTACTGGGAAGACTCAAATTGGTTGCTGTCAATGTCATTGTAACTTGGCAACCTTGAGCAACGTCAGAACAACATGTACTTCTGACAACGTTCATTTGTATACGACTTTCATTGTTCAAAATTATTATACATGACCACTACGAGGCACGTGACTGCCATAAATGAAGCTTTACGGGGATAAGGACGTGTTCTTCTTAGTAACGCTGTTTGGGTAAAAGCATAAGCTTCTTCGCTCTACTTCTTATTATAGCTCCTTTTGTTTTGTATTGATTAATGAGTTCGGATTCACGCTTGGCTTTATCTGAAGATTCAATAGCTAAGGTTTTCTCGTGTGGAAGTGTTTTGGCATCTTCCACGATTTTCTCAAGTATGCAAATTTTGTTTTTGATCTGTCTTTCCAAGTTTGTTTGTTGTGTTTTCTTTTTCTTTGCATATCTAATCGAGCACTCTCTTACTTTTAGCTTAACCATTTCCCAAAGCAGAGAGTCGTCAACATTTTGATCATCCTCATATTGTTCTTTAACATCCTGAATGGTCGCTTTATGATATCGGCAATAAATTCGGATTCAATAAGGAAAAACGTATTTAATTTCCAGTAGCCGGGGCCTCTGGGGTTGGCTTGCAGTGTGACCGATAGTGTAACCATTGAGTGATCTGTCCTATAGCCAGGTATAATATCGGAATGCGAGACATTCGGGCTCAAGCCTTGATTAATTAAAAAATAGTCTAACCTACAATGGATTTCTGGTTTTCGCTGCCTCCAGGTATACCTTAGTTCATCCCATTGCATATCTCTCCATATATCGGTCAAATCTAAATTTGCGGCTATATTTTTTAGTTTGTTTAAAGCTTTGTTGTGAGTTGTCGGATTACCCCCTTTTTTGTCTTTCTTAATGTCTTGAACTACATTACGATCGCCACCAAAAATTATATCGTCGCAGGTGAAATCGGTTGCGATGTCTAAAACTTTCTGCATAAAGTCTGGGTCGTCCTTATTGGGTGCATATATATTCATCAACGTTGAATTCTCTCGCTTGTAGCCAATTCTGCTATGATGAATCTACCCTCTGGATCGGAGTATTGCTTAAGCAGTTGAAAAGAGAAATTGTTGTTAAAAAGAATACAGACTCCTGCTTTCGAGCTAGAGCAGCTGCTGAAAATTGTTTTATAGCCCCACTCATTCGTCCAAATCGTAGCGGTATCTTTTGTGGAATGAACCTCTTGTAGGAATTAAATCGAAAATTTTTTGTTCCTTAGCCATCTGAACGTTTCCCTTCGTTTTTACCTCATCACCTAGACCACGTACATTCAATGAACAAATTGTGAATTCTTTCAGTGTCTCAGTTTTAATTAATTGCAAATTCAGCTGGGCTTCAAGCCATTTTCATTGAATTATTTCCAAATCTCCTACCATTAATAGTGTGCATAATTCCTAAGAAAAATTAATTATAAAAAGACAAAAAAGAATGCTAATAAGAAAAAAAATAAAACTAAATCTTTCGAGTGCTTTGATAGCTTCAAATGTTAATGAAATAAATCCATAAACCAGATCACAGCTATAACGCAAAAGCCAGACGTTATACAAGGTTATTCTTAACAAACCGAAAGTTATAAAAACACATTTAAGACCTAATGCATTCAAAACGATAAACGACGAACGTCCCAATTTAAGATTTCTAGCCGAGTGGCTTGAAAAGAAAATCCAGTTCTTCCTTTCTCGATTTCCTAAATAGTTATGCCTAATGGATATTTCTATTTTTGCCAAGGTTAATGTTCACAGTGTGTTATTATTGAGTTCAACCTGAAGGCAAAGCATTTATTGAAGAAAAGAAGCTTGCTCAAAGTGCAGTAACCAAAGACGTTTTTCTTATAGCGTTAAAAATATATTTTTTAGAAATATATTGCCTGCTTATTGTTTTTGGTTAAAACTCAGTAACTTTTAAAAACCAGTTGAAATTACCTACTTCAAACTAAAAGCTTTTTTTTCGTTTTGTAATGACAGTCATGTGGCCTTAAACATTTTCTCTTTAAATATTACCTTAGTTAACGACCAAAATGTTAATTGAACGACGATTTTAAGAAAACATTATGGCTCCGGCCAGTCGGTTGGTGGTTGTGGGTTTTTTAGATCGTTATGGGTCATTGTGCTAGTAGTTTGGGTTATTTTGAGTTGTTCTTTACCTCATTTAAAGATTTAAACAGCTGTTTTATAAATACCAAACAGAACACGTCTTGCGCAATTAAATAATGACTTCAACAGATGGTTAAAAGGGAGCTTTTCGCAGGCCAATTCATCGTTCAGCGATTCCCTTTGCTGAAAGTGAGTGATTGTCCAATGACTAACAATGGCGATGAGGATGATTATCACGTTGTTCGTTTTATTTTCTGTTGGCATATATTGGCATATATTGGCATATATTGGCATATATTGGCATATATTGGCATATATTGGCATATATTGTGGTGAGTCAATTTACAGTTACTTTTGCTTGTTCATTTTGTTCTTATATCACTCACGTTTGCTTTGAAATTTTGTCTACGTCTGTGAAACAATTTCTAACGATTCAAAATTTATACCAATAAGTTTCTAATTCCCTTTGTTACAAAAAGTTCAGTCGGAATTGTGAAATTTGCATAATTTAGCAATGTTGTGTACTTTATGTTGTTTCGCTTTATTTTTTAAATCTTATATTCATGAAAGCAAAGTTGTTAAAGGGCAATGTCGGCAAATATTATCTTAAAAAAAAACTACTAAGTCGGTTGTTCAACCAATCGTAAAGGTGACATGTATGCTTGGATGACAAATTGTCTGAGAAAAGCTCGAGTTTTTTAAAGGGGCTAAATCGCGAGTCTGCCTTTTGATCAAAGTTGTGCTATACTTATTGATAAGTAGCGTAACTCGTGCACAAAATTCTTTGAAAATCAATAGGTATAAAGATATAAAGTGAATTATAAAAAGGAGAACAAACCAAAGCCATTTTCATCGATTTTTATAGCCACAGTTAAAAATCTCGAAAACTTAAGACTAAATTTTTCTAGTTGAAATCCATTTCCATCCTAGCGATCCGCAGCCTGAGACAAATATTAATAGCTCGAAAACACTAACTAATAATTGTTAACAAATCTAGACCATTATTTTTATAAAAGTGATACAGTAAAACTCAGTTGGTCATATAGCCCCTTTAGTGGTCGATTGCAATGTTTTGTTTAGTTTTTTTTCATTCTTTCATGTACATAACACACCAGTTTACAACGTTTAAAGTTGCAATGACAAACATATCGGTCGTCTTTAGTTCAAATTCATGGCTGTATCGTGTTATATAAAATTTGTACTTTTCCACTCATCGTTCTTCCGCTGGTCACCTTCTGGTCGGGGTGATCACGGCCTAGGCATTCTTGTGGCCTTCTGGCAAACATCTTGTTCTTGTTCTTGGTTAGTTCTCCCGCACTTCATTTTTTAGATCATCATGTACGTACTATAGCTAAACCCTTGGCCAGTCCAATCTTTTCCAGTGCTGTGCACCATGTATCTGTAAAGGACGTACCAGGCTTTTGGTTAATACTGGACTCTGAACAATAGTATAAAAAGCATATCTGGGGCAATCGAAATTGTTATTTTGTCTTTAGTACGAGAATATTACTTTCACAATTAAAAACCTTCGTACTTCTTTCCCTTCTTCTTCTTCTGACTCCGCTTTTTGGTGTGAAGGTTAGTTTTGTCCAACAAAAATATTGGTCAATTAAAACACATGTTTAGCCGTTCGATCAGCGTTACGTTTTGTTTAACGTTTGTTAAATAAGTCCATTGCTGATTAAGAAGTCACTCACTAAACCGTGGCTTTATTTCAGCAACGTCACATCCTGCGAACCCGATTTTTCCCCAATCTGACTGCCAGGAAAATGTTGGTATGTTTTTAAACTTATGTTGTACCAAATTTTGGAATAGTTTAATTATAAAGAAATATCAAAAAGCCACCTAGCTAGGCAAACTACAGATTAAAAAAAAAATCGAAATACGAAACTTGGCTTTTGGAAAAGAATAGTTTAAGGTGGCTCCGTCGCAATTTCGGACGCACTGGTGTTGATATGTAATGAAAGTTATTAAACCCGTGTCACTTGTTCACCGTGATAGTCGGCGAGCTAGGACCAGAAAAGAATCGTCCCTTCAACCTACTCCACAGTAAATGTTTGACAATGGATGAACTCTCCTGATTAACGCTAGGTATGTAGCGTCGGATTGTGGTATCAGTTTCGAATTGAAAGTATGGTTTTATAGGTTGTCAAACCTTTACTGTGCGGTGGGTTGAACTCGATAATTAGAGGGGATTTTTTTGATTGCCAGCTTCCCGAAGGTAAACTGTTCCTGGAGAAGACTGAAATTAAATTGGTTGCCGTCAATGTCATTGTAACTTGGCAACCTTGAGCAACGTCAGAACTACATGTACTTCTGACAACGTTTATTTGTATACGACTTTCATTGTTCAAAATTATTATACATGACCACTACGAGGCACGTGACTGCCATAAATGAAACTTTACGGGGATAAGGACGTGTTCTTCTTAGTAACGCTGTTTGAGTAAAAGCATAAAGCACCCCACAAAAACATTCTTTCATTGAAATTAAAAGTTCCCAAACAATATATACATGTCTTTATTTGAATTTTCTGACTTTACCTATATAATTAAGACGATGATCGAAACACAGCACAATATTACTCACTTTGCAATCTCCTTCTTCACATCAATTATAAAGGTATATTTCTTTGAATCTGGACACAACTTTCTTTTTAAACTGTAACGACTGATATAGGTGACTTTCAATGGGAAACTTACTTACACTGCATTTAAAGCATGTCACCCTAGAACTATTAATCCACTATTTCACGACAAAACATTAAATTGAATTGAAATATACTTAACATATACTATAATTAAAATCCGAGGCATCGATTGTTGGGGACATTTTGTCTCCGCGACGTGTCCCATGAAGTTCAGCAAGTTGAACTCCGTGAGACATGTCGCGGGGACAAAATATCTCCAATATTGGTGTTGCATAATTATGATAGTATCAGTTCACACGAGGGGACGTGTCGCTGCAACATGTCCCTGAGATATGTCCCCGCGACATTTTCATGTGGTGTGCAAGCGCTATGATTTTTTTCCCTGCTACATGTCCCCGCTACAGTCCCTGCTACATGTCCCTCAGTGTGTACTACTCAAATTTTTGTCGCTGCTGAATGTCGCTGCGACATGTCCCTGCTACATGACCCCTCGTGTCTGACCACCTTAACTGTGTGGTGGGTTAACTGTGTGGTGGTTCACTGTTTGGTGGGTTCATTGTGTGGCGGTTCACTGTGTGGTGGTTCACTGTGTGGCGGTTCACTGTGTGGCGGTTCACTGTGTGGTAGTTCACTGTGTGGTGGTTACGCTGTGGTGGGTAAAGTTCCAACCCCTGCTCGCTCAAGACAGGGCACTAACTACAAGTTAAGGCGACTGGGAACGAGAATGTCTCAACTTTAATTTTCGGGGCCATTGCAGGCATGTATATTATATTACATTATATATAATTTATCTCGACAAGCAAATTGACTCTGAATTTCAAGAAAACAAAATACATGCTTATCGGGAGTCAATGTAAATTATCACAGTTACATAGTGACTTTACCGTACAAGTAAACAATAAACCGCTGGAAAGGGTATTTAAACATAAAACCCTTGGAGTCACATTGACGAATCTCTTACCTGGCGCCCACATATTAATGATGTTTCAAAGAAAATAACTGCTGGTCTTGCAGTCTTAAAGCGTATTAGTACTATCATACCATTTGAAACTAGAATAAATATATACAATGCACTTGTAATGCCCTTTTTCAATTATTGTAGTCCTGTTTGGGACAATATTAGTAAAGGTCTATCAGACAAACTCCAAAAGCTGCAAAATAGGGCTGCCAGAATTGTCACCCTTACTAATTATGAGGTTCGCTCGAGTGATTTGTTGGATGAGCTTGGCTGGGAACGGTTAGAAAACCAAAGACTAAAACAGTTGGCTGTAATTATGTATAAAATTCATAATTATCTTTCCCCATTGTATTTGAGGCGGATTTTTACCAATATTTCAAATATACACACATAAACTTAGAAATTCTGAGTCTAACTGTTACATTCCCAGACCGAAAACTGAATACGCCAAAGGTAGCATACATTACAGGGGATCTGTTCTGTGGAACAAGATCCCCTTAGAGATCAGACAGCGGCCCAACTTGAACGATTTTAAGACCTTTTTATGTGTGAAAGATTATAATGAAACAATGATCATTTAAGTTTTTATAGCATTCTATTATTACGTGAAATTTAGTTAAGTTTCATAGTTCAATTTTTAGTTTAATGCAGTTTGATTAATTGAAGAAACCTTGATCGTAGTTTTCATTGTAATTTATCTTTCTTAGTTAAGTAGTTCTACAGGTAATGAACTCTAGTGTAAATTCACACGACTCCTAGGAAGACCATGTAATTATGATACGATTTCGTGTATAAATAAAGATTGATGATGATGATCCCAGAACACCACCCACGGCTTCTAATTACAAAGTTCCCAATTGTTTTAATATTTCTGTACAAGCACTAAAGTTAGAACAATATTTCATTCACTTATGCGTGCTTTTGTAGAAATATGATTCAAAGTAAAGATAGATCGATTACAATTTTGAAGGCATGTATATTTTAATAGCATTTTGTTTCACGGCTACAGATAGACACGAGCTCTCATCAGACTCACAGTAGCCGTGGGTCGTTGTAGGTCTTTTGCTGGTGTATGGTGCAAAAAATACGGACTAATACGGACCTATTCAGAAAGCCTTCTCTTCAATGATGGTCGCTTTCTACAACTTCTCTATGGCTTTTCGCTTGATAGTGTTGCTGTTTCTTTTTCTGAATGTCGTGCACGCCCAAGATGAAGGTGACGGCGAACCAGAAGGTGGTGGTGGAGCCGAAGGAGGAAATGGTGGTGAAAATGGAGGTAAGACTAAAGTCTAGTTTCAGAAACGCTTTAACTATAAGCACCCAAGAACCAAAACAAAACACCACATAAAAGGACTGACATAGTAAAGTACTCTTCGAGAGATTTTTTATACTCACGGTCACGACTTAAGGGTTGCATCCGGACAGATTTAAAAGTTAGAACCATATTGTCGCTCGAGAGTTGCTCTAGGAACGAAAGGGTTATCACACTTTTTGGTGGAACATTTACAAGTCTTCAGCTTGCAACGAACACCGTCGAACACCGGCGCGTTTTGCCACGTACTGTTGAGCGATCATCAAAGGCGTCCGAGAAAAACAAAATCATAATTGAAATGATCGGACACTGTCGACAATCTCACTGCATATCGCCATCTTTACTCTGTTTACTCTGCGCAAAGGATTACTGCAAACAATAACTGTTAAAACAGTTAAATAGTAAATAGTAATTTAAATCTTAAAGAGAATATTATGGACATTAATAAGTTTTTTGTGTGCAATCTATTGTGAAAAATATTCCTGCACAAGACTGATCGCGCCTAAAAAAAATTCACGCACGTACAGTGGGCTGGAAAAATTCTTACAAGATGTTCCCTGGCCGACAGTATATTGAACTTTATGAGCAGACTATTGAAAGATTTTAGCATCTGGGTAACACAGTAATGTGTCCCCGTCAAATGGCTTTTTCTTTACATTTAATGTGGTTACCAATCTTGGTACATTTGTGTCAAATCTAAGATCACGGACAGTGTGATTTGAAGAACAATGTTTAACTGCATTCTATATCAAGGATGCCAGAATAGCTGTTGGAACATGAAGTAATCTTTAATATCTATATATTTGATACAAATATGCAAAGATAAAGTTCTTTACTCTAATAAAAACTATTTCAACTGCCCGGACAACTTGTGACTTTGCAAAGGCTATAGAAAAGGGATGTATAAGTTCTGAAAAACACTATCCTTGTTTCAATGGGCGTAACAAGCCTGTACACTACTAAATACCACAGGAGAAAGGAAATACGACGATATGCAAAGTATATCGTGACATATTCTACACAATAGGCAACCGTGAAACTATCTGAGAGAAATGCTGAGACTAACACTACACGAAAATTCTTTCCAATTTATTGGGAAAGACTACCTTTAGACTCACGGCACGGCAGTGAGGATAAAATTATATGACAGTTCCTTTAGCTAATATTTTCATGGCAAAGAAAGAAACAGAAATATTTTATAATCCATCGCACTAAGAAACCGTTGGTATCAGTGGAAACGATATATCGGTGATAAACAAGCGAACAGATATCACCATACAATCAAATTTACAGCTGGAGTTTGCAAAGAAATTACTTGACAAGCAAACGCATTTATAAGGCGCAAGATTCGAGAAAGAGTCTATCCTTGACATATGCGCACAAATTTTAAACCCACTGAGACGTTAATTTCAATACACCATCACTTTATTTAAATCTTGTCACCCACCGGGAGTCAAGAAAGGTTTTGTCAAAAGAGAAGCCATGCATGCTGAGACTCGTGCTCACAACGAACTTCTCAAAGGAAACGTTCGAGGAAAGCATCAATAAATTCAAATAACACATACGGCCAAGAGGTTACCCAAACAGTCTAATCGAGAAAGTGATGCTCTCAGGCGTCGGGTGTCTGACAGAAAGTTAGCCCTCAAAGACAAAACAAAAGCGAGAAAGTGATGCTCTCAGGTGTCAGGTGTCTGACAGAAAGTTAGCCCTCAAAGACAAAACAAAAGCGAGAAAGTGATGCTCTCAGGCGTCGGGTGTCTGACAGAAAGTTAGCCCTCAAAGACCGTGAACAAAAGCGAGAAAGTGATGCTCTCAGGTGTCAGGTGTCTGACAGAAAGTTAGCCCTCAAAGACAAAACAAAAGCGAGAAAGTGATACTCTCAGGTGTCGGGTGTCTGACAGAAAGTTAGCCCTCAAAGACAAAACAAAAGCGAGAAGGTGATGCTCTCAGGTGTCAGGTGTCTGACAGAAAGTAAGCTCTCAAAGACAAAACAAAAGCGAGAAATTTATGCTCTCAGGTGTCGGGTGTCTGACATAAAGTTAGCCCTCAAAGACAAAACAAAAGCCAGAAAGCGATGCTCTCAGGTGTCGTGTGTCTGACAGAAAGTTAGCCCTCAAAGACAAAACAAAAGCGAGAAAGTGATGCTCTCAGGTGTCAGGTGTCTAACAGAAAGTTAGCCCTCAAAGACAAAACAAAAGCGCGCAAGGAACTATTATCTTTTTAGTACTGACGGGTGAAGAGACTTTTTGGGATTGCAGCGATTTTTTATAACCAAACCCTTTTGAGATATGGACAAGCAAAGTTTCGTTTGATTGTTTTCGCGATAAAAATACGAACACCATACAGCGTTAAATGCAGTTGCGTCCTGCTGCGGATCTCCCCAAGGATGGCCTTGTTGACAGCTCGATCAAATAAAATCGTGTAATTTGATCAAAGAATCGACAACATTTAGAACAACAGGTCTGTTATATCTTTATTTTGATCTAAAAGGGAAAATCTCTCAGGCACGTACTTGGGGAAGACTTATTCTAAATCTGGGATAAAACGTTTTTAGCGACGAGCAGGATTTGTGCTAGGCCTGTCACCTTTTATAACAACTTAAGTCAGAGTCCTCGGAGAGGGAAGCATCTGCTGTGATTTCACTCCGGCGCGGGCTTTCATTTGTATGGTCTTGTATGTGCATGCAGTTACTTGAAATCTCTCGAAGATCCCTTCATCTCTCAGTTCCCGCTTTACATCTTTAGCACTTTTAAGTATAGTTTAAAAAACGAGCAGTAGTGTATTATCAGGTTCAAATACTCGAGACGAAGCCGAGAGTTTTTACACCTGATAATACACGTGCTGCGAGTTTTTTGAACGGCTTCAAAAACATTCTTTCAAAAGCGCGTCCCTTCGTAATTAAAACAATTGCGCTTTTGTGCAAAGAGGAGATTAGCATACGAGAAAAACAAGTGGACTAGACTGATTAGCATACAACGACGAAGTAACCATTGCTTCCCGGCTCCTATCGAAAGTTTTGGGATTTTATAGTTCTGAGGGAAAACATCTACTGAAAAATGTTATACTAAAGTTGTCAGGTACGGTAGATAAAACGGCTGACAAATTTTTTTCAGAGGTAGAGAACGAGTAGAAATAAGCAGCTTGCATCTGCGAACCAGTCGCTTACCTGGCAATTTACACGAGGGCGCTGGTGTCATTCAAATAACGGCTCACTTGTTTAACTGTTGGTTGTTTATTTTGTTGAGAAGATTCCAACTAGAATGGCGAAAGACCAGATTTCGTAAAACAGTACTGCACAAAAATATTAAAGTCACCATTTGTTGCACTAAGAATCCTGAACAACTACTACTCATATCAGTTATCTTTATATAAAGATTACGTGTAATGTTAATATAAATATCACGGTCATTTTAAAATCATTCTCATTAAAAATTCAGCGATAATTGCATTGTTTGCCCATTCAGCCCCGAACTCCCCTGTGACTGAAATCAAAGCCGCCACCAGGCTGTGACCGTAGATTGCCAGGTATAAAGGCTCATGCACGTGATCGATTTGTGTCGTGTGATTGGCTGATATGCTCATGAATTATTAATGAGTTTTTGAACTGTTTTTCCACCAGGGTTTATGTAGCGAAAGCAAACCTTCACTCCCGATAAAGACGATCGTTTGTCCTGTGTTATTGTCCAGCCAGCTTCCTTCGACTTATCAAAATCTCGACTGCGAGCCTGAACCACGAGTCTCGTAACCTTTTCTGACTTCTTCGTCATGTGTAACCGCTCGGTGGCATCACTTCAACTTTTTCCTTTTTTAAACTATTCGCTCTGATCTACGCGTATTTTCTTGCGTATTTTGATAATAACGAAATAGGTCATTATCTTGGTATGTATATGCCAGCCATTTTGAGGCCGTTTTCATGGTAGGTGATTTCTATGGCATATTCCGAACGAAAAGCGGCCGTTATCCCATGACTTAACGGCCGAGTTCCATTCAGAATGTACCCGAACCACAAACGGCCGTTATCCCATGACTTAACGGCCGAGTTCCATTCGGATAATAACCGAACCAAAAGCGGCCGTTATCCCATGACTTAACGGCCGAGTTCCATTCAGCCTTAAAATAGTCGGTATATACATACCAAAAAAACGGCTTAATTCCTCATAACAATAATTTCCCATTTTCTTCGATCACACGTTTCTTCTGTTTGATTATTCACATTTCATGCCATCACACTGTTGGGGTTCTGTTGCGGGTTCCGTTGCTATGCAGAGGTGTCATTGTTTACAATCGCCTCTTTTGATTGATTTCGCGGGAAAAATAGCTCCCCGTAAAAGGAAAGAAGGGCCCAAAATTGGGCCATTTTCGACGTTTTACCGCTGGAAACTATTATTGTAGACACCAACAATATGGCTGCCATTGTAAAGAGTCTGTAAACAGTTCGATGTGAGCTTTCAGAGCGATTTCTTTGCAGTTTTATAGCTTGATTTTGTGCAAAATTGGACGGATTCCCAGCATGCATGAGACGAAAATCAAGATATTTCCAAGAGCTTTAACACAAAGCTGCTGAAATTTGGCAGACTTAACAAACACAAATGGAGCTATCTTTCCTGACTTAGCCGACATGTATCACTATTACGGTATGTAATCGATCGATATTACGGTATGTCACGTGAATGGTTTAGAGAAGTTCAATTATTTCTTGCAGGATTTACGTTTTGACGTCGGCTAAGTCACAGAAGATTCGTTTTATTATAAGGATTCAATAGCAAAAGGAAGAAAGCTTTTAAAAGAAAAGCAAGGGAGAAAATAAAATAAATATTGATTTGAGTGACAGTTTTAGGTGCTAATTTTCACACCTTTTCGACAGGAAATTGAAAATTTTTATTTCAAAATCGGATTCTACGGTAAAATTAACTTTTTTTTTTAATAAATACTCGTTTATTTCAACACATACATTACTAACTTACAATACATATTACATTCCATTACTTACGATTAATTACAATACCATACTTACAATATAATACAATGCATCAACTTACTAACAATACTTCACGTTACATCAAGTTGCTACATTACTTACATTTTGTATACTTGATTAATGAGTTATGTCTTTTGGGAAATACTGCTAGGGCTAAACTTTCTTCATATTAAGCTAATAGAAAATAGAAACGAGGCATAGGAGACAAGTTGGCAATCAGAGAAAAAAACTTACAAAGTTCGTGAAATTCTGAAAGTTTAGGTCCTTGCCCTGTGTTCTACAGATCCAAATAAAATAACGCGCAATCAAAAAATAGACATCCAGTTGGTTTTTCTTAAAAACTTTAGTATTTAAGCCAAAAAATGGTTGAAGTAAAGTTAATAGTCTCTATGTCTGCGATGCCTTTGTCAGTAGTGAGCCATTGCTTAAAACTTTGCCAAAAGCGTGACGTCACATTGCAAGACCAGAAAAGGTGGATTAGGCTCTCCACCTCACTTCTACAGAAGTACACATGTCATTCTCTTTTATTCCTATTTTCTTCAAGAAATCATTTGTTGCCAGTCTTCTATGAAGTAGTTTGAATTGAAAAGTATTTAGTTTAGTTATTTTGGTACAGTTGAAAGACAGTTGGTATACTGACTTCCAATCAATTGTTTCCATATTTTCTACCTCGCAATCCGCACACCATTTGTTTTGACTACGGTAAGGGGGTTGCTGCTTTAGATCAATAAGTTTTTCATAGACTACTCTATTTGCCTTATTAGACTTTACTTACATTTGAGGGCTTTATTGCATTTGTGGTCAGTTATTACATTTGTGGCTTCATATTGAAGCCACAAATGTAATAATTGACCACAAATGCAATAAAGCCCTCAAATGTAATAAGGATTGACCACAAATGTAATACCATATTTTCTCGAATAAACGCCCCCGGCGTTTATTTAAAACTCAGCCTTGTAGACCCGGCGTTTATTCGAAGCCGGCGTTTATTCGGGGCCCGGCGTTTATTAAACAGGGGTATATTTTCACCTTTTTCGAGTAATGTAAAATATATTAAGTTCCACGAGTTACAAAGGCAAAACTTAACAAGAACATTTGTGACAGTGACAATTCGTAGTTGGCTAGTTGCAATCGTATCGTTATGTTTCTGTTTCTTGATTTATAGCTGCCATATGTTAGCAAAGGACATTTGAAAGAACTCGAGAGTATTAACTGGCGGTTTATGCATCTAATTAATTGTACAATAAAAAGCAGTGACCTATACCGAGCTCAAATAAACGCCGGCCCCGAATAAACGCCGGGACCTCGAATAAACGCCCCCGGCGTTTATTTAAAACTCGGCCTCGTGGATCCGGCGTTTATTTGAACCCGGCGTTTATTCGGGGCCCGGCGTTAAATCGAGAAAATACGGTAAAGCACTTTACTGATTCACCTTAAGGAAATACTTGTTCGCTGTTGGAATTGTTAGTTCAAGCTTCTGATTGCATGCATTACCGTATGTGGGACTCGTATCATTTGTGTGCGATTTGAACAATTAAACTTTGAACTTTATATAAATTACTTTTAAGTGGCATACCCTTCGGTCGCACTAAGTTTTCTCTCTGTGAGTTGATTGTCACGAAACCTGTTGTACACCGGTATCCTGTCTATGCGGGTAGTTTATAGCGGAGCTCTCGCCGGGCCGAAGGCCCGGCTGCGCAGCTCCATACTCATAGAACCAGACAACCATAGAACCCATGGCCGTCATTTTTCATGGTCATGGCTAGCGGAATGTTTCGCGGGCGCGTTGTGTGTCCGCCGCCGTCGCTGACCGCCGCCGTCGCTTAGGGCTAACTCGCAGGCGCGTAGACCGTCGCAAAACATCCGCGTATGACGGCACCCAACAACATTGCAATATCACGTCACCTGGAAAAACACTGATGTGTTTAGCGGAGAAAACCGTTTAAATTAAAGTCGTTATTCTCCTGAATTTTTTCGCGGTTTGCTTCTCAAGACAGGGATACTAATTAAGGGATATTCAGAAGCCGCTATAGTGGAAATAGAAGAGCTTTCAGAGATAAAATCTTGCTTCGAGGATGGGAGCAATGCGGGAAGATGTTTGTCACTTCGGGTTTCAGAACTGAAGAAGTGGAGATTTAAACAATTTCCAAGCAGTGGAGGGACTTAAAGGTAAAACAAAATACATTTTTCGATGGGAATTTATGTTGATATCAATCTGTGATTGACTTTTTTGTGTTCTCGCTAGTTTTCGGGAGAATTGTTTATAACGTGCTCAATTAAATTCAGTTGTTTTGATTTCTTTCATCGGAGACATCTCGGCCTCGAATCATGAGCTCTTAATGGTTCGCGTTTTGCTTTTAAACATAAACTTATGGAGATTTGAATAAAATTTTTCGAAAGAAGATTGTGTTGTCCATTTTTATGTGTTTGTTCATTCATTACATAGATTGAAAAGCGATTTTATGTAAACAAAACAAGACTTAAATTTTTTGTCTTCACTCGCGTCGCCTTATGCAAACATGTTTGTGTATTTTTGCAATTTTGATTTCCAAATCAGTTTCTCGGGTAATTTTTGACAAACAAAAACTGTATTTTATTCGTAAAGTAGTCGTTCTAGTTATTCTAGACAGAGAAAAGTTGTTTTTGTGAACTTTTCTACGGTCTAAATGTACTGTGTAGACTGTCGGGTAATACTGTTTTTTTGAGAATTGCTAAAATTGAAAATAGCCCGGTCTTCAATCTTAATTCTTGTGCTTCCGACCTTTCACCTTAGTTTAGTTTCACCTTGGTTAAGCTTTTTCCTTTTCTCCGGCTCATTTCGATTTTTACCGTAATTTGTACTTGCAAGAACCTGTTAATTTAACAGTCCAAACCGAATTTTTGAACAAACTTGAAAACAGATTAAGTGAGAGCGAAATTTTATCCTGCGAAGGATTTTTATCTTTGGCTGAAATTACCCACGCAATGCGTGGACTTTCTTCAGGGAAAACCCCCGGTTCAGACGGATTACCTCAAGAATTTTACGCTAAATTCCCCTATTCTGTTCGAAATTATAAATTTAGTTTGGAAAATAATTCTCTCAGTGATTCAATGCAAGGAATATGATAAGAAAAACCTCAAAAATTGGTGACCCGGCCATTTCGCTACTCAATGTTCATTACAAAATTTGTTCAAAAGCTCTTACAAACAAACTTTCAAAAGTGTTACCCTCGATTATTTCAAGAAGATCAAACTTGTTTCTTCCCAGGTAGGGCGATTTGTGAGAATTTAATTCTCTTGCGTGACCCTCTAGATTATATAAATATTACCAATGAAACTGGTATCTTGCTGAATATCTACATTATACTGTCTAGCAAATATGAAAATTATAGTTAATGGTTTTTTGACTAAAGAAATTCCACTCGAGTGGTACATTTTATGCGCAGACGTTTTGGCTACCAGTATAAGAAAGGATGATACTATTGAAGGTTTTCTCCTTCCAGAAGCCTGAGGAAAGTGTTTTAAAATTCGCCAATATGCGGATAACTCCACATGTTTTGTAAACGATATTTTTTCTTTAGACAAATTATTTACCTTACTTCACAAATACGAGACAGGTACAAGGACTAAATTAAATGTGGCAAAGAGTACTTAAGCCATGTAGTTAGGAGCTTGGTGCTCATGTCCGGACACTCCTTATGGCCTGACGTGGGTGTCAAGAATGCGAATCTTGGGTGTCTGGTTTAGCAATGGTACTGCAAATGTGGAACCAGATAACTGTTTACCACGCCTTTCCAAGCTACATTAAAATTTGAACCTGTGGAAGGGTGTGGGGTGTTTTCACTCCCACCCTATCGGCACTACTCAATACTAGGTTTATAGTTAATGTTAAGACTATTTTCTTTTACCTTATGGACTTCTGCTGTCGACGAGAATGACATGCGAGCACGTTTTTTCATTAAGACCATACTTTATGGTATATGGTTTTTTTGAAATAAAGCAACTTTTCACAATAGCACCGAGAACTCTCGGGCCACTGTAAGGGACATAAGGAATGACATCACAACACAGTTGCAAATTGACTGGGGAGGGGGGAGGGGGGGGGGACTTTGCAAATTTTTTGGCGGGGGTGTGCTGCTGGGACTCTGAGACCCTTAACCTATACTAGACCATTTTAGCTGCATTTTGCAACCATATTCTAGACTAAACACCGAAAAATCCTACCCTATCCTAGACCTTTTCTAGACTCGCTATTTTGCAGAAACTCATTCACTATCACAGTCTAAGATACCAGGGGTCAGTAAAAATGTCATACAGCACACCTTACCGATTATTAAATGTCATTTGCCAGTAAACCTCGTCTAGACTAAATTCTTCATGCAACTGATCAGTTTCGTAGAAAATGATACCCTATTCTAGACCAAAAATCTCTGATTACTATACCCTATCCCAGACTAAACTGCCTGAAAACCATACCCTTCACAGCGTCACATACCTATATAGCTCATATATGGGAGTACCCACCCCCCCCCCCCCCCTCCCACCCCACTGCAAACAGAAATTTTCTGCTTTGTGGTGTCATCCGATAATTTGTGAAATACAACAGTCAAAGCTTGTGACTCTAATAATTTAGCTACTGGCAACTCATCATTCATTACCAGAAATGACTAAAGTAATCATGTGCAAACCAGAAAGAACTTTCAAGTGGACCAAACGACCGGAAATGAACTTTATAAATAATCCCTTATGGACTAGACTTTCAAGTGACTAAACCGGAACTGACCTTGTATTATTGTAAACGGAAATGACTAGCGTTAACTCAGGATGCCTTGTAACCGGAAATGACTAGCCTCTCAGGATAATATTGTAAACTTTAGGGATTTGTTATTGATAAATAAAACATTTTAAAAGGAAAAAACAGTGTTGTGTTTAGCGGAGAAAACGGTTTGCAAAATCGTTTTTTCCTGCTTTTTTTTCGCGGTTTGCTACTCGAGAGAGGTTTCACATTTCTCAAACAGTGAGCTTTTGTGGAATTTGTGCAGTCTAAATGTTCTGTGCAGACGGTCTCGTGATAAGCTTACTGTTTTTGAGAATTGCTAAAATTGAAAAAAAGCCTGTTCATCAATCTTAATTCTAATTTTTCTTGTGCTTCCGACCTTTCACCTAAGTTAAGCTTATCATCATCGTTTCTGTTCAGGGAGCTCCGCTGTTAGGCTGAGCCTATCTATATATATTACTGTTTCATATAAAGGCACTGCTACTGGGTGATGTTACGGAGATTTTATTTGCCTCTGAAATGGTAGAGTAGCCAGCTGAAAGTAGTACGCAGTTTATTTTACAAAAAATTTACAAAGTCTGGTTGCGAGGCGCTCTTCAGTATTGTAGTTGTTACTTCGGGATTGAACAAGTGACCGATGACGTGGTATATGTGAATAAACGTTTCTTAATTTAACTTGACAGATATTCACTCCGAACATTACTTCGTTTACATTTTATAACTGGGCCTTGGTTCCGCACTAAAAAATGTTTAGTTGAGATAATAGCAACTTCAGGTTTGGTCACGTGAATGACAGATGATGTCCAACACACTACATAGACAACTTCAGTTTGTCCAAGTTTGGTTGTCCGAGAAAGATATGCATGACTGGCAAAATCCTGGTCCTCACAACTTAGGGCTGGTAACCCTGCTGTGCAAACTGAAGAACGCACGGTAAAACCCATTATCATTTGCTAGCGAGAGCTGCACAAAACAATACGCTTAATGAGCGAAAACAATGCCTCTGCTCTTGCATTTTACATATTGTTATTTCCTGCAAAACAACATCGTTAAATGATCAAATTATAGGTTTTGTGGAGAACATGAACACACGACAGTTTCCCTTTCTATATTTGAAATTGAAAGTCGTCCCTACCAAGGTCATTCAACAGGAAGCCAAAAATTACCGCGTAAGCGAAGATGATTGACAGATCGGGAAAGTTAACCTGCACTAAACTACCTAGCGAGGTGGTTTAAATAAACTTAGGCCTAGGGCAAACGTCGAACTTCACAAGTGCCGAATCATATGCAAATGAGCAAAATCTATTGTTCTTGCTCATTTGCATTAGATTCGGCACATGTGAAGTTCGACGTTTGCCCCAGGCCTTAACCAGGTTAAAAAATCTATTGCTCTTTAATTAATTTTCATGGGAACCGCTAACACGGTTAAAATTCGATGAACGCCTGAAATACGCGGCCGCATCAGGAATTTTGTTACACCAGTTAATTTTAATTAATTAATTGCAAATAACCGGGTTAACTACTCCAGTGCGGCCGCAGCCAATAACTCGCCAACTTTGTAGCTTTGCAAGTTTTTCTAAATTTTGAAGGAGTTGAAAACAAAGAGGGAAAATTGATCGTCACCTTCCATTCGAATCTTTTCTTTAATTTAGAAACACCGCCATGTGATGTTGATGTGGCATTCATCATGGATGCTTCGAATAGTCTGGGCATGAGAGGTTTTGAGAAAGAAAAAGAATTCGTCAAAAAGGCAGCTAAAAAGATGGCAGGAGAACAAGGTAACAGTCAAGCAGCTGTGATACAATTCGCTAACAATGCTATAATAGAGATTAAATTTCAAGACATTGCAACCTGGGATGAGTTCACGAGAGCTGTTGACAAGATTACCAAAACGAGCGGTGGTACCCGCATCGATTATGCTTTGGAAAAAGCCAAAGAAGTGTTCAAAAGCGTTTCGGAAGAACGACTTAAGCTTCTCGATTTACTAACTGATGGAGTACAAACAATATCACCTGATAAATTGGGCCCATTGTCCTCAGAATTGCGCAATGAAAGTGTCCGGGTGTTTGCTGTTGCTGTTGGCTCTGGGGTGGATAAAAAGGAACTGGAGCTTATTGCATGGGACGAGAATCACGTGATACTAGCTGCCGATTTTGACGAACTGGACCAAAAGATTACCCAGTTGATAAATAAAGCTTGTGGTAAGTACTTGAAGTTTGATGTCAAAAACGCTTTTGCTTCAGAATACACTCTTCAAGAAGCTGCAGATTCTCGCTCAATGAGCCTTGGTCTAGTTTAGCAGATTCAGTTGCAGTTAACTTTGTTAATTCTATTTTTGTACTGAATTTCTTCAATTATATATCGGCTTCCACTTCTCTATTTATTGAAAGTAAGGTCTAAATAAGACTGAAATTTTAGTTTATGAATCTTTTTAAGGGTACTATACAGCCCCGGCTGCCGTGTATTGATCTTATTTGAGTTGAAAATGTTTGATGAGACTCACACGATGGAATGTCAATTAACCTTCCACTTTGTTGCAGCCGAACATCCATTGAATCGGCCTGTCCGATCTTTGCTTCAGCACCACTTCTTTTGAAGTCATCGACAGTGGAGTAGAAGCTTATTTTCACAGGCTTTCTCTGCACCATAGTAACGGACATTATAGCATTTCCTCGCCTGACAACTTTTAGTAACAGTCCTTGGTAGGTTAACTCGAAAACTAATACTCACATTAGTACATACAAAAATGACGGGGAAAATCGTCGTACCATTCAATGATTATGGATGGATTTATTGTGCTAAATATATCCTCTTCTGTGTACATAACGGGATGCTTGCTTTTATCTCTTCCTTATTTGTCAGCATGTCCAGTGGATGTGGCGTTTATCATGGATGCCTCGGGAAGTCAGGAAAATGCATTCATCAACGAGAAGGAGATTGTCATCGGTTTAACGAAGAACATGACCATTGGAGCAACAAAAGCAAAGAGCAGAGCTGCACTGATGCACTTCAGTGTTTCCGCTAAAGTAGATGGTCTGTTTGGAACGTATGCTACCGCAGCTGAATTTCAGACAGCTGTCAAAGGTCTGCCCTTCCTTGGAAAACAAACACGAATTGACAGGGCCCTGGAACTAGCTTCCTGAGAGGTCTTCAAGAAAAGCTCCAGTAGCCGCCCTCAGATTGCCATAATTCTCACTAATGGAATACAGCATTCAGAGAGCCAGGAAATCCCGAAAGGCCTAATAGAAGCCTCTCGACCCTTACGAAACAAAGGAGTTCGGGTGATCGCCGCGGGTAATGCCGTTTATACAAGGGAAAGAAGACTCAGGTTGATGACAGAAAGGAATACGGATGTTGTGGTGGACAACAACAAGAATGTTGTGATAAACAAGGTGAAACTGTTGCTCAAAGACGCCTGCAGTGAGTATCAGTATTAGTTTGTGACTGATGTAATAATAGCCTTGTGTTTCGGTTACGGTTTTTAAAGGGCAAAAGCAAAGTAGTTACTCTAGCCAATCATAACAGAAGCAGACAATCTGGACAATGCAATGAACCAATCAAAACTCAAAGCAAATACACTTGGGCCGCCGGACTGGCGCCTTGCACAGGAAAACGCGTGCGAACAAGTTACAATTGGTTTTGGTGGTCTTACCTCTGATTGAATACGAAAGTAGTGCGAGAATTTTCGGCTAATCACAAAGCACAGCAATGCAAAACCAGAGCAACCGCGAAATCTCTTCCACACTCAATTCAAAACCCTTAAATTTAAAAAGAATGTATTACTCATGAGGTATTTTTTTATATCCGATCAGGTGAGTTTCCCCTAGCCGGCTTTACTTGCACACTAACCATTTTTCTATGCCTTTGGCGTCATTTTATCCAAGTGTAACAGGGGTCGCAACTTTTTGAGAAACAACGATATGCTACAAAATCACCTCATTTACACAGAAGCTCCTTGGTTGTTCTGGTACTCGGGCACATGGGGAAGGGTAGGCTCCTGGGGCCAAAATATCGTATAAAAACGTCTCTGCAAACGAAAGTTGTATCTATTATCAAATTCAAAATGTCTAACAAAAGTGACTTTCCAATTCGGGGGTTTTAAAACGTTCGCGCTAATTGTTCATGGCTTTATGCGCATCCTTACTGCACACGCAATCCATGTCGCAACTCCATGCTACGCAATGTAAGATCACGTGCGCCAAGGAAGAAATTTATCAGCACAAAGGGATGGTAGCCGTTGTGTCAATTTTGCTTAGACTTAACTCGCTTGGATGGTCGGTGACCCCTACTTTGTTTTGGATAGATAGTTTTCTTTACTAATTCTCGACAAATTGTGAAAAGATGAACAAACAAATCAATGTAGAAAGTTTAAACTTTTCCCATTTTTTGCCTCACGCAACATCGTTCTTTTTATTACGTCAATGTAACCTTGCCTACTTTGATTTCACAGAGCCACTGCGAAGAAAGGTTCCCGGAATTAGCACGGGTATGTATAGCTAAGTGTATCTTTTCTTTTCTGTTTTGAATTTTAATAGATCTTATGTTAACTTACAGGCCTAGGGAGACTAGTTTGTAAAAGCTGCTGAGGGTTTCTTTATTCTAGCACTTTTCAATATATATTCGTGTTATACGTTATGACAGAAACCCAAAAGTGGGTTGACTGAACATGCACCTGTCTCTTGTACGCTTCAAAACAAGCTTCCGATTATTCATTTTGCTAAGAAGTTGTTACAGCCATATTTGGGAAATCAAGATAAAAATATTAACCAATCAATTCTCTAGAACAACTTGCTTCCAATCTCGAGGGAACGAGGAGTTTCCAAATATGGTACTTATACTAAGCAAAAAATGAATATTCCGAAGCTGTGAATGCGCGTACACGTTTCAACCTGGCACTTACGGGTTTCTGGTTATGAGAAATAAATATTAATTAATTAATTAATAAATTAACAAATAGATTTTAGTTGACCATCATATGTCCTCTGATAAATAAAGTTTGACGTCGTAGCATGGTCAAAACAGAGGGGGGAATTACGAGCGAAAGCGAGTAATTCCGCAACTGTTTTTACCATGCTATTTTATATGGCGTGAAACATTTTTTTTTTATTTATTTACTCCATGTATTGTTATTAAAAACGTTTTCTGAAGTTATCAAGATAGAAAAAAAAATGGAGAAGGGCAAGATATAGGTAAACTAATTAATGGACAAATAATGTCCAACTAAAATCTATTTGCTTTTTACCATAATAAAAACATTTTACTTGGAACCATCAGGTTCAATTTGACCTAAAAACCCAGAGAAATGAACGTAAAAAAGGCATCGAGCGCATTGAATCTTTGATCATCACGGAAACTTTTGATTTTCACAGACAAGAATACGAAGTAAACTTTCAAGTCATTCGTTTATTTACCTTTCTTTCCACTTCATAATGAGCGTATTTTCCCCTGTGGCAGTGACGAAAGTTTGTTAAATGAAGTCTAGCGTTTCGCGTCCTCTTTCGACTTGAATAGCTTAAGTTTGCCAGGTTATCGAAGACCTCGAGTCTGTTATGTTTATGGCTTAATGAGAGGTTATATAGAGGTTATATAGAGGTTATGGGTGCCTCATACAAAAGCAATAACGACAAGACATTCTTAGATTGTCGGTGATCTGTTAAAGCCTAATGTGTATTCACAGTATTTTTCTTTGCTATATTTTACAGACTGCAAAGATAAACTTCGGCAGTGTGCTTTTAAAGCTGCTAAGTCGAACTACTGCAAAACCCACCCAGACTACATGGCAGAAAACTGTCCTAAGTCGTGCAACCTTTACCCCCCTACTTACTGAGGTAAATACGATGTTTTATTTTCAGCCACTTGACACGTCGAAACGCTCGCGCGTAATTCTAGTGCTTTAAGCACGTGACTTGGTGTTACTTGCCAATATGAACGAGAGAGGCTCCGCCCGAAAGGATGCCTTTTTCGCTCCCGTAGTATACGAAACAGTGGAGACATTTGAAGTTTTAGTATTTGAAAGGTCGAAAAAATGGAGTGGGAACTGAAAGGGTAGCAATTGAAAAGGATAGCAAAAAGGTGACAGAAATAACACGAAATTATTCTGAAACATTACGCACATTCACAGCTTTACATTACATTCACAGCTTTTATGTGACCCCGTGTATTTGACTTATCGTTGAGGTATAAGAAATAAATATTTTTCATGTATGTGAAAAGGGTATCATTACAATAGATGTTCGGAATGTGAAAGAGTAAGGGGTTGAACTTCCGGCGGGAGCCTCCCGAATAAAACACACTGAGTAACCCGTCCTTCCCCCCCCCCGTCCCCCTCTCCTTGACAATCCAATTGCTCTTTACATAAGGTTTGCTTTCAAGTAACTATTTTCGCTTTCTAACTTGGTTTTTCACTTAACTTATATTTAAACCTCTTGGGGCTACTATTATTAAAAATTACACCAAAAAAGAAATCAAATTTTTGCCTACCACACTAAGCTGGCTAATTATCCGCATACTTTTTCTTCGTAGCGACCAATAACTTCACGACAACGAGATTAATGCAGGATATGACCGAACCAAGGAACTGATCTACACGGATAACTTAAACTTAAAAAAGAAATATAAGACAATCCATGTCAGATGTTTGCTTAGTATATAAAAATAATAGGAAGGGTAACTAAAGGGCTGTACCAAGCAAACTAGGATTAATAATTAATAAATAATTAATAAAGTGAAATAAAACAAATTAACTTAATATTTCGGAGTCGACTTAAATTCTTTCTATTGTATTTAACTTTAGTTGTATGAAGGAGTTTGACTCTTACAATCAACAAAGCCTTTTCGATTCGACAAGCTAGCGATGAAATCCTCAATTGACCAAAGTGTCACCAGCTGTTCAGCAGTTTGATTTTTGTGTCCACTGCACATGTGCGTGTAGACACTATGCTATCGACGGTGTCACAGGAAGTTTGTTAACCTAAAATGTGTTAACTTTTGCTCTTTGAATGAAATCCTAGTGATAACTCTATTGAAGATTATTGGAAAAAATTTTCCTGGGGAGGTAGTCACGTTGTTCTAAAGGAAACGAAGTCTTAATATATATAGATAGGCTTAGCCTAACAGCGGAGCTCTCTGAACAGAAACGATGATGATAAGCTTAACAAGGTGAAAGGTCGGAAGCACAAGAATAATTAGAATTAAGATTGACGACCAGGCTATTTTTCAATTTTAGCAATTCTCAAAAACAGTAAGCTTATTACGCTACCGTCTGCACAGTGCATTTAGACTGCACAAATTCCACAAAAGCTCACTGTTTCTGAAATGTGAAACCTCTCTTGAGTAGCAAACCGCGAAAAAAAGCAGGGGAAAACGATTTTGCAAACCGTTTTCTCCGCTAAACACAACAAAAGTGTTTTTTTCCTTTTAAAATGTTTTATTCATCAATAACAAATCCCTAAAGTTTAGAATATTATCCTGAGAGGCTAGTCATTTCCGGTTACAAGGCATCCTGCGTTATAAATCTAGTCATTTCCGGTTACAATAATACAAGGTCAGTTCCGGTTTACATGAGTCACTTGAAAGTCTATAGTCCATAAAGGATTATTTATAAAGTTCATTTCCGGTCGTTTGGTCCACTTGAAAGTCCTTTCTGGTTTGCACATGATTACTTTAGTCATTTCTGGTATTGAATGATGAGTTGCCAATAGCTAAATTATTTATAGAGTCACAAGCTTTGACTGTTGTATTTCACAAATATTCGGATGACACCACAAAGCGGGAGAAATCAATTTGCCCGGGGGGAGGGGGTACTCCCATATATGAGCTATATAGGTATGTGCTGCTGTCAAGGGTATGGTTTTCAAGCAGTTTAGTCTGGGATAGGGTATAGTAATCCGAAATTTTTGGTCTAGAATAGGGTATCATTTTCCACAAAAGTAGTCTAGACGAGGTTTACTGACAAATGGAAAAATTGGTAAGGTGTGCTGTACGACATTTTTACTGACCCCTGGTATCTTAGACTGTGATAGTGAACAAGTTTCTGCAAAATAGTGAGTCTAGAAAAGGTCTAGGATAGGGTAGGATTTTTCGGTGTTTATTCTAGCATAGGGTTGCAAAATGCAGCTAAAATGGTCTAGTATAGGTTAAGGGTCTCAGAGTCCCAGCCCCCCCCCCCCCGGGGGGGCAATTTGCAACTGTGTTGTGATGTTATTCCTTTTGTCCCTTACAGTGTCCCAAGAGTTCTCGGTGCCATTGTGAAAATTTAAGTTGCTTTATTTCGAAAACCCATATACCATAAAGTATGGTCTTAATGAAAAAGAAAATAGTCTTAACATTAACTAAAAACCTACTAATGAGTAGTGCCGATAGGGTGGTAGTGAAAACACCCCACAACCTTTCACAGGTTCAAATTTTAATCTACTAGCTTGGAAAGGCGTGGTAAGGAGGCCATAAGGAGTGTCAGGACGTGAGCACCTCATGGCTTCTGTACTCTTTGCCACGTTTAATTTAGTCCCTGTACCTGTCTCGTATTTGTGAAGTATAAAGGTAAACAATTTGTCTAAAGAAAAAAATGTCCTTTACAAAACATGTGGAGTCATCTGCTTATTGGCGAATTTTAAAACGCTTTCCTCAGGCTTCTGGAATGAGAAAACCTTCAATAGTATCATCCTTTCTTATACTGGTCGCCAAACTTCTGCGCATAAAATGTACAAAAGTGGAGACCGGGGATCTCCCTGCCTCACCCCCCACTCGAGTGGAATTTCTTTGGTCAAAAACACATTAACTATAATTTTCATATTTGCTTGACAGTATAATGTAGAAATCCACCGCAGGAAATTAGGGCCAAATCCAAAACGACTTAAAACATTGGTAAAAAGTTTTCCAATGTTTTTCTACCATGTCAATTGTCAAAGGCTTTCTCTTGATCAATATTCAGCAAGATACCAGTTTCATTGGTAATATTTATATAATATTTTAGAGTGTCACGCAAGAGAAATAAATTCTCAAAAATCGTCCTACCTGGGACGGAACAAGTTTGATCTTCTTGAAATAATCGAGGGTAACAATTTTGAAAGTCTGTTTGTAAGAGCTTTTGAACAAATTTTGTAATCAACATTGAGTAGCGAAATGGCGGGGTCACCATTGTTTGAGGTTTTTCTTATCATCTTTCTTGTAAAGTAATCTAGTCACGCTTCCTTGCATTGAATCACTGAGAGAATTATTTTCCAAACTAAATTTATAATTTCGAACAGAATAGGGCCTAAAAGATCCCAGAATTTAGCGAAAAATTGTTGAGGTAATCCGTCTGAACCGGGGGTTTTCCCTGAAGAAAGTCCACGCATTGCGTGGGTAATTTCAGCCAAAGATAAAAATCCTTCGCAGGATAAAATTTCGCTCTCACTTAATCTGTTTACAAGTTTGTTCAAAAATTCGGTTTGGACTGTTAAATTAACAGGTTCTTGCAAGTACAAATTAGGGAAAAAATCGAAATGGGCCGGAATCTTGTGAAAAGACTTCAACACCGGCGGAGTTATAAATAGATTGAACAGTATTTTTCTGAGCACGTGTATTTGGTAAGTTTTTCACCTTCTTCAAGCCATTTGACTCTGCTACGAATTTGGCTTCCTCTCATTTGGGACAAATTAATGGCCCGAATTTCTCTTTCAAGCGTTTCTATGGTAGTTTTCGCTGAGCTATCTCCTTCAATAAGAGCCCGTTTAGCTTCGATCAAAGAATTTATAGTTGCGTGGCCTTTTAATATCGCGATTTAACTTAATATGCGTTGTTTACTTCGACCAAAATCTATAGCAACTAATTTTATAGATTCTTTAAGAAAATCCTACAAAGCTTGAATGGAAGTAAATGCTTTCCAGTACAATGCATGTTTCTTAATAATTTCTGAGATCATATCGCAAATATCAAATTCTAAATTTAGCCTCCAAAGTCCTGGTCCACGGGAAAATGCATTATGCAAATTGCGGCTTAAATCAACAGAATCATGATCGGAAAAAACACAAGGCAAAATTTCACATTTTAAAAAGGAATCATACAAGTCCTGAGCAATAAAAAAATTATCCAAACGTGTACCGATAGTTTTATCCGCATTATTACCATGTGCATTGTATTTTTCAGTCGGCCGTGTTTTTTTGCGCCAGAGAACACTGTGCAGATCTTTCAAATCCATGGAAATTGTAGGATTTCCTCCAAACTTATCAGAAACGTTTTCAATGCAGTTAAAATCGCCAGCAATAATTTTAAAAGAGTTCGGAAAAAATATTCATGAATTGTGTCATAAAAGTACGTTCACTTGGATTCGTGGGTGCATAAGTATAAAACCAAATTAATTTTCGTGTCGTCGAGTTCAGTTAAAACACTAACAATTCTACCAGAAGAATCTTTTTTCCATTGTAAACATTTGAAATCAGTATTTTCAGCGACAAGAATGGCAACGCCGCCTTGTTTACCAAGAGCGGGCGACCAGAAACTTTTACCGCGCCATTTCATTTAGCTGTCAGAGAATTTATCGCATTTTGTCTTGTCGCTAAAGGTTCTTGTAAACAAATAAAATCAGAACGGGAATTTTTCGCAAAATCAAAAACAGAGCGTTGTTTCGCTTCATTGCCAAAACCACGGATATTCAAAGTTGTAAATTTAGCTCTGAATGCAAAAACTTGGAGAAAATTCTTCTGGTAAAATTAACACATTTAACTTAAGCTTAAGCTTAAGTCTTATTATTAAACTAAACAATTTTTGCAAATCACATTTAGACGTTACTTGCTTTTCTGCTTATGTTTGTTTGTCCGATGTCCAGTGTTTCTCCTCTCCGGCAAAGGTTGTTCGCCGTCATATTCATAACGTTCGAGAGTTTTAGTGTCCGTTTTCTCCGCTCCTGTGGTACTGGATTCCGTAATATAAAAAACACTTAGCTCTATATTCCTCCAAAAACGCTTGATTTGCAGAGTCACACAGCCTCAAATGCGGTCTTGACCACTGTTCGAGAAATTGTGAAACCTGTCTTAAGTAGCAAACCGCGAAAATGCAGGGAAATAACGACTTTTAAACGGTTTTCTCAGTTTTCTCCGCTAAACACAGCTCCAACTAACGTGTTTACCGAGCTGACGTGACATTCGCCATGTAGCTGCGCGAAGGCGCGAAAATCAAAGCCTCGCTTTCGTTTCAAAATGCCCAACACGGCGGGCAGGGGGAGGGCGGCGGACGGACACGCGCCCGTGAAACATTCCGCTGGTCATGACCATGAAAAATGACGGCATGGGTTCTATGAGTATGGCGCTCCGCGCGGGCCTTCGGCCCGCAGAGCTCCGCTATTAACTTGATAAGAAATAAATCACAAACAGCGGTGATAAACATGACAAACCAACGCATTTTTATAATAAACTTGACGTTTCGTATGCTAAGCTTATTATAAAAATGCGTTGGTTTACCATGTTTATCACCGCTGTTTGTGTTTTATTTCTTATCAAGTTACGATGGCCTAAGAACAATATTAACTTGTTTTATAGAAGATGAGAAGATTGCTCGGAGTTCGTGCTTGTCCGTCAGTAAATCTGGATTTCTTTACGTTTTTCTTTCTATTTTTACATACGCGGAACCCCATACTCAAAGAACCCATGCCCGTCATTTGTCATGGTCATAGCTAGCGGAATGTTTAGCTCGCGGGCGCGTATGACGTCGCAAAACATGCGCGTATGACGTCACGCAACATCCGGGATCTTAGTAATTTTGAAACCAAAGCGAGGCTTTGTTTTTCGCGCAGCTATACGGCCGATGTCACGTCAGCTGTTGAGCTGTAGTAAACACTCTTGTGTTTAGCAACACAACAAGAGTATTGCAAAGATTTTGCAAAATCGTTTTCTCTGCATTTTTTCGAGGTTTGCTACAATACTCAAGGCAGGGATACTAATTAAGGGATACTCAGAAGCCGCTGTTGATGTTTCATTGTCAGATTTATTCAGAAATAGCAATTGAGTGCATATACGCTGTAACTATTATAATTGGTATTGAAGCAAAGCGTACTGAGGGTACCGTATTAAAAAAAAAAGATTGAACTGAACAAGAAAGAAAGTGCATTCTTTCATTAATAGCCGTCAGTTGCGTAATACCGAGTTCAAATAAACACCGGATCTCAAATGACTCTTCTGGGATATATAACATAAATAATAATTTGAGCCGCATTTGAAAATCTAGGCAAATTTTGTACATCCTTTCTGGTCCATCCAGGTAGAAGTCCTGTCATCGCTGTATGCCTGAGCGCTTCTGGGATAGATAACATGAATATAATATAATAATAATATAATAATATGCATTTGTATAGCGCAAATTCTATATACATATTCAAATGCGCTTCACAATCAATCAGACCCACCCCACCCATGAACAAGTACTGACACTGAGGGTGGTCACAGCCAGGGTTTGTTACGTCCTCAGTGGTTCTTTTACGTCCCCATGGGAGACGGGACCGCCATTTCTACGTGGTCATCCGAGCCACGTGAAGGTCTAACCATTTGCCGATGTCATAGCAAAGGCAGCACCTTCATCCTCAGTTATTTTAAGACCCTGAGTGTTGGTCCGGCTGGGGTTCGAACCCGAGACCTCCCGCTCTGCAGACCGGTGCTCTATCAACTGAGCTCTAGGTGCTCTATTAACGGTGCTCTATTAACTGAGCTAATATTTTGAGCTGCATATCAAAAAGTTCTGTCATGTACTAGTTATATTGAGCCCTTTGTTTCGTCGATCGTATAGTCAGCACTTCTCTTGATGTAACCTTGTATCTACAAGCAGTAGCTAAGTCAGCAATTCTTTTGTTAAATGTTTGTTTCAAGAATTTACTTTTGTCATATAGATATTCTAATAATGCAGTTTCACGTGAACATAGGTTAAAGAAAGAAATAGCTTAGTCATGAAATAATACAAGCAGGTTATCTTGACCTTGTTAATCTGTCACATCAAGCTTGCGACATGGTTACTACAGTGGTTTGAATAAACTCTTGTTGGCACAAGTCCTGGCTGAATTTCTGCTGTTTCGACGAGTACGAGTTAGCTACAACCCTGGGCAATACTTTTTGGGACACTAACTGAAATTGCACGCAAAAAATACCCTTCCCTAATATATTCTTATCTCGTGCTATTACAGTCTCCACCTATTCGCAGCAAGGTTAATTGCTGTGAAAACGTTTTGTACCCGTAAGGTCAACATTCCACTAGGGGGGAGGGGGAATGCGTTATATTGAAGAGTTCGGTAGTGTTCCAAGAGTATTGGCCAGGGTTGTAGATCCGTGTACCTCAGAAGCGTGTGACGAGCTTCGTTTCGAAATCGAGCGTGTGGCTCTGACGAGTTAATTTTCCCGGTCGTTGTTCTAAAATAGTCACCGAAATCCTGAGAAGTCTGCAATGTTCGGCTGATGTTAATATATACCCATGCGTAATACCCCCCACCCAAAACAGCTATTTTTTTACTATTTGTAGCAAAGGCTTCTCCCCCCTTTCTCAGTCCTCCACAAGACCAGTTTGAAACGAAAAAAAGCGATGTCTAGTTAAGGTGATGTTACACGGGACGATTCGCAAGGACGATTTTTAGCGCAACAAAATTAACGACAGGTATCGTAAAGACTTTTATTCTTGGGCCATCGTAGTTTGATGAGAAATAGAACACAAACCGCGGTGATAAACATATTGAACTTATTCATTTTTGATAAAAACTCGACGTTTCGTATGCTACTACATACATTTTCAAAAGTGACCGTTAGTGTTAATCAGTTTTGCCCGACGCTAAGATATCAAAATAATCCCACTTGATGTTGTGTCCAGTGGTGTTAACATGGTCAGCAATGGCTGATGTGCGGTCATCCTTAGCGAGGGCTTTAAAATGCTCAGTTTTTCTATCATGAAGCCGTCGTTTAGTTTTACCATTGTAAAATTCTTAACAATCCCAACAACTGGCTTTGTAAATAACTTTAGACTGTTGAGAACGATTTAAGCGGTCCTTGTACGGGAAGAAAGATTTGATGCGGCGAGTGTTTTGAAAAATAATTTTAAGGTTGACACAAGAGTAAAAATCTTAGCGTCGGGCAAAACTGATTTCCACTGTAAAATCAAAGAAACATTGTTTATACAAGAACTGAGGCCAGCTTTTAATGCAAACGTCAGTAGCGAGAAGCTGATGCTTTATTAATTAGCTGTTTCTTTTTATAAATCAACTGTTAAGTTTTGTACTTAATCTCGGTCCCAGTCCCTTTTTACTACTATATTAGTAACGTTTTTAACACGGTCACTTTTGAAAATGTATGTAGTAGCATACGAAACGTCAAGTTTTTATCAAAAATGAATAAGTTCAATATGTTTATCACCGCGGTTTGTGTTCTATTTCTCATCTAACGACAGGTATGTTACACGAAACAACTTTAGTAAAATTCGTGTTTCTGCGTTGCAAGTTTTTGAAGCTGATTAAAAAACTTCGCAACGCAAAAATTGTGAAGAAAATCGTCCGCGCACCCATGTTGCACTAAAAATCGTCGTTGTGAATCGTCCCGTGTAAGGCCACCTTTATCCGCTCCCGTTTTTCGATGTTACTTGGAAAATCCAAGCTATCTTAGTTTGGAATGTTCTTTCTTTGTCTTCAGAAATAAATATTCCTGCACTTAAAATTCTGAGATCTGTACCCGGCTGCCAGGAATCTATACTCTGCCTTTCTGTCAGAGAGCATTCACGTTACTCCCGATAGCAGGCTTTGGCCGGCTTCCTACTAATTTAGTTGATCCTTCTTGAGTTGCTTGGTGACCAGTTTTAGTCAAACCTCGCATTTCCCATGTACACGTTAAGTTTTACGAGTCTTGCAGTATTTTGGCGAGCCCCTAGGGGGAGTCAAAATACAAATGACGAGTAAAAATGTACAGCGATACTACATTCTAAAACGTCCAACGTTTTCTTTTTCCGAAAAGCTGACTTTAAACCGGTTTTTGACTCTTTTGCGCGGTCAGGAGGTATAAAGAAGACTTAGAGAACCTGTTAAACCGGTCTCGTGGCGTTTCGCGCGTTATTTGTACTTCACTGAGGGGAGTTGGATAATAAACACGGATATTTGTCCGCGGACATTATTCGTTTCGAGAAGCGAACAGTTTTCCGAGAGCGAAGCTCGAGGCAAACTGTGAGCTTCAAGGAACAGATATTGTCTGTGGACTAATTTCCATTTTTACCCATGGAACGATACCCGGATGGCTGCATTACGTGTCGCGTTTTGACCAATCGCGCGCGAGAAAACTGTATTTGATTTTTAGATTATAATGGTGAATATATTTAAGACCAGGGTCAAACGTCGAGTTTCTAATGTATTGATTGGAATTCGAACAACAAATAAAATGATGAGGCGGCTGTGGCTCAGTGAGAAAAAAATTAAATCGACCAATTATCAGAACTTGTGGGTATCAGGTTTGAGCTTAGGCATAGAAGCTTTGAACGAGTCGTATATTTCGTTTGTGTGGGACGAATCGAGGTAACACGGAATATGCAATTGATTGCTACATATTTTAGCTCAACTGATTTTTCATGATTATTTTGGATTTTGGAAATGTTTTAGGACACATGAATGGGAACAATAACAAAGGGAGATACAGTGGAACTCCGCCCTGACGAGCTTTTAAATACAGTGAAACCCCGATTTCTCAAGCCCTCAATTTATCAAGAAAAAAAAACGATAACTCGAACCAAAACTTGTTTCCCTTGGACTAATTTCACTATAATTTTACCCCCGATATTTCGAACTTGCTGATTTCTTGAACCAATTTTCATTTCTCGTGGAGGTTCGGGAAATCGAAGTTCTACAGCATTTGAATTATCCGGGCAAAGGGATGTACTACAGCTACAATAGCTGCCTTTATTTTGTTCAAAAATTCCGCCAGCATAAAATCAAAATATTTTGATCCGTGTCCTTGCGCTTGTATTTATGCTTGTGTAAAACCCTATTTCGCGGCGAAATAAGGGCTCTTACGATCTCTTAGGGCCGATTTACACGGTACAACTTTGTTGCATGCGACACGCTTAAAGCATGCTTTAAATAATACGACATGACTTGAGTTGATTTACACGGAGTAATTTTTGTTGCCGGTAAGCATGTCGTAAGCATGTTTTAAGCGTGTCGCATGCGACAAAGTTGTACCGTGTAAATTGGCCCTTATGAGTGCCGTACGCTCGTGCTCCAAAAGGATAAGTTTGTTTTGTAGAAATTTCAGCGTACGCTTGAGCTATGATACCCGGGTTCTAGCGAGTTATAAATTAAGGAATCGCATCTTTCTTATTGCTCTACAATTAATATTTCTAACGTTAAGAGTTCGAGAGTGGACATAGAACATTTCATTTCCGCTGCAACACTGTCACACGAAGAGTCGTACAGCTGTAAATCCGTTCGCTATTCAGCTCAGAGCCATAATTTTTTTTATAAAAAGTTCCGCATAAAGCTATTTCCCAAACCGCAACAAAACGTCTTGTAAATATCCAAAACATCTTGAATGACGACAAAATATTAATCTAAAAGGCAATTAATGAACTTTCACGCTTAAGGATTATAACACATTCTTGCGAAAATTAACGTCTGGAGTAGGACAGAAGCGATTACCAGAAGGGATTTTATTACATTGGAATGCTGCAAGTTGCTGGACTTCCCTGCAAGTTGCTGGACTTCCTTCTCCACGATCTCAGCGGGATCCTGAGGTATTTTTTGGTTGCTAAGAATCTCTGGCTCGTTATGGTTCCGTTTCCTTCAGTAAGGAAAGTCCAATACCATTTGTCGGGAAATTTCTAACCGGAAATTCCATTCAGCGCTCTAGGTCTAAGCTGCTCATGTAAGCAGGCCAAAAGGATCGTGACAAGAAAATCCTTGAATTGAATTCCCCAGAATACCACCCACGGCTTCTAATTACAAAGTGCCCAATAGGCCTTATCACGGTTTTTCCAAAACTTTGTATGGGCCTGATAGCAAAAATCCATCGACACTGCTGGGAAAAGCATCTCAAAATTAGTAAAATCGCCGAGTTTAAAAGTGATATCTTTTAAAATAGTGGAGATATAGCTCTGCAAAGTCGGCAAATTTCACAGACATTTGTATCGCGCGGCCAATTTCTTGCCTACCGATAGGCAAAAAAGTTTGTAAATAACCTTTCCATTTTTAAACTTTTTTTAAAAGCTATTTTACAATCTATTTTTTACTATTTTAAAACTATTTTTAACTATTTTTTTTTAACAATTTTAAAATTTATAATTTGCAGGGCCCCACTGAAAACCGCCGTGGCGAGTAGGCTCCCTGGATAAATATTATTATTATTATTATTATTATTATTATTATTTCTGGACAAGCACTAAAGTTAGAACAATACTTCATTCACTTATGCGTGCTTTAGTAGAAATATGATTCAAAGTAAGACAGATCGATCACAATTTTGAAGGCATGTATATTTTAATAGCATTTTGTTTCACGGCTGCAGATCGATAGACACGAACTCTCATCAAACTTACAGAAATTTGGCCGCGCGATACAAACGTCTGTGAAATTTGCCGACTTTGCGGAGCTATATCTCCACTATTTTTTAAGATATCGCTTTTAAACTCGGCCATTTTACTAATTTGGAGATGCTTTTCCCAGCAGTGTCGATGGATTTTTGCTATCAGGCCCATATAAAATTTTGGAAAAACCGTGATAAGGCCTATTGTTTTAAAAGTTTGTAAATAACCTTTCCATTTTTAAACTTTTTTAAAGCTATTTTACAATGTATTTTTGACTATTTTCAAACTATTTTTAACTATCACGTTCTTTTTAAACATTTTTAAAATTTATAATTTGCAGGGCCCCACTGACCGCTGTGGCGAGTGGGCTCTCATCAGACTCAAAGGAGCCGTGGGTCGTTGTAGGCCTTTTGCTGGTGTAGGGTGCAAAAAGCATATTGCGCTAATACGGACCTATTCAGAAAGCCTTCTCTTCAATGATGGTCGCCTTCTACAACTTCTCTATGGCTTTTCGCTTGATAGTGTTGGTGTTTCTGTTTCTGAATGTCGTGCACGCCCAAGATGAAGGTGACAGCGAACCAGAAGGTGGTGATGGAGCCAAAGGCGGAAATGGTGGTGAAAATGGAGGTAAGACTAAAGTCTAGTTTCAGAAACGCTTTAACTATAAGCACCCAAGAACCAAAACAAAAACACCACATAAAAGGACTTACATAGTAAAGTACTCTTCGAGAGATTTTTTATACTCACGGTCACGACTTAAGGGTTGCATCCGGACAGATTTAAAAGTTAGAACCATATTGTCGCTCGAGAGTTGCTCTAGGAACGAAAGGGTTATCACACTTTTTGGTGGAACATTCACAAGTCTTCAGCTTGCAACGAACACCGTCGAACACCGACAATAGACAATAATTCTAAAATCTTGTTTCTCTTTAACAGCACTGATCGTTTTGTCTGTAGGACTACCGCTGCTTATATTTATAATTCAATGTTAAATCGACAATCTATGATAATTTAATAATCAGATATACCCGTTTCTTTCTTTTTCTTTGTTGTTGTTGTTATACTTACATGTAATACTTAAAACGTACTACTTGTATAGGTAATACCATGTATTTATATGGAAATACCGAAATAAATTGTTGTTGTTGTTTTTGTTGTATTTTAAATCTTAAAGAGAATATTATGGAAATCAATAAGTTTTTTGTGTGCAATCTATTGTGAAAAATATTCCTGCACAAGACTGATCGAGCCTAAAAAAAATTCACGCACGTACAGTGGGCTGGAAAAAAATTCTTAATTACAAGATGTTCCCTGGCCAACACATTGAACTTTATCAGCAGACTATTGAAAGATTTTTGCATCTGGTTTTTGTGTCACCGTCAAATGGCTTTTTCTTTACATCTGTGGTTACCAATCTTGGTACATTTGTTTCAAATCCAAGATCACGGACAGTTGTGATTTGAAGAACAGTGTTTTAACTGCATTCTAAATCAAGGATGCCAGAATAGCTGTTGGAACATGAAGTAAACTTTAATATCTATATATTTGATACAAATATGCAAAGATAAAGTTCTTTACTCTAATAAAAATTATTTCAACTGCAGACAACTTTTGACTTTGCAAAGGCTATAGAAAAGGGATGTATAAGTTCCGAAAAACACTATCCTTGTTTCAATGGGCGTAACAAGCCTGTACACTACTAATTACCACAGGAGAAAGGAATTACGACGATATGCAAAGTATATCGTGACATATTCTACACAATAGGCAACCGTGAAACTATCTGAGAGAAATGCTGAGACTAACACTACACGAAAATTCTTTCCAATTTATTGGGAACGACTACCTTTAGACTCACGGCACGGCAATGAGACAAAATTATATGACAGTTCCTTTAGCTAATATTTTCATAGCAAAGAAAGAAACAGAAATATTTTATAATCCATCGCACTAAGAAACCGTTGGTATCAGTGGAAACGATATATCGATGATGTGTTCTCCCTATGGAACAAACAAAGAGGAAAGACAACGTAACAGTCGTTGAACAAGCGAACAGATATCATCATACAATCAAATTTTTACAGCAGGAATTTGCAAAGAAATTACTTGCCAAGCACACGCATTTATAAGGGCACAAGATTCGAAAAAGAGTCTATCCTTGATATGCGCACACATTTTAAACCCACTGAGACGTTTCAATACACCATCACTTTAAATCTTGTCACCCACCGGGAGTCAAGAAAGGTTTTGTCAAGGGAGAAGCCATGCATGCTGAGACTCGTGCTCAGAACGAACTTCTCAAAGGAAACGTTCGAGGAAAGCATCAATAAATTCAAATAACACCTATACGGCTAAGAGGTTACCCAAACAGTCTAATCGAGGAAGTCATGCCCTCAGGTGTCGGGTGTCTGACAGAAAGTTAGCCTTCAAAGACAAAACAAAAGCGCGCAAGGAACTATTATTCTTTTTAAGGCTACAGTGTACCTTCAGATCGAAAATTTATTGAAAATTTTTTTTGGCGTCAAAATAAAGTTTACAGAATGAACTTTCATCCAAAAAAAATTATCGAAAAATAGTGAAAATTGACGGAGAAATGACGGTATAACTTTTGTGGGCGGAGTTTGTTTATGAAGCGATATGTTTTTTTAAGCGCTGTTTTCTCAAAGTTAATTTTTCGCTTGTTGGGGACACTTTAAAGAGCTACAACTCAAAAGGAATTTGTTCGATTTTCCTCAAATTTGGACAGAAGCTAGGCTAACATATAATCAACAAAAACATTTCGGCGAATTTCTTATTTCCGAAAACGTTTTCGTCAAGGGCCATTTCCGTGCGATCATTCCAATTTTTTTTCCCTTTTCGAAAATATTCTGTAACTTTTCACTGCAATTGAATATGGGAAATCGCCGACACGTTTTTTTAGCGCTTCGTGTGCGGAAATCCGAGAACAAATCAAATTAGCAAAATACAATAATCGCTTTGAGTTATAGCGTTTTAAAGCTGATTCGGACGTTCGAAGTTAGACGTCGTAAAAAAGCGACAATTCATTTTATTACCAAATGGTTTCCATATTTAGATAGCCAGCTCTATAAGCTTTAATTTGATATCTGGGTTTAGGTATATTAAGTGTAATCTTAAGACGCTAGAGGTGTTATACTGGAGACACCCCCGAAGGTACACTGTAACCTTAACACGATGCCAACCCATGTGTGCCTAACCATAGTTAATAAAGCGAAATGGTTATGAAACCTGAAAAATGTCTTTGTTCGATGTTTTTGCTAATCGTTTTCGGTTTTGACCCTGCACAACCACAATAGATCGTTTTCACTCACGTGACAAAAATCTTGACAACCGTTGCTACGCCGTTATATTGGTGTACCAAAGTGTAAACAAACCCCAGTCGCGTTTTTTTAATTGACGCGTGCTGTGATCAATTTTCGATGTGGAAGCAAAAGCAGTCGAGATAGGGGTATTTATTTCGCTTGAGTACGTTCTGCAGTTATGAATCAAAGTAAAGGCACCGACAAATTGCCGCAAGAGAGAGGATCGCGATGGATTTCTGCTATATGAGTAGGGCGGACTGAATTCTTACGGACGAGTTTTGAACGATAGTGTGTAAGCCATGCTAGATATTTTGGTTCTGGACAACCGGCTTTAATAGGGATAGATAATGTTGAGTGGGTTTCATTAATACTCGGGAACGACAAAACAAGAACAACATGTAAGACACGTCGAACAAGCGTCACAGAGAGAACAGAGGGATGAATCAAAAGGAACAAAAAACGCCAAAGCGATTTATTTGTAGTCGGAAAATCGCAGCAAAGAAATGCAAACTAAAATGGTCCTTAATGAACCCGGAGGGCAAATGTCTGATATTGTGTTCGACAGCTAAAACCGAAGCCCCCAAGAATATTTCATGCCTTGCCTTACTGAAATAGTTCATAGTTTCGCCTTTTCTTTTACGCGACCAAAACATTCTCGGCTGTTGTTTCCGCTGGTGCGATTTCCGTTTTTATGGCTTCGATAAAGACCTAAAACTACCTGATCAAGTCTACGATAGTTAAACGAAGTATGTAGGAGAAATAAAGAACATGGTCAAATAAAATAATAAAGTTCACCAAAAACGCGATTGAGACTTTGTGTTTTGATTGCATGGTTGAAGGCGCACAAAGACGCTTTAATTAATTCAGGTGAAGCGTAATGCATTTCTGCGTGACCATCATGTTGGTTGTGTTCCACGTTATTTTTATCATTCTCACGACTTTCAGTAGGACGTCTATAGAGCGTATGCACATGACGTCACGGCGGCCATATTGGTGTACCAAAACAATAGAACGGCGGCCATGTTGGTGTACCAAAACAATCCTGTGGGATTTGAACGCTTTTCTTATGTTAACACTTTCTTTTGTTCCAATAAATTTGCATAGCTGCTTGCCACGTGAGTGCATACGCTCTATTTGAAAGCAGGTTTTTTATTCGCATTTGTCGTGCACTGGATACTCTCGGCATTTTGAATTGTAGAGAAAAGAAAAAAGTCAACGCTATTTGCATAATTCTCAACACGCAGAAATGCGTTATACTTTACCGGAATTAATTAACGCGTCTTCGTGCGCCCTTAACCGTGCAATCAAAAGCACAAAGTCTCAATCGCGTTTTAGGTGAACTTTATTATTTTATTTGACCATGTTGCAATGTTTCAATCAAGATGAAACTTCGAGACAATGTTGTTCATATCATAAACAAACGACCATAAAAGTTAAAAAAAATCGATCTCGCGGTTTTTGAAATATGTAGAAAAGTGCTAAAACCACAATATCAAGGACTCAGTCAAAAAACTATGGTTTCCTATAGAAAATCGAATCTCCAAAACTAAAACGAGAAACGATGTCAAACTTTCATAGTTTCATCTCATACACTAAACACACACTTTGGCGTAAATTTGAGATTGAGAAATTAAACTTTTATAAGATTAATTGAGGAACTTATTGATGTGCTCATACACATGCAAAATCACAAGTTCCAAATGTTTTTCTGATTTACTCAAAATCGGCTTGACAAAAGTTTCTAATTTTTAGACATTTTGTTTGCCATATGTCATAGTTTATCGTAATAGTGTTGATTTTTCTAGATGCCATCGCAATCGCTCGGAATTTAGACTCAAGTGATTTCAATGTTTCTCGTTTATCTACGCAATTTTAAATCCGATTTACAAAATTGTTACACTCTTTTAAACTTCAAACTATGTACAATATTTTATTTAAGTTTCATACTAATTCAATAAAGGAAAGTTAGTTAAACGGCCGCTCAAAAATGTTCGATGCGGCTACACGGAAACTGGAGAGAAACACCTTAAAGTGGCAATGAAAAAACTTATCGGTCGTCTTTAGTTCAAATGTATAGCTGTATCATGTTATATAAAATTTGTATTTTTCCACTTAACTTTCATCCGCGGGTCACCTCCTGGTCGGGATGATCACGGCCTAGGCATTCATGTGGCCTTCTGGCAAACATCTCGTTCTTGTAAAAAAAAAGAACCTTTGGTTAGTTCTCCCGCACTTCATTTTTTAGATCGTCCTGTACGTACTATAGGTAAACCCTTGGCCAGTCCAATCTTTTCCAATGCTGTACACCATGTATCTGTAAAGGACATACCAGACTTTTGGTTTATACTGTACTCTGAACAATAGAATAAAAAGCATACCTGGGGCAATCGAAATTGTTATTTTGTCTTTAGTACGAGAATATTACTTTCACAATTACAGACTTTCGTACTCCTTTCTCTTCTTCTTCTGACTCCGCTTTTGGCAACATTTATTCAATCTCACTATCAATCAAATAATCTGTGAAGGTTAGTTTTGTCCAACTAAAATATTGGTCAATTAAAACACACGTTTAGGCGTTCGATTGTTTAAAGTTTGTTAAATAAGTCCATTGCTGATAAAGAAGTCACTCACTAAACTGTGGCTATCTTTATTTCAGCAACTTCACATCCTGCGAACCCAATTTTCCCCCAATCTGACAAAGGGGAAGATGTTGGTATGTTTTTAAACTTATGTTGTACCAAATTTTGGAATAGTTTAGTTATAAAGAATACTAAAAAGCCACCTAGCTGGGCAAACTATAGATTAAAAAAAAAAAAATTACGAAATACGAAACTTGGCTTTTGTAAAAATAGTTTAAGGTGGCTCAGTCGCAATTTCGGACGCACTCGTACGCGTCTATGACAAACTTTGGGTCATAACGTTTTTGTCTTTAACGCGACGACTTGAAAAACTTTAGGAAAACTTACACCTTTTGAATGAAATCGCACCTAGTGAAAACTTTCAAGTCAGCAGTGGATTTTTCATGGTATTCCACTTGAACCTATTGCATACCTCGTACCCTCATCAAAAAAATAAAAAGATTCTTAACTATCAAGTACAAGCATTCTAAAAGAATGAAGGGGATTCTTAATTCAACAAGGGTGTCATAATATTCTTCTTTTACGACAATATCTCCCCAACTTTGTAACTTTGCAAGTTTTTCTAAACTTCGTAGGAGTTGAAAAAAAAGGGGGGGGGGATTGATCGTCATCTTACATTCGAATCTTCTCTTTAATTTAGAAACACCGCCATGTGATGTGGATGTGGCATTCATCATGGATTCTTCGGGAAGCGTGGACACAGAAGAGTTTATAAAAGAAAAAGACTTCGTCAAAAAGGCAGCTGAAAAGATGGCAGTAGAACCAAGCAACAGTCAAGCAGCTGTGATACGATTCGCTGACAATGCTACAGTAGAGATTAAATTTCAAGACACTGCAACCTGGGATGAGTTTACGAGTGCTGTTGACAAGATTACCAACACGACGGGCGGTGGCACCCGCATCGATGAAGCTCTGAAAAAAGCCAAAGAAGTGTTCAAAAGCGTTTCGGGAGAACGACTTAAGCTTCTCGTTTTACTAACCGATGGAAAGCAAACAGGTCAAGATGTAAGACTTGCCACATTGTCCTCAGAATTGCGCAATGAAAGTGTCCGGGTGTTTGTTGTTGGTGTTGGCAAGAAGGTGAACAGAACGCAACTGGAGCTTATTGCAGGGGACGAGAAACACGTGGTAACTGCTGACAATTTTGACAAACTAGACCTAAAGATTACCCAGTTGATAACTAAAGCTTGTGGTAAGTACTTGAAGTTTGATGTCAAAAACGCTTTTGTTTCAGAATACGTTAGTTTCTTGGTGTTGCGGATGGTGTGATCACCAAATGACGTAAAACAAAAGATTCAAAAGACACTGAGCAATACCCACACCACAACACAAAAGCTAACCAACAATGGCTTCCGCAACACCAAGAAATACCCCAGAATACACTCTTCAAGAAGCTGCTGATTCCGCTCAATGAGTCTTGATCGAGTACAATTAACGTGGTTAATTCTATTTTTGTACTGAATTTCTTCAATTGTATATTTGCTTCCACTTCTCTATTTATTGAAACTAAGGTCTATAATAAGACTGAAATTTTAGTTTATGAATCTTTTCAAGGGAACTATACAGCCCCCGCTGACGTGCATTGATCTTATTTGTTTTGAACAAGCCGGAAAATGTTTTATGAGACTCACACGATGGAATGTCAATTTACCTTCCACTTTGCTGCAGCCGAACATCCGCTGAATCGGCCTGTCCGATCTTTGCTTCAGCACCACTTCTTTTGAAGTAATCGACAATGGAATAGAAGCTTATTTTCACAGGCTTTCTCTGCATCCATAGTAACGGACATTATAGCATTTCCTGGCCTGACACCTTTTGTAAACTTGTATAGCCTGTTCAATTTTAACAATCACCTGAGTAACAGTCCTTGGAAGGTTAACTCGAAAACTAATACTTACATTAGTACATACAAAAATAACGGGGAAGATCGTCGACCATCGTCGTACCATTCAATGATTACAGATGGATTTATTGTGCTAAATATATCCTCTTCTGTGTATATAACGGGATGCTTGCTTTTATCTCTTCCTTATTTGTCAGCTTGTCCAGTGGATGTGGCGTTTATCATGGATGCCTCGGGAAGTCAGAAAAATGCATTCATCAACGAGAAGGAGATTGTCATCGGTTTAACGAAGAACATGACCATTGGAGCAACAAACGCAAAGAGCAGAGCTGCACTGATGCACTTCAGTGTTTCCGCTAAAGTAGATGGTTTGTTTGGAACGTATGCTACCGCAGCTGAATTTCAGACAGCTGTAAAAGGTCTGCCCTTCCTTGGAAAACAAACACGAATCGACAGGACCCTGGAACTAGCGTCCCGAGAGGTCTTCAAGAAAAGCTCCAGTAGCCGCCCTCAGATTGCCATAATTCTCACTAATGGCATACAGTATTCAGAGAGCCAGGAAGTCCCGAAAGGCCTAATAGAAGCCTCTCGACCCTTACGAAACAAAGGTGTTCGGGTAATCGCTGTGGGTAATGCTGTTTATACAAGCGAAAAAAGACTCAGGTTGATGACAGAAAGGAATACGGATGTTGTGGTGGACAAGAACAAGAATGTTGTGATAAACAAGGTGAAACTGCTGCTCAAAAACGCCTGCAGTGAGTATCAGTATTAGTTTGTGACTGATGTAATAATAGCCTTGTGTTTCGGTTACGGTTTTCAAAGGGCAAAACCAAAGTAGTTACTCTGGCCAATCATAACAGAAGCAGACAATCTGGACAATGCAATGAATCAATCAGAACTCAAAGCAAATACCTTCGGACTGGCGCCTTGCGCGGGAAAACGCGTGCGAACAAGTTACAATTGGATTTGGTGGTCTTAGTCGGATTGAATACGAAAGTGGTGCGAGAATTTTCGGCTAATCACAAAGCACAGCAATGCATGCAAAACCAAAGCAACCGCGAAATCTCTTTCCACACTCAATTCAAAGCCCTTAAATTTAAAAAGAATATATTATTCATGAGGTATTTTTTTATATCTTTTCCCCTAGCTTTACTTGCACACTAACCATTTTTCTATGCCTTTGGCGTCATTTTACCCAAGTGTAACAGGGGTCGCAACTCTTTGAGAAACAACGACATGCTACAAAATCACCTCATTTACACAGAGGCTCCTTGGTTGTTCTGGTATTCGGGCACATGGGGAAGGGTAAATTCCTGGGGCCAAAATATCGTATAAAAACGTCTCTGCAAACGAAAGTTGTATCTATCATCAAATTCAAAATGTATGTCTAACAAAACGCTCAGGTATATTAAGGACATGCTCTTCCCCTATTTTATCAAAAGAGTGAGGGGGTGGTCTATCTTCAAAAGGAAACGTGTCATAAGTATGAGACTTGGCAGCGGCATTTGACTTGTTAAGACAGTCCTTTTAAACGTTGATGTTTCCATGGCAACCTATCACGTGACCAATTGAGCTTTTACTTCCGGTTTGTTCCTTCAGTGCACTTGCAGACAAGGAAAAAAAATGTGTTTTCTGAGAGTTTTAAGTGGCATTATTTCTACCATTTTAAGGTACTTTCCCAATGTAACTGGAAACGTGGTCCTCCTACGCGGCATGACCGTTTCCTGGTTATTACGTGACAACAAAATCGTGACATTTCAATCGTCACGTGACCTGGAAACGCCTTCCAGTTTGTTTCGTGTATGACTTTGCGCACTTAAAAATATCCAAGCGATATTTCGTCAGTCAGAGTGGTTTAAGTTCTCCTGCACTTAGCCTAAAGAAAAACATGGAAATTTGATACCTTAATCAGTTGCGTGACTCTTTTCGTGACACCTTCTTATCAAAATTAATCTTTGTATCAAGTTTAAGCCCTTAGCCAAGTTTCATATCAATATGTTCTGTACTTTATGAGATAGACCACCCCTCTTAGTTTTTGGATATACCGTAAATGACCCAGGCCTTAATATACCTGAGCGTTCGCGCTAATTGTTCATGGCTTTATGCGCATCCTTACTGCACAAGCAATCCATGTTGCAACTCCATGCTACGCAATGTAAGAGTACGTGCGCCAAGGAAGAAATTTATCGCAAAGGGATGGTAGCCGTTGTGTCAATTTTGCTTAGACTTAATTTGCTTGGATGGTCAGTGACCCCTACTTTGTTTTGGATAGATAGTTTTCTTACTAATTCTCGACAATGTGAAAAGATGAACAAACAAATCTGTAACCTTGCCTACTTTGATTTCACAGAGCCACTGCCAAGAAAGGCTCCCGGAATTAGCACGGGTATGCAAAGCTAAGTCCATCTTTTCTTTTCTGTTTTGAATTTTAATAGATCTTATGTTAACTTACTGGGAGACTAGTTTGTAAAAGCTGCTGAGGGTTTCTTTATTCTAGCACTTTTCAATATATATTCGTGTTATACGTTATGACGGAAAACCATAAGTGTGTTGACTGAACATGCAACTGTCTCTTGTACGCTTCAAAACAAACTTCTGATTATTCATTTTGCTAAGAAGTTGTTACAGCCATATTTGGAAAATCAAGATAAAAATATTAACCAATCAATTCGCTAGAACAACTTGCTTCCAATCTCGAGGGAACGAGGAGTTTCCAAATATGGTACTAAGCAAAAAATGAATATTCCGAAGCTGTGAATGCGCGTACACGTTTCAACCTGGCACTTATGGGTTTCTGGTTATGAGAAATAAATATTAATTAATTAATTAATTAATTAATTAACCATCATATCTCCTCTGATAAACATTGCTTGACGTCAAAGCATGGTCAAAACAGAGTGAGGAATTACGAGCGGGAAGCGAGTAATTCCTCAACTGTTTTTACCATGCTATTTTATATGGCGTGAAACATTCTTTATCAGAGGACAAATAATGGCCAACTAAAATCTATTTGCTTTTTACCATAACAAAAACATTTTACTTGGAACCATCATGTTCAATTTGGCCTAAAAACCCAGAGAAATGAACGTAAAAAAGGCATCGAGCGCATTGAATCTTCACGGAAACGTTTTGATTTCACAGACAGAAATACGAAGTAAACTTTCGAGTCATTCGTTTATTTACCTTTCTTTCCACTTCATAATGAGCGTATTTTCCCCCGTGGCAGTGGCGAAAATTTGTTAAATGAAGTCTAGCGTTTCGCGTCCTCTTTCGACTTGAATAGCTTAAGTTTGCCAGGTTATCGAAGACCTCGAGTCCGTTATGTTTATGGATTTATGGCTTTATGTAGGTATTTGATCAGTTTTAAACATCCCTAGCTTGTCATCTAACATTATTCAAACGTAAAAAACGTTAGGGGTTATGGGTGCCTCATACAAAAGCAATAACGACAAGACATTCTCAGATTGTCGGCCCTCTGTTAAAGCCTAATGTGTAATCATAGTATTTCTCTTTGCTCTATTTTACAGACTGCAACGATAAACTTCGGCATAATGTTTGTGCTTCTCAAGCTGCTAAGCCGAACTACTGCAAAAACTACCCAGACTACATGGCAGAACACTGTTCTAAGTCGTGCAATTTTTGCCCCCCGACTTACTGAGGTAAATACGATGTTTTATTTTCAGCCACTTGACACATCAATTTCGGACGAAACGGTCATGCGTGTATACTTGGTGCTGGCACTTGATCTGGTGATACTTAACAATTACAATATGGAAGAGAGAGCCTCCTCTCAAAAGGGATAGCGAAATTTAAAATTTTAGTATTTGAAGGTGTCGCCAAAATAGACTGGAAACTGAAAGGGTAGCAATTAAATCCATGCATTAGAAAGGATAGCAAAAGATGGGCAGAAATTACACGCCGTTATTCTGAAACATATACTCTTGCCAACGGAAAAATATTGAGTCGGTACTACTGCCGGTTCTTTTATATCTCCTGTTTCACAGCGTTCATGGGACCCCGTGCGTTTGACTTATCGTTAAGGTTAAAGAAACAGGTATAAATATTTGCCATGTATGTGAAAGGGGTGCCATTTCGATAAAAGTTCGGTATTTGAAAGAATATGAGGTTGAACTTCCGGTGGAAGCCTCCCTGAATGAAACTTTACTGTGTACACCCGCCCCCCCCCCCCCTCCGTAACCCAATTACTCTACATAAGGTTAGTTTTCAAGTAACTTTTTTCGTTTTTGACCTTGTTATATGACTTCACTTACGTTAAACCTCTTTGGATTTCTATTATCAGAAATTAAAACAAAAATAATTAAATTCTTATTATCTACCGCAGCAAGCAATGGCTTGTTGACTGTCTGGAAGAAATTTGCTTATTATCCGCAAACGCTTTTTTCGCAGTGACCAATGACTTCACAAAAACACAATTCAATGCAGAAAATAACCGGACCAAGGAACTGAATCAAATCTACATGGATAACTTAAACTTAACAAAGTAAAATATAAGACAACATATGTCAGATGTTTGCTTAGTATATAAAATAATAGGAAGGTTAACTAAAGGGCTGTACCAAGCAAACTAGGATTAACAAGTGAAATAAAACAAATTAACTTAATACTGAGTCGGCTTTATTTATTTATTTATTTATTTATTTATTTATTTCTATTGTAATCTATTTTAGTTCCATGAAGGATTTTAACTCTTTTAATCAACAAAACCTTTTCGAATCGGAAAGCTAGTGATGAAATCCTAGCCTCAATTGACCAAAGTGTAACCAGCTGTTAAGCAGTTTTTGTGTCCACTGCGCATGTGCGCGCAGACACTATCCTATCGATGGTGTCACAGGAAGATTGTTTACTTTTGCTCTATGGTTGAAATCCTAGTGATAACTCCATTGTGAAGACTATTGCAAAATATTTTCCTGGGGAAGTAGTCACGTTGTCTTAAAGGAAAAGAAGTCTCTATTTATACTTGTTTCATAGAATATGAGATGATTTGCCCGGCGTTGGTGCTTGTCCATTACTTTCCCATTATATTGGTTCGGTCGACCAATCAGACTTAAAACCAGAACCAATGGTAACTTGCCTGCACGCATTTTCCCACGCTTGACGGAAAAACCTTCATTTTCGTTTGGGCACGTACAAAATTACTAAAGCCAAAGTCATGAGCGCGCGTGCGGCTATAAAATTATGGGCAATCAGCTTAAACGTAGACATAAAAATAGGGTTTAATTTGCTGCACTTAGGGGTGGACCATTAGAAATCCTGGGAGGGGGGTCAAAAAATTTTTAGTGTATGAATTTTTTTTTCGGCCTGAGTTTCCTGCAGGATTTTTTTTTGGGGGAGGTGCAAGCCTGCAGGTTTTTTTTTTTTCTCAGATTTTCTTTATAAATGCGTGCAAGCTCCAATTTTTTTTATACTTGGCCCAATTCATTTTTTGTATTAAACTCTGGAGAGTAGATTCAAGTCAGACTGTCGAACCGTTGCATAAAATATGTGGAGAAATAAGAATTGAGATGGAGTGGTCGAGCGCCGAAGGCGCGAGCCGCTAGGGGGGTGTGGGGGCATGCCCCACCAGAAAATTTTGAAATCTTGATGCTCTGAAACTCCATTTCTAGTGTTCTGAGACAACAATTTCTGTCAAAAATGTTTGGCGAATTGATGTGGCTTCTCGTCGCTTTGCGTCTCTTTGTGTGGCTCCACATACAAGTACTCGATTTCATTTTATATTTCTTGCTGTTTTTTTAGTTTATCTGGATATCAGAGTTAAGTATACGCAATTTCGTCTTTTTGTATAGTAAGTATTACGAGAATTTGACGAAAATGACAGAACCGAATGTCAAAATCGGGATTTTTCCTATCCCGATCACATATTGGTCGGGATTCGGGATTTTCAAGCAAAATCGGGGTAATCTCGACGAAATCGGGACGGTTGGACAATCTGTAGAGCAGGTTACATATTTCATGATGTTTACAGTGTTTTCAAATATGTACATAAACAAGGTTTTGGTTATTTAACAACTATTCACCGAAGTGGAGGTGCCGGGTAGTGGTGGATATATATACTGAAACAGTGACATAATATAACGAAAATGATGCTTTTTAACTCATTTATTCCTGTCAATTAACGATTACAATTTTCGCACGCAAATTGCTGGGAGGTGAATATTCCGAGTTTCAGTAGCCAATCCGAGCGCGCCAACAATGCTATCCACTGTTTCAGTATACATGTATACTAAATTAAGATATCGGTATATGTACCAGATAGACCTTTGAGGCAGTTTAAAATAAATAAATAAATAAATAAATAAATAAATAAATATATGTATATATAGCCGGTTAGCTTGCAGGATTTTATTTTTTTATGGTCAACTGCTTGCAGGAATTTTTTTTGAGACAATTTTCCTTTGCAGGATTTTTTTTTTGGTAATTGTCACCCCCCCTCCCAAGATTTCTAATGGTCCGCCCCTTAACAAGCTGAAAGTTTTAAAAACACATTTAAAAGACCTAATGCATTCAAATAGATAGGCGACGAACGTCGCAATTTAACATTTCTAGGTAAGTGGCTTAAAAGGAAAACCCATTTCTTCTTTTTTCAATTTCCTAAATAGTTATACCTAATGGATATTTCTATTTTTGTCAAGGTTAATGTTAACATTGTGTTATTATTGACTTCAACCTGAAGGCAAAACATTTCGTTTTATATAGCGATAAAAAATACATTTTTTCTCAATATACGTACCTGTTTAGACTTAAGACTGCCCAAATCATCCCCCAAAAAATCACAAAACTTCACATTACCTTGATCTACAGGCTAAGTGAAAATTATTTGCGGATTGCTTCAAACATTAATTAAATAAATCTATAAACCAGATCACAGCTATAAAGCAAAAATTGCATTTCATTGTAATCCTTCCTTTACACTCGGCCTCGCGCACCCGGCGTTCATTTGAACCCAGCCTTTATTCCACTGAGCCAAATGTTAAATAAAGTTAAATTTTAATCGTTTTTTATTTCCACATTTTATGTCATTTATTCTTAAATTCATGAATCAAAAGCTGAATTGATCAACATATTCGCAAAAGTACATCAAAACAAAAACAAGAGATAACAGTCAGTCAATAAACTAAACTTTATAAATTAACCAGCTAGAAATATAAGAGGTCCGTTTCCATGATCTTGAGACTTTTATCTTTCTAGTATCGACAGCTGATAAGAACTGATAGCAGAGCGACCCGCGACCCAAGGGATAACAAAGATGAAAAACTTTAGTCCGCTTATAAAAATAATAATCTAGCGAAAATATAGACTACATCGGGTGACTATTGTTGCCGCTACTTGTTAATGTTTCATTTTCTGGTTTAAGACCGTTTAAGACATTGATAGCAATTGAGTGCATATACATTGTAGTGTACCATTGTAACTGGTATTGAAACTAAGAATATGAGTATGTGAAAGGTAGCGTAAATATCTCAAGATTTGCGAAATTTTAGAAAAATTCACCAAAGGAAACGTGCGAAAATCAGCGATTTTCTTTTTTTAAATTCGGCGGAAGTAGTAGGAGACGGGGGGTTCACAATCAGGGGAGGAGGGGAGTGGGTGACGTCATGATCCCTAGAGGTGACGTCATGGGTTAAAAATAGGTAGAGATGACATCATAATCTATTTTAGGTCAATGGGGAGTGATGACATAATATTATAAATTGTATGTTCACGCCCGGGATCGGGGATTAGCTGACGTCATGATTCCTAGGCGCCACGGGATCGGGGATTAGCTGACGTCATGATCCCTAGAGGTGAGGTCATGGGTTAAAAATAGGTAGAGGTGACATCATAATCTATTTTAAGTCAATGAGGAGTCGAAGATAAATGACATCATAATTTATTTTAACTGAATGGGGAGTCGGGAATAAATGACATCATAATCTATTTTTAACTCGAGAGTCACACTGGAGTAGAATGACGTAATGTGATTAATTTTAGATTGTTGATTTAATAATTTTAATGGTTATAAATTCCAGGGGATGCTCTATGAAAAGTTAAAATGGTAGTGATCTCGAAGCTAATATGGGTATTACTCTCTCTTTTCTTCGAATCCGGTTTGATCGATTTCGCTTTTTAGCAAGAAGTATAAGTTTTACTTCGAGTGAACTATTGTTTTTGTAACCACTAGACCATCAAAGCTGTGGACATTATAACCGAATAAAACTAATTAGAGGTTTCCGAAACATTCAAGTTTAGAAGCAATAAAATTGCACAGGATAAAAAACTGCTTCTTATTGGTATTTACCGCCGTTTTAGCTGCCACATCACCAGACTCTATGTCGATTTTCAGTTTGCAAGCCATCACCCACTTTAAGTTTTAAAACATGACTTTACCAGATCACCTTCAAAGTTCAAACTTTTAATTATGCGAACTTACACTAAACTAAATTTGCATGGAAAATTAGCACCTCGGAAAAATAAACAAAGCAACCAATTACATGCGCGCGCTAAAACAATAAAACCACACTTTATTAAGTTCAAACTATATTTATTGATAACAAACAATTTCATAATTATACAGACAATTTAAAAGCTTAGTTGGAAAGGAACAGAGTTGATTTATTCTTTTTCATCGGGTTTATACAAAGTACTCTTTGATTCCCTTAGTTTTCAGGTGAAATTAATCCTCTTGATTCTTAGAATGCTTGTAAGGTGCAGCTCTAAATCTGTAACGCCGCGATCGCCTTTTAGGTTTATCATCACCAACATCTAAGTAATTTACTAATTGGATTCGAGGTCGTTTTCGCTTTGGTGCTGGCGAGGGTGTTTGTACTGTGGGGGGAGGGGTCAAGACGGCTGGATTTAAAGGTAGTGGCGTTACTGCGGAAGTTTCTTGTATAGTGGGCGCTGGAGAGGGTGTCGCGATAAATGGATTTAAGGGTGTAGAGGTTGTCACCGCTGTTACTGCTGTGGGTTCTTGCATAATGGTGGGTAAATTATTTTTCGGATGACTTGCAAAACTCCTTTTCATTTCATCAGACTGTTGAGGTCTTCCATTCAATTGATGTTTAAACGTCAGATATCTGTTTTGCAGCTCAAGGTACTGTTTGGCTTTTTCATTTTCCCCAAGGTCTGTACGGGAGAGAATGCTGTCCATTCTGTCCTGTAGTCCCTGCATGGCTAAGAGAACTGGAGCTGTCGAAAGGTTCTGTTGTCTGAGATACTTTAGTAGCTCCTGAGAAATATTGTCTTGTACCCCTGTTTGATTAAATTGTTCTTCACCAGGAAGTACATTCGTTCGCAGTCTACAATTATCTTGTGTGGTTGTTTTTAAATCCACCAGGAGATAACCAAAGGGTCTTCGTACAGCCTCTTCGTACTGGTTTATAAAGAAAGCCGTTTGCCCAGGATACATTTGCTTTGCTAGAGTCAAAATTTGCAGTTTGTCTCTGGGATTCTTGAAAAGGACCAAGTAGTGACTGTTTAAACTGATGCTTCGGCTTTCCTTCCCCTGATGAAATAGATTCTGTACGATATAAATGACACTCAGGTTGCGGTGATGAGAACCTCGTGTAAAAAGGTTTACTATTCGCTTGTCTTTGCCAGCGTCAATCATTTGATCGTCAAAGACGATTAAGTTCCGTTTGTTGACATCGAAATAAGAATCGTGTTCCAACGCAGGAGGAATGCCCTTGACAAATTCAATTTGTGGTATTGTGACTAGCATTTGTATGTACGCGGGCTGCCATTGGGAATAACACCAGACAATCCTCTCGGGTGGTGGATTTATCACGTCTGAGGCCTGTTGTAACAGTGATTGAACCCAAAACGTTTTCCCCGAACCGGTCATCCCTGCAACCATACAAGTAAAAGGGTGCTCGAAGTGAAACCGCTGACACTTTTGCGTAGAAATCGGCATTGCTTTAAATGGAGTGAAAGTCGGACTGGTGTGTTTGTTGGTCATGTGTCTTTGCATACTATCTTTCCTGCTAAATGTCTTCTCACAAACGGGACAGGACAAATTCATGTCAACTCAATGAAAGCTCAATGTGAACTGAGAAAGAGACGAATGTTGCTCACTTAAAAAGGCTAGTTCCTCCTCAATTCTATTGTTTTCACCACCACCACCACCACAATTCTATTGATTTCACCACCACCACCACCACCACCATCACCACCACCACATTTCTATTGTTTTCACCACCACCACCACCACCACCACCACCACCACCACAACCACAATTCTATTGTTTTCACCACCACCACCACCACAATTCTTTCGTTTTCACCACCACCACCACCACCACAATTCTCCTCCACCACCACCACCACAATTCTCCACCACCACCACCACCGCCACCACCACAATTGTATTGTTTTTTCCTTCTATTCCACGATAAAAGACAGTTACTCACTATTCTTAGCTCATTCTATAGTTATGTCTCAAGTAGTAAAGAACAATTGGGGTTTTCTACAGCTCTTAGCTAATGGCCCCGATCATCAACGCCAATTTCTCTTAAGGACAGCTTCTCCACAACAGGTTCACGCCTTGTTACATATTCTTTATAATGTTCTTAAGGAAAACATTCCCTGTCCTGAAACAAATAAGCGTGTTTTGCTCCAACATAAGGATGTTCTTATTAATCTGGCCGAGCAAAACGTTCCTTACAAGACAAAGAAGCAAATACTTGTACAAGAGGGTGGTGGCTTTATACAAGACTTATTAGCCCCCGTTGTTACAAGCTTGGGCGTTTTGATGCTATAAAAGAAACTTTACATCATTGCACTGATCATTTGAAGCTTGTCTTTTAACGAGTCCGGATCGATATGAAGAGAAAAGTAGACTGGGATGAAGAAGAAATGGAGAGCGGTATGGAGGACGCTATAACCTCCGATGAGGACAACGATGACGAGGAAGACAACGAGGAGCCAAGAATTAAAGATGTTTTAGGCAATCTTTCCAAAGCGGTGTCAAAAGAACGTGCTTCTGATTTGTTGCATAGCATGGCCGCTTCCAAAGATATCCTGTTTTGGGCACCTAGAGGCCAATTACTCCGAAATCAGCGCATAATACCCGTGACAAACATCGCAGAGCTGGTTGAGTATGTGCTACTTCCCCATAACGATGATGTAGCCCGACCCCGTGCGCTTAATACCTTTTTAGATGGACTCGCAGAGTTGGGAATTGATAAGCGTTTAATCAAGAATAAAAAACTGTTAAGCGATCTTTTAGAGAAAGAAAAGATCTATCAAGAACAAAAAGAATCCGACAACGAGACATATGAAGGAGATTCAACCGACAGCGAAGGAGAGGAAAGCGCTTCTGAGAACAGTCCGGCCGATGGGTCTGAAGAGAGCGACCAAGAAATTCAAATTGATGAAGAGGATGCAGGAAATTCAACCGACAACGAAGAAGAGGAAAGCGCTTCTGAAAGCGGGAAAATAATTCAGGCAAAAAGTCAAATTCCATGTCATCATTGCGAGAGTTCAAATGTGTATATAACCGGAGTCGTGAAATGTCCCAAATGCCTTTGGCATGATAATAAAAAGATTTGCCCCATATGCGAGCACAAGATTCCTTTGGACAAAACTAAACTCGTGAAAGAGAACTTTGCTCGTTGCGATGATTGCAGTGCGGTGAGACACAGAAAACCAAGGGAATCAAAGAGTACTTTGTATAAACCCGATGAAAAAGAAATTGTTTGTTATCAATAAATATAGTTTGAACTTAATAAAGTGTGGTTTTATTGTTTTAGCGCGCGCATGTAATTGGTTGCTTTGTTTATTTTTCCGAGGTGCTAATTTTCCATGCAAATTTAGTTTAGTGTAAGTTCGCATAATTAAAAGTTTGAACTTTGAAGGTGATCTGGTAAAGTCATGTTTTAAAACTTAAAGTGGGTGATGGCTTGCAAACTGAAAATCGACATAGAGTCTGGTGATGTGGCAGCTAAAACGGCGGTAAATACCAATAAGAAGCAGTTTTTTATCCTGTGCAATTTTATTGCTTCTAAACTTGAATGTTTCGGAAACCTCTAATTAGTTTTATTCGGTTATAATGTCCACAGCTTTGATGGTCTAGTGGTTACAAAAACAATAGTTCACTCGAAGTAAAACTTATACTTCTTGCTAAAAAGCGAAATCGATCAAACCGGATTCGAAGAAAAGAGAGAGTAATACCCATATTAGCTTCGAGATCACTACCATTTTAACTTTTCATAGAGCATCCCCTTGAATTTATAACCATTAAAATTATTAAATCAACAATCTAAAATTAATCACATTACGTCATTCTACTCCAGTGTGACTCTCGAGTTAAAAATAGATTATGATGTCATTTATTCCCGACTCCCCATTCAGTTAAAATAAATTATGATGTCATTTATCTTCGACTCCTCATTGACTTAAAATAGATTATGATGTCACCTCTACCTATTTTTAACCCATGACCTCACCTCTAGGGATCATGACGTCAGCTAATCCCCGATCCCGTGGCGCCTAGGAATCATGACGTCAGCTAATCCCCGATCCCGGGCGTGAACATACAATTTATAATATTATGTCATCACTCCCCATTGACCTAAAATAGATTATGATGTCATCTCTACCTATTTTTAACCCATGACATCACCTCTAGGGATCATGACGTCACCCACTCCCCTCCTCCCCTGATTGTGAACCCCCCGTCTCCTACTACTGGCGGAAAGCCCTTCATTTTCGTGCGAGCACGTGCAAAATAACTAAAACCCACATCATTAGCTCGCGTGCGGCTATAAAACTATAGGGAGCCACCTAAGGCTATGTCTACACTATACCGGATAGCTTATCATGTCGACATGAAAAATACTCCGGCCTGGTGTGAACAAAAACGACCAAGAACTGGATATTTACTTCTTTTTAAGTGGGTTTCAATCCTTGCTCCTAGTTGTTGACTTCCGCTACGTTTCGGTTCGATTGCCTGTTTACACTGCCCCAGAGAGTGGCATAAGAATCTATCCGATATGTGACGATTCAGGCTGTCTACACTATACCGGATAGCTTATCATGTCGACATGAAAAATACTCCGGCATGGTGTGAACAGAAACGACCCAGAACTGAATATTTACTTCTTTTTCAGTGGGATTCAATCCTCGCTCCTAGTTGTTGAGTTCCGCTACGGTTCGGTTCGATTGCCTGTTCACACTGCCCCAGAGATTGGCACCAGAATCTATCCGATATGTGACGATTCACTTTCACGAGCGCCGCGTCGCAGCGGCGCTTCGGAACAAAAATCGTTCCGAAACTAGCGTTTCATGTGTGAACGAAAGGCCTATCCGGTATGGTTTTCGTGCCGGCGCAAGAGCTATCCGGTATAGTGTAGACATATCCTCACTTTCACGAGCGCCGCGTCGCAGCGGCGCTCCGGAACAAAAATCGTTCCGAAACTAGCATTTCATGCGTGAACGAAAGGCCTATCTGGTATGGTTTTCGTGCCGGCGCAAGAGCTATCCGGTATAGTGTAGACATAGCCTTAAACGTAGGCAGAAAAATATAGGGTTTGCGGCACTTAACAAACCGAAAGTTTACAAACACATTTAAAACCTAATGCATTCAAAACGATAAACGACGAACGTCCCAAATTAAGTCAGTTCTTCCTTTCTCAATTTTCTAAATGGTTATACCAAATGGATATTTCTATTTTTGCCAAAGTTAATGTTCACAGTGTGTTGTTATTGAGTTCAACCTGAAGACAAAACATTTCCTTTCTTATAGCGATAAAAAATACATTTTTTCTCAATATACGTACCTGTTTAGAAATATATTGCCTGCGTGTATTTATTTTCGGACTCTCTACAATTTATTAATTGAATTTGCCTACACTTAACGGAAAAGGAAACTGTAACGTCACATAACAAATAAACACCCATTTTATCTAGGCAGATCCGTTCCTCTCTCATCCTAAGAAAAGTAGGACAGCATGACTTGTCTACTGGTTTTGTCTTCATTTCTTCGTACATCGCAACAAATTTACTGCGCCTTTCAATAACATGCGGAATTTGAAATTCAATTCTCCACCAACAGTTGCGTTATTCCCTGCCGTCAATCATAATTAATACGAAAGCCAACGGACCATGTAAAAAAGAAACAAATGAAATGGATCGAAATCTACCAATCATAATGCACGGACATGACCTTTTGACCTCTTTGAAGTTAAGACCTGTTTCCTGAGAGGTAAGCTAAGATGATTGACGGCAGTTTAAAACGCAACTGTTGGTAGAAATTTGAATTTCAAATTCCACATGTTATTGAAAGGCGCAGTAAAGGGGAAGTATTAATGGGGATTTGCTGTCATTTTAAAACCAAAAATGTTTTTATTAATATGAAAAGAAACCGAAAAATAATGGTCCAGTGGTGTGATAAATTACCACAAAATGCACCAAAACTGTAGATGAATGTCTCTAACCGGATATATGGCGTCTGAATGATTTGCAACATGAAAAAGTTTGCCTAATTCTTTTCAAGTTCCAACATTTTCGTCTCCAAAATGGCCCACAGACCATATAAACTTGTCCCACTTTCAAGAATATATTGTTTGATTTCCCTCTCTTGGTTTTTAAGTGTTATTTTCTAAATAAGTAAATGAACTGTAGCATGGCTTTGGCGAAAAAAGGTCAATACTTCCCCCTTTAAAACCAGCTGACGTCACCTACTTCAAACTAAAAGCTTTTTCGTTTTCTTATGGCATAGTGACTGTCGTGTGGCCTTCTTTAAATATCCAATATTTCTCCTCTCATCCCTTTTATTCTCTCATACACTGCCCAAAATCAGCCCCCCAAAATCTCAAAACTTCACACAACTTTGATCTACAGGCTAAGTAAAAATTATTTGCGGATAGCTTCAAATGTTTTTTTTTTCAGTTTTTTCCTTAAAGTTAAGGGCTTGCAATTTTTTGCATAATGTAGAGAACCACACACCTAGTGCTTTTACGGAGTCTTTGGCCCACTTAAAATTACGCTCGGGAAACAATTCTTTTTCACTTTCGCTCAGCGCTCCGATCCAGAGGGCTTCGGTTTTTTCGTTGTTGATTTTAAGGCCAGATACCGTTTGAAAGGCATCCAATGTGGTTAGTGAGAATTGTAATGATGATTTTGTGCCGTCAAGGATTAAAGTAGTGTCATCTGCGTATAAACTTATTTTTGTTTCTTCTCCGTCTATTGGGATGCCTCTTATATCCGAATTACGTCGAATTGCTGAAGCCATTATCTCAGTACAAAGAATAAAGATGTAAGGAGATAAGGGGCAACCTTGTCTAACACCTCTTCCCAGAGTGAAAAAGTCAGATGACCAGCCATTGTTTACTACATTGCTTTCAATTTTAACGTAAAAGAGTTCAATCCATTTTTTAAAGAAGCGCCAAATTTGTAGTATTCGAACGTCTGCTGAACAAAGGACCATTCTAAGGTGTCAAAAGCTTTTTCGAAATCGACAAATAATAGAAGACCTGGAATTTTTTCTTCTTCTGTATGTCTTATCAAACCTTCGATCAATCGGATGTTTTCGCTGATAGATCTATCTTTGAGAAAACCTGTTTGATCGTGATTTACGAGCCTAGGAAGCACATTTTTTAGCCGATTCGCTATTGCCTTTGTTGCAATTTTGTAATCTCAGGTATTTAGAAGAGTGAGAGGGCGCCAGTTTTTCAAATTTGAAAGGGTTCCATTGTTTTAAGGGCTTCAAAACATTCTTTCTCCGTCAACATTCCTTCACAAGAAATTGCATCTTCTGGAGATAATTTACATCCATTGTTTTCAGGGAAGAAAAGGTCTTTATTTATGTTTGCATTTTCCGTTTTTTGTGATGTATATAGATTTTTCTAGAATCGTTTGCATTCTTCTAGTATGTCTTTGTCTTTGGTAAGAGTGCGTCCGTTTGCCACCTTTAGCTGCCCGATAACGCTTTGCTTATTATGCCTTTTTTCAAGGTTAAGAAAATACCTGCTGTTTTTTTCGCCCTCGTTGTACCATTTCGCTCTACTTCTTATTATAGCTCCTTTTGTTTTGTATTGATTAATGAGTTCGGATTCACGCTTGGCTTTATCTAAAGATTCAAAAGGTTTTCTCGTGTGGAAGTGTTTTGGCATCTTCCACGATTTTCTCAAGTATGCAAATTTTGTTTTCGATCTGTTTTTCCAAGTTTGTTTGTTGTACTTTCTTTTTCTTTGCATATCTAATCGAGCACTCTCTAACTTTTAGCTTAACCATTTCCCAAAGCAGAGAGTCGTCAACATTTTGATCATCCTCATATTGTTCTTTAACACCCTGAATGGTCGCTTTATGATATCGGCAATAAATTCCGATTCAATAAGGAAAGACGTATTTAATTTCCAGTAGCCGGGGCCTCTGGGGTTGGCTTGCAGTGTGACCGATAGTGTAACCATTGAGTGATCTGTCCTATAGCCAGGTATAATATCGGAATGCGAGACATTCGGGCTCAAGCCTTGATTAATTAAAAAAATAGTCTAACCTACAATGGATTTCTGGTTTTCGCTGCCTCCAGGTATACCTTAGTTCATCCCAGTGCATATCTCTCCATATATCGGTCAAATCTAAATTTGCGGCTATATTTTTGAGTTTGTTTAAAGCTTTGTTGTGAGTTGTCGGATTACCCCCTTTTTTGTCTTTCTTAATGTCTTGAACTACATTAAGATCGCCACCAAAAATTATATCGTCGCAGGTGAAATCGGTTGCGATGTCTAAAACTTTCTGCATAAAGTCTGGGTCGTCCTTATTGCGTGCATATATATTTATCAACGTTATAATTCTCTCGCTTGTAGCCAATTCTGCTATGATGAATCTACCCTCTGGATCGGAGTATTGCTTAAGCAGTTGAAAAGAGAAATTGTTGTTAAAAAGAATACAGACTCCTGCTTTCGAGCTAGAGCAGCTGCTGAAAATTGTTTTATAGCCCCACTCATTCGTCCAAATCGTAGCGGTATCTTTTGTGGAATGAACCTCTTGTAGGAAATAAATCGAAAATTTTTTCGTCCTTAGCCATCTGAATGTTTCCCTTCGTTTTACCTCATCACCTAGACCACGTACATTCAATGAACAAATTGTGAATTCTTTCAGTGTCTCAGTTTTAAGTAATTGCAAATTCAGCTGGGCTTCAAGCCATTTTCATTGAATTATTTCCAAATCTCCTACCATTAATAGTGTGCATAATTCCTAAGAAAAATTAATTATAGAAAGACAAATAAGAATGCTTATTAGAAAAAAAATAAAACTAAATCTTTCGAGTGCTTTGATAGCTTCAAATGTTAATGAAATAAATCCATAAACCAGATCACAGCTATAACGCAAAAGCCAGACGTTATACAAGGTTATTCTTAACAAACCGAAAGTTATAAAAACTCATTCAAGACCTAATGCATTCAAAATGATAAACGAGTTACACCTAATGGATATTTGTTTGCCAAGGTTAATGTTCACAGTGTGTTATTATTGAGTTCAACCTGAAGACAAAACATTTATTGAAGAAAAGAAGATTGCTCAAAGTGCAGTAACCAAAGACGTTTTTCTTATAGCGATAAAAAATATATAGATATTTTCTAAATATACGTACCTGTTTAGAAATATATTGCCTGCTTATTTTTTTTTTGGTTAAAACTTTCCTTTTAAAAACCAGTTGACGTTACATACTTCAAACTAAAAGCTTTTTTTCGTTTTGTTAACGGACAGTCATGTGGCCTTAAACATTTTCTCTTTAAACATTAGCTTAGTTAACGATCAAAATGTTAATTAAACGACGATTTTGGGAAAACATTACATGGCTCCAGTTTGTTGGTGGTTGTGGATTTTAGATCGTTGTCGGTCATTGTGCTAGTAGTTTGGGTTATTTTGAATTGTTCCGGCTTTACCTCATTAAAAGATTTAAACAGCTGTTTTATAAATACCAAACAGACAACGTCGTGCGCAATTAAATAATGACTTCAACAGATGGTTAAAAGGGAGCTTTTCGCAGGCCAATTCATCGTTCAGCGAATTCCCTTTGCTGAAAGTGAGTGATTGTCCAATGACTAACAATGGCGATGAGGATGATTATCACGTTGTTCGTTTTATTTTCTGTTGGCATATATTGGCATATATTGGCATATATTGTGGTGAGTCAATTTACAGTTGCTTTTGTTTGTTCATTTTGTTCTTATATCACTCACGTTTGCTTTGAATTTTTGTCTACGTCTGTGAAATAATTTCTAACGATTCAAAATTTATACCAATCAGTTTCTAATTCCCTTAGTTACAAAAAGTTCAGTCGGAATTGTGAAATTTGCATAATTTAGCAATGTTGTGTACTTTATGTTGTTTCGCTTTATTTTTTAAATCTTATATTCATGAAAGCAAAGTTGTTAAATGGCAATGTCGGCAAATATTATCTTAAAAAAAAACTACTAAGTCGGTTGTTCAACCAATCGTAAAGGTGACATGTATGCTTGGATGACTTAAATTGTCTGAGAAAAGCTCGAGTTTTTTAAAGGGGCTAAATCGCGAGTCTGCCTTTTGATCAAAGTTGTGCTATACTTATTGATAAGTAGCGTAACTCGTGCACAAAATTCTTTGAAAATCAATAGGTATAAAGATATAAAGTGAATTATAAAAAGGAGAACAAACCAAAGCCATTTTCATCGATTTTTATAGCCACAGTTAAAAATCTCGAAAACTTAAGACTAAATTTTTCTAGTTGAAATCCATTTCCATCCTAGCGATCCGCAGCCTGAGACAAATATTAATAGCTCGAAAACACTAACTAATAATTGTTAACAAATCTGGACTATTATTTTTATAAAAGTGATACAGTAAAACTCAGTTGGTCATATAGCCCCTTTAGTGGTCGATTGCAATGTTTTGTTTAGTTTTTTTCATTCTTTCATGTACATAACACACCAGTTTACAACGTTTAAAGTTGCAATGACAAACATATCGGTCGTCTTTAGTTCAAATTCATGGCTGTATCGTGTTATATAAAATTTGTACTTTTCCACTCATTGTTCTGCCGCTGGTCACCTTCTGGTCGGGGTGATCACGGCCAAGGCATTCTTGTGGCCTTCTGGCAAACATCTTGTTCTTGTTCTTGGTTAGTTCTCCCGCACTTCATTTCTTAGATCATCCTGTACGTACTATAGCTAAACCCTTGGCCAGTCCAATCTTTTCCAGTGCTGTACACCATGTATCTGTAAAGGATGTACCATGGCTTTTGGTTAATACTGGACTCTGAACAATGGTATAAAAAGCATATCTGGGGCAATCGAAATTGTTATTTTGTCTTTAGTACGAGAATATTACTTTCACAATTAAAAACCTTCGTACTCCTTTCTCTTCTTCTTCTTCTGACTCCGCTTTTTGGTGTGAAGGTTAGTTTTGTCCAACAAAAATATTGATCAATTAAAACACATGTTTAGCCGTTCGATCAGCCTTACATTTTGTTTAAAGTTTGTTAAATAAGTCCATTGCCGATTAAGAAGTCACTCACTAAACTGTGGCTTTAATTCAGCAACGTCACATCCTTCGAACCCTATTTTTCCCCAATCTGACAGCCAAGAAGATGTTGGTATGTCTTTAAACTTATGTGGTACCAAATTTTGGAATAGTTTAATTATAAAGAAATATCAAAAAGCCACCTAGCTAGGCAAACTACAAGTTAAAAAAAAAAAAAACGAAATACGAAACTTGGCTTTTGGAAAATAATAGTTTAAGGTGGCTCCGTCGCAATTTCGGACGCATTCGTGTTGATATGTAATGAAAGTTATTAAACCCGTGTCACTTGCATTGTTCACCGTGATAGTCGGCGAGCTAGGACCAGAAAAGAATCGTCCCGTTCAACCTACTCCACAGTAAATGTTTGACAACGGATGAACTCTCCTGATTAACGCTAGGTATGTAGCGTCGGATTGTGGTATCAGTTTCGAATTGAGAGTATGGTTTTACAGGTTGTCAAACCTTTACTGTGCGGTGGGTTGAACTCGATAATTACAGGGGATTTTTTGGATTGCCAGCTCCCCGAAGGTAAACTGTTACTAGGAAGACTCAAATTGGTTGCTGTCAATGTCATTGTAACTTGGCAACCTTGAGCAACGTCAGAACTACATGTACTTCTGACAACGTTCATTTGTATACGACTTTCATTGTTCAAAATTATTATACATGACCACTACGAGGCACGTGACTGCCATAAATGAAGCTTTACGGGGATAAGGACGTGTTCTTCTTAGTAACGCTGTTTGGGTAAAAGCATAAGCTTCTTCGCTCTACTTCTTATTATAGCTCCTTTTGTTTTGTATTGATTAATGAGTTCGGATTCACGCTTGGCTTTATCTAAAGATTCAATAGCTAAGGTTTTCTCGTGTGGAAGTGTTTTGGCATCTTCCACAATTTTCTCAAGTATGCAAATTTTGTTTTTGATCTGTCTTTCCAAGTTTGTTTGTGGTGCTTTCTTTTTCTTTGCATATCTAATCGAGCACTCTCTTACTTTTAGCTTAACCATTTCCCAAAGCAGAGAGTCGTCAACATTTTGATCATCCTCATAATGTTCTTTAACATCCTGAATGGTCGCTTTATGATATCGGCAATAAATTCGGATTCAATAAGGAAAAACGTATTTAATTTCCAGTAGCCGGGGCCTCTGGGGTTGGCTTGCAGTGTGACCGATAGTGTAGACATTGAGTGATCTGTCCTATAGCCAGGTATAATATCGGAATGCGAGACATTCGGGCTCAAGCCTTGATTAATTAAAAAATAGTCTAACCTACAATGGATTTCTGGTTTTCGCTGCCTCCAGGTATACCTTAGTTCATCCCATTGCATATCTCTCCATATATCGGTCAAATCTAAATTTGCGGCTATATTTTTGAGTTTGTTTAAAGCTTTGTTGTGAGTTGTCGGATTACCCCCTTTTTTGTCTTTCTTAATGTCTTGAACTACATTAAGATCGCCACCAAAAATTATATCGTCGCAGGTGAAATCGGTTGCGATGTCTAAAACTTTCTGCATAAAGTCTGGGTCGTCCTTATTGCGTGCATATATATTTATCAACGTTATAATTCTCTCGCTTGTAGCCAATTCTGCTATGATGAATCTACCCTCTGGATCGGAGTATTGCTTAAGCAGTTGAAAAGAGAAATTGTTGTTAAAAAGAATACAGACTCCTGCTTTCGAGCTAGAGCAGCTGCTGAAAATTGTTTTATAGCCCCACTCATTCGTCCAAATCGTAGCGGTATCTTTTGTGGAATGAACCTCTTGTAGGAAATAAATCGAAAATTTTTTCGTCCTTAGCCATCTGAATGTTTCCCTTCGTTTTACCTCATCACCTAGACCACGTACATTCAATGAACAAATTGTGAATTCTTTCAGTGTCTCAGTTTTAAGTAATTGCAAATTCAGCTGGGCTTCAAGCCATTTTCATTGAATTATTTCCAAATCTCCTACCATTAATAGTGTGCATAATTCCTAAGAAAAATTAATTATAGAAAGACAAATAAGAATGCTTATTAGAAAAAAAATAAAACTAAATCTTTCGAGTGCTTTGATAGCTTCAAATGTTAATGAAATAAATCCATAAACCAGATCACAGCTATAACGCAAAAGCCAGACGTTATACAAGGTTATTCTTAACAAACCGAAAGTTATAAAAACTCATTCAAGACCTAATGCATTCAAAATGATAAACGACGAACGTCCCAAATTAAGAGTTGTAGCTGAGTGGCTTGAAAAGAAACCCAGTTTTTCCTTTCTCAATTTGCTAAATAGTTACACCTAATGGATATTTGTTTGCCAAGGTTAATGTTCACAGTGTGTTATTATTGAGTTCAACCTGAAGACAAAACATTTATTGAAGAAAAGAAGATTGCTCAAAGTGCAGTAACCAAAGACGTTTTTCTTATAGCGATAAAAAATATATAGATATTTTCTAAATATACGTACCTGTTTAGAAATATATTGCCTGCTTATTTTTTTTTTGGTTAAAACTTTCCTTTTAAAAACCAGTTGACGTTACATACTTCAAACTAAAAGCTTTTTTTCGTTTTGTTAACGGACAGTCATGTGGCCTTAAACATTTTCTCTTTAAACATTAGCTTAGTTAACGATCAAAATGTTAATTAAACGACGATTTTGGGAAAACATTACATGGCTCCAGTTTGTTGGTGGTTGTGGATTTTAGATCGTTGTCGGTCATTGTGCTAGTAGTTTGGGTTATTTTGAATTGTTCCGGCTTTACCTCATTAAAAGATTTAAACAGCTGTTTTATAAATACCAAACAGACAACGTCGTGCGCAATTAAATAATGACTTCAACAGATGGTTAAAAGGGAGCTTTTCGCAGGCCAATTCATCGTTCAGCGATTCCCTTTGCTGAAAGTGAGTGATTGTCCAATGACTAACAATGGCGATGAGGATGATTATCACGTTGTTCGTTTTATTTTCTGTTGGCATATATTGTGGTGAGTCAATTTACAGTTGCTTTTGCTTGTTCATTTTGTTCTTATATCACTCACGTTTGCTTTGAATTTTTGTCTACGTCTGTGAAACAATTTCTAACGATTCAAAATTTATACCAATAAGTTTCTAATTCCCTTTGTTACAAAAAGTTCAGTCGGAATTGTGAAATTTGTATAATTTAGCAATGTTGTGTACTTTATGTTGTTTCGCTTTATTTTTTAAATCTTATATTCATGAAAGCAAAGTTGTTAAAGGGCAATGTCGGCAATTGTTATCTTAAAAAAAACTACTAAGTCGGTTGATCAACCAACGTAAAGGTGACATATATATGCTTCGATGACTTAAATTGCCTGAGAAAAGCTCGAGTTTTTTAAAGGGGCTAAATCGCGAGTTTGCCTTTTGACAGTCAAAATTGTGCTATACTTTAGTAGGTACTCGTGCACAAACTTCTTTGAAAATCAATAGGTATAAAGATATAAAGTGAATTATAAAAAGGAGAACAAACCGAAGCCATTTTCATCGATTTTTATAGCCACAGTTAAAAATATCGAAAACTTAAGACTAAATTTTTCAAGTTGAAATCCATTTCCATCCTAGCGATCCGCAGCCTGAGACAAATATTAATAGCTTGAAAACACTAACTAATAATTGTTAACAAATCTGGACCATTGTTTTTATATAAAAGTGATACAGTAAAACTCAGTTGGTCATATAGCCCCTTTATGGTCGATTGCAATGTTTTGTTTAGTTTTTTTTCATTCTTTCATGTACATAACACACCAGTTTACAACGTTTAAAGTTGCAATGACAAACATATCGGTCGTCTTTAGTTCAAATTCATGGCTGTATCGTGTTATATAAAATTTGTACTTTTCCACTCATCGTTCTTCCGCTGGTCACCTTCTGGTCGGGGTGATCACGGCCTAGGCATTCTTGTGGCCTTCTGGCAAACATCTTGTTCTTGTTCTTGGTTAGTTCTCCCGCACTTCATTTTTTAGATCATCATGTACGTACTATAGCTAAACCCTTGGCCAGTCCAATCTTTTCCAGTGCTGTACACCATGTATCTGTAAAGGACGTACCAGGCTTTTGGTTAATACTGGACTCTGAACAATAGTATAAAAAGCATATCTGGGGCAATCGAAATTGTTATTTTGTCTTTAGTACGAGAATACTACTTTCACAATTAAAAACCTTCGTACTCCTTTCTCTTCTTCTTCTTCTGGCTCCGCTTTTTGGTGTGAAGGTTAGTTTTGTCCAACAAAAATATTGGTCAATTAAAACACATGTTTAGCCGTTCGATCAGCGTTACGTTTTGTTTAACGTTTGTTAAATAAGTCCATTGCTGATTAAGAAGTCACTCACTAAACCGTGGCTTTATTTCAGCAACGTCACATCCTGCGAACCCGATTTTTCCCCAATCTGACTGCCAGGAAAATGTTGGTATGTTTTTAAACTTATGTTGTGCCAAATTTTGGAATAGTTTAATTATAAAGAAATATCAAAAAGCCACCTAGCTAGGCAAACTACAGATTAAAAAAAATCGAAATACGAAACTTGGCTTTTGGAAAAGAATAGTTTAAGGTGGCTCCGTCGCAATTTCGGACGCACTGGTGTTGATATGTAATGAAAGTTATTAAACCCGTGTCACTTGTTCACCGTGATAGTGGGCGAGCTAGGACCAGAAAAGAATAGTCCCTTCAACCTACTCCATAGTAAATGTTTGACAACGGATGAACTCTCCTGATTAACGCTAGGTATGTAGCGTCGGATTGTGGTATCAGTTTCGAATTGAGAGTATGGTTTTATAGGTTGTCAAACCTTTACTGTGCGGTGGGTTGAACTCGATAATTAGAGGAGATTTTTTTGATTGCCAGCTTCCCGAAGGTAAACTGTTCCTGGAGAAGACTCAATAATTGGTTGCCGTCAATGTCATTGGCAACCTTGAGCAACGTCAGAACTACATGTACTTCTGACAACGTTCATTTGTATACGACTTTCATTGTTCAAAATTATTATACATGACCACTACGAGGCACGTGACTGCCATAAATGAAGCTTTACGGGGATAAGGACGTGTTCTTCTTAGTAACGCTGTTTGAGGTAAAAGCATAAAGCACCCCACAAAAACATTCTTTCATTGAAATTAAAAGTTCCCAAACAATATATACATGTCTTTATTTGAATTTTCTGACTTTACCTATATAATTAAGACGATGATCGAAACACGGCACAATATTACCTCACTTTGCAATCTCCTTCTTCACATCAATTATCAAAGGTATATTTCTTTGAATCTGGACACAACTTCTTTTAAACTGTAACGACTGATATAGGTGACTTTCAATGGGAAGCTTACTTACACTGCATTTAAAGCATGTCACCCTAGAACTATTAATCCACTATTTCACGACAAAACATTAAATTGAATTGAAATATACTTAACATATACTATAATTAAAATCCGAGGCATCGATTGTTGGGGACATTTTGTCTCCGCGACGTGTCCCATGAAGTTCAGCAAGTTGAACTCCGTGAGACATGTCGCGGCGGACAAAATATCCCCAATATTGGTGTTGCATAATTATGATAGTATCAGTTCACACGAGGGGACGTGTCGCTGCAACATGTCCCTGAGATATGTCCCCGCGACATTTTCATGTGGTGTGCAAGCGCTATGATTTTTTTCCCTGCTACATGTCCCCGCTACAGTCCCTGCTACATGTCCCTCAGTGTGTACTACTCAAATTTTTGTCGCTGCTGAATGTCGCTGCGACATGTCCCTGCTACATGACCCCTCGTGTCTGACCACCTTAACTGTGTGGTGGGTTAACTGTGTGGTGGTTCACTGTTTGGTGGGTTCATTGTGTGGCGGTTCACTGTGTGGTGGTTCACTGTGTGGCGGTTCACTGTGTGGCGGTTCACTGTGTGGTAGTTCACTGTGTGGTGGTTACGCTGTGGTGGGTAAAGTTCCAACCCCTGCTCGCTCAAGACAGGGCAGTAACTACAAGTTAAGGCGACTGGGAACGAGAATGTCTCAACTTTAATTTTCGGGGGCCATTGCAGGCATGTATATTATATTACATTATATATAATTTATCTCGACAAACAAATTGACTCTGAATTTCAAGAAAACAAAATACATGCTTATCGGGAGTCAATGTAAATTATCACAGTTACATAGTGACTTTACCGTACAAGTAAACAATAAACCTGCTGGAAAGGGTATTTAAACATAAAACCCTTGGAGTCACATTGACGAATCTCTTACCTGGCGCCCACATATTAATGATGTTTCAAAGAAAATAACTGCTGGTCTTGCAGTCTTAAAGCGTATTAGTACTATCATACCATTTGAAACTAGAATAAATATATACAATGCACTTGTAATGCCCTTTTTCAATTATTGTAGTCCTGTGTGGGACAATATTAGTAAGGGTCTATCAGACAAACTCCAAAAGCTGCAAAATAGGGCTGCCAGAATTGTCACCCTTACTAATTATGAGGTTCGCTCGAGTGATTTGTTGGATGAGCTTGGCTGGGAACGGTTAGAAAACCAAAGACTAAAACAGTTGGCTGTAATTATGTATAAAATTCATAATTATCTTTCCCCATTGTACTTTGAGGCGGATTTTTACCAATATTTCAAATATACACACATAAACTTAGAAATTCTGAGTCTAACTGTTACATTCCCAGACCGAAAACTGAATACGCCAAAGGTAGCATACATTACAGGGGATCTGTTCTGTGGAACAAGATCCCCTTAGAGATCAGACAGCGGCCCAACTTGAACGATTTTAAGACCTTTTTATGTGTGAAAGATTATAATGAAACAATGATCATTTAAGTTTTTATAGCATTCTATTATTACGTGTAATTTAGTTAAGTTTCATAGTTCAATTTTTAGTTTAATGTAGTTTGATTAATTGAAGAAACCTTGATCGTAGTTTTCATTGTAATTTATCTTTCTTAGTTAAGTAGTTCTACAGGTAATGAACTCTAGTGTAAATTCACACGACTCCTAGGAAGACCATGTAATTATGATACGATTTCGTGTATAAATAAAGATTGATGATGATGATCCCAGAACACCACCCACGGCTTCTAATTACAAAGTTCCCAATTGTTTTAATATTTCTGTACAAGCACTAAAGTTAGAACAATATTTCATTCACTTATGCGTGCTTTTGTAGAAATATGATTCAAAGTAAAGATAGATCGATTACAATTTTGAAGGCATGTATATTTTAATAGCATTTTGTTTCACGGCTACAGATAGACACGAGCTCTCATCAGACTCACAGTAGCCGTGGGTCGTTGTAGGTCTTTTGCTGGTGTATGGTGCAAAAAATACGGACTAATACGGACCTATTCAGAAAGCCTTCTCTTCAATGATGGTCGCTTTCTACAACTTCTCTATGGCTTTTCGCTTGATAGTGTTGCTGTTTCTTTTTCTGAATGTCGTGCACGCCCAAGATGAAGGTGACGGCGAACCAGAAGGTGGTGGTGGAGCCGAAGGAGGAAATGGTGGTGAAAATGGAGGTAAGACTAAAGTCTAGTTTCAGAAACGCTTTAACTATAAGCACCCAAGAACCAAAACAAAACACCACATAAAAGGACTGACATAGTAAAGTACTCTTCGAGAGATTTTTTATACTCACGGTCACGACTTAAGGGTTGCATCCGGACAGATTTAAAAGTTAGAACCATATTGTCGCTCGAGAGTTGCTCTAGGAACGAAAGGGTTATCACACTTTTTGGTGGAACATTTACAAGTCTTCAGCTTGCAACGAACACCGTCGAACACCGGCGCGTTTTGCCACGTACTGTTGAGCGATCATCAAAGGCGTCCGAGAAAAACAAAATCATAATTGAAATGATCGGACACTGTCGACAATCTCACTGCATATCGCCATCTTTACTCTGTTTACTCTGCGCAAAGGATTACTGCAAACAATAACTGTTAAAACAGTTAAATAGTAAATAGTATTTTAAATCTTAAAGAGAATATTATGGACATTAATAAGTTTTTTGTGTGCAATCTATTGTGAAAAATATTCCTGCACAAGACTGATCGCGCCTAAAAAAAATTCACGCACGTACAGTGGGCTGGAAAAATTCTTACAAGATGTTCCCTGGCCGACAGTATATTGAACTTTATGAGCAGACTATTGAAAGATTTTAGCATCTGGGTAACACAGTAATGTGTCCCCGTCAAATGGCTTTTTCTTTACATTTATGTGGTTACCAATCTTGGTACATTTGTGTCAAATCTAAGATCACGGACAGTGTGATTTGAAGAACAATGTTTAACTGCATTCTATATCAAGGATGCCAGAATAGCTGTTGGAACATGAAGTAATCTTTAATATCTATATATTTGATACAAATATGCAAAGATAAAGTTCTTTACTCTAATAAAAACTATTTCAACTGCCCGGACAACTTGTGACTTTGCAAAGGCTATAGAAAAGGGATGTATAAGTTCTGAAAAACACTATCCTTGTTTCAATGGGCGTAACAAGCCTGTACACTACTAAATACCACAGGAGAAAGGAAATACGACGATATGCAAAGTATATCGTGACATATTCTACACAATAGGCAACGTGAAACTATCTGAGAGAAATGCTGAGACTAACACTACACGAAAATTCTTTCCAATTTATTGGGAAAGACTACCTTTAGACTCACGGCACGGCAGTGAGGATAAAATTATATGACAGTTCCTTTAGCTAATATTTTCATGGCAAAGAAAGAAACAGAAATATTTTATAATCCATCGCACTAAGAAACCGTTGGTATCAGTGGAAACGATATATCGGTGATGAACAAGCGAACAGATATCACCATACAATCAAATTTACAGCTGGAATTTGCAAAGAAATTACTTGACAAGCAAACGCATTTATAAGGGCGCAAGATTCGAGAAAGAGTCTATCCTTGACATATGCGCACAAATTTTAAACCCACTGAGACGTTTCAATACACCATCACTTTATTTAAATCTTGTCACCCACCGGGAGTCAAGAAAGGTTTTGTCAAAGGAGAAGCCATGCATGCTGAGACTCGTGCTCAGAACGAACTTCTCAAAGGAAACGTTCGAGGAAAGCATCAATAAATTCAAATAACACATACAGCCAAGAGGTTACCCAAACAGTCTAATCGAGAAAGTGATGCTCTCAGGCGTCGGGTGTCTGACAGAAAGTTAGCCCTCAAAGACAAAACAAAAGCGAGAAAGTGATGCTCTCAGGTGTCAGGTGTCTGACAGAAAGTTAGCCCTCAAAGACAAAACAAAAGCGAGAAAGTGATGCTCTCAGGCGTCGGGTGTCTGACAGAAAGTTAGCCCTCAAAGACCGTGAACAAAAGCGAGAAAGTGATGCTCTCAGGTGTCAGGTGTCTGACAGAACGTTAGCCCTCAAAGACAAAACAAAAGCGAGAAAGTGATGCTCTCAGGCGTCGGGTGTCTGACAGAAAGTTAGCCCTCAAAGACAAAACAAAAGCGAGAAAGTGATGCTCTCAGGTGTCAGGTGTCTGACAGAAAGTTAGCCCTCAAAGACAAAACAAAAGCGAGAAAGTGATGCTCTCAGGTGTCGGGTGTCTGACAGAAAGTTAGCCCTCAAAGACAAAACAAAAGCGAGAAAGTGATGCTCTCAGGTGTCGGGTGTCTGACAGAAAGTTAGCCCTCAAAGACAAAACAAAAGCGAGAAAGTGATGCTCTCAGGTGTCAGGTGTCTGACAGAAAGTAAGCTCTCAAAGACAAAACAAAAGTGAGAAAGTGATGCTCTCAGGTGTCGGGTGTCTGACATAAAGTTAGCCCTCAAAGACAAAACAAAAGCGAGAAAGCGATGCTCTCAGGTGTCGGGTGTCTGACAGAAAGTTAGCCCTCAAAGACAAAACAAAAGCGAGAAAGTGATGCTCTCAGGTGTCAGGTGTCTGACAGAAAGTAAGCTCTCAAAGACAAAACAAAAGTGAGAAAGTGATGCTCTCAGGTGTCGGGTGTCTGACATAAAGTTAGCCCTCAAAGACAAAACAAAAGCGAGAAAGCGATGCTCTCAGGTGTCGGGTGTCTGACAGAAAGTTAGCCCTCAAAGACAAAACAAAAGCGAGAAAGTGATGCTCTCAGGTGTCAGGTGTCTGACAGAAAGTTAGCCCTCAAAGACAAAACAAAAGCGCGCAAGGAACTATTATCTTTTTAGTACTGACGGGTGAAGAGACTTTTTGGGATTGCAGCGATTTTTTATAACCAAACCCTTTTGAGATATGGACAAGCAAAGTTTCGTTTGATTGTTTTCGCGATAAAAATACGAACACCATACAGCGTTAAATGCAGTTGCGTCCTGCTGCGGATCTCCCCAAGGATGGCCTTGTTGACAGCTCGATCAAATAAAATCGTGTAATTTGATCAAAGAATCGACAACATTTAGAACAACAGGTCTGTTATAACTTTATTTTGATCTAAAAGGGAAAATCTCTCAGGCACGTATTGGGGAAGACTTATTCTAAATCTGGGATAAAACGCTTTTAGCGACGAGCAGGATTTGTGCTAGGCCTGTCACCTTTTATAACAACTTAAGTCAGAGTCCTCGGAGAGGGAAGCATCTGCTGTGATTTCACTCCGGCGCGGGCTTTCATTTGTATGTGCATGCAGTTACTTGAAATCTCTCGAAGATCCCTTCATCTCTCCTCAGTTCCCGCTTTACATCTTTAGCACTTTTAAGTATAGTTTAAAAAACGAGCAGTAGTGTATTATCAGGTTTAAATACTCGAGACGAAGCCGAGAGTTTTTACACCTGATAATACACGTGCTGCGAGTTTTTTGAACGGCTTCAAAAACATTCTTTCAAAAGCGTGTCCCTTCGTCATTAAAACAATTGCGCTTTTGTGCAAAGAGGAGATAGCATACGAGAAAAACAAGTGGACTAGACTGATTAGCATACAACGACGAAGTAACCATTGCTTCCCGGCTCCTGTCGAAAGTTTTGGGATTTTATAGTTCTGAGGGAAAACATCTACTGAAAAATGCTATGCTAAAGTTGTCAGGTACGGTAGATAAAACGGCTGACAAATTTTTTTCAGAGGTAGAGAACGAGTAGAAATAAGCAGCTTGCATCTGCGAACCAGTCGCTTATCTGGCAATTTACACGAGGGCGCTGGTGTCATTCAAATAACGGCTCACTTGTTTAACTGTTGGTTGTTTATTTTGTTGAGAAGATTCCAACTAGAATGGCGAAAGACCAGATTTCGTAAAACAGTACTGCACAAAAATATTAAAGTCACCATTTGTTGCACTAAGAATCCTGAACAACTACTACCCATATCAGTTATCTTTATATAAAGATTACGTGTAATGTTAATATAAATATCACGGTCATTTTAAAATCATTCTCATTAAAAATTCAGCGATAATTGCATTGTTTGCCCATTCAGCCCCGAACTCCCCTGTGACTGAAATCAAAGCCGCCACCAGGCTTTTCATAATGACCGTAGATTGCCAGGTATAAAGGCTCATGCACGTGATCGATTTGTGTCGTGTGATTGGCTGATATGCTCATGAATTATTAATGAGTTTTTGAACTGTTTTTCCACCAGGGTTTATGTAGCGAAAGCAAACCTTCACTCCCGATAAAGACGATCGTTTGTCCTGTGTTATTGTCCAGCCAGCTTCCTTCGACTTATCAAAATCTCGACTGCGAGCCTGAACCACGAGTCTCGTAACCTTTTCTGACTTCTTCGTCATGTGTAACCGCTCGGTGGCATCACTTCAACTTTTTCCTTTTTTAAACTATTCGCTCTGATCTACGCGTATTTTCTTGCGTATTTTGATAATAACGAAATAGGTCATTATCTTGGTATGTATATGCCAGCCATTTTGAGGCCGTTTTCATGGTAGGTGATTTCTATGGCATATTCCGAACGAAAAGCGGCCGTTATCCCATGACTTAACGGCCGAGTTCCATTCAGAATGTACCCGAACCACAAACGGCCGTTATCCCATGACTTAACGGCCGAGTTCCATTCGGATAATAACCGAACCAAAAGCGGCCGTTATCCCATGACTTAACGGCCGAGTTCCATTCAGCCTTAAAATAGTCGGTATATACATACCAAAAAAACGGCTTAATTCCTCATAACAATAATTTCCCATTTTCTTCGATCAAACGTTTCTTCTGTTTGATTATTCACATTTCATGCCATCACACTGTTGGGGTTCTGTTGCGGGTTCCGTTGCTATGCAGAGGTGTCATTGTTTACAATCGCCTCTTTTGATTGGTTTCGCGGGAAAAATAGCTCCCCGTAAAAGGAAAGAAGGGCCCAAAATTGGGCCATTTTCGACGTTTTACCGCTGGAAACTATTATTGTAGACACCAACAATATGGCTGCCATTGTAAACAGTTCGATGTGAGCTTTCAGAGCGATTTCTTTGCAGTTTTATATCTTGATTTTGTGCAAAATTGGACGGATTCCCAGCATGCATGAGACGAAAATCAAGATATTTCCAAGAGCTTTAACACAAAGCTGCTGAAATTTGGCAGACTTAACAAACACAAATGGAGCTATCTTTCCTGACTTAGCCGATATGTATCACTATTACGGTATGTAATCGATCTCGATATTACGGTATGTCACGTGAATGGTTTAGAGAAGTTCAATTATTTCTTGCAGGATTTACGTTTTGACGTCGGCTAAGTCACAGAAGATTCGTTTTATTATAAGGATTCAATAGCAAAAGGAAGAAAGCTTTTAAAAGAAAAGCAAGGGAGAAAATAAAATAAATATTGATTTGAGTGACAGTTTTAGGTGCTAATTTTCACACCTTTTCGACAGGAAATTGAAAATTTTTATTTCAAAATCGGATTCTACGGTAAAATTAACTTTTTTTTTTTTTTTTAATAAATACTCGTTTATTTCAACACATACATTACTAACTTACAATACATATTACATTCCATTACTTACGATTAATTACAATACCATACTTACAATACAATACAATGCATCAACTTACTAACAATACTTCACGTTACATCAAGTTGCTACATTACTTACATTTTGTATACTTGATTAATGAGTTATGTCTTTTGGGAAATACTGCTAGGGCTAAACTTTCTTCATATTAAGCTAATAGAAAATAGAAACGATGCATAGGAGACAAGTTGGCAATCAGAGAAAAAAACTTACAAAGTTCGTGAAATTCTGAAAGTTTAGGTCCTTGCTCTGTGTTCTACAGATCCAAATAAAATAACGCGCAATCAAAAAATAGACATCCAGTTGGTTTTTCTTAAAAACTTTAGTATTTAAGCCTAATATTATGGTTGAAGTAAAGTTAATAGTCTCTATGTCTGCGATGCCTTTGTCAGTGGTGAGCCATTGCTTAAAACTTTGCCAAAAGCGTGACGTCACATTGCAAGACCAGAAAAGGTGGATTAGGCTCTCCACCTCACTTCTACAGAAAGTACACATGTCATTCTCTTTTATTCCTATTTTCTTCAAGAAATCATTTGTTACCAGTCTTCTATGAAGTAGTTTGAATTGAAAAGTATTTAGTTTAGTTATTTTGGTACAGTTGAAAGACAGTTGGTATACTGACTTCCAATCAATTGTTTCCATATTTTCTACCTCGCAATCCGCACACCATTTGTTTTGACTACGGTAAGGGGGTTGCTGCTTTAGATCAATAAGTTTTTCATAGACTACTCTATTTGCCTTATTAGACTTTACTTACATTTGAGGGCTTTATTGCATTTGTGGTCAATTATTACATTTGTGGCTTCATATTGAAGCCACAAATGTAATAATTGACCACAAATGCAATAAAGCCCTCAAATGTAATAAGGATTGACCACAAATGTAATACCATATTTTCTCGAATAAACGCCCCCGGCGTTTATTTAAAACTCAGCCTTGTAGACCCGGCGTTTATTCGAAGCCGGCGTTTATTCGGGGCCCGGCGTTTATTAAACAGGGGTATATTTTCACCTTTTTCGAGTAATGTCTTTTAATGGAAAATATATTAAGTTCCACGAGTTACAAAGGCAAAACTTAACAAGAACATTTGTGACAGTGACAATTCGTAGTTGGCTAGTTGCAATCGTATCGTTATGTTTCTGTTTCTTGATTTATAGCTGCCATATGTTAGCAAAGGACATTTGAAAGAACTCGAGAGTATTAACTGGCGGTTTATGCATCTAATTAATTGTACAATAAAAAGCAGTGACCTATACCGAGCTCAAATAAACGCCGGCCCCGAATAAACGCCGGGACCTCGAATAAACGCCCCCGGCGTTTATTTAAAACTCGGCCTCGTGGACCCGGCGTTTATTTGAACCCGGCGTTTATTCGGGGCCCGGCGTTAAATCGAGAATTCAAAATACGGTAAAGCACTTTACTGATTCGCCTTAAGGAAATACTTGTTCGCTGTTGGAATTGTTAGTTCAAGCTTCTGATTGCATGCATTACCGTATGTGGGACTCGTATCATTTGTGTGCGATTTGAACAATTAAACTTTGAACTTTATATAAATTACTTTTAAGTGGCATACCCTTCGGTCGCACTAAGTTTTCTCTCTGTGAGCTGATTGTCACGAAACCTGTTGTACACCGGTATCCTGTCTATGCGTGTAGTTTATACTGTTTCATATAAAGGTACTGCTACTGGGTGATGTTACGGAGATTTTATTTGCCTCTGAAATGGTAGAGTAGCCAGCTGAAAGTATTACGCAGTTTATTTTACAAAAAATTTGCAAAGTCTGGTTGCGAGGCGCTCTTCAGTATTGTAGTTGTTACTTCGGGATTGAACAAGTGACCGATGACGTAGTATATGTGAATAAACGTTTCTTAATTTAACTTGACAGATATTCACTCCGAACATTACTTCGTTTACATTTTATAACTGGGCCTTGGTTCCGCACTAAAAAATGTTTAGTTGAGATAATAGCAACTTCAGGTTTGGTCATGTGAATGACAGATGATGTCCAACACACTACATAGACAACTTCAGTTTGTCCAAGTTTGGTTGTCCGAGAAAGATATGCATGACTGGCAAAATCCTGGTCCTCACAACTTAGGGCTGGTAACCCTGCTGTGCAAACTGAAGAACGCACAGTAAAATCCATTATTACATTTGTGGTCAATTCGTATTACATTTGAAGGCTTTATTACATTTGTGGTCAATCCTTATTACATTTGAGGGCTTTATTACATTTGTGGTCAATCCTTATTACATTTGAGGGCTTTATTACATTTGTGGTCAATCCTTATTACATTTGAGGGCTTTATTACATTTGTGGTCAATAATTACATTTGTGACTTCAACACTCGTGAAATCCCGACCCTTTCATATACCTACAGCCTCAAAAGGGTACCCCTTTCGGGCGGAGCATCCCGTACAGTCCATTATAGGGAGTAACCCCCCCCCCCCCCCCCCGGGTGTGATAAAAGCTTCTTTTACGACAATGGCTGCGGCCGCACTTGGTGAGTTAACCGGGTTATTTTTTTTAGTAACCCGGTTAAAATAACTCAGTGAAAAGGTGTTTGTAATAAAATAACCGAGTTTATTTTTCTGAGCGGCCGCAATTCAAAAGTTGAACTTTGAACGTGAGAAATCATGTTATCATTTGCTAGCGAGAGCTGCACAAAACAATACGCTTAATGAGCGAAAACAATGCCTCTGCTCTTGCATTTTACATATTGTTATTTCCTGCAAAACAACATCGTTAAATGATCAAATTATAGGTTTTGTGGAGAACATTAACACACGACAGTTTCCCTTTCTATATTTGAAATTGAAAGTCGTCCTTACCAAGGTCATTCAACAGGAAGCCAAAAATTGCCGCGTAAGCGAAGATGATTGACAGATCGGGAAAGTTAACCTGCACTAAACTACCTAGCGAGGTGGTTTAAATAAACTTAGGCCTAGGGCAAACGTCGAACTTCACAAGTGCCGAATCATATGCAAATGAGCAAAATCTATTGTTCTTGCTCATTTGCATTAGATTCGGCACATGTGAAGTTCGACGTTTGCCCCAGGCCTTAACCAGGTTAAAAAATCTATTGTTCTTTAATTAATTTTCATGGGAACCGCTAACACGGTTAAAATTCGATGAACGCCAGAAATACGCGACCGCATCAGGAATTTTGTTACACCAGTTAATTTTAATTAATTAATTGCAAATAACCGGGTTAACTACTCTAGTGCGGCCGCAGCCAATAACTCGCCAACTTTGTAGCTTTGCAAGTTTTTCTAAATTTTGAAGGAGTTGAAAACAAAGAGGGAAAATTGATCGTCACCTTCCATTCGAATCTTTTCTTTAATTTAGAAACACCGCCATGTGATGTTGATGTGGCATTCATCATGGATGCTTCGAATAGTCTGGGCATGAGAGGTTTTGAGAAAGAAAAAGAATTCGTCAAAAAGGCAGCTAAAAAGATGGCAGGAGAACAAGGTAACAGTCAAGCAGCTGTGATACAATTCGCTGACAATGCTATAATAGAGATTAAATTTCAAGACGTTGCAACCTGGGATGAGTTCACGAGAGCTGTTGACAAGATTACCAAAACGAGCGGTGGTACCCGCATCGATTATGCTTTGGAAAAAGCCAAAGAAGTGTTCAAAAGCGTTTCGGACGAACGACTTAAGCTTCTCATTTTACTAACTGATGGAGAGCAATCAGGTTCAGATGCAAGACTGGCCCCATTGTCCTCAGAATTGCGCAATGAAAGTGTCCGGGTGTTTGCTGTTGGTGTTGGCTCTGGGGTGGATAAAAAGGAACTGGAGCTTATTGCAGGGGACGAGAATCACGTGATACTAGCTGCCGATTTTGACGAACTGGACCAAAAGATTACCCAGTTGATGAATAAAGCTTGTGGTAAGTACTCGAAGTTTGATGTCAAAAACGCTTTTGTTTCAGAATACACTCTTCAAGAAGCTGCGGATTCCGCTCAATGAGCCTTGGTCGAGTTTAGCAGATTCAGTTGCAGTTAACGTTGTTAATTCTATTTTTGTACTGAATTTCTCCAATTATATATTTGCTTCCACTTCTCTATTTATTGAAAGTAAGGTCTAAATAAGACTGAAATTTTAGTATATGAATCTTTTTAAGGGTACTATACAGCCCCGGCTGCCGTGCATTGATCTTATTTGGGTTGAAAATGTTTGATGAGACTCACACGATGGAATGTCAATTTACCTTCCACTTTGCTGCAGCCGAACATCCGTTGAATCGGCCTGTCCGATCTTTGCTTCAGCACCACTTCTTTTGAACTCATCGACAGTGGAATAGAAGCTTATTTTCACAGGCTTTCTCTGCATCCACAGTAACGGACATTATAGCATTTCCTGGCCTGACACCTTTTGTAATCTTGTATAGGCTGCTCAATTTTAACCATCGCCTAAGTAACAGTCCTTGGAAGGTTAACTCGAAAACTAATACTCACATTAGTACATACAAAAATGACGGGGAAGATCGTCGTACCATTCAATGATTATAATTCGAAAGTCCAACACCATCTCGAGTTTTAAAAGATCACTTAAGACGTACTTGTTTACTAAATTCAGTAATAACGGATCATTGTTTTTATAGATTTGTATATATTCCATTAGTTTTAGAGCTAATTTTTGATGTAATAGTGATGATTTAATAGTTGCTTTAGTTTTAATTTTTTCCTTTTTTATTCATTGTAAAAATAATAGGATATGGTTGTAAATTTGTAAATATTTTTTCAATAATGTTGTTTACATGACTGTTAAGCGCCTTGAGCATTGGATAAGAGCGCTATAGAAATAAAGTTATTATTATTATTATTAGTTATTATAGATGGATTTATTGTGCTAAATATATCCTCTTCTGTGTACATAACGGGATGCTTGCTTTTATCTCTTCTTTATTTGTCAGCATGTCCAGTGGATGTGGCGTTTATCATGGATGCCTCGGGAAGTCAGGAAAATGCATTCATCAACGAGAAGGAGATTGTCATCGGTTTAACGAAGAACATGACCATTGGAGCAACAAAAGAAAATAGCAGAGCTGCACTGATGCACTTTAGTGATTTAGCTGAAGTAGATGGTCTGTTTGGAACGTATGCTACCGCAGCTGAATTTCAGACAGCTGTAAAAGGTCTGCCCTTCCTTGGAAAACAAACACGAATTGACAGGTCCCTGGAACTAGCTTCCCGAGAGGTCTTCAAGAAAAGCTCCAGTAGCCGCCCTCAGATTGCCATAATTCTCACTAATGGAATACAGCATTCAGAGAGCCAGGAAATCCCGAAAGGCCTGATAGAAGCCTCTCGACCCTTACGAAACAAAGGAGTTCGGGTGATCGCCGCGGGTAATGCCGTTTATACAAGGGAAAGAAGACTCAGGTTGATGACAGAAAGGAATACGGATGTTGTGGTGGACAACAACAAGAATGTTGTGATAAACAAGGTGAAACTGTTGCTCAAAGACGCCTGCAGTGAGTATCAGTATTAGTTTGTGACTGATGTAACAATAGCCTTGTGTTTCGGTTACGGTTTTCAAAGGGCAAAACCAAAGTAGTTACTCTGGCCAATCATAACAGAAGCAGACAATGCAATGAACCAATCAAAACTCAAAGCAAATACACTTGGGCCGCCGGACTGGCGCCTTGCGCAGGAAAACGCGTGCGAACAAGTTACAATTGGTTTTGGTGGTCTTACCTCTGATTGAATACGAAAGTAGTGCGAGAATTTTCGGCTAATCACAAAGCACAGCAATGCAAAACCAAAGCAACCGCGAAATCTCTTTCCACACTCAATTCAAAACCCTTAAATTTAAAAAGAATGTATTACTCATGAGGTATTTTTTTATATCCGATCAGGTGAGTTTCCCCTAGCCGGCTTTACTTGCACACTAACCATTTTTCTATGCCTTTGGCGTCATTTTACCCAAGTGTAACAGGGGACGCAACTTTTTGAGAAACAACGATATGCTACAAAATCACCTCATTTACACAGAAGCTCCTTGGTTGTTCTGGTACTCGGGCACATGGGGAAGGGTAGGCTCCTGGGGCCAAAATATCGTATAAAAACGTCTCTGCAAACGAAAGTTGTATCTATTATCAAATTCAAAATGTCTAACAAAAGTGACTTTCCAATTCGGGGGTTTTAAAACGTTCGCGCTAATTGCACACGCAATCCATGTCGCAACACCATGCTACGCAATGTAAGATCACGTGCGCCAAGGAAGAAATTTATCAGCACAAAGGGATGGTAGCCGTTGTGTCAATTTTGCTTAGACTTAACTCGCTTGGATGGTCGGTGACCCCTACTTTGTTTTGTATAGATAGTTTTCTTTACTAATTCTCGACAAATTGTGAAAAGATGAACAAACAAATCAATGTAGAAAGTTTGAACTTTTCCCATTTTTTGCCTCACGCAACATCGTTCTTTTTATTACGTCAATGTAACCTTGCCTACTTTGATTTCACAGAGCCACTGCGAAGAAAGGTTCCCGGAATTAGCACGGGTATGTATAGCTAAGTGTATCAAATAATGTCCAACTAAAATCTATTTGCTTTTTACAATAATAAAAACATTTTACTTGGAACCATCAGGTTCAATTTGACCTAAAAACCCAGAGAAATGAACGTAAAAAAGGCATCGAGCGCATTGAATCTTTGATCATCACGGAAACTTTTGATTTTCACAGACAAGAATACGAAGTAAACTTTCAAGTCATTCGTTTATTTACCTTTCTTTCCACTTCATAATGAGCGTATCTTCCCCTGTGGCAGTGACGAAAGTTTGTTAAATGAAGTCTAGCGTTTCGCGTCCTCTTTTGACTTGAATAGCTTAAGTTTGCCAGGTTATCGAAGACCTCGAGTCCGTTATGTTTATGGCTTAATAAGAGGTTATATAGAGGTTATATAGAGGTTATGGGTGCCTCATACAAAAGCAATAATGACAAGACATTCTTAGATTGTCGGTGATCTGTTAAAGCCTAATGTGTAATCACAGTATTTTTCTTTGCTCTATTTTACAGACTGCAAAGATAAACTTCGGCATTGTGCTTCTAAAGCTGCTAAGTCGAACTACTGCAAAACCCACCCAGACTACATGGCAGAAAACTGTCCTAAGCCGTGCAACCTTTGCCCCCCGACTTACTGAGGTAAATACGATGTTTTATTTTCAGCCACTTGACACGTCGAAACGCTCGCGCGTAATCCTAGTGCTTTAAGCACGTGACTTAGTGATACTTGCCAATATGAACGAGAGAGGCTCCGCCCGAAAGGATGCCTTTTTCGCTCCCGTAGTATACGGAACAGTGGAGACATTTGAAATTTTAGTATTTGAAAGGTCGAAAAAATGGAGTGGGAACTGAAAGGGTAGCAATTGAAAAGGATAGGAAAAAGGTGACAGAAATAACACGAAATTATTCTGAAACATTACGCACATTCACAGCTTTACATTACATTCACAGCTTTTATGTGACCCCGTATATTTGACTTATCGTTGAGGTATAAGAAATAAATATTTTTCATGTATGTGAAAAGGGTATCGTTACAATAGATGTTCGGAATGTGAAAGAGTAAGGGGTTGAACTTCCGGCGGGAGCCTCCCGAATAAAACACACTGAGTAACCCGTCCTCCCCCCTCCCCCCTCCCCCCCCCTTTCCTTAGCAATCCAATTGCTCTTTACATAAGGTTTGCTTTCAAGTAACTATTTTCGCTTTCTAACTTGGTTTTTCACTTAACTTATGTTTAAACCTCTTGGGGCTACTATTATTAAAAATTACACCAAAAAAGAAATCAAATTTTTGCCTACCACACTAAGCTGGCTAATTATCCGCATACTTTTTTTTCGTAGCGACCAATAACTTCACGACAACGAGATTCAATGCAGGATATGACCGAACCAAGGAACTGATCTACACGGATAACTTAAACTTAAAAAAGTAAATATAAGACAATCCATGTCAGATGTTTGCTTAGTATATAAAAATAATAGGAAGGGTAACTAAAGGGCTGTACCAAGCAAACTAGGATTAATAATTAATAAATAATTAATAAAGTGAAATAAAACAAATTAACTTAATATTGCAGAGTCGACTTAAATTCTTTATTGTTACGTTAGTTGTATGAAGGAGTTTGACTCTTACAATCAACAAAGCCTTTTCGATTCGACAAGCTAGTGATGAAATCCTCAATTGACCCAGGCGGTGTGCGTCACGACTTGCAATGCCCCATGGGTTAATTTGTGTAGCGGCTCATTTTCCCTTCGTCTCGACCCGGGGGGGGGGGGGGGTTACTCCCTATAATGGGCTATACTGGGATGCTCCGCCCGAAAGGGGTACCTTTTTGAGGCTACAGGTATATGAAAGGGTCGGGATTTCACGAGTTGAAGTATATGAAAGGGTAGGGATTTCACGAAGAATAGTAAAAGGAAGCGAAGCCACGCCGTTGAAGCATAAAAAAGGTAGGTAAACGAGTTTTCATTCAGCAATCTCATCCTTACCTTTTCGTGTCACTTGGCGTTTCATTTGTTTCACTTGCCATATTTCTACTTGATATTTTGGGGCGTTGCTTGAATGAAAACGGACAAAAAGTCAGAAGCATTTATGTCAAGAACATCTCCCTGATGTGATTCTTGAATTATCTTGCAGAATCCCCTGAATTAACGAGAGAAAACTTCGAAAACTCAGCTCACGTTCTGCTGTTTTGGCGACGCCGTCAATTTGCTCAAAACAACGTCGTCGACTTTGGCTCGACGCCGGCAACTGCCCACAAAAGCATGCGCAGTAGGCATGTCACGCAATCAACGGCGTCGTCGTGCGAAAGTCGTCGATTCGTAAGCTCCTTGATAAGGGAGATATAGATATTAGATATATTGCAGTGTAATTTAGGGTCGGATTACTGTAAATAGGGTTGAAGCACTGATTTTAGTATTTAGGGTTAAACACTGATTCCAGTATTTCCAGTGTATCGAAAGGGTTAGTTCTTATATATAGTCGGGCTAGCAGCATATTATCTTATATCCCTTAAAAATCACAATTTCCGGCAGCTAGTCCTCGGTGGTACAGTGGATAGTGTGCATGGAGTAGATCATACGGCCCGGGTTCGATTCCCTATTCTGCTGTTTTTATCTTCTTTTTCTACTGAAATAAAAACTAAGTGTTTAAATACAAAATAATAAGGGATACACCAAGTACATACCAAACAGCTGAGCTAACTACTTCGCGAGGAATTTTGCTCAGCACTTTCCTCAAGTGTGCGGCAAGCTTAAAGCGCCTGTCATGCAGGCTATCGTAGGTCTAAGCTGCTCATGTAAGCAGGCCAATAAGATCGTGGATGTATGCAGATGATACTACCCTTACCTCATTCGAAGAACCCATATGACCTTGAATATAAAATGAATCATGATATGAATTTAATTCAATCATGGCTGACGGCTAACAAATTGACTCAGAATGTCAAGAAAACAAAATACATGCTTATCGGGAGTCCATGTAAATTATCACAGTTACATAGTGACTTTACCGTACAAGTAAACAATAAACCGCAGGAAAGGGTATTTAAACATAAAACCCTTGGAGTTCACATTGACGAATCTCTTACCTGACGCCCACATATTAATGATGTTTCAAAGAAAATAACTGCTGGTCTTGCAGTCTTAAAGCGTATTAGTACTATCATACCATTTGAAACTAGAATAAATATATACAATGCACTTGTAATGCCCTTTTTCAATTATTGTAGTCCTGTGTGGGACAATATTGGTAAGGGTCTATCAGACAAACTCCAAAAGCTGCAAAATAGGGCTGCCAGAATTGTCACCCTTTCTAATTATGAGATTCGCTCGAGTGATTTGTTGGATGAGCTTGGCTTATACAAGGGAAAGAAGACTCAGGTTGATGACAGAAAGGAATACGGATGTTGTGGTGGACAACAACAAGAATGTTGTGATAAACAAGGTGAAACTGTTGCTCAAAGACGCCTGCAGTGAGTATCAGTATTAGTTTGTGACTGATGTAACAATAGCCTTGTGTTTCGGTTACGGTTTTCAAAGGGCAAAACCAAAGTAGTTACTCTGGCCAATCATAACAGAAGCAGACAATGCAATGAACCAATCAAAACTCAAAGCAAATACACTTGGGCCGCCGGACTGGCGCCTTGCGCAGGAAAACGCGTGCGAACAAGTTACAATTGGTTTTGGTGGTCTTACCTCTGACTGAATACGAAAGTAGTGCGAGAATTTTCGGCTAATCACAAAGCACAGCAATGCAAAACCAAAGCAACCGCGAAATCTCTTTCCACACTCAATTCAATACCCTTAAATTTAAAAAGAATGTATTACTCATGAGGTATTTTTTTATATCCGATCAGGTGAGTTTCCCCTAGCCGGCTTTACTTGCACACTAACCTATTTTTCTATGCCTTTGGCGTCATTTTACCCAAGTGTAACAGGGGACGCAACTTTTTGAGAAACAACGATATGCTACAAAATCACCTCATTTACACAGAAGCTCCTTGGTTGTTCTGGTACTCGGGCACATGGGGAAGGGTAGGCTCCTGGGGCCAAAATATCGTATAAAAACGTCTCTGCAAACGAAAGTTGTATCTATTATCAAATTCAAAATGTCTAACAAAAGTGACTTTCCAATTCGGGGGTTTTGAAACGTTCGCGCTAATTGTTCATGGCTTTATGCGCATCCTTACTGCACACGCAATCCATGTCGCAACTCCATGCTACGCAATGTAAGATCACGTGCGCCAAGGAAGAAATTTATCAGCACAAAGGGATGGTAGCCGTTGTGTCAATTTTGCTTAGACTTAACTCGCTTGGATGGTCGGTGACCCCTACTTTGTTTTGGATAGATAGTTTTCTTTACTAATTCTCGACAAATTGTGAAAAGATGAACAAACAAATCAATGTAGAAAGTTTAAACTTTTCCCATTTTTTGCCTCACGCAACATCGTTCTTTTTATTACGTCAATGTAACCTTGCCTACTTTGATTTCACAGAGCCACTGCGAAGAAAGGTTCCCGGAATTAGCACGGGTATGTATAGCTAAGTGTATCTTTTCTTTTCTGTTTTGAATTTTAATAGATCTTATGTTAACTTACAGGCCTAGGGAGACTAGTTTGTAAAAGCTGCTGAGGGTTTCTTTATTCTAGCACTTTTCAATATATATTCGTGTTATACGTTATGACAGAAACCCAAAAGTGGGTTGACTGAACATGCACCTGTCTCTTGTACGCTTCAAAACAAGCTTCCGATTATTCATTTTGCTAAGAAGTTGTTACAGCCATATTTGGGAAATCAAGATAAAAATATTAACCAATCAATTCGCTAGAACAACTTGCTTCCAATCTCGAGGGAACGAGGAGTTTCCAAATATGGTACTTATACTAAGCAAAAAATGAATATTCCGAAGCTGTGAATGCGCGTACACGTTTCAACCTGGCACTTACGGGTTTCTGGTTATGAGAAATAAATATTAATTAATTAATTAATAAATTAACAAATAGATTTTAGTTGACCATCATATGTCCTCTGATAAATAAAGTTTGACGTCGTAGCATGGTCAAAACAGAGGGGGGAATTACGAGCGAAAGCGAGTAATTCTGCAACTGTTTTTACCATGCTATTTTATATGGCGTGAAACATTTTTATTTATTTATTTACTCCATGTATTGTTATTAAAAACGTTTTCTGAAGTTATCAAGATAGAAAAAAAAAATGGAGAAGGGCAAGATATAGGTAAACTAATTAATGGACAAATAATGTCCAACTAAAATCTATTTGCTTTTTACCATAATAAAAACATTTTACTTGGAACTATCAGGTTCAATTTGACCTAAAAACCCAGAGAAATGAACGTAAAAAAGGCATCGAGCGCATTGAATCTTTGATCATCACGGAAACTTTTGATTTTCACAGACAAGAATACGAAGTAAACTTTCAAGTCATTCGTTTATTTACCTTTCTTTCCACTTCATAATGAGCGTATTTTCCCCTGTGGCAGTGACGAAAGTTTGTTAAATGAAGTCTAGCGTTTCGCGTCCTCTTTCGACTTGAATAGCTTAAGTTTGCCAGGTTATCGAAGACCTCGAGTCTGTTATGTTTATGGCTTAATAAGAGGTTATATAGAGGTTATATAGAGGTTATGGGTGCCTCATACAAAAGCAATAACGACAAGACATTCTTAGATTGTCGGTGATCTGTTAAAGCCTAATGTGTATTCACAGTATTTTTCTTTGCTATATTTTACAGACTGCAAAGATAAACTTCGGCAGTGTGCTTTTAAAGCTGCTAAGTCGAACTACTGCAAAACCCACCCAGACTACATGGCAGAAAACTGTCCTAAGCCGTGCAACCTTTGCCCCCCGACTTACTGAGGTAAATACGATGCTTTATTTTCAGCCACTTGACACGTCGAAACGCTCGCGCGTAATGCTAGTGCTTTAAGCACGTGACTTGGTGTTACTTGCCAATATGAACGAGAGGGGCTCCGCCCGAAAGGATGCCTTTTTCGCTCCCGTAGTATACGAAACAGTGGAGACATTTGAAGTTTTAGTATTTGAAAGGTCGAAAAAATGGAGTGGGAACTGAAAGGGTAGCAATTGAAAAGGATAGCAAAAAGGTGACAGAAATAACACGAAATTATTCTGAAACATTACGCACATTCACAGCTTTACATTACATTCACAGCTTTTATGTGACCCCGTGTATTTGACTTATCGTTGAGGTATAAGAAATAAATATTTTTCATGTATGTGAAAAGGGTATCATTACAATAGATGTTCGGAATGCGAAAGAGTAAGGGGTTGAACTTCCGGCGGGAGCCTCCCGAATAAAACACACTGAGTAACCCGTCCTCCCCCCCCCCCCCTCCCCCTCTCCTTGACAATCCAATTGCTCTTTACATAAGGTTTGCTTTCAAGTAACCATTTTCGCTTTCTAACTTGGTTTTTCACTTAACTTATATTTAAACCTCTTGGGGCTACTATTATTAAAAATTACACCAAAAAAGAAATCAAATTTTTGCCTACCACACTAAGCTGGCTAATTATCCGCATACTTTTTCTTCGTAGCGACCAATAACTTCACGACAACGAGATTAATGCAGGATATGACCGAACCAAGGAACTGATCTACACGGATAACTTAAACTTAAAAAAGAAATTTAAGACAATCCATGTCAGATGTTTGCTTAGTATATAAAAATAATAGGAAGGGTAACTAAAGGGCTGTACCAAGCAAACTAGGATTAATAATTAATAAATAATTAATAAAGTGAAATAAAACAAATTAACTTAATATTTCGGAGTCGACTTAAATTCTTTCTATTGTATTTAACTTTAGTTGTATGAAGGAGTTTGACTCTTACAATCAACAAAGCCTTTTCGATTCGACAAGCTAGCGATGAAATCCTCAATTGACCAAAGTGTCACCAGCTGTTCAGCAGTTTGATTTTTGTGTCCACTGCACATGTGCGTGTAGACACTATGCTATCGACGGTGTCACAGGAAGTTTGTTAACCTAAAATGTGTTAACTTTTGCTCTTTGAATGAAATCCTAGTGATAACTCTATTGAAGATTATTGGAAAAAATTTTCCTGGGGAGGTAGTCACGTTGTTCTAAAGGAAACGAAGTCTTATTAACTTGATAAGAAATAAATCACAAACAGCGGTGATAAACATGACAAACCAACGCATTTTTATAATAAACTTGACGTTTCGTATGCTAAGCTTATTATAAAAATGCGTTGGTTTACCATGTTTATCACCGCTGTTTGTGTTTTATTTCTTATCAAGTTACGATAGCCTAAGAACAATATTAACTTGTTTTATAGAAGATGAGAAGATTGCTCGGAGTTCGTGCTTGTCCGTCAGTAAATCTGGATTTCTTTACGTTTTTCTTTCTATTTTTACATACGCGGAACCCCATACTCAAAGAACCCATGCCCGTCATTTGTCATGGTCATAGCTAGCGGAATGTTTAGCTCGCGGGCGCGTATGACGTCGCAAAACATGCGCGTATGACGTCACGCAACATCCGGGATCTTAGTAATTTTGAAACCAAAGCGAGGCTATACGGCCGATGTCACGTCAGCTGCTGACCTGTAGTAAACACTCTTGTGTTTAGCAACACAACAAGAGTATTGCAAAGATTTTGCAAAATCGTTTTCTCTGCATTTTTTCGAGGTTTGCTACAATACTCAAGGCAGGGATACTAATTAAGGGATACTCAGAAGCCGCTGTTGATGTTTCATTGTCAGATTTATTCAGAAATAGCAATTGAGTGCATATACGCTGTAACTATTATAATTGGTATTGAAGCAAAGCGTACTGAGGGTACCGTATTAAAAAAAAAAAAGATTGAACTGAACAAGAAAGAAAGTGCATTTTTTCATTAATAGCCGTCAGTTGCGTAATACCGAGTTCAAATAAACACCGAATCTCAAATGACTCTTCTGGGATATATAACATAAATAATAATTTGAGCCGCATTTGAAAATCTAGGCAAATTTTGTACATCCTTTCTGGTCCATCCAGGTAGAAGTCCTGTCATCGCTGTATGCCTGAGCGCTTCTGGGATAGATAACATGAATATAATATAATAATAATATAATAATATGCATTTGTATAGCGCAAATTCTATATACATATTCAAATGCGCTTCACAATCAATCAGACCCACCCCACCCATGAACAAGTACTGACACTGAGGGTGGTCACAGCCAGGGTTTGTTACGTCCTCAGTGGTTCTTTTACGTCCCCATGGGAGACGGGACCGCCATTTCTACGTGGTCATCCGAGCCACGTGAAGGTCTAACCATTTGCCGATGTCATAGCAAAGGCAGCACCTTCATCCTCAGTTATTTTAAGACCCTGAGTGTTGGTCCGGCTGGGGTTCGAACCCGAGACCTCCCGCTCTGCAGACCGGTGCTCTATCAACTGAGCTCTAGGTGCTCTATTAACGGTGCTCTATTAACTGAGCTAATATTTTGAGCTGCATTATCAAAAAGTTCTGTCATGTACTAGTTATATTGAGCCCTTTGTTTCGTCGATCGTATAGTCAGCACTTCTCTTGATGTAGCCTTGTTTCTACAAGCAGTAGCTAAGTCAGCAATTCTTTTGTTAAATGTTTGTTTCAAGAATTTACTTTTGTCATATAGATATTCTAATAATGCAGTTTCACGTGAACATAGGTTAAAGAAAGAAATAGCTTAGTCATGAAATAATACAAGCAGGTTATCTTGACCTTGTTAATCTGTCACATCAAGCTTGCGACATGGTTACTACAGTGGTTTGAATAAACTCTTGTTGGCACAAGTCCTGGCTGAATTTCTGCTGTTTCGACGAGTACGAGTTAGCTACAACCCTGGGCAATACTTTTTGGGACACTAACTGAAATTGCACGCAAAAAATACCCTTCCCTAATATATTCTTATCCCGTGCTATTACAGTCTCCACCTATTCGCAGCAAGGTTAATTGCTGTGAAAACGTTTTGTACCCGTAAGGTCAACATTCCACTAGGGGGGAGGGGGAATGCGTTATATTGAAGAGTTCGGTAGTGTTCCAAGAGTATTGGCCAGGGTTGTAGATCCGTGTACCTCAGAAGCGTGTGGCGAGCTTCGTTTCGAAATCGAGCGTGTGGCTCTGAAGAGTTAATTTTCCCGGTCGTTGTTCTAAAATAGTCACCGAAATCCTGAGAAGTCTGCAATGTTCGGCTGATGTTAATATATACCCATGCGTAATACCCCCCACCCAAAACAGCTATTTTTTTACTATTTGTAGCAAAGGCTTCTCCCCCCTTTCTCAGTCCTCCACAAGACCAGTTTGAAACGAAAAAAAGCGATGTCTAGTTAAGGTGATGTTACACGGGACGATTCGCAAGGACGATTTTTAGCGCAACAAAATTAACGACAGGTATCGTAAAGACTTTTATTCTTGGGCCATCGTAGTTTGATGAGAAATAGAACACAAACCGCGGTGATAAACATATTGAACTTATTCATTTTTGATAAAAACTCGACGTTTCGTATGCTACTACATACATTTTCAAAAGTGACCGTTAGTGTTAATCAGTTTTGCCCGACGCTAAGATATCAAAATAATCCCACTTGATGTTGTGTCCAGTGGTGTTAACATGGTCAGCAATGGCTGATGTGCGGTCATCCTTAGCGAGGGCTTTAAAATGCTCAGTTTTTCTATCATGAAGCCGTCGTTTAGTTTTACCATTGTAAAATTCTTCACAATCCCAACAACTGGCTTTGTAAATAACTTTAGACTGTTGAGAACGATTTAAGCGGTCCTTGTACGGGAAGAAAGATTTGATGCGGCGAGTGTTTTGAAAAATAATTTTAAGGTTGACACAAGAGTAAAAATCTTAGCGTCGGGCAAAACTGATTTCCACTGTAAAATCAAAGAAACATTGTTTATACAAGAACTGAGGCCAGCTTTTAATGCAAACGTCAGTAGCGAGAAGCTGATGCTTTATTAATTAGCTGTTTCTTTTTATAAATCAACTGTTAAGTTTTGTACTTAATCTCGGTCCCAGTCCCTTTTTACTACTATATTAGTAACGTTTTTAACACGGTCACTTTTGAAAATGTATGTAGTAGCATACGAAACGTCAAGTTTTTATCAAAAATGAATAAGTTCAATATGTTTATCACCGCGGTTTGTGTTCTATTTCTCATCTAACGACAGGTATGTTACACGAAACAACTTTAGTAAAATTCGTGTTTCTGCGTTGCAAGTTTTTTGAAGCTGATTAAAAAACTTCGCAACGCAAAAATTGTGAAGAAAATCGTCCGCGCACCCATGTTGCACTAAAAATCGTCGTTGTGAATCGTCCCGTGTAAGGCCACCTTTATCCGCTCCCGTTTTTCGATGTTACTTGGAAAATCCAAGCTATCTTAGTTTGGAATGTTCTTTCTTTGTCTTCAGAAATAAATATACCTGCACTTAAAATTCTGAGATCTGTACCCGGCTGCCAGGAATCTATACTCTGCCTTTCTGTCAGAGAGCATTCACGTTACTCCCGATAGCAGGCTTTGGCCGGCTTCCTACTAATTTAGTTGATCCTTCTTGAGTTGCTTGGTGACCAGTTTTAGTCAAACCTCGCATTTCCCATGTACACGTTAAGTTTTACGAGTCTTGCAGTATTTTGGCGAGCCCCTAGGGGGAGTCAAAATACAAATGACGAGTAAAAATGTACAGCGATACTACACTCTAAAACGTCCAACGTTTTCTTTTTCCGAAAAGCTGACTTTAAACCGGTTTTTGACTCTTTTGCGCGGTCAGGAGGTATAAAGAAGACTTAGAGAACCTGTTAAACCGGTCTCGTGGCGTTTCGCGCGTTATTTGTACTTCACTGAGGGGAGTTGGATAATAAACACGGATATTTGTCCGCGGACATTATTCGTTTCGAGAAGCGAACAGTTTTCCGAGAGCGAAGCTCGAGGCAAACTGTGAGCTTCAAGGAACAGATATTGTCTGTGGACTAATTTCCATTTTTACCCATGGAACGATGCCCGGATGGCTGCATTACGTGTCGCGTTTTGACCAATCGCGCGCGAGAAAACTGTATTTGATTTTTAGATTATAATGGTGAATATATTTAAGACCAGGGTCAAACGTCGAGTTTCTAATGTATTGATTGGAATTCGAACAACAAATAATATGATGAGGCGGCTGTGGCTCAGTGAGAAAAAAATTAAATCGACCAATTATCAGAACTTGTGGGTATCAGGTTTGAGCTTAGGCATAGAAGCTTTGAACGAGTCGTATATTTCGTTTGTGTGGGACGAATCGAGGTAACACGGAATATGCAATTGATTGCTACATATTTTAGCTCAACTGATTTTTCATGATTATTTTGGATTTTGGAAATGTTTTAGGACACATGAATGGGAACAATAACAAAGGGAGATACAGTGGAACTCCGCCCTGACGAGCTTTTAAATACAGTGAAACCCCGATTTCTCAAGCCCTCAATTTATCAAGAAAAAAAAACGATAACTCGAACCAAAACTTGTTTCCCTTGGACTAATTTCACTATAATTTTACCCCCGATATTTCGAACTTGCTGATTTCTTGAACAAATTTTCATTTCTCGTGGAGGCTCGGGAAATTGAAGTTCTACAGCATTTGAATTATCCGGGCAAAGGGATGTACTACAGCTACAATAGCTGCCTTTATTTTGTTCAAAAATTCCGCCAGCATAAAATCAAAACATTTTGATCCGTGTCCTTGCGCTTGTATTTATGCTTGTGTAAAACCCTATTTCGCGGCGAAATAAAGGCTCTTACGATCTCTTAAGGCCGATTTACACGGTACAACTTTGTTGCATGCGACACGCTTAAAGCATGCTTTAAATAATACGACATGACTTGAGTTGATTTACACGGAGTAATTTTTGTTGCCGGTAAGCATGTCGTAAGCATGTTTTAAGCGTGTCGCATGCGACAAAGTTGTACCGTGTAAATTGGCCCTTATGAGTGCCGTACGCTCGTGCTCCAAAAGGATAAGTTTGTTTTGTAGAAATTTCAGCGTACGCTTGAGCTATGATACCCGGGTTCTAGCGAGTTATAAATTAAGGAATCGCATCTTTCTTATTGCTCTACAATTAATATTTCTAACGTTAAGAGTTCGAGAGTGGACATAGAACATTTCCTATATTTACGGTCATTTCCGCTGCAACACTGTCACACGAAGAGTCGTACAGCTGTAAATCCGTTCGCTATTCAGCTCAGAGCCATAATTTTTTTTATAAAAAGTTCCGCATAAAGCTATTTCCCAAACCGCAACAAAACGTCTTGTAAATATCCAAAACATCTTGAATGACGACAAAATATTAATCTAAAAGGCAATTAATGAACTTTCACGCTTAAGGATTATAACACATTCTTGCGAAAATTAACGTCTGGAGTAGGACAGAAGCGATTACCAGAAGGGATTTTATTACATTGGAATGCTGCAAGTTGCTGGACTTCCCTGCAAGTTGCTGGACTTCCTTCTCCACGATCTCAGCGGGATCCTGAGGTATTTTTTGGTTGCTAAGAATCTCTGGCTCGTTATGGTTCCGTTTCCTTCAGTAAGGAAAGTCCAATACCATTTGTCGGGAAATTTCTAACCGGAAATTCCATTCAGCGCTCTAGGTCTAAGCTGCTCATGTAAGCAGGCCAAAAGGATCGTGACAAGAAAATCCTTGAATTGAATTCCCCAGAATACCACCCACGGCTTCTAATTACAAAGTGCCCAATAGGCCTTATCACGGTTTTTCCAAAACTTTGTATGGGCCTGATAGCAAAAATCCATCGACACTGCTGGGAAAAGCATCTCAAAATTAGTAAAATCGCCGAGTTTAAAAGTGATATCTTTTAAAATAGTGGAGATATAGCTCTGCAAAGTCGGCAAATTTCACAGACATTTGTATCGCGCGGCCAAATTTCTTGCCTACCGATAGGCAAAAAAGTTTGTAAATAACCTTTCCATTTTTAAACTTTTTTTAAAAGCTATTTTACAATCTATTTTTTACTATTTTAAAACTATTTTTAACTATTTTTTTTTAACAATTTTAAAATTTATAATTTGCAGGGCCCCACTGAAAACCGCCGTGGGCGAGTAGGCTCCCTGGATAAATATTATTATTATTATTATTATTATTATTATTATTATTATTATTATTTCTGGACAAGCACTAAAGTTAGAACAATACTTCATTCACTTATGCGTGCTTTAGTAGAAATATGATTCAAAGTAAAGACAGATCGATCACAATTTTGAAGGCATGTATATTTTAATAGCATTTTGTTTCACGGCTGCAGATCGATAGACACGAACTCTCATCAAACTTACAGAAATTTGGCCGCGCGATACAAACGTCTGTGAAATTTGCCGACTTTGCGGAGCTATATCTCCACTATTTTTAAAGATATCGCTTTTAAACTCGGCCATTTTACTAATTTGGAGATGCTTTTCCCAGCAGTGTCGATGGATTTTTGCTATCAGGCCCATATAAAATTTTGGAAAAACCGTGATAAGGCCTATTGTTTTAAAAGTTTGTAAATAACCTTTCCATTTTTAAACTTTTTTAAAGCTATTTTACAATGTATTTTTGACTATTTTCAAACTATTTTTAACTATCACGTTCTTTTTAAACATTTTTAAAATTTATAATTTGCAGGGCCCCACTGACCGCCGTGGCGAGTGGGCTCTCATCAGACTCAAAGGAGCCGTGGGTCGTTGTAGGTCTTTTGCTGGTGTATGGTGCAAAAAGCATATTGCGCTAATACGGACCTATTCAGAAAGCCTTCTCTTCAATGATGGTCGCCTTCTACAACTTCTCTATGGCTTTTCGCTTGATAGTGTTGCTGTTTCTGTTTCTGAATGTCGTGCACGCCCAAGATGAAGGTGACAGCGAACCAGAAGGTGGTGATGGAGCCAAAGGCGGAAATGGTGGTGAAAATGGAGGTAAGACTAAAGTCTAGTTTCAGAAACGCTTTAACTATAAGCACCCAAGAACCAAAACAAAAACACCACATAAAAGGACTTACATAGTAAAGTACTCTTCGAGAGATTTTTTATACTCACGGTCACGACTTAAGGGTTGCATCCGGACAGATTTAAAAGTTAGAACCATATTGTCGCTCGAGAGTTGCTCTAGGAACGAAAGGGTTATCACACTTTTTGGTGGAACATTCACAAGTCTTCAGCTTGCAACGAACACCGTCGAACACCGACAATAGACAATAATTCTAAAATCTTGTTTCTCTTTAACAGCACTGATCGTTTTGTCTGTAGGACTACCGCTGCTTATATTTATAATTCAATGTTAAATCGACAATCTATGATAATTTAATAATCAGATATACCCGTTTCTTTCTTTTTCTTTGTTGTTGTTGTTATACTTACATGTAATACTTAAAACGTACTACTTGTATAGGTAATACCATGTATTTATATGGAAATACCGAAATAAATTGTTGTTGTTGTTTTTGTTGTATTTTAAATCTTAAAGAGAATATTATGGAAATCAATAAGTTTTTTGTGTGCAATCTATTGTGAAAAATATTCCTGCACAAGACTGATCGAGCCTAAAAAAAATTCACGCACGTACAGTGGGCTGGAAAAAAATTCTTAATTACAAGATGTTCCCTGGCCAACACATTGAACTTTATCAGCAGACTATTGAAAGATTTTTGCATCTGGTTTTTGTGTCACCGTCAAATGGCTTTTTCTTTACATCTGTGGTTACCAATCTTGGTACATTTGTGTCAAATCCAAGATCACGGACAGTTGTAATTTGAAGAACAGTGTTTTAACTGCATTCTAAATCAAGGATGCCAGAATAGCTGTTGGAACATGAAGTAAACTTTAATATCTATATATTTGATACAAATATGCAAAGATAAAGTTCTTTACTCTAATAAAAATTATTTCAACTGCAGACAACTTTTGACTTTGCAAAGGCTATAGAAAAGGGATGTATAAGTTCCGAAAAACACTATCCTTGTTTCAATGGGCGTAACAAGCCTGTACACTACTAATTACCACAGGAGAAAGGAATTACGACGATATGCAAAGTATATCGTGACATATTCTACACAATAGGCAACCGTGAAACTATCTGAGAGAAATGCTGAGACTAACACTACACGAAAATTCTTTCCAATTTATTGGGAACGACTACCTTTAGACTCACGGCACGGCAATGAGACAAAATTATATGACAGTTCCTTTAGCTAATATTTTCATAGCAAAGAAAGAAACAGAAATATTTTATAATCCATCGCACTAAGAAACCGTTGGTATCAGTGGAAACGATATATCGATGATGTGTTCTCCCTATGGAACAAACAAAGAGGAAAGACAACGTAACAGTCGTTGAACAAGCGAACAGATATCATCATACAATCAAATTTTTACAGCAGGAATTTGCAAAGAAATTACTTGCCAAGCACACGCATTTATAAGGGCACAAGATTCGAAAAAGAGTCTATCCTTGATATGCGCACACATTTTAAACCCACTGAGACGTTTCCATACACCATCACTTTAAATCTTGTCACCCACCGGGAGTCAAGAAAGGTTTTGTCAAGGGAGAAGCCATGCATGCTGAGACTCGTGCTCAGAACGAACTTCTCAAAGGAAACGTTCGAGGAAAGCATCAATAAATTCAAATAACACCTATACGGCTAAGAGGTTACCCAAACAGTCTAATCGAGGAAGTCATGCCCTCAGGTGTCGGGTGTCTGACAGAAAGTTAGCCTTCAAAGACAAAACAAAAGCGCGCAAGGAACTATTATTCTTTTTAAGGCTACAGTGTACCTTCAGATCGAAAATTTATTGAAAATTTTTTTTGGCGTCAAAATAAAGTTTACAGAATGAACTTTCATCCAAAAAAAATTATCGAAAAATAGTGAAAATTGACGGAGAAATGACGGTATAACTTTTGTGGGCGGAGTTTGTTTATGAAGCGATATGTTTTTTTTAAGCGCTGTTTTCTCAAAGTTAATTTTTCGCTTGTTGGGGACACTTTAAAGAGCTACAACTCAAAAGGAATTTGTTCGATTTTCCTCAAATTTGGACAGAAGCTAGGCTAACATATAATCAACAAAAACATTTCGGCGAATTTCTTATTTCCGAAAACGTTTTCGTCAAGGGCCATTTCCGTGCGATCATTCCAATTTTTTTTTCCCTTTTCGAAAATATTCTGTAACTTTTCACTGCAATTGAATATGGGAAATCGCCGACACGCGTCTTTTTAGCGTTTCGTGTGCGGAAACCCGAGAACAAATCAAATTAGCAAAATACAATAATCGCTTTGAGTTATAGCGTTTTAAAGCTGATTCGGACGTTCGAATTTAGACGTCGTAAAAAATCGATAATTCATTTTATTACCAAATGGTTTCCATATTTAGATAGCCAGCTCTATAAGCTTTAATTTGATATCGGGGTTTAGGTATATTAAGTGTAATCTTAAGACGCTAGAGCTGTTATACTGGAGACACCCCCGAAGGTACACTGTAACCTTAACACGATGCCAACCCATGTGTGCCTAACCATAGTTAATAAAGCGAAATGGTTATGAAACCTGAAAAATGTCTTTGTTCGATGTTTTTGCTATCGTTTTCGGTTTTGACCCTGCACAACCACAATAGATCGTTTTCACTCACGTGACAAAAATCTTGACAACCGTTGCTACGCCGTTATATTGGTGTACCAAAGTGTAAACAATCCCGAGTCGCGTTTTTTTAATTGACGCGTGCTGTGATCAATTTTCGATGTGGAAGCAAAAGCAGTCGAGATAGGGGTATTTATTTCGCTTGAGTACGTTCTGCAGTTATGAATCAAAGTAAAGGAACCGACAAATTGCCGCAAGAGAGGGGATCGCGATGGATTTCTGCTATATGAGTAGGGCGGACTGAATTCTTACGGACGAGTTTTGAACGATAGTGTGTAAGCCATGCTAGATATTTTGGTTCTGGACAACCGGCTTTAATAGGGATAGATAATGTTGAGTGGGTTTCATTAATACTCGGGAACGACAAAACAAGAACAACATGTAAGACACGTCGAACAAGCGTCACAGAGAGAACAGAGGGATGAATCAAAAGGAACAAAAAACGCCAAAGCGATTGTAGTCGGAAAATCGCAGCAAAGAAATGCAAACTAAAATGGTCCTTAATGAACCCGGAGGGCAAATGTCTGATATTGTGTTCGACAGCTAAAACCGAAGCCCCCAAGAATATTTCATGCCTTGCCTTACTGAAATAGTTCATAGTTTCGCCTTTTCTTTTACGCGACCAAAACATTCTCGGCTGTTGTTTCCGCTGGTGCGATTTCCGTTTTTATGGCTTCGATAAAGACCTAAAACTACCTGATCAAGTCTACAATAGTTAAACGAAGTATGTAGGAGAAATAAAGAACATGGTCAAATAAAATAATAAAGTTCACCAAAAACGCGATTGAGACTTTGTGTTTTGATTGCATGGTTGAAGGCGCAGAAAGACGCTTTAATTAATTCAGGTGAAGCGTAATGCATTTCTGCGTGACCATCATGTTGGTTGTGTTCCACGTTATTTTCATCATTCTCACGACTTTCAGTAGGACGTCTATTTGAAAGCAGATTTTTTATTCGCATTTGTCGTGCACTGGATACTCTCGGCATTTTGAATTGTAGAGAAAAGAAAAAAGTCAACGCTATTTGCATAATTCTCAACACGCAGAAATGCGTTATACTTTACCGGAATTAATTAACGCGTCTTCGTGCGCCCTTAACCGTGCAATCAAAAGCACAAAGTCTCAATCGCGTTTTAGGTGAACTTTATTATTTTATTTGACCATGTTGCAATGTTTCAATCAAGATGAAACTTCGAGACAATGTTGTTCATATCATAAACAAACGACCATAAAAGTTTAAAAAAAATCGATCTCGCGGTTTTTGAAATATGTAGAAAAGTGCTAAAACCACAATATCAAGGACTCAGTCAAAAAACTATGGTTTCCTATAGAAAATCGAATCTCCAAAACTAAAACGAGAAACGATGTCAAACTTTCATAGTTTCATCTCATACACTAAACACACACTTTGGCGTAAATTTGAGATTGAGAAATTAAACTTTTATAAGATTAATTGAGGAACTTATTGATGTGCTCATACACATGCAAAATCACAAGTTCCAAATGTTTTTCTGATTTACTCAAAATCGGCTTGACAAAAGTTTCTAATTTTTAAACATTTTGTTTGCCATATGTCACAGTTTATCGTAATAGTGTTGATTTTTCTAGATGCCATCGCAATCGCTCGGAATTTAGACTCAAGTGATTTCAATGTTTCTCGTTTATCTACGCAATTTTAAATCCGATTTACAAAATTGTTACACTCTTTTAAACTTCAAACTATGTACAATATTTTATTTAAGTTTCATACTAATTCAATAAAGGAAAGTTAGTTAAACGGCCGCTCAAAAATGTTCGATGCGGCTACACGGAAACTGGAGAGAAACACCTTAAAGTGGCAATGAAAAAACTTATCGGTCGTCTTTAGTTCAAATGTATAGCTGTATCGTGTTATATAAAATTTGTATTTTTCCACTTAACTTTCATCCGCGGGTCACCTCCTGGTCGGGATGATCACGGCCTAGGCATTCATGTGGCCTTCTGGCAAACATCTCGTTCTTGTAAAAAAAAGAACCTTTGGTTAGTTCTCCCGCACTTCATTTTTTAGATCGTCCTGTACGTACTATAGGTAAACCCTTGGCCAGTCCAATCTTTTCCAATGCTGTACACCATGTATCTGTAAAGGACATACCAGACTTTTGGTTTATACTGTACTCTGAACAATAGAATAAAAAGCATACCTGGGGCAATCGAAATTGTTATTTTGTCTTTAGTACGAGAATATTACTTTCACAATTACAGACCTTCGTACTCCTTTCTCTTCTTCTTCTGACTCCGCTTTTGGCAACATTTATTCAATCTCACTATCAATCAAATAATCTGTGAAGGTTAGTTTTGTCCAACTAAAATATTGGTCAATTAAAACACACGTTTAGGCGTTCGATTGTTTAAAGTTTGTTAAATAAGTCCATTGCTGATAAAGAAGTCACTCACTAAACTGTGGCTATCTTTATTTCAGCAACTTCACATCCTGCGAACCCAATTTTCCCCCAATCTGACAAAGGGGAAGATGTTGGTATGTTTTTAAACTTATGTTGTACCAAATTTTGGAATAGTTTAGTTATAAAGAATACTAAAAAGCCACCTAGCTGGGCAAACTATAGATTAAAAAAAAATTACGAAATACGAAACTTGGCTTTTGTAAAAATAGTTTAAGGTGGCTCAGTCGCAATTTCGGACGCACTCGTACGCGTCTATGACAAACTTTGGGTCATAACGTTTTTGTCTTTAACGCGACGACTTGAAAAGCTTTTTTAGGAAAACTTACACCTTTTGAATGAAATCGCACCTAGTGAAAACTTTCAAGTCAGCAGTGGATTTTTCATGGTATTCCACTTGAACCTATTGCATACCTCGTACCCTCATCAAAAAAATAAAAAGATTCTTAACTATCAAGTACAAGCATTCTAAAAGAATGAAGGGGATTCTTAATTCAACAAGGGTATGATAATAGCTTCTTTTACGACAATATCTCCCCAACTTTGTAACTTTGCAAGTTTTTCTAAACTTCGTAGGAGTTGAAAAAAAAGGGGGGGGGGGGGGATTGATCGTCATCTTACATTCGAATCTTCTCTTTAATTTAGAAACACCGCCATGTGATGTGGATGTGGCATTCATCATGGATTCTTCGGGAAGCGTGGACACAGAAGAGTTTGGCAAAGAAAAAGACTTCGTCAAAAAGGCAGCTGAAAAGATGGCAGTAGAACCAAGCAACAGTCAAGCAGCTGTGATACGATTCGCTGACAATGCTACAGTGGAGATTAAATTCCAAGACACTGCAACCTGGGATGAGTTTACGAGTGCTGTTGACAAGATTACCAACACGACGGGCGGTGGCACCCGCATCGATGAAGCTCTGAAAAAAGCCAAAGAAGTGTTCAAAAGCGTTTCGGGAGAACGACTTAAGCTTCTCGTTTTACTAACCGATGGAAAGCAAACAGGTCAAGATGTAAGACTTGCCACATTGTCCTCAGAATTGCGCAATGAAAGTGTCCGGGTGTTTGTTGTTGGTGTTGGCAAGAAGGTGAACAGAACGCAACTGGAGCTTATTGCAGGGGACGAGAAACACGTGGTAACTGCTGACAATTTTGACAAACTAGACCTAAAGATTACCCAGTTGATAACTAAAGCTTGTGGTAAGTACTTGAAGTTTGATGTCAAAAACGCTTTTGTTTCAGAATACGTTAGTTTCTTGGTGTTGCGGATGGTGTGATCACCAAATGACGTAAAACAAAAGATTCAAAAAACACTGAGCAATACCCACACCACAACACAAAAACTAACCAACAATGGCTTCCGCAACACCAAGAAATACCCCAGAATACACTCTTCAAGAAGCTGCTGATTCCGCTCAATGAGTCTTGATCGAGTACAATTAACGTGGTTAATTCTATTTTTGTACTGAATTTCTTCAATTGTATATTTGCTTCCACTTCTCTATTTATTGAAACTAAGGTCTATAATAAGACTGAAATTTTAGTTTATGAATCTTTTCAAGGGAACTATACAGCCCCCGCTGACGTGCATTGATCTTATTTGTTTTGAACAAGCCGGAAAATGTTTTATGAGACTCACACGATGGAATGTCAATTTACCTTCCACTTTGCTGCAGCCGAACATCCGCTGAATCGGCCTGTCCGATCTTTGCTTCAGCACCACTTCTTTTGAAGTAATCGACAATGGAATAGAAGCTTATTTTCACAGGCTTTCTCTGCATCCATAGTAACGGACATTATAGCATTTCCTGGCCTGACACCTTTTGTAAACTTGTATAGCCTGTTCAATTTTAACAATCACCTGAGTAACAGTCCTTGGAAGGTTAACTCGAAAACTAATACTTACATTAGTACATACAAAAATAACGGGGAAGATCGTCGACCATCGTCGTACCATTCAATGATTACAGATGGATTTATTGTGCTAAATATATCCTCTTCTGTGTATATAACGGGATGCTTGCTTTTATCTCTTCCTTATTTGTCAGCTTGTCCAGTGGATGTGGCGTTTATCATGGATGCCTCGGGAAGTCAGAAAAATGCATTCATCAACGAGAAGGAGATTGTCATCGGTTTAACGAAGAACATGACCATTGGAGCAACAAACGCAAAGAGCAGAGCTGCACTGATGCACTTCAGTGTTTCCGCTAAAGTAGATGGTTTGTTTGGAACGTATGCTACCGCAGCTGAATTTCAGACAGCTGTAAAAGGTCTGCCCTTCCTTGGAAAACAAACACGAATCGACAGGACCCTGGAACTAGCGTCCCGAGAGGTCTTCAAGAAAAGCTCCAGTAGCCGCCCTCAGATTGCCATAATTCTCACTAATGGCATACAGCATTCAGAGAGCCAGGAAGTCCCGAAAGGCCTAATAGAAACCTCTCGACCCTTACGAAACAAAGGTGTTCGGGTAATCGCTGTGGGTAATGCTGTTTATACAAGCGAAAAAAGACTCAGGTTGATGACAGAAAGGAATACGGATGTTGTGGTGGACAAGAACAAGAATGTTGTGATAAACAAGGTGAAACTGCTGCTCAAAAACGCCTGCAGTGAGTATCAGTATTAGTTTGTGACTGATGTAATAATAGCCTTGTGTTTCGGTTACGGTTTTCAAAGGGCAAAACCAAAGTAGTTACTCTGGCCAATCATAACAGAAGCAGACAATCTGGACAATGCAATGAATCAATCAGAACTCAAAGCAAATACCTTCGGACTGGCGCCTTGCGCGGGAAAACGCGTGCGAACAAGTTACAATTGGATTTGGTGGTCTTAGTCGGATTGAATACGAAAGTGGTGCGAGAATTTTCGGCTAATCACAAAGCACAGCAATGCATGCAAAACCAAAGCAACCGCGAAATCTCTTTCCACACTCAATTCAAAGCCCTTAAATTTAAAAAGAATATATTATTCATGAGGTATTATTTTATATCTTTTCCCCTAGCTTTACTTGCACACTAACCATTTTTCTATGCCTTTGGCGTCATTTTACCCAAGTGTAACAGGGGTCGCAACTCTTTGAGAAACAACGACATGCTACAAAATCACCTCATTTACACAGAGGCTCCTTGGTTGTTCTGGTATTCGGGCACATGGGGAAGGGTAAATTCCTGGGGCCAAAATATCGTATAAAAACGTCTCTGCAAACGAAAGTTGTATCTATCATCAAATTCAAAATGTATGTCTAACAAAACGCTCAGGTATATTAAGGACATGCTCTTCCCCTATTTTATCAAAAGAGTGAGGGGGTGGTCTATCTTCAAAAGGAAACGTGTCATAAGTATGAGACTTGGCAGCGGCATTTGACTTGTTAAGACAGTCCTTTTAAACGTTGATGTTTCCATGGCAACCTATCACGTGACCAATTGAGCTTTTACTTCCGGTTTGTTCCTTCAGTGCACTTGCAGACAAGGAAAAAAAATGTGTTTTCTGAGAGTTTTAAGTGGCATTATTTCTACCATTTTAAGGTAAACTTTCCCAATGTAACTGGAAACGTGGTCCTCCTACGCGGCATGACCGTTTCCTGGTTATTACGTGACAACAAAATCGTAACATTTCAATCGTCACGTGACCTGGAAACGCCTTCCAGTTTGTTTCGTGTATGACTTTGCGCACTTAAAAATATCCAAGCGATATTTCGTCAGTCAGAGTGGTTTAAGGTCTCCTGCACTTAGCCTAAAGAAAAACATGGAAATTTGATACCTTAATCAGTTGCGTGACTCTTTTCGTGACACCTTCTTATCAAAATTAATCTTTGTATCAAGTTTAAGCCCTTAGCCAAGTTTCATATCAATATGTTCTGTACTTTATGAGATAGACCACCCCTCTTAGTTTTTGGATATACCGTAAATGACCCAGGCCTTAATATACCTGAGCGTTCGCGCTAATTGTTCATGGCTTTATGCGCATCCTTACTGCACAAGCAATCCATGTTGCAACTCCATGCTACGCAATGTAAGAGTACGTGCGCCAAGGAAGAAATTTATCACAAAGGGATGGTAGCCGTTGTGTCAATTTTGCTTAGACTTAATTTGCTTGGATGGTCAGTGACCCCTACTTTGTTTTGGATAGATAGTTTTCTTACTAATTCTCGACAATGTGAAAAGATGAACAAACAAATCTGTAACCTTGCCTACTTTGATTTCACAGAGCCACTGCCAAGAAAGGCTCCCGGAATTAGCACGGGTATGCAAAGCTAAGTCCATCTTTTCTTTTCTGTTTTGAATTTTAATAGATCTTATGTTAACTTACTGGAAGACTAGTTTGTAAAAGCTGCTGAGGGTTTCTTTATTCTAGCACTTTTCAATATATATTCGTGTTATACGTTATGACGGAAAACCATAAGTGTGTTGACTGAACATGCAACTGTCTCTTGTACGCTTCAAAACAAGCTTCCGATTATTCATTTTGCTAAGAAGTTGTTACAGCCATATTTGGGAAATCAAGATAAAAATATTAACCAATCAATTCGCTAGAACAACTTGCTTCCAATCTCGAGGGAACGAGGAGTTTCCAAATATGGTACTAAGCAAAAAATGAATATTCCGAAGCTGTGAATGCGCGTACACGTTTCAACCTGGCACTTATGGGTTTCTGGTTGTGAGAAATAAATATTAATTAATTAATTAATTAATTAATTAATTAACCATCATATCTCCTCTGATAAACATTGCTTGACGTCAAAGCATGGTCAAAACAGAGTGAGGAATTACGAGCGGGAAGCGAGTAATTCCTCAACTGTTTTTACCATGCTATTTTATATGGCGTGAAACATTCTTTATCAGAGGACAAATAATGGCCAACTAAAATCTATTTGCTTTTTACCATAACAAAAACATTTTACTTGGAACCATCATGTTCAATTTGGCCTAAAAACCCAGAGAAATGAACGTAAAAAAGGCATCGAGCGCATTGAATCTTCACGGAAACGTTTTGATTTCACAGACAGAAATACGAAGTAAACTTTCGAGTCATTCGTTTATTTACCTTTCTTTCCACTTCATAATGAGCGTATTTTCCCCCGTGGCAGTGGCGAAAATTTGTTAAATGAAATCTAGCGTTTCGCGTCCTCTTTCGACTTGAATAGCTTAAGTTTGCCAGGTTATCGAAGACCTCGAGTCCGTTATGTTTATGGATTTATGGCTTTATGTAGGTATTTGATCAGTTTTAAACATCCCTAGCTTGTCATCTAACATTATTCAAACGTAAAAAACGTTAGAGGTTATGGGTGCCTCATACAAAAGCAATAACGACAAGACATTCTCAGATTGTCGGCCCTCTGTTAAAGCCTAATGTGTAATCATAGTATTTCTCTTTGCTCTATTTTACAGACTGCAACGATAAAATTCGGCATAATGTTTGTGCTTCTCAAGCTGCTAAGCCGAACTACTGCAAAAACTACCCAGACTACATGGCAGAACACTGTCCTAAGTCGTGCAATTTTTGCCCCCCGACTTACTGAGGTAAATACGATGTTTTATTTTCAGCCACTTGACACATCAATTTCGGACGAAACGGTCATGCGTGTATACTTGGTGCTGGCACTTGATCTGGTGATACTTAACAATTACAATATGGAAGAGAGAGCCTCCTCTCAAAAGGGATAGCGAAATTTAAAATTTTAGTATTTGAAGGTGTCGCCAAAATAGACTGGAAACTGAAAGGGTAGCAATTAAATCCATGCATTAGAAAGGATAGCAAAAGATGGGCAGAAATTACACGCCGTTATTCTGAAACATATACTCTTGCCAACGGAAAAATATTGAGTCGGTACTACTGCCGGTTCTTTTATATCTCCTGTTTCACAGCGTTCATGGGACCCCGTGCGTTTGACTTATCGTTAAGGTTAAAGAAACAGGTATAAATATTTGCCATGTATGTGAAAGGGGTGCCATTTCGATAAAAGTTCGGTATGTGAAAGAACCAATTACCAATTACTCTACATAAGGTTAGTTTTCAAGTAACTTTTTTCGTTTTTGACCTTGTTATATGACTTCACTTACGTTAAACCTCTTTGGATTTCTATTATCAGAAATTAAAACAAAAATAATTAAATTCTTATTATCTACCGCAGCAAGCAATGGCTTGTTGACTGTCTGGAAGAAATTTGCTTATTATCCGCAAACGCTTTTTTCGCAGTGACCAATGACTTCACAAAAACACGATTCAATGCAGAAAATAACCGGACCAAGGAACTGAATCAAATCTACATGGATAACTTAAACTTAACAAAGTAAAATATAAGACAACATATGTCAGATGTTTGCTTAGTATATAAAATAATAGGAAGGTTAACTAAAGGGCTGTACCAAGCAAACTAGGATTAACAAGTGAAATAAAACAAATTAACTTAATACTGAGTCGGCTTTATTTATTTATTTATTTATTTCTGTTGTAATCTATTTTAGTTCCATGAAGGATTTTAACTCTTTTAATCAACAAAACCTTTTCGAATCGGAAAGCTAGTGATGAAATCCTAGCCTCAATTGACCAAAGTGTAACCAGCTGTTAAGCAGTTTTTGTGTCCACTGCGCATGTGCGCGCAGACACTATCCTATCGATGGTGTCACAGGAAGATTGTTTACTTTTGCTCTATGGTTGAAATCCTAGTGATAACTCCATTGTGAAGACTATTGCAAAATATTTTCCTGGGGAAGTAGTCACGTTGTCTTAAAGGAAAAGAAGTCTCTATTTACTTGTTTCATAGAATATGAGATGATTTGCCCGGAGTTGGTGCTTGTCCATTACTTTCCCATTATATTGGTTCGGTCGACCAATCAGACTTAAAACCAGAACCAATGGTAACTTGCCTGCACGCATTTTCCCACGCTTGACGGAAAAACCTTCATTTTCGTTTGGGCACGTACAAAATTACTAAAGCCAAAGTCATGAGCGCGCGTGCGGCTATAAAATTATGGGAAACCAGCTTAAACGTAGACATAAAAATAGGGTTTAATTTGCTGCACTTAACAAGCTGAAAGTTTTTAAAACACATTTAAAAGACCTAATGCATTCAAATAGATAGGCGACGAACGTCGCAATTTAACATTTCTAGGTAAGTGGCTTAAAGGGAAAACCCATTTCTTCTTTTTTCAATTTCCTAAATAGTTATACCTAATGGATATTTCTATTTTTGTCAAGGTTAATGTTAACATTGTGTTATTATTGACTTCAACCTGAAGGCAAAACATTTCGTTTTATATAGCGATAAAAAATACATTTTTTCTCAATATACGTACCTCTTTAGACTTAAGACTGCCCAAATCATCCCCCAAAAAATCACAAAACTTCACACTACCTTGATCTACAGGTTAAGTGAAAATTATTTGCGGATTGCTTCAAACATTAATTAAATAAATCTATAAACCGGATCACAGCTATAAAGTAAAAATTGCATTTCATTGTAATCCTTCCTTTACACTCGGCCTCGCGCACCCGGCGTTCATTTGAACCCAGCCTTTATTCCACTGAGCCAAATGTTAAATAAAGTTAAATTTTAATCGTTTTTTATTTCCACATTTTATGTCATTTATTCTTAAATTCATGAATCAAAAGCTGAATTGATCAACATATTCGCAAAAGTACATCAAAACAAAAACAAGAGATAACAGTCAGTCAATAAACTAAACTTTATAAATTAACCAGCTAGAAATATAAGAGGTCCGTTTCCATGATCTTGAGACTTTTATCTTTCTAGTATCGACAGCTGATAAGAACTGATAGCAGAGCGACCCGCGACCCAAGGGATAACAAAGATGAAAAACTTTAGTCCGCTTATAAAAATAATAATCTAGCGAAAATATAGACTACATCGGGTGACTATTGTTGCCGCTACTTGTTAATGTTTCATTTTCTGGTTTAAGACCGTTTAAGACATTGATAGGAATTGAGTGCATATACATTGTAGTGTACCATTGTAACTGGTATTGAAACTAAGAATATGAGTATGTGAAAGGTAGCGTAAATATCTCAAGATTTGCGAAATTTTAGAAAAATTCACCAAAGGAAACGTGTGAAAATCAGCGATTTTCTTTTTTTAAATTCGGCGGAAAGCCCTTCATTTTCGTGCGAGCACGTGCAAAATAACTAAAACCCACATCATTAGCTCGCGTGCGGCTATAAAACTATAGGGAGCCACCTAAGGCTATGTCTACACTATACCGGATAGCTTATCATGTCGACATGAAAAATACTCCGGCATGGTGTGAACAGAAACGACCCAGAACTGAATATTTACTTCTTTTTCAGTGGGATTCAATCCTCGCTCCTAGTTGTTGAGTTCCGCTACGGTTCGGTTCGATTGCCTGTTCACACTGCCCCAGAGATTGGCACCAGAATCTATCCGATATGTGACGATTCACTTTCACGAGCGCCGCGTCGCAGCGGCGCTTCGGAACAAAAATCGTTCCGAAACTAGCGTTTCATGTGTGAACGAAAGGCCTATCCGGTATGGTTTTCGTGCCGGCGCAAGAGCTATCCGGTATAGTGTAGACATATCCTCACTTTCACGAGCGCCGCGTCGCAGCGGCGCTCCGGAACAAAAATCGTTCCGAAACTAGCATTTCATGCGTGAACGAAAGGCCTATCTGGTATGGTTTTCGTGCCGGCGCAAGAGCTATCCGGTATAGTGTAGACATAGCCTTAAACGCCGGTAGGCAGAAAAATATAGGGTTTGCGGCACTTAACAAACCGAAAGTTTACAAACACATTTAAAACCTAATGCATTCAAAACGATAAACGACGAACGTCCCAAATTAAGTCAGTTCTTCCTTTCTCAATTTTCTAAATGGTTATACCAAATGGATATTTCTATTTTTGCCAAAGTTAATGTTCACAGTGTGTTGTTATTGAGTTCAACCTGAAGGCAAAACATTTCCTTTCTTATAGCGATAAAAAACACATTTTTTCTCAATATACGTACCTGTTTAGAAATATATTGCCTGCGTGTATTTATTTTCGGACTCTCTACAATTTATTAATTGAATTTGCCTACACTTTACGGAAAAGGAAACTGTAACGTCACATAAGAAATAAACACCCATTTTATCTAGGCAGATCCGTTCCTCTCTCATCCTAAGAAAAGTAGGACAGCATGACTTGTCTACTGGTTTTGTCTTCATTTCTTCGTACATCGCAACAAATTTACTGCGCCTTTCAATAGCATGCGGAATTTGAAATTCAATTCTCCACCAACAGTTGCGTTATTCCCTGCCGTCAATCATAATTAATACGAAAGCCAACGGACCATGTAAAAAAGAAACAAATGAAATGGATCGAAATCTACCAATCATAATGCACGGACATGACCTTTTGACCTCTTTGAAGTGAAGACCTGTTTCCTGAGAGGTAAGCTAAGATGATTGACGGCAGTTTAAAACGCAACTGTTGGTAGAAATTTGAATTTCAAATTCCACATGTTATTGAAAGGCGCAGTAAAGGGGAAGTATTAATGGGGATTTGCTGTCATTTTAAAACCAAAAATGTTTTTATTAATATGAAAAGAAACCGAAAAATAATGGTCCAGTGGTGTGATAAATTACCACAAAATGCACCAAAACTGTAGATGAATGTCTCTAACCGGATATATGGCGTCTGAATGATTTGCAAAATGAAAACGTTTGCCTAATTCTTTTCAAGTTCCAACATTTTCGTCTCCAAAACGGCCCACAGACCATATAAACTTGTCCCACTTTCAAGAATATATTGTTTGATTTCCCTCTCTTGGTTTTTAAGTGTTATTTTCTAAATAAGTAAATGAACTGTAGCATGGCTTTGGCGAAAAAAGGTCAATACTTCCCCCTTTAAAACCAGCTGACGTCACCTACTTCAAACTAAAAGCTTTTTCGTTTTCTTATGGCATAGTGACTGTCGTGTGGCCTTCTTTAAATATCCAATATTTCTCCTCTCATCCCTTTTATTCTCTCATACACTGCCCAAAATCAGCCCCCCAAAATCTCAAAACTTCACACAACTTTGATCTACAGGCTAAGTAGAAATTATTTGCGGATAGCTTCAAATGTTTTTTTTTCAGTTTTTTCCTTAAAGTTAAGGGCTTGCGATTTTTTGCATAATGTAGAGAACCACACGCCTAGTGCTTTTACGGAGTCTTTGGCCCACTTAAAATTACGCTCGGGAAACAATTCTTTTTCACTTTCGCTCAGCGCTCCGATCCAGAGGGCTTCGGTTTTTTCGTTGTTGATTTTAAGGCAAGATACCGTTTGAAAGGCGTCCAATGTGGTTAGTGAGAATTGTAATGATGATTTTGTGCCTTCAAGGATTAAAGTAGTGTCATCTGCGTATAAACTTATTTTTCTTTCTCTTCCCAGAGTGAAAAAGTCAGATGACCAGCCATTGTTTACTACATTGCTTTCAATTTCAACGTAAAAGAGTTCAATCCATTTTTTAAAGAAGCGCCAAATTTGTAGTATTCGAACGTCTGCTGAACAAAGGACCATTCTAAGGTGTCAAAAGCTTTTTCGAAATCGACAAATAATAGAAGACCTGGAATTTTTTCTTCTTCTGTATGTCTTATCAAACCTTCGATCAATCGGATGTTTTCGCTGATAGATCTATCTTTGAGAAAACCTGTTTGATCGTGATTTACGAGCCTAGGAAGCATATTTTTTAGCCGATTCGCTATTGCCTTTGTTGCAATTTTGTAATCTCAGGTATTTAGAAGAGTGAGAGGGCGCCAGTTTTTCAAATTTGAAAGGGTTCCATTGTTTTAAGGGCTTCAAAACATTCTTTCTCCGTCAGCATTCCTTCACAAGAAATTGCATCTTCTGGAGATAATTTACATCCATTGTTTTCAGGGAAGAAAAGGTCTTTATTTATGTTTGCATTTTCCGTTTTTTGTGATGTATATAGATTTTTCTAGAATCGTTTGCATTCTTCTAGTATGTCTTTGTCTTTGGTAAGAGTGTGTATCACCCTGATTTGTAATAAAGAACAGATTTGTAATATCAACCGGATTTGTAATAAAAATCAACGTGATATGTAATAACAACAGGATTTGTAATAAAAATCAACCTAATATGTAATAAAATAACTAACCGGATTTGTAACTAACTTTCAACCAGATTTGTAATAACACACTTAACCGGATTTGTAATAACCTATTAACAGGATTTGTAATAACGCTGCGAAAGGTGAGTGATACTTTGATGTGCGTTTCCAATAAAATATGAATACCCTTACCTACCTCTAAGGATGGCTTTGGAAATTTCCAAAGGGAGCGGGGGGAGATGAGTAAGGGGCTGAAACAAAATTCTTGGTAATTTTATGACTGCCCCGCTTTCTAGAATAACGAAAATGTTTTCTAGTTTGTTTTAATGTAAGCAAAAGTTATATGTTCTGATATATAACGCAACATTGGAAGTGCAAACGCAGCACACATATATAGTATTTTTATGTTCGGCAGATTACTAAAGTTTTAACCGAGAAGCCATACTTTGGGGTCGGGGTCGGTTTTTTTTCTTTTTTCTTTTCTAATCTTTTCGTTTTTTTAATTTTAACTTCTTTCTCTTTTTAGAGTGGTACTTCGTTTTGTTTAACCTCGTTATGTGGGGAGTGCCTTCCTTTTTGGGTTTGAATGTCAGAGGTCATATGTGTAGGCAGATATGTAGAATATATTAACCCCACACCCCTAAATATAAACTCCTCTCAAATTGGCCTTTTCGATCCCTAACTTTTTGGAATATCCAAACCCTTCCATAAGTGGGAGAATAGAGGTATCTTTAAGAAATGCACATCAAGACGGTATAAAAATAAGTGACTCACCTGTCGCAGCGTTATTACAAATCCTGTAGATAGGTTATTACACATCCGGTTGAAAGTTTATTACAAATCCGGTTAGTTATTTTATTACATATTAGGTTGATTTTTATTACAAGTCCTGTTGTTATTACATATCACGATGATTAACCCGTGAATATACGCGCATGCGTAATGAACGGGTTATCGGTAACGACGACAGATATGCAAATGAGTCACTCACTCGCTCACTCCTTCCATCAGCTGTAAACTTAGTGACGTAATGCTTTGTTACGAATGCGTTTTGTAACAAGAACAGCGTGAATCCAGCGATAACAATAACTAAATTGGTGTAAACGAATATAAACAACAATAAGCTTAAAGATTTTTCGCATTTGGAGTCTTTAATGCAACGTTAAAATCGATCTAAAAGGAATTTTCAACTGAGACACGCGTTTTGATGGTTATCTACCTTCAAGTAATAAAATTTATTCTATTTCAAATCAGTGGTCATGGTGGTCGAGTGGTCTAAATCGCGGATTTACAGCCGAAAGGCCCAGGTTCGAATCTCGCTCGTGCCGTTCTTTTTTTTTTTTTCTTTTTCTTCTTTCTTCTTCGGACTGAACATTATGAAAGTGATGTACTGTAGTTTTATTTTTTGTGTTCGTCAAAAATTTTTACGTTTAATTTAAAAAAAAATATTGAACCGTGACAGAGTGAAAACATAAGCTTACCACAATATTGCGTTACGCTAGCATTTCAAATTCACGGGTTGGCTCTAAGGAGCCTTTGATTTTTATTACAAATCCGGTTCATATTACAAATCCTGTTCTTTATTACAAATCAGGGTGATACAAAGTGCGTCCGTTTGCCACCTTTAGCTGCCCGATAACGCTTTGTTTATTATGCCTTTTTTCAAGGTTAAGAAAATACCTGCTGTTTTCTTCGCCCTCGTTGTACCATTTCGCTCTACTTCTTATTATAGCTCCTTTTGTTTTGTATTGATTAATGAGTTCGGATTCACGCTTGGCTTTATCTAAAGATTCAATAGCTAAGGTTTTCTCGTGTGGAAGTGTTTTGGCATCTTCCACGATTTTCTTAAGTATGCAAATTTTGTTTTCGATCTGTTTTTCCAAGTTTGTTTGTTGTGCTTTCTTTTCCTTTGCATATCTAATCGAGCACTCTCTTACTTTTAGCTTAACCATTTCCCAAAGCAGAGAGTCGTCAACATTTTGATCATCCTCATATTGTTCTTTAACATCCTGAATGGTCGCTTTATGATATCGGCAATAAATTCGGATTCAATAAGGAAAAACGTATTTAATTTCCAGTAGCCGGGGCCTCTGGGGTTGGCTTGCAGTGTGACCGATAGTGCATGTAACCATTGAGTGATCTGTCCTATAGCCAGGTATAATATCGGAATGTGAGACATTCGGGCTCAAGCCTTGATTAATTAAAAAATAGTCTAACCTACAATGGATTTCTGGTTTTCGCTGCCTCCAGGTATACCTTAGTTCATCCCATTGCATATCTCTCCATATATCGGTCAAATCTAAATTTGCGGCTATATTTTTGAGTTTGTTTAAAGCTTTGTTGTGAGCGGATTACCCCCTTTTTTGTCTTTCTTAATGTCTTGAACTAGATTAAGATCGCCACCAAAAATTATATCGTCGCAGGTGAAATCGGTTGCGATGTCTAAAACTTTCTGCATAAAGTCTGGGTCGTCCTTATTGGGTGCATATATATTTATCAACGTTATAATTCTCTCGCTTGTAGCCAATTCTGCTATGATGAATCTACCCTCTGGATCGGAGTATGGCTTAAGCAGTTGAAAAGAGAAATTGTTGTTAAAAAGAATACAGACTCCTGCTTTCGAGCTAGAGCAGCTGCTGAAAATTGTTTTATAGCCCCACTCATTCGTCCAAATCGTAGCGGTATCTTTTGTGGAATGAACCTCTTGTAGGAAATAAATCGAAAATTTTTTCGTCCTTAGCCATCTGAACGTTTCCCTTCGTTTTACCTCATCACCTAGACCACGTACATTCAATGAACAAATTGTGAATTCTTTCATTGTCTCAGTTTTAAGTAATTGCAAATTCAGCTGGGCTGCAGCCATTTTCATTGAATTATTTCAAAATCTCTTACCATTAATAGTGTGCATATAATTCCTAAGAAAAATTAATTATAAAAAGACAAATAAGAATGCTAATAAGAAAAAAAAAATAAAACTAAATCTTTCGAGTGCTTTGATAGCTTCAAATGTTAATGAAATAAATCCATAAACCAGATCACAGCTATAACGCAAAAGCCAGACGTTATACAAGGTTATTCTTAACAAACCGAAAGTTATAAAAACTCATTCAAGACCTAATGCATTCAAAATGATAAACGACGAACGTCCCAAATTAAGAGTTGTAGCTGAGTGGCTTGAAAAGAAAACCCAGTTGTTCCTTTCTCGATTTCCTAAATAGTTATACCTAATGGATATTTCTATTTTTGCCAAGGTTAATGTTCACAGTGTGTTATTATTGAGTTCAACCTGAAGACAAAACATTTATTGAAGAAAAGAAGCTTGCTAAAAGTGCAGTAACCAAGACGTTTTTCTTATAGCGATAAAAAATATATATGTTTTCTAAATATACGTACCTGTTTAGAAATATATTGCCTGCTTATTTTTTTTGGTTAAAACTTTCCTTTTAAAAACCAGTTGACGTTACATACTTCAAACTAAAAGCTTTTTTTCGTTGTTATGACAGTCATGTGGCCTTAAACATTTTTAACCCGTGAAAATACGCGCATGCGTAATGAACGGGTTATCGGTAACGGCGATTGATATGCAAATGAGTCACTCACTCGCTCACTCCTTCCATCAGCTGTAAACTTAGTGACGTAATGCTTTGTTACGAATGCGTTTTGTAACAAGAACAGCGTGAATCCAGCGATAACAATAACTAAATTGGTGTAAACGAATATAAACAACAATAAGCTTAAAGATGTTTCGCATTTGGAGTCTTCAATGCAACGTCAAAATCGATCTAAAAGGAATTTTCAACTGAGACACGCGTTTTGATGGTTATCTATTTTTGACTAATAAAAATTATCCCATTCCAAGCCAGTGGTCACGGTGGTCGAGTGGTGTAAAGCGAGGACTCCCAGCTGAAAGGCCCAGGTTCGAAACTCGCTCGGGCCGTTCATTTTTTTTTTTCGTTTTTTTTTCTTTCTTCTTCGGACTGAACATTATGGAAGTGATGTACTGTATTTTTATTTTTTGCGTTTGTCAAAAATCCTTACGTTTAATTTTAAAAAAAATATTGAACCGTGACAGAGTGAAAACATAAGCTTACCGCATTGCGTTTAAAATTTCATTTCAAATTCACGGGTTGGCTCTAAGGAGCCTTTGATCTCTTTAAATATTACTTTAGTTAACGATCAAAATGTTAATTAAACGACGATTTTGGGAAAACATTATATGGCTCCAGTTTGTTGGTGGTTGTGGATTTTTTTAGATCGTTATGTGTCATTGTGCTAGTAGTTTGGGTTATTTTGAGTTGTTCTTTACCTCATTTAAAGATTTAAACAGCTGTTTTATAAATACCAAACAGAACACGTCTTGCGCAATTAAATAATGACTTCAACAGATGGTTAAAAGGGAGCTTTTTGCAGGCCAATTCATCGTTCAGCGATTCCCTTTGCTGAAAGTGAGTGATTGTCCAATGACTAACAATGGCGATGAGGATGATTATCACGTTGTTCGTTTTATTTTCTGTTGGCATATATTGGCATATATTGGCATATATTGTGGTGAGTCAATTTACAGTTGCTTTTGTTTGTTCATTTTGTTCTTATATCACTCACGTTTGCTTTGCATTTTTGTCTACGTCTGTGAAATAATTTCTAACGATTCAAAATTTATACCAATCAGTTTCTAATTCCCTTAGTTACAAAAAGTTCAGTCGGAATTGTGAAATTTGCAAAATTTAGCAATGTTCTGTGCTTTATGTTGTTTCGCTTTATTTTTTAAATCTTATATTCATGAAAGCAAAGTTGTTAAAGGGCAATGTCGGCAAAAATTATCTTAAAAAAAAACTACTAAGTCGGTTGTTCAACCAATCGTAAAGGTGACATGTATGCTTGGATGACTTAAATTGTCTGAGAAAAGCTCGAGTTTTTTAAAGGGGCTAAATCGCGAGTCTGCCTTTTGATCAAAATTGTGCTATACTTATTGATAAGTAGCGTAACTCGTGGACAAAATTCTTTGAAAATCAATAGGTATAAAGATATAAAGTGAATTATAAAAAGGAGAACAAACCAAAGCCATTTTCATCGATTTTTATAGCCACAGTTAAAAATCTCGAAAACTTAAGACTAAATTTTTCTAGTTGAAATCCATTTCCATCCTAGCGATCCGCAGCCTGAGACAAATATTAATAGCTTTAAAACACTAATTAATAATTGTTAACAAATCTGGACCATTATTTTTAGCTTTTTATAAAAGTGATACAGTAATTTTAGTTGGTCCCATGATATAGCCCCTTTGGCTTTAGTGGTCGATTGCAATGTTTTGTTTAGTTTTTTCATTCTTTCATGTACATAACACACCAGTTTACAACGTTTAAAGTTGCAATGACAAACATATCGGTCGTCTTTAGTTCAAATTCATGGCTGTATCGTGTTATATAAAATTTGTACTTTTCCACTCATTGTTCTGCCGCTGGTCACCTTCTGGTCGGGGTGATCACGGCCAAGGCATTCTTGTGGCCTTCTGGCAAACATCTTGTTCTTGTTCTTGGTTAGTTCTCCCGCACTTCATTTCTTAGATCATCCTGTACGTACTATAGCTAAACCCTTGGCCAGTCCAATCTTTTCCAGTGCTGTACACCATGCATCTGTAAAGGATGTACCATGGCTTTTGGTTAATACTGGACTCTGAACAATAGTATAAAAAGCATATCTGGGGCAATCGAAATTGTTATTTTGTCTTTAGTACGAGAATATTACTTTCACAATTAAAAACCTTCGTACTCCTTTCTCTTCTTCTTCTTCTGACTCCGCTTTTTGGTGTGAAGGTTAGTTTTGTCCAACAAAAATATTGATGAATTAAAACACATGTTTAGCCGTTCGATCAGCCTTACATTTTGTTTAAAGTTTGTTAAATAAGTCCATTGCCGATTAAGAAGTCACTCACTAAGCTGTGACTTTAATTCAGCAACTTCACATCCTTCCGACCCTATTTTTCCCCAATCTGACAGCCAAGAAGATATTGGTATGTCTTTAAACTTATGTTGTACCAAATTTTGGAATAGTTGATTATAAAGAAATATCAAAAAGCCACCTAGCTAGGCAAACTACAAGTAAAAAAAAAAAACGAAATACGAAACTTGGCTTTTGGAAAAGAATAGTTAAAGGTGGCTCCGTCGCAATTTCGGACGCATTCGTGTTGATATGTAATGAAAGTTATTAAACCCGTGTCCCTTGTTCACCGTGATAGTCGGCGAGCTAGGACCAGAAAAGAATCGTCCCTTCAACCTACTCCACAGTAAATGTTTGACAACGGATGAACTCTCCTGATTAACGCTAGGTATGTAGCGTCGGATTGTGGTATCAGTTTCGAATTGAGAGTATGGTTTTACAGGTTGTCAAACCTTTACTGTGCGGTGGGTTGAACTCGATAATTACAGGGGATTTTTTGGATTGCCAGCTCCCCGAAGGTAAACTGTTACTGGGAAGACTCAAATTGGTTGCTGTCAATGTCATTGTAACTTGGCAACCTTGAGCAACGTCAGAACAACATGTACTTCTGACAACGTTCATTTGTATACGACTTTCATTGTTCAAAATTATTATACATGACCACTACGAGGCACGTGACTGCCATAAATGAAGCTTTACGGGGATAAGGACGTGTTCTTCTTAGTAACGCTGTTTGGGTAAAAGCATAAGCTTCTTCGCTCTACTTCTTATTATAGCTCCTTTTGTTTTGATTCGGATTCACGCTTGGCTTTATCTAAAGATTCAATAGCTAAGGTTTTCTCGTGTGGAAGTGTTTTGGCATCTTCCACGATTTTCTCAAGTATGCAAATTTTGTTTTTGATCTGTCTTTCCAAGTTTGTTTGTTGTGTTTTCTTTTTCTTTGCATATCTAATCGAGCACTCTCTTACTTTTAGCTTAACCATTTCCCAAAGCAGAGAGTCGTCAACATTTTGATCATCCTCATATTGTTCTTTAACATCCTGAATGGTCGCTTTATGATATCGGCAATAAATTCGGATTCAATAAGGAAAAACGTATTTAATTTCCAGTAGCCGGGGCCTCTGGGGTTGGCTTGCAGTGTGACCGATAGTGTAACCATTGAGTGATCTGTCCTATAGCCAGGTATAATATCGGAATGCGAGACATTCGGGCTCAAGCCTTGATTAATTAAAAAATAGTCTAACCTACAATGGATTTCTGGTTTTCGCTGCCTCCAGGTATACCTTAGTTCATCCCATTGCATATCTCTCCATATATCGGTCAAATCTAAATTTGCGGCTATATTTTTTAGTTTGTTTAAAGCTTTGTTGTGAGTTGTCGGATTACCCCCTTTTTTGTCTTTCTTAATGTCTTGAACTACATTACGATCGCCACCAAAAATTATATCGTCGCAGGTGAAATCGGTTGCGATGTCTAAAACTTTCTGCATAAAGTCTGGGTCGTCCTTATTGGGTGCATATATATTCATCAACGTTGAATTCTCTCGCTTGTAGCCAATTCTGCTATGATGAATCTACCCTCTGGATTGGAGTATTGCTTAAGCAGTTGAAAAGAGAAATTGTTGTTAAAAAGAATACAGACTCCTGCTTTCGAGCTAGAGCAGCTGCTGAAAATTGTTTTATAGTCCCACTCATTCGTCCAAATCGTAGCGGTATCTTTTGTGGAATGAACCTCTTGTAGGAAATAAATCGAAAATTTTTTGTTCCTTAGCCATCTGAACGTTTCCCTTCGTTTTACCTCGTCACCTAGACCACGTACATTCAATGAACAAATTGTGAATTCTTTCAGTGTCTCAGTTTTAAGTAATTGCAAATTCCGCTGGGCTTCAAGCCATTTTCATTGAATTATTTCCAAATCTCCTACCATTAATAGTGTGCATAATTCCTAAGAAAAATTAATTATAAAAAGACAAAAAAGAATGCTAATAAGAAAAAAAATAAAACTAAATCTTTCGAGTGCTTTGATAGCTTCAAATGTTAATGAAATAAATCCATAAACCAGATCACAGCTATAACGCAAAAGCCAGACGTTATACAAGGTTATTCTTAACAAACCGAAAGTTATAAAAACACATTTAAGACCTAATGCATTCAAAACGATAAACGACGAACGTCCCAATTTAAGATTTCTAGCCGAGTGGCTTGAAAAGAAAATCCAGTTCTTCCTTTCTCGATTTCCTAAATAGTTATGCCTAATGGATATTTCTATTTTTGCCAAGGTTAATGTTCACAGTGTGTTATTATTGAGTTCAACCTGAAGGCAAAGCATTTATTGAAGAAAAGAAGCTTGCTCAAAGTGCAGTAACCAAAGACGTTTTTCTTATAGCGTTAAAAATATATTTTTTAGAAATATATTGCCTGCTTATTGTTTTTGGTTAAAACTCAGTAACTTTTAAAAACCAGTTGAAATTACCTACTTCAAACTAAAAGCTTTTTTTTCGTTTTGTAATGACAGTCATGTGGCCTTAAACATTTTCTCTTTAAATATTACCTTAGTTAACGACCAAAATGTTAATTGAACGACGATTTTAAGAAAACATTATGGCTCCGGCCAGTCGGTTGGTGGTTGTGGGTTTTTTAGATCGTTATGGGTCATTGTGCTAGTAGTTTGGGTTATTTTGAGTTGTTCTTTACGTCATTTAAAGATTTAAACAGCTGTTTTATAAATACCAAACAGAACACGTCTTGCGCAATTAAATAATGACTTCAACAGATGGTTAAAAGGGAGCTTTTCGCAGGCCAATTCATCTTTCAGCGATTCCCTTTGCTGAAAGTGAGTGATTGTCCAATGACTAACAATGGCGATGAGGATGATTATCACGTTGTTCGTTTTATTTTCTGTTGGCATATATTGGCATATATTGGCATATATTGGCATATATTGGCATATATTGGCATATATTGTGGTGAGTCAATTTACAGTTACTTTTGCTACAGCTTGTTCATTTTGTTCTTATATCACTCACGTTTGCTTTGAAATTTTGTCTACGTCTGTGAAACAATTTCTAACGATTCAAAATTTATACCAATAAGTTTCTAATTCCCTTTGTTACAAAAAGTTCAGTCGGAATTGTGAAATTTGCATAATTTAGCAATGTTGTGTACTTTATGTTGTTTCGCTTTATTTTTTAAATCTTATATTCATGAAAGCAAAGTTGTTAAAGGGCAATGTCGGCAAATATTATCTTAAAAAAAAACGACTAAGTCGGTTGTTCAACCAATCGTAAAGGTGACATGTATGCTTGGATGACTTAAATTGTCTGAGAAAAGCTCGAGTTTTTTAAAGGGGCTAAATCGCGAGTCTGCCTTTTGATCAAAGTTGTGCTATACTTATTGATAAGTAGCGTAACTCGTGCACAAAATTCTTTGAAAATCAATAGGTATAAAGATATAAAGTGAATTATAAAAAGGAGAACAAACCAAAGCCATTTTCATCGATTTTTATAGCCACAGTTAAAAATCTCGAAAACTTAAGACTAAATTTTTCTAGTTGAAATCCATTTCCATCCTAGCGATCCGCAGCCTGAGACAAATATTAATAGCTCGAAAACACTAACTAATAATTGTTAACAAATCTAGACCATTATTTTTATAAAAGTGATACAGTAAAACTCAGTTGGTCATATAGCCCCTTTAGTGGTCGATTGCAATGTTTTGTTTAGTTTTTTTTTCATTCTTTCATGTACATAACACACCAGTTTACAACGTTTAAAGTTGCAATGACAAACATATCGGTCGTCTTTAGTTCAAATTCATGGCTGTATCGTGTTATATAAAATTTGTACTTTTCCACTCATCGTTCTTCCGCTGGTCACCTTCTGGTCGGGGTGATCACGGCCTAGGCATTCTTGTGGCCTTCTGGCAAACATCTTGTTCTTGTTCTTGGTTAGTTCTCCCGCACTTCATTTTTTAGATCATCATGTACGTACTATAGCTAAACCCTTGGCCAGTCCAATCTTTTCCAGTGCTGTGCACCATGTATCTGTAAAGGACGTACCATACCAGGCTTTTGGTTAATACTGGACTCTGAACAATAGTATAAAAAGCATATCTGGGGCAATCGAAATTGTTATTTTGTCTTTAGTACGAGAATATTACTTTCACAATTAAAAACCTTCGTACTTCTTTCCCTTCTTCTTCTTCTGACTCCGCTTTTTGGTGTGAAGGTTAGTTTTGTCCAACAAAAATATTGGTCAATTAAAACACATGTTTAGCCGTTCGATCAGCGTTACGTTTTGTTTAACGTTTGTTAAATAAGTCCATTGCTGATTAAGAAGTCACTCACTAAACCGTGGCTTTATTTCAGCAACGTCACATCCTGCGAACCCGATTTTTCCCCAATCTGACTGCCAGGAAAATGTTGGTATGTTTTTAAACTTATGTTGTACCAAATTTTGGAATAGTTTAATTATAAAGAAATATCAAAAAGCCACCTAGCTAGGCAAACTACAGATTAAAAAAAAATCGAAATACGAAACTTGGCTTTTGGAAAAGAATAGTTTAAGGTGGCTCCGTCGCAATTTCGGACGCACTGGTGTTGATATGTAATGAAAGTTATTAAACCCGTGTCACTTGTTCACCGTGATAGTCGGCGAGCTAGGACCAGAAAAGAATCGTCCCTTCAACCTACTCCACAGTAAATGTTTGACAATGGATGAACTCTCCTGATTAACGCTAGGTATGTAGCGTCGGATTGTGGTATCAGTTTCGAATTGAAAGTATGGTTTTATAGGTTGTCAAACCTTTACTGTGCGGTGGGTTGAACTCGATAATTAGAGGGGATTTTTTTGATTGCCAGCTTCCCGAAGGTAAACTGTTTCTGGAGAAGACTCAAATTAAATTGGTTGCCGTCAATGTCATTGTAACTTGGCAACCTTGAGCAACGTCAGAACTACATGTACTTCTGACAACGTTTATTTGTATACGACTTTCATTGTTCAAAATTATTATACATGACCACTACGAGGCACGTGACTACCATAAATGAAGCTTTACGGGGATAAGGACGTGTTCTTCTTAGTAACGCTGTTTGAGTAAAAGCATAAAGCACCCCACAAAAACATTCTTTCATTGAAATTAAAAGTTCCCAAACAATATATACATGTCTTTATTTGAATTTTCTGACTTTACCTATATAATTAAGACGATGATCGAAACACGGCACAATATTACTCACTTTGCAATCTCCTTCTTCACATCAATTATAAAGGTATATTTCTTTGAATCTGGACACAACTTTCTTTTTAAACTGTAACGACTGATATAGGTGACTTTCAATGGGAAACTTACTTACACTGCATTTAAAGCATGTCACCCTAGAACTATTAATCCACTATTTCACGACAAAACATTAAATTGAATTGAAATATACTTAACATATACTATAATTAAAATCCGAGGCATCGATTGTTGGGGACATTTTGTCTCCGCGACGTGTCCCATGAAGTTCAGCAAGTTGAACTCCGTGAGACATGTCGCGGGGACAAAATATCCCCAATATTGGTGTTGCATAATTATGATAGTATCAGTTCACACGAGGGGACGTGTCGCTGCAACATGTCCCTGAGATATGTCCCCGCGACATTTTCATGTGGTGTGCAAGCGCTATGATTTTTTTCCCTGCTACATGTCCCCGCTACAGTCCCTGCTACATGTCCCCCAGTGTGTACTACTCAAATTTTTGTCGCTGCTGAATGTCGCTGCGACATGTCCCTGCTACATGACCCCTCGTGTCTGACCACCTTAACTGTGTGGTGGGTTAACTGTGTGGTGGTTCACTGTTTGGTGGGTTCATTGTGTGGCGGTTCACTGTGTGGTGGTTCACTGTGTGGCGGTTCACTGTGTGGCGGTTCACTGTGTGGTAGTTCACTGTGTGGTGGTTACGCTGTGGTGGGTAAAGTTCCAACCCCTGCTCGCTCAAGACAGGGCACTAACTACAAGTTAAGGCGACTGGGAACGAGAATGTCTCAACTTTAATTTTCGGGGCCATTGCAGGCATGTATATTATATTACATTATATATAATTTATCTCGACAAGCAAATTGACTCTGAATTTCAAGAAAACAAAATACATGCTTATCGGGAGTCAATGTAAATTATCACAGTTACATAGTGACTTTACCGTACAAGTAAACAATAAACCGCTGGAAAGGGTATTTAAACATAAAACCCTTGGAGTCACATTGGCGAATCTCTTACCTGGCGCCCACATATTAATGATGTTTCAAAGAAAATAACTGCTGGTCTTGCAGTCTTAAAGCGTATTAGTACTATCATACCATTTGAAACTAGAATAAATATATACAATGCACTTGTAATGCCCTTTTTCAATTATTGTAGTCCTGTGTGGGACAATATTAGTAAGGGTCTATCAGACAAACTCCAAAAGCTGCAAAATAGGGCTGCCAGAATTGTCACCCTTACTAATTATGAGGTTCGCTCGAGTGATTTGTTGGATGAGCTTGGCTGGGAACGGTTAGAAAACCAAAGACTAAAACAGTTGGCTGTAATTATGTATAAAATTCATAATTATCTTTCCCCATTGTATTTGAGGCGGATTTTTACCAATATTTCAAATATACACACATAAACTTAGAAATTCTGAGTCTAACTGTTACATTCCCAGACCGAAAACTGAATACGCCAAAGGTAGCATACATTACAGGGGATCTGTTCTGTGGAACAAGATCCCCTTAGAGATCAGACAGCGGCCCAACTTGAACGATTTTAAGACCTTTTTATGTGTGAAAGATTATAATGAAACAATGATCATTTAAGTTTTTATAGCATTCTATTATTACGTGAAATTTAGTTAAGTTTCATAGTTCAATTTTTAGTTTAATGTAGTTTGATTAATTGAAGAAACCTTGATCGTAGTTTTCATTGTAATTTATCTTTCTTAGTTAAGTAGTTCTACAGGTAATGAACTCTAGTGTAAATTCACACGACTCCTAGGAAGACCATGTAATTATGATACGATTTCGTGTATAAATAAAGATTGATGATGATGATCCCAGAACACCACCCACGGCTTCTAATTACAAAGTTCCCAATTGTTTTAACATTTCTGTACAAGCACTAAAGTTAGAACAATATTTCATTTACTTATGCGTGCTTTTGTAGAAATATGATTCAAAGTAAAGATAGATCGATTACAATTTTGAAGGCATGTATATTTTAATAGCATTTTGTTTCACGGCTACAGATAGACACGAACTCTCATCAGACTCACAGTAGCCGTGGGTCGTTGTAGGTCTTTTGCTGGTGTATGGTGCAAAAAATACGGACTAATACGGACCTATTCAGAAAGCCTTCTCTTCAATGATGGTCGCTTTCTACAACTTCTCTATGGCTTTTCGCTTGATAGTGTTGCTGTTTCTTTTTCTGAATGTCGTGCACGCCCAAGATGAAGGTGACGGCGAACCAGAAGGTGGTGGTGGAGCCGAAGGAGGAAATGGTGGTGAAAATGGAGGTAAGACTAAAGTCTAGTTTCAGAAACGCTTTAACTATAAGCACCCAAGAACCAAAACAAAACACCACATAAAAGGACTGACATAGTAAAGTACTCTTCGAGAGATTTTTTATACTCACGGTCACGACTTAAGGGTTGCATCCGGACAGATTTAAAAGTTAGAACCATATTGTCGCTCGAGAGTTGCTCTAGGAACGAAAGGGTTATCACACTTTTTGGTGGAACATTTACAAGTCTTCAGCTTGCAACGAACACCGTCGAACACCGGCGCGTTTTGCCAGGTACTGTTGAGCGATCATCAAAGGCGTCCGAGAAAAACAAAATCATAATTGAAATGATCGGACACTGTCGACAATCTCACTGCATATCGCCATCTTTACTCTGTTTACTCTGCGCAAAGGATTACTGCAAACAATAACTGTTAAAACAGTTAAATAGTAAATAGTAATTTAAATCTTAAAGAGAATATTATGGACATTAATAAGTTTTTTGTGTGCAATCTACTGTGAAAAATATTCCTGCACAAGACTGATCGCGCCTAAAAAAAATTCACGCACGTACAGTGGGCTGGAAAAATTCTTACAAGATGTTCCCTGGCCGACAGTATATTGAACTTTATGAGCAGACTATTGAAAGATTTTAGCATCTGGGTAACACAGTAATGTGTCCCCGTCAAATGGCTTTTTCTTTACATTTAATGTGGTTACCAATCTTGGTACATTTGTGTCAAATCTAAGATCACGGACAGTGTGATTTGAAGAACAATGTTTAACTGCATTCTATATCAAGGATGCCAGAATAGCTGTTGGAACATGAAGTAATCTTTAATATCTATATATTTGATACAAATATGCAAAGATAAAGTTCTTTACTCTAATAAAAACTATTTCAACTGCCCGGACAACTTGTGACTTTGCAAAGGCTATAGAAAAGGGATGTATAAGTTCTGAAAAACACTATCCTTGTTTCAATGGGCGTAACAAGCCTGTACACTACTAAATACCACAGGAGAAAGGAAATACGACGATATGCAAAGTATATCGTGACATATTCTACACAATAGGCAACCGTGAAACTATCTGAGAGAAATGCTGAGACTAACACTACACGAAAATTCTTTCCAATTTATTGGGAAAGACTACCTTTAGACTCACGGCACGGCAGTGAGGATAAAATTATATGACAGTTCCTTTAGCTAATATTTTCATGGCAAAGAAAGAAACAGAAATATTTTATAATCCATCGCACTAAGAAACCGTTGGTATCAGTGGAAACGATATATCGGTGATGAACAAGCGAACAGATATCACCATACAATCAAATTTACAGCTGGAATTTGCAAAGAAATTACTTGACAAGCAAACGCATTTATAAGGGCGCAAGATTCGAGAAAGAGTCTATCCTTGACATATGCGCACAAATTTTAAACCCACTGAGACGTTTCAATACACCATCACTTTATTTAAATCTTGTCACCCACCGGGAGTCAAGAAAGGTTTTGTCAAAGGAGAAGCCATGCATGCTGAGACTCGTGCTCAGAACGAACTTCTCAAAGGAAACGTTCGAGGAAAGCATCAATAAATTCAAATAACACATACAGCCAAGAGGTTACCCAAACAGTCTAATCGAGAAAGTGATGCTCTCAGGCGTCGGGTGTCTGACAGAAAGTTAGCCCTCAAAGACAAAACAAAAGCGAGAAAGTGATGCTCTCAGGTGTCAGGTGTCTGACAGAAAGTTAGCCCTCAAAGACAAAACAAAAGCGAGAAAGTGATGCTCTCAGGCGTCGGGTGTCTGACAGAAAGTTAGCCCTCAAAGACCGTGAACAAAAGCGAGAAAGTGATGCTCTCAGGTGTCAGGTGTCTGACAGAACGTTAGCCCTCAAAGACAAAACAAAAGCGAGAAAGTGATGCTCTCAGGCGTCGGGTGTCTGACAGAAAGTTAGCCCTCAAAGACAAAACAAAAGCGAGAAAGTGATGCTCTCAGGTGTCAGGTGTCTGACAGAAAGTTAGCCCTCAAAGACAAAACAAAAGCGAGAAAGTGATGCTCTCAGGTGTCGGGTGTCTGACAGAAAGTTAGCCCTCAAAGACAAAACAAAAGCGAGAAAGTGATGCTCTCAGGTGTCGGGTGTCTGACAGAAAGTTAGCCCTCAAAGACAAAACAAAAGCGAGAAAGTGATGCTCTCAGGTGTCAGGTGTCTGACAGAAAGTAAGCTCTCAAAGACAAAACAAAAGCGAGAAAGTGATGCTCTCAGGTGTCGGGTGTCTGACATAAAGTTAGCCCTCAAAGACGAAACAAAAGCGAGAAAGCGATGCTCTCAGGTGTCGGGTGTCTGACAGAAAGTTAGCCCTCAAAGACAAAACAAAAGCGAGAAAGTGATGCTCTCAGGTGTCAGGTGTCTAACAGAAAGTTAGCCCTCAAAGACAAAACAAAAGCGCGCAAGGAACTATTATCTTTTTAGTACTGACGGGTGAAGAGACTTTTTGGGATTGCAGCGATTTTTTATAACCAAACCCTTTTGAGATATGGACAAGCAAAGTTTCGTTTGATTGTTTTCGCGATAAAAATACGAACACCATACAGCGTTAAATGCAGTTGCGTCCTGCTGCGGATCTCCCCAAGGATGGCCTTGTTGACAGCTCGATCAAATAAAATCGTGTAATTTGATCAAAGAATCGACAACATTTAGAACAACAGGTCTGTTATAACTTTATTTTGATCTAAAAGGGAAAATCTCTCAGGCACGTACTTGGGGAAGACTTATTCTAAATCTGGGATAAAACGCTTTTAGCGACGAGCAGGATTTGTGCTAGGCCTGTCACCTTTTATAACAACTTAAGTCAGAGTCCTCGGAGAGGGAAGCATCTGCTGTGATTTCACTCCGGCGCGGGCTTTCATTTGTATGTGCATGCAGTTACTTGAAATCTCTCGAAGATCCCTTCATCTCTCCTCAGTTCCCGCTTTACATCTTTAGCACTTTTAAGTATAGTTTAAAAAACGAGCAGTAGTGTATTATCAGGTTTAAATACTCGAGACGAAGCCGAGAGTTTTTACACCTGATAATACACGTGCTGCGAGTTTTTTGAACGGCTTCAAAAACATTCTTTCAAAAGCGTGTCCCTTCGTCATTAAAACAATTGCGCTTTTTTGCAAAGAGGAGATAGCATACGAGAAAAACAAGTGGACTAGACTGATTAGCATACAACGACGAAGTAACCATTGCTTCCCGGCTCCTGTCGAAAGTTTTGGGATTTTATAGTTCTGAGGGAAAACATCTACTGAAAAATGCTATGCTAAAGTTGTCAGGTACGGTAGATAAAACGGCTGACAAATTTTTTTCAGAGGTAGAGAACGAGTAGAAATAAGCAGCTTGCATCTGCGAACCAGTCGCTTATCTGGCAATTTACACGAGGGCGCTGGTGTCATTCAAATAACGGCTCACTTGTTTAACTGTTGGTTGTTTATTTTGTTGAGAAGATTCCAACTAGAATGGCGAAAGACCAGATTTCGTAAAACAGTACTGCACAAAAGTATTAAAGTCACCATTTGTTGCACTAAGAATCCTGAACAACTACTACCCATATCAGTTATCTTTATATAAAGATTACGTGTAATGTTAATATAAATATCACGGTCATTTTAAAATCATTCTCATTAAAAATTCAGCGATAATTGCATTGTTTGCCCATTCAGCCCCGAACTCCCCTGTGACTGAAATCAAAGCCGCCACCAGGCTTTTCATAATGACCGTAGATTGCCAGGTATAAAGGCTCATGCACGTGATCGATTTGTGTCGTGTGATTGGCTGATATGCTCATGAATTATTAATGAGTTTTTGAACTGTTTTTCCACCAGGGTTTATGTAGCGAAAGCAAACCTTCACTCCCGATAAAGACGATCGTTTGTCCTGTGTTATTGTCCAGCCAGCTTCCTTCGACTTATCAAAATCTCGACTGCGAGCCTGAACCACGAGTCTCGTAACCTTTTCTGACTTCTTCGTCATGTGTAACCGCTCGGTGGCATCACTTCAACTTTTTCCTTTTTTAAACTATTCGCTCTGATCTACGCGTATTTTCTTGCGTATTTTGATAATAACGAAATAGGTCATTATCTTGGTATGTATATGCCAGCCATTTTGAGGCCGTTTTCATGGTAGGTGATTTCTATGGCATATTCCGAACGAAAAGCGGCCGTTATCCCATGACTTAACGGCCGAGTTCCAATCAGAATGTACCCGAACCACAAACGGCCGTTATCCCATGACTTAACGGCCGAGTTCCATTCGGATAATAACCGAACCAAAAGCGGCCGTTATCCCATGACTTAACGGCCGAGTTCCATTCAGCCTTAAAATAGTCGGTATATACATACCAAAAAAACGGCTTTCATAACAATAATTTCCCATTTTCTTCGATCAAACGTTTCTTCTGTTTGATTATTCACATTTCATGCCATCACACTGTTGGGGTTCTGTTGCGGGTTCCGTTGCTATGCAGAGGTGTCATTGTTTACAATCGCCTCTTTTGATTGGTTTCGCGGGAAAAATAGCTCCCCGTAAAAGGAAAGAAGGGCCCAAAATTGGGCCATTTTCGACGTTTTACCGCTGGAAACTATTATTGTAGACACCAACAATATGGCTGCCATTGTAAACAGTTCGATGTGAGCTTTCAGAGCGATTTCTTTGCAGTTTTATATCTTGATTTTGTGCAAAATTGGACGGATTCCCAGCATGCATGAGACGAAAATCAAGATATTTCCAAGAGCTTTAACACAAAGCTGCTGAAATTTGGCAGACTTAACAAACACAAATGGAGCTATCTTTCCTGACTTAGCCGATATGTATCACTATTACGGTATGTAATCGATCTCGATATTACGGTATGTCACGTGAATGGTTTAGAGAAGTTCCATTATTTCTTGCAGGATTTACGTTTTGACGTCGGCTAAGTCACAGAAGATTCGTTTTATTATAAGGATTCAATAGCAAAAGGAAGAAAGCTTTTAAAAGAAAAGCAAGGGAGAAAATAAAATAAATATTGATTTGAGTGACAGTTTTAGGTGCTAATTTTCACACCTTTTCGACAGGAAATTGAAAATTTTTATTTCAAAATCGGATTCTACGGTAAAATTAACTTCTTTTTTTTTTTTTTTTTAATAAATACTCGTTTATTTCAACACATACATTACTAACTTACAATACATATTACATTCCATTACTTACGATTAATTACAATACCATACTTACAATACAATACAATGCATCAACTTACTAACAATACTTCACGTTACATCAAGTTGCTACATTACTTACATTTTGTATACTTGATTAATGAGTTATGTCTTTTGGGAAATACTGTTAGGGCTAAACTTTCTTCATATTAAGCTAATAGAAAATAGAAACGATGCATAGGAGACAAGTTGGCAATCAGAGAAAAAAACTTACAAAGTTCGTGAAATTCTGAAAGTTTAGGTCCTTGCCCTGTGTTCTACAGATCCAAATAAAATAACGCGCAATCAAAAAATAGACATCCAGTTGGTTTTTCTTAAAAACTTTAGTATTTAAGCCTAATATTATGGTTGAAGTAAAGTTAATAGTCTCTATGTCTGCGATGCCTTTGTCAGTGGTGAGCCATTGCTTAAAACTTTGCCAAAAGCGTGACGTCACATTGCAAGACCAGAAAAGGTGGATTAGGCTCTCCACCTCACTTCTACAGAAAGTACACATGTCATTCTCTTTTATTCCTATTTTCTTCAAGAAATCATTTGTTACCAGTCTTCTATGAAGTAGTTTGAATTGAAAAGTATTTAGTTTAGTTATTTTGGTACAGTTGAAAGACAGTTGGTATACTGACTTCCAATCAATTGTTTCCATATTTTCTACCTCGCAATCCGCACACCATTTGTTTTGACTACGGTAAGGGGGTTGCTGCTTTAGATCAATAAGTTTTTCATAGACTACTCTATTTGCCTTATTAGACTTTACTTACATTTGAGGGCTTTATTGCATTTGTGGTCAATTATTACATTTGTGGCTTCATATTGAAGCCACAAATGTAATAATTGACCACAAATGCAATAAAGCCCTCAAATGTAATAAGGATTGACCACAAATGTAATACCATATTTTCTCGAATAAACGCCCCCGGCGTTTATTTAAAACTCAGTCTTGTAGACCCGGCGTTTATTCGAAGCCGGCGTTTATTCGGGGCCCGGCGTTTATTAAACAGGGGTATATTTTCACCTTTTTCGAGTAATGTCTTTCAATGGAAAATATATTAAGTTCCACGAGTTACAAAGGCAAAACTTAACAAGAACATTTGTGACAGTGACAATTCGTAGTTGGCTAGTTGCAATCGTATCGTTATGTTTCTGTTTCTTGATTTATAGCTGCCATATGTTAGCAAAGGACATTTGAAAGAACTCGAGAGTATTAACTGGCGGTTTATGCATCTAATTAATTGTACAATAAAAAGCAGTGACCTATACCGAGCTCAAATAAACGCCGGCCCCGAATAAACGCCGGGACCTCGAATAAACGCCCTCGGCGTTTATTTAAAACTCGGCCTCGTGGACCCGGCGTTTATTTGAACCCGGCGTTTATTCGGGGCCCGGCGTTAAATCGAGAAAATACGGTAAAGCACTTTACTGATTCGCCTTAAGGAAATACTTGTTCGCTGTTGGAATTGTTAGTTCAAGCTTCTGATTGCATGCATTACCGTATGTGGGACTCGTATCATTTGTGTGCGATTTGAACAATTAAACTTTGAACTTTATATAAATTACTTTTAAGTGGCATACCCTTCGGTCGCACTAAGTTTTCTCTCTGTGAGTTGATTGTCACGAAACCTGTTGTACACCGGTATCCTGTCTATGCGTGTAGTTTATACTGTTTCATATAAAGGTACTGCTACTGGGTGATGTTACGGAGATTTTATTTGCCTCTGAAATGGTAGAGTAGCCAGCTGAAAGTAGTACGCAGTTTATTTTACAAAAAATTTACAAAGTCTGGTTGCGAGGCGCTCTTCAGTATTGTAGTTGTTACTTCGGGATTGAACAAGTGACCGATGACGTGGTATATGTGAATAAACGTTTCTTAATTTAACTTGACAGATATTCACTCCGAACATTACTTCGTTTACATTTTATAACTGGGCCTTGGTTCCGCACTAAAAAATGTTTAGTTGAGATAATAGCAACTTCAGGTTTGGTCACGTGAATGACAGATGATGTCCAACACACTACATAGACAACTTCAGTTTGTCCAAGTTTGGTTGTCCGAGAAAGATATGCATGACTGGCAAAATCCTGGTCCTCACAACTTAGGGCTGGTAACCCTGCTGTGCAAACTGAAGAACGCACAGTAAAATCCATTATTACATTTGTGGTCAATTCGTATTACATTTGAAGGCTTTATTACATTTGTGGTCAATCCTTATTACATTTGAGGGCTTTATTACATTTGTGGTCAATCCTTATTACATTTGAGGGCTTTATTACATTTGTGGTCAATAATTACATTTGTGGCTTCAACACTCGTGAAATCCCGACCCTTTCATATACCTACAGCCTCAAAAGGGTACCCCTTTCGGGCGGAGCATCCCGTACAGTCCATTATAGGGAGTAACCCCCCCCCCCCCCCCCCCCGGGGTGTGATAAAAGCTTCTTTTACGACAATGGCTGCGGCCGCACTTGGTGAGTTAACCGGGTTATTTTTTTTAGTAACCCGGTTAAAATAACTCAGTGAAAAGGTGTTTGTAATAAAATAACCGAGTTTATTTTTCTGAGCGGCCGCACTTCAAAAGTTGAACTTTGAACGTGAGAAATCATGTTATCATTTGCTAGCGAGAGCTGCACAAAACAATACGCTTAATGAGCGAAAACAATGCCTCTGCTCTTGCATTTTACATATTGTTATTTCCTGCAAAACAACATCGTTAAATGATCAAATTATAGGTTTTGTGGAGAACATTAACACACGACAGTTTCCCTTTCTATATTTGAAATTGAAAGTCGTCCCTACCAAGGTCATTCAACAGGAAGCCAAAAATTGCCGCGTAAGTGAAGATGATTGACAGATCGGGAAAGTTAACCTGCACTAAACTACCTAGCGAGGTGGTTTAAATAAACTTAGGCCTAGGGCAAACGTCGAACTTCACAAGTGCCGAATCATATACAAATGAGCAAAATCTATTGTTCTTGCTCATTTGCATTAGATTCGGCACATGTGAAGTTCGACGTTTGCCCCAGGCCTTAACCAGGTTAAAAAAATCTATTGTTCTTTAATTAATTTTCATGGGAACCGCTAACACGGTTAAAATTCGATGAACGCCAGAAATACGCGGCCACATCAGGAATTTTGTTACACCAGTTAATTTTAATTAATTAATTGCAAATAACCGGGTTAACTACTGTAGTGCGGCCGCAGCCAATAACTCGCCAACTTTGTAGCTTTGCAAGTTTTTCTAAATTTTGAAGGAGTTGAAAACAAAGAGGGAAAATTGATCGTCACCTTCCATTCGAATCTTTTCTTTAATTTAGAAACACCGCCATGTGATGTTGATGTGGCATTCATCATGGATGCTTCGAATAGTCTGGGCATGAGAGGTTTTGAGAAAGAAAAAGAATTCGTCAAAAAGGCAGCTAAAAAGATGGCAGGAGAACAAGGTAACAGTCAAGCAGCTGTGATACAATTCGCTGACAATGCTATAATAGAGATTAAATTTCAAGACATTGCAACCTGGGATGAGTTCACGAGAGCTGTTGACAAGATTACCAAAACGAGCGGTGGTACCCGCATCGATTATGCTTTGGAAAAAGCCAAAGAAGTGTTCAAAAGCGTTTCGGACGAACGACTTAAGCTTCTCATTTTACTAACTGATGGAGAGCAATCAGGTTCAGATGCAAGACTGGCCCCATTGTCCTCAGAATTGCGCAATGAAAGTGTCCGGGTGTTTGCTGTTGGTGTTGGCTCTGGGGTGGATAAAAAGGAACTGGAGCTTATTGCAGGGGACGAGAATCACGTGATACTAGCTGCCGATTTTGACGAACTGGACCAAAAGATTACCCAGTTGATGAATAAAGCTTGTGGTAAGTACTTGAAGTTTGATGTCAAAAACGCTTTTGTTTCAGAATACACTCTTCAAGAAGCTGCGGATTCCGCTCAATGAGCCTTGGTCGAGTTTAGCAGATTCAGTTGCAGTTAACGTTGTTAATTCTATTTTTGTACTGAATTTCTCCACTGTATATATTTGCTTCCACTTCTCTATTTATTGAAAGTAAGGTCTAAATAAGACTGAAATTTTAGTATATGAATCTTTTTAAGGGTACTATACAGCCCCGGCTGCCGTGCATTGATCTTATTTGAGTTGAAAATGTTTGATGAGACTCACACGATGGAATGTCAATTTACCTTCCACTTTGCTGCAGCCGAACATCCGTTGAATCGGGCTGTCCGATCTTTGCTTCAGCACCACTTCTTTTGAACTCATCGACAGTGGAATAGAAGCTTATTTTCACAGGCTTTCTTTGCATCCATAGTAACGGACATTATAGCATTTCCTGGCCTGACACCCTTTGTAATCTTGTATAGGCTGCTCAATTTTAACCATCGCCTAAGTAACAGTCCTTGGAAGGTTAACTCGAAAACTAATACTCACATTAGTACATACAAAAATGACGGGGAAGATCGTCGTACCATTCAATGATTATAATTCGAAAGTCCAACACCATCTCGAGTTTTAAAAGATCACTTAAGACGTACTTGTTTACTAAATTCAGTAATAACGGATCATTGTTTTTATAGATTTGTATATATTCCATTAGTTTTAGAGCTAATTTTTGATGTAATAGTGATGATTTAATAGTTGCTTTAGTTTTAATTTTTTCCTTTTTTATTCATTGTAAAAATAATAGGATATGGTTGTAAATTTGTAAATATTTTTTCAATAATGTTGTTTACATGACTGTAAAGCGCCTTGAGCATTGGATAAGAGCGCTATAGAAATAAAGTTATTATTATTAGTTATTATAGATGGATTTATTGTGCTAAATATATCCTCTTCTGTGTACATAACGGGATGCTTGCTTTTATCTCTTCTTTATTTGTCAGCATGTCCAGTGGATGTGGCGTTTATCATGGATGCCTCGGGAAGTCAGGAAAATGCATTCATCAACGAGAAGGAGATTGTCATCGGTTTAACGAAGAACATGACCATTGGAGCAACAAAAGAAAATAGCAGAGCTGCACTGATGCACTTTAGTGTTTTAGCTGAAGTAGATGGTCTGTTTGGAACGTATGCTACCGCAGCTGAATTTCAGACAGCTGTAAAAGGTCTGCCCTTCCTTGGAAAACAAACACGAATTGACAGGTCCCTGGAACTAGCTTCCCGAGAGGTCTTCAAGAAAAGCTCCAGTAGCCGCCCTCAGATTGCCATAATTCTCACTAATGGAATACAGCATTCAGAGAGCCAGGAAATCCCGAAAGGCCTGATAGAAGCCTCTCGACCCTTACGAAACAAAGGAGTTCGGGTGATCGCCGCGGGTAATGCCGTTTATACAAGGGAAAGAAGACTCAGGTTGATGACAGAAAGGAATACGGATGTTGTGGTGGACAACAACAAGAATGTTGTGATAAACAAGGTGAAACTGTTGCTCAAAGACGCCTGCAGTGAGTATCAGTATTAGTTTGTGACTGATGTAACAATAGCCTTGTGTTTCGGTTACGGTTTTCAAAGGGCAAAACCAAAGTAGTTACTCTGGCCAATCATAACAGAAGCAGACAATGCAATGAACCAATCAAAACTCAAAGCAAATACACTTGGGCCGCCGGACTGGCGCCTTGCGCAGGAAAACGCGTGCGAACAAGTTACAATTGGTTTTGGTGGTCTTACCTCTGATTGAATACGAAAGTAGTGCGAGAATTTTCGGGCTAATCACAAAGCACAGCAATGCAAAACCAAAGCAACCGCGAAATCTCTTTCCACACTCAATTCAAAACCCTTAAATTTAAAAAGAATGTATTACTCATGAGGTATTTTTTTATATCCGATCAGGTGAGTTTCCCCTAGCCGGCTTTACTTGCACACTAACCATTTTTCTATGCCTTTGGCGTCATTTTACCCAAGTGTAACAGGGGACGCAACTTTTTGAGAAACAACGATATGCTACAAAATCACCTCATTTACACAGAAGCTCCTTGGTTGTTCTGGTACTCGGGCACATGGGGAAGGGTAGGCTCCTGGGGCCAAAATATCGTATAAAAACGTCTCTGCAAACGAAAGTTGTATCTATTATCAAATTCAAAATGTCTAACAAAAGTGACTTTCCAATTCGGGGGTTTTAAAACGTTCGCGCTAATTGTTCATGGCTTTATGCGCATCCTTACTGCACACGCAATCCATGTCGCAACACCATGCTACGCAATGTAAGATCACGTGCGCCAAGGAAGAAATTTATCAGCACAAAGGGATGGTAGCCGTTGTGTCAATTTTGCTTAGACTTAACTCGCTTGGATGATCGGTGACCCCTACTTTGTTTTGGATAGATAGTTTTCTTTACTAATTCTCGACAAATTGTGAAAAGATGAACAAACAAATCAATGTAGAAAGTTTAAACTTTTCCCATTTTTTGCCTCACGCAACATCGTTCTTTTTATTACGTCAATGTAACCTTGCCTACTTTTATTTCACAGAGCCACTGCGAAGAAAGGTTCCCGGAATTAGCACGGGTATGTATAGCTAAGTGTATCAAATAATGTCCAACTAAAATCTATTTGCTTTTTACCATAATAAAAACATTTTACTTGGAACCATCAGGTTCAATTTGACCTAAAAACCCAGAGAAATGAACGTAAAAAAGGCATCGAGCGCATTGAATCTTTGATCATCACGGAAACTTTTGATTTTCACAGACAAGAATACGAAGTAAACTTTCAAGTCATTCGTTTATTTACCGTTCTTTCCACTTCATAATGAGCGTATCTTCCCCTGTGGCAGTGACGAAAGTTTGTTAAATGAAGTCTAGCGTTTCGCGTCCTCTTTTGACTTGAATAGCTTAAGTTTGCCAGGTTATCGAAGACCTCGAGTCCGTTATGTTTATGGCTTAAGGTCGCGGGGGATACCTGGCAATGAATAAATTCATAAGGCAAAATTTTGGCAGGGGTATCACTTTGAAAAACGTTATATCGTAAAGGTTTGAAAGCCGATTTCGCTAAAATTTAACAGAGATATTGGCGAATAATGGAAGTGCATAAGGATTGTTTTTATTGAAGGGATCGCGCTTTGCGACAATGCTGTAAGCCACTAAAGTTATCTTTTCTTAAAACGTGGTTTTGTGTCCAAGTTTGCTTCTCGAGAAGAACACAAAGCAAGTTGATTTCCCCACTCACTGATCCGTCAAAACGTCTATTGTGTCATATCTGACTCCGAATTTTTGATTTCATCTTTAATTAAAAGTTATTAGGTTTTAAAGGAGTAAAATTGTCCATGTTAGAATTTGAAGCCTCATATCTTCCCTTTGAAAGCCTATTTAAAAATTTTGAGTCAGATATGACAATCTACAATACACCTAGTTTACCTCCTTGCAGTGTCAACTCATGAAATTCTCTATTCGCGCTGAATTCTTGGACACAAAATTGTTTGTTTTTACGCTTCCGAAGGCTTCCCGAGCAAACACGAATGCAAAAAATATAAATGTATGGTAATTTTGCTAAATTTAATCCACGGGCTATTGTCAACACTTCATGCGGAAAGAACAATGCGTTAAAAAATAGTGTATTTTACCAGACAGCGCTTTGCACGTGCAATTATTGATGCAGAAACATCACAGAGCCTGTTCGTCAATATTTCGCGCATTTTCGGTATCAGTCGTCGCACTTCGTGCATACTCTTTTCATAAATGCATACTGATGAGCGGAAACTGTCCCCCGCGACCTTAATAAGAGGTTATATAGAGGTTATATAGAGGTTATGGGTGCCTCATACAAAAGCAATAATGACAAGACATTCTTAGATTGTCGGTGATCTGTTAAAGCCTAATGTGTAATCACAGTATTTTTCTTTGCTCTATTTTACAGACTGCAAAGATGAACTTCGGCATTGTGCTAGCGCTTCTAAAGCTGCTAAGTCGAACTACTGCAAAACCCACCCAGACTACATGGCAGAAAACTGTCCTAAGTCGTGCAACCTTTGCCCCCCGACTTACTGAGGTAAATACGATGTTTTATTTTCAGCCACTTGACACGTCGAAACGCTCGCGCGTAATCCTAGTGCTTTAAGCACGTGACTTAGTGATACTTGCCAATATGAACGAGAGAGGCTCCGCCCGAAAGGATGCCTTTTTCGCTCCCGTAGTATACGGAACAGTGGAGACATTTGAAATTTTAGTATTTGAAAGGTCGAAAAAATGGAGTGCGAACTGAAAGGGTAGCAATTGAAAAGGATAGGAAAAAGGTGACAGAAATAACACGAAATTATTCTGAAACATTACGCACATTCACAGCTTTACATTACATTCACAGCTTTTATGTGACCCCGTATATTTGACTTATCGTTGAGGTATAAGAAATAAATATTTTTCATGTATGTGAAAAGGGTATCATTACAATAGATGATCGGAATGTGAAAGAGTAAGGGGTTGAACTTCCGGCGGGAGCCTCCCGAATAAAACACACTGAGTAACCCGTCCTCCCCCCTCCCCCCTCCCCCCCCTTTCCTTGGCAATCCAATTGCTCTTTACATAAGGTTTGCTTTCAAGTAACTATTTTCGCTTTCTAACTTGGTTTTTCACTTAACTTATGTTTAAACCTCTTGGGGCTACTATTATTAAAAATTACACCAAAAAAGAAATCAAATTTTTGCCTACCACACTAAGCTGGCTAATTATCCGCATACTTTTTTTTCGTAGCGACCAATAACTTCACGACAACAAGATTCAATGCAGGATATGACCGAACCAAGGAACTGATCTACACGGATAACTTAAACTTAAAAAAGTAAATATAAGACAATCCATGTCAGATGTTTGCTTAGTATATAAAAATAATAGGAAGGGTAACTAAAGGGCTGTACCAAGCAAACTAGGATTAATAATTAATAAATAATTAATAAAGTGAAATAAAACAAATTAACTTAATATTGCAGAGTCGACTTAAATTCTTTATTGTTACGTTAGTTGTATGAAGGCGTTTGACTCTTACAATCAACAAAGCCTTTTCGATTCGACAAGCTAGTGATGAAATTGACCCAGGCGGTGTGCGTCACGACTTGCAATGCCCCATGGGTTAATTTGTGTAGCGGCTCATTTTCCCTTCGTCTCGACCGGGGGGGGGGGGGGTACTCCCTATAATGGGCTATACTGGGATGCTCCGCCCGAAAGGGGTACCTTTTTGAGGCTACAGGTATATGAAAGGGTAGGGATTTCACGAAGAATAGTAAAAGGAAGCGAAGCCACGCCGTTGAAGCATAAAAAAGGTAGGTAAACGAGTTTTCATTCAGCAATCTCATCCTTACCTTTTCGTGTCACTTGGCGTTTCATTTGTTTCACTTGCCATATTTCTACTTGATATTTTGGGGCGTTGCTTGAATGAAAACGGACAAAAAGTCAGAAGCATTTATGTCAAGAACATCTCCCTGATGTGATTCTTGAATTATCTTGCAGAATCCCCTGAATTAACGAGAGAAAACTTCGAAAACTCAGCTCACGTTCTGCTGTTTTGGCGACGCCGTCAATTTCCTCAAAACAACGTCGTCGACTTTGGCTCGACGCCGGCAACTGCCCACAAAAGCATGCGCAGTAGGCATGTCACGCAATCAACGGCGTCGTCGTGCGAAAGTCGTCGATTCGTAAGCTCCTTGATAAGGGGACGTTCTCTAAAAGATATACTCGTACGAGCTGACCTTCTTAAAGGCTAAAACACGTGCATGGGAGTCGCGTAGGCATGCCACTCTTTATTACACAATCAACAATCAGTAGTACTTCCGATCGTACAAAACGATCGTTCGTGCAATGGTTCAGTGGTAGGCTGCAGTGAATTTGAGTAATGTAACAGCCGTGAATAATAAACACCGATCTTTTAACACTACGGTAAGTATTAAAGCATGTGGTGAACTTCGGCTCAATTTCTAGCTAAAATTGGGGGGGGGGGGGGGGGTCACTTTCACAATATGTCAAATTTATGGGGGGTCATTTTCAAAGAATTTGGATAAAGTGGGGGGTCAGTTTGAAAATCTTCTATGCTTTTCTAAAATGGCCGCCCCCCCCCCCCCCCCCCTTCACAGGTAACAAACGACCAGCCCCTAAGTTAAGTTTCATCTTAGTTAAGCTTGTTCAGGGGGTCTTCAGACGGCGACGCTGTTAGGCTAAGCCTAACTATATATACTAGAAATACGTGTCTCGCAGAACCTCGCGAAGCTCGGGGGAGGATGCATTGCAAAATTTTAGCGATGTGGGAGAGATGGAATTTTGATTTGACTGGAGAGATTGACCAATACCAGTTCCCATTTATTATAATTTAGGAAGACAGGGCACTAACTACAAGTTAAGGCGACTGGGAACAAGAATGTCTCAACTTTAATTTTCGGGGCCATTGCCGCGGCATGTATATTATATTACATTATATCACATTATATATAATTTATCTCGTCGTCCGCCATCTTGAATGTCGAGCTTGAAATCATGTGAGCTCGCCATGCAATTTATTGGCTAATCGATTAATTTGGCTCAGCCAGATTCTCGCAGCGCCCGCACACGATGAGGAATTTGTCTCACGAGGCAAAAAATATCAAACACGACTGATAATTGCCTCACAACCTCGCAAGGCGAAAAACTCACAAAAACTCCAGCGCACACTTGAAGAAACAGCTCCTAGGTACTTGGTGTATCCCTGATCATAATGTATGGTACTTCATGTATCCCTTATTGTAATGCATTTAGATATATTGCAGTGTAATTTAGGGTCGGATTACAGTAAATAGGGTTGAAGCACTGATTTTAGTATTTAGGGTTAAACACTGATTCCAGTATTTCCAGTGTATCGAAAGGGTTAGTTCTTATATATAGTCGGGCTAGCAGCATATTATCTTATAAAATCACAATTTCCGGCAGCTAGTCCTCGGTGGTACAGTGGATAGTGTGCATGGAGTAGATCATACGGCCCGGGTTCGATTCCCTATTCTGCAAAATAATAAGGGATACACCAAGTACATACCAAACAGCTGAGCTAACTACTTCGCGAGGAATTTTGCTCAGCACTTTCCTCAAGTGTGCGGCAAGCTTAAGGTGATTCCTCAGTATTGCACTGCGCATCCTGTACTGCGCATAACACACGTAATAGTCCTTTCATGGCAGCCAGTTGATAACAACACTCTTTAGTAAACGGTTTTTAAAATACGCAGCTGGAAATTTAATTTTCTTACGAGTATTTTTTCAGAAGGAGAATTACCATAATTTATAAGCAATGAGCGTGCGCGGTTGAGCAAAATGAGCGCGCGCACATTTCGGAGGATGGAATGTTTTTTATCAAAGGCCCGCAAGCTCGTTAGAAAATACGACTGTCTTTTTCTCTCTAACGAGCATGGTGACCTATATTTTTTATTGCATCATTTTGATGTTAAATTAATGCTTTTTAAGTTAACAAAGTTAAAAAAAATTCCTCGACAGGAAAAAAAAGATATCGCTAAAAACGTTCTCAAATCAGTTACTCGTGGGAGCAAATTGTTGACCTTGAAAACATGGACGCGAGGAACGTTTTGAGTCCGTGTCATTTGAAGTTGTGTGACTTTTTCATAAATTTTATTTTAAAGTGTTCCCATATGGTGGAGACTTTAACCTATCAAGTTTTTTTGAAGAATTGTAAACTTTGCTTTCACGGGTTACCGGGAAAAGAAACATGAACCGATCAAATAATGACGTGCGTGATCGGTATTGCTAGAGGCATAAATGGGGCAGCATTGGTCCATCATATCTCTTTACCGAGCATGGTGACCTATCTTTTTTATTGAATTTTTCGAAACAACTTATGGAAGGGAGCTGTTAGGGAAAATTTAAAAAAAATCGTTCGACAACTTTTATTTCTGAGGAATCACCTTAAAGCGCCTGTCATGCAGGCTATCGTAGGTCTAAGCTGCTCATGTAAGCAGGCCAATAATATCGTGGATGTATGCAGATGATACTACCCTTACCTCATTGGAAGGACCCATATGACCTTGAATATAAAATGAATCATGATATGAATTTAATTCAATCATGGCTGACGGCTAACAAATTGACTCTGAATGTCAAGAAAACAAAATACATGCTTATCGGGAGTCCATGTAAATTATCACAGTTACATAGTGACTTTACCGTACAAGTAAACAATAAACCGCAGGAAAGGGTATTTAAACATAAAACCCTTGGAGTTCACATTGACGAATCTCTTACCTGACGCCCATATATTAATGATGTTTCAAAGAAAATAACTGCTGGTCTTGCAGTCTTAAAGCGTATTAGTACTATCATACCATTTGAAACTAGAATAAATATATACAATGCACTTGTAATGCCCTTTTTCAATTATTGTAGTCCTGTGTGGGACAATATTGGTAAGGGTCTATCAGACAAACTCCAAAAGCTGCAAAATAGGGCTGCCAGAATTGTCACCCTTTCTAATTATGAGATTCGCTCGAGTGATTTGTTGGATGAGCTTGGCTGGGAACGGTTAGAAAACCAAAGACTAAAACAGTTGGCTGTAATTATGTATAAAATTCATAATAATCTTTCCCCATTGTATTTGAGGCGGATTTTTACCAATATTTCAAATACACACACACACACATAAACTTAGAAATTCTGAGTCTAATTGTTACATTTCCAGACCGAATACTGAATACGCCAAAGTAGCATACATCACAGGGGATCTGTTCTGTGGAACAAGATCCCCTTTGAGATCAGACAGCGGCCCAACTTGAACGATTTTAAAACCTTTTTATGTGTGAAAGATTATAATGAAACAATTGTACGGGAATATCTCTCGGCGCTGGTTCACAATCACAAGGACTGTATCTTTCCTTTTGTTGCGTTTAATTTTCTCACAATCTCGTTTACAATGTTACACTCTCAATAGCTATTCCGTTCTGAATTAAAGCTTTTACATCAATGGCTTATACATTCCATGTACTGCGGTTAATTCTTGGCTTGCTATATCCTGTTGTAATACATAACCCTATATTTAGCTCATAATTATTCTTTGGTACCTTTAAATCAGTACGTGATCTATTGCCTATGCAATCTGCAAGTGAAAGACACCCTGTGACATAACAGAAACAATTCGAGTAGCGTGATATGAAAATACAATTGACTATTATCAGACACACTCCCCCCCCCCCCCCCCCCCCCTTGACCTGTCAGGGTCAAGCAGAGCACAATTCAGAATCGCGCTAACGGAAGTGATAGTAACCGATTAATTATGATCAAGCATGGCTCGTGTCTTCCAACGAGAATCCAGCGCAGCCGCACGCCGTAGGATATCCCTCCCTGGGTTTGTTTGCTTCTCTGCGTTTCCCACCGGATTTGCGTTGCGCTGACCTCTCTCATTCTCACCCACTTCTTTTACCACACTACTTACCTCCAACGGAAACAACTTCTGGACCGCTCTGTTAACAATAATAGGCCTCCCCTTAGTGATCAATTTCAACTTAGCACCTCTTACTACGCCATCCTTGCCCACAATTCGTTCCACCACTTTCCCCATCTAACATTTAGACCTCTTTACATTGTCCTCGTGCACCAAGACTACATCGCCAATACTTACCTGGTTCTGAATTTCCTTCCTACCTCGGTGATGTTCTCTCAAATCTGTCAAATATTCCTTTCGCCATCGATTCCAAAAGTGAATTCTCAACCTGGCGAGGTACCTGAACCTTCTAAGTAAGCCTGTCTCGCTCTCCTCATCATCGTTCCTGACATCTGGCAAACTTAACAATCGGCGCCCATAAATAAGATGTGATGGAGTGAGCATTTCTGCTCCGAGTTCGTCGTAGTCATACGTTAGAGGACGCGAATTTAGGGTCGCCTCTAGTTCCATCAAAATTGCAACATTTCGTCTGCATTTAGCCTTGCATTTCCAAGAACCTTTCTAAGACAACGTTTCGCGGTACCGATCAACCGCTCAAAAAATCCACCCCACCAAGGGGCCCGCTTCAAATTAAACTTCCAATCGATTCGGTTACTCTCTAAATGCTCTCTTACCTCTTGGTTGTCGTGCAGTCGCCTTAACATCTTCTCGGACGCCTTAAAGGTCTTGGCGTAATCGGAAATGATCAATGATGGGGTTCCTCTCCGAGCTGCAAATCTACGCAAACAGCGAACAAAAGTACTTGCAGTCAGATCCGTCACTAAGTCGAGATGAACAGCTCGTGTCACACAACATGTGAACAGGGCAATGTAAGACTTAGCCATTCCTCCTGTCGGTGACTTCACATACAAAGGACCAGCAAAGTCTACTCCTACCTTAGTGAAAGGTGTGGCCTCTCTAACTCTGAAGTCTGGAAGGGCTGCTACTGGCGGGATTCCAAAGGGTTTTCCCTGTTGCCATTTACACGTCACACATTCTCTTAAGACCTTCTTAACAACTTGTCTACCTTTCGGGACCCAGAACCGTGACCTAAGCTCTCCAAGCGTTGACCGAACTCCACTGTGTTGCGTCTTTCTGTGGCACTCTCCGATGACTAGTCTTTTAAACTGGTGATCCCTTGGGATTATTATGGGCTGTTGTGCCTCTGGTTCCAAATCCGAATTTTGCAATCTCCCACTGCATCTGAGAACTCCATCATGGTATTGCAAATTCAGTTTCTTGGCCAGATCTTCGTAATTCCTACCTCTTTTCAATTCTTCTTGGGAGTGCTCGATCCACATTCGCTCTGCCACTGCTATTTCACTCCCACTCAACATACCCTTTCTCCGCTCGGTGCCCTTTGCAGTAGATCGCAAATTATAAAGAAAACGCTTTACCCAGGACGTTACCCTTAGCAACCTCCCGAGTCTGCTGAACTTACTGACTTCGATTACAGTCGAGATTCCAGACTTGGTTGTCACGCCAGCCACTGCGACATTCACTTTCTTTTCCTCGTCAACGCTCTGTGGAGTTTCGCTGATCTCTGAGACTGGCCATCTTTTTTTTGGTCCGGACAACCAGGCTGGACCCCGCCACCACCATTCGTTTTCCTTTAGTCTGGAAGCCAGTTCACCCCTTGAACCAATATCGGCTGGATTTTGTTCGCCTGGGCAGTATGCCCAGTCTTCTTTTCGCGTCATCCTCAAGATCTCATTTACTCGCTGGCGAACAAATTGCTTCCATTCACCTCTGTTGTTGATCCACCAGAGCGCTGTCTTGCTATCTAGCCACTGCCGCGTGTCTGAGATGTGTGCTTCCTCCTTTAGCGCGTTCTTCACCGTCTCCATGAGTTTTGCTAATACTCTAACTGACATCAACTCCAGTCTAGGAATCGTCAGCTTCTTTAATGGCGCAACTCTAGTCTTGGAAGTCAGCAGCGTTACATTGACAGCCCCATAGGCTTCACACACGAAATATACTACGGCACAATATGCCTTCATACTAGCATCAGCAAATCCATGCAAGGCGCAAGTAGACTGACCTTGAGGCATGCGGTACACACATCTGGGTACAGTGACTTCTCTTGAGATTCTTAGATCGTCTAACCACCCGATCCAACGTTTCTTCTCGCCATCGTTCAACTCTTCATCCCATTCAACCTTTTTGGCACACAGCTCTTGGAACAGGATCCTAATAATGACAACTACAGGACTAATGATTCTCAGCGGGTCATACATCCCAGCCACAACTTTCAAAATGCTTCGTTTCGTCACAGGCAACCCGTCCGCCCTTTTCGTTAACTCGATCAATTCAAAAACGAATAAATCTTTATCACAATTCCATGACAGCCCAAGCACCTTTTCGCATTTCGTTCCCTCTTTTACCCCCAACGCTTTCGTCTGCGTTTGCAATCTTCTTGTTTATGTTTGGAGCGTCACGCAATTCACGTTGTTCTATTTTCGTTCTCAACTCTTCACTGTTGGTTAGCCATTTCCTTAGTTTGAATCCCCCAAGTGCCAACCTTGTCTTCGCCTTGTCATGTAATTCGATGGCTTCTTGGATGGCCCTTTCTCCGGACACGAGATCGTCTACGTAAAAGCTTCTTTTCATCACTCGCACGAAGTCCGGGTCAACTTCGATGAACGTGTCTAGATGGTACTGCAACGTGGCATTGAGCAAAAAAGGAGAACAATTTACCCCGAAAACAACGCGACAGAACCTGTACACCACCGGGTCTAGTTGCTCGCTGTCAACATTGTCCACCCACAGAAACCTTAAACAATCACGGTCACGCAAACTGACCTCAATATTGAGAAAAGTCTTTTCAATATCGCCCACCAACGCAATGCGCTTCTCTCTAAATCGGATTAGAATCTGATATAACAACGGCGACAAAGCGGGGCCCACGTGCAAACAATCATTCAGCGACACCCCCCCCCCCCCCCCACCCCCTTTTCCTTCCTTTGAGGATGCATCGTAAACCACTCTCAGCTTTGTGGTTTTGGCGTCTTTCCTAATAACTGCGCGATGTGGTAGGTAATGGATCTGGAGTTTCTAATTCTGGAACTCGTTCAACAATGCCAAGCGCGGCTTGTTCTTTGATGACAGCATCATAAGCATTCAAAACATCTGGGTCATTTTTTAACCTTTCAATCTATCCCTTCAGGCGCTTCAAACTGTTCCGATAATTAGTTGGTAGAGGCCCGTTACCTTCTTTCCATGGGAGGCCGGCCTCGTACCTTTCCCCGTTTAACGAAATGACATCCTTCAACCCCTCATAAATCTCGTTTTCTTCTCTAAAGCCTAAGGTTTCGAGATCCCACAATTTCCGGACGCTATCTTCTAATTCTCGATTATCCCTTGGCATTGCGTTACCGACACGAGATCCCTTCATTGGGCCTGACAAAACCCATCCCAAGCAGGTTTCCACGGCAACTGGCTGATCAACCTCCCCCCTTAAGGTTCTCCCCTTTTGAACCGACCAAAGGTAATCCTCCCCAATCAGTAAATCTATGCCCAGAACCTCGTCTTTACGATTAACATCCGAAAACCAGAGGCCTTGCAGATGAGGGTATTCGCCTTTCCTGATTTCAACGTGTTGATTTCCGATCTCCGCTATGGTGGGGACCTCATACGCCTCAATTTTGATTCTATCTCCCCCCTGCAGATGAAACACGTCCAACTCATACACCGCCCGCAAACCACAATCTTTCATTTGTTGCCCTAATGTGCTAATTTCAATCCATTCCTTACCTTTATTTTGTACCCCAGCTGCTTGCACTGCTCGACTTGTAATAAAGGATCGGTGGCTACCGGCATCGAATAACACTCTCACTCTCACATTCTTCGTATTACCCCTAACAACAGCTTGTGTGGTTTGCAAGGCGACCCTCCCCACGGATCCAACATGAAAAGTGGGACTGGCAGCTCCCTGAACAGTCTGTTACGCGTCGCTCCCCCCGGATCCCATGGGTTGGGCTGTGGAGGCATGGCTGGAACTATCGGAATGCGCAGAGCCACCGCGATCATTGTGGCCGGAACTAAACTGATCCCCTTGCGTATTATTTCCCCTTTCACAAATGGAAACGTGATGTTTTCCCATGCAAACATTACAAGTTAGCTTAGATCTACAATCACGCGAAATGTGGCCCTTTTGGGCACAAATAAAACATCTACCATACTTACGCAATAGTTGCTTTCTCTCCTCTACAGATTTTACATTTGTACAATCTTGGTGGGCGTGCCCACCTTTACAATAGGCGCAAAATTTGTTCATTTTCGTCAGCAAGGCGTTAGCAGAGTTCAGTCCTCCTCCTGTTCGTCCCTTGTCCTTATCGTGCAAGTAGGGATTTCTAGTTGTGGCACAGTGTTCTTCCTTCAATTCAAGTTCAGTCAAAAGTTCCTTCAGTAGGTCTTCCATCTTCCATTCGAGATGATTCTTTCCGCGCGTTATCTACAACCGCACCCCTTCTGGTAGTTTGCCAATAATGGCAGGCACAACAATTCCTTCGTAGGTACTCGCATTTACGTTAAGAGCTTTCAATCCTCGATGATGTACTTCCACAGTGTCATAAAGCCTACGAAGGCCTGCTGTGTCCTTGTCGTGGTAAACTGGACTCACGTTCAACACATCGTTTACGTGTGCTCTTTCAATCACAATTGGCTTTCCAAATCTTTCCCTTAGCAAGTCAATAGCGACTTAATAGTTGGCCGTCGTAAGAGCAAGTCCTGTTATTGCTGTTTTCGCCGCTCCCCCAAGAAGACCGCGAAGGTATGAAAATTTGTCGGCACTCGAAAGGGTTGTGTTCGAGTGAACTGCGCTTTCATAGCAGTCCCAGAATTCTTGCCACTCCTCGATTTTACCATTAAACCGCTTCACCTCTAGCTTTGGAAGCCTCACACGCGCGTTATTTTGAATCGTGGCTGCTGTACTTTCACTAGTGCCCACGTTCTGGAGGTGTTCTTGATGAGGACTCGTAAGTTTTGGCCTTAACAGCTCAGCCAGGGAAGTAATCGTTGCGTTGATGTCTCCCTTCAAATCCCCGGCGACTCGGACTTCTTCTGCGATTTCCTCGTCTGTGACGCTCTCTACGCCTACAAGATCTCTCAAAATCTCTTCGTCCAACTGTCTCAAATTGGTCAATTGTTCCTTGAGACTTGCCTTTAACTGTGCAATTCTCGGTCGTGTGCCTGTGGTGCACTCTCCTGCAGCAAGATCTCTTGCCTCAGGTAAAATCTGGTTGACATAGGCTCTATGTCCGCCTCGTGACTTTCGTTTCGCTTTCACAGCCTCTGTCATTTCGTGTCTCTTCCAACGATAAAATTATCTGGCTCGAAGGACCAAGTGTACGGGAATATCTCCCGGCGCTGGTTCACAATCACAAGGACTGTATCTTTCCTTTTGTTGCGTTTAATTTTCTCACAATCTCGTTTACAATGTTACACTCTCAATAGCTATTCCGTTCTGAATTAAAGCTTTTACATCAATGGCTTATACATTCCACGTACTGCGGTTAATTCTTGCCTTGCTATACCCTATTGTAATACATAACCCTATATTTAGCTCATAATTATTCTTTGGTACCTTTAAATCAGTACGTGATCTATTGCCTATGCAATCTGTAAGTGAAAGACACCCTGTGACTCGAGTAGCGTGATATGAAAATACAATTCACTATTATCAGACAACAATGATAATTTAAGTTTTTATAGCATTCTATTATTACGTGTAATTTGGTTAAGTTTTATATAGTTCAATTTTTAGTTTAATAATAATAATAATAATAATAATAATAATAATAATAATCTTTATACAGGGAGCTCACTTCACTATTGTAGTGGTATTCTGCGAGGCCCTGTTAAATAAAAATGGTTAAAAACTAAGTTAAAATATTAAAAAATTACAAAATTACGCTAAGAATTATATATAATACACTAAAAACTATAAACACATGTAAGTTGTAAAAATCTTAGTAAAAAGGTGATTCGTAGGGCTAATTAGATTTGAAAGAATACATGTAGTTTTTGACTTTTTGCTTAAAAAGTAGAATGGAATCAGTTTCTTTAAAAGATAGGTCTAAATCGTTCCATTCTTTAACACCTTTGTATAAAAAAGTCTGTCTTCCGTAGTTCCTTTTCACAGAAGGAAGACGAAAGTCGTTTTTTCGTCTAGTGTTATAAGCGTGAACGTCAGAGTTTCTTAAGATTTTAAAATTTATGATTCCATGAATATACTTAAAAAAGGTAATGTATCTATGCACAAAGCGGCGTTTTAGTAAGGTTGGCCAGCTGAGTGTTTTAAGAGCATCTGTGGACGAAGCGTAGTTTGGCAAATCGAGGATAACTTTTGCAGCCTTGTTTTGAAGGATCTGCAAATCGTCCATCAGTACAATGTTATCACTGTCTCCCCAGATGGTGTCAGCATAATCGAAAAGAGGGATTATCAGAGAGTTGTATAAAGTGACTCGCAATTCCAGAGGCAGAAGATGTTTCACCCGTTTCAATAAACCGATCCTTTGATTTAGTTTGGCAGTTAGTGATTCGATGTGTTCATTCCATTTCATGCTCTTGTTAATGATCACACCAAGATACTTCATTGAATCTGCGCTCTCTAAGTTTTCATCATCTATGGTAATATTTATACCTTGGCAGGTTTGTAACTTACGATTGCTGCCAAACAATAAAAACTTTGATTTCGATATGTTTAAGGTCAAGTAGTTACTGTTGAACCATTCGGCCAAATTGGCAAGGTCGAAATTAAGATAGTATTCAACATCTTGACAGTATTGTCCACAAAAGTATTTCACAGTATCATCAGCATACATAATTACTTGGCAGTGTTCTAGGCAGTTTGGGAGATCATTAACATAGATGAGAAATAAGAGGGGACCGAGGATGCTCCCTTGAGGTACTCCAACAAGAACCTTCTGAGGAGAGGACTGGGAGTTTTCAACACAAGTAACTTGGTACCGACATTCAAGATATGAGGCAAACCACATCACGACTTGAGAACTGACGCCAATAGCTTTGAGTTTTCTAACAAGAAGCCCATGATCCACGGTGTCAAACGCTTGATGAGATGAGTTTAATGTAGTTTGATTAATTGAAGATTAATTGATTAATTGAAGAAACCTTGATCGTAGTTTTCATTGTACTTTAGCTTTCTTAGTTAAGTAGTTCTACAGGTAATGTACTTTAGCGTAAATTCACACGACTCCTAGGAAGACCATGTAATTATGATACGATTTCCTGTATAAATAAAGATTGATGATGATGATGATGATGACAATATCCTTAAATTGAATTACCCAGAATACCACACACGGCTTCTAATTAAGTGCCCAATTGTTTTTTATGCGTGCTTTAGTAGAAATATGATTCAAAGTAAAGACAGATCGATTACAATTTTGAAGGCATGTATATTTTAATTGCACTTTGTTTCACGGCTGCAGATAGACACGAGCTCTCATCAGACTCACAGGAGCCGTGAGTCGTTGTAGGTCTTTTGCTGGTGTATGGTGCAAAAAGCATATTGCGCTAATACGGACCTATTCAGAAAGCCTTCTCTTCAATGATGGTAGCCTTCTACAACTTCTCTATGGCTTTTCGCTTGATAGTGTTGCTGTTTCTTTTTCTGAATGTCGTGCACGCCCAAGATGAAGGTGACGGCAAACCAGAAGATGGTGGTGGAGCCGAAGGCGGAAATGGTGGTGAAAATGGAGGTAAGATTAAAGTCTAGTTTCAGAAACGCTTTAACTATAAGCACCCAAGAACCAAAACAAAACACCACATAAAAGGACTGACATAGTAAAGTACTCTTCGAGAGATTTTTTATACTCACGGTCACGACTTAAGGGTTGCATCCGGACAGATTTAAAAGTTAGAACCATATTGTCGCTCGAGAGTTGCTCTAGGAACGAAAGGGTTATCACACTTTTTGGTGGAACATTTACAAGTCTTCAGCTTGCAACGAACACCGTCGAACACCGGCGCGTTTTGCCAGGTACTGTTGAGCGATCATCAAAGGCGTCCGAGAAAAACAAAATCATAATTGAAATGATCGGACACTGTCGACAATCTCACTGCATATCGCCATCTTTACTCTGTTTACTCTGCACAAAGGATTACTGCAAACAATAACGGTTAAAATAGTTAAATAGTAAATAGTATTTTAAATCTTAAAGAGAATATTATGGACATCAATAAGTTTTTTGTGTGCAATCTATTGTGAAAAATATTCCTGCACAAGACTGATCGCGCCTAAACAAAATTCACGCACGTACAGTGGGCTGGAAAAAAATTCTTACAAGATGTTCCCTGGCCGACAGTACATTGAACTTTATCAGCAGACTATTGAAAGATTTTAGCATCTGGGTAACATAATAATGTGTCCCCATCAAATGGCTTTTTCTTTACATTTGTGGTTACCAATCTTGGTACATTTGTGTCAAATCCAAGATCACGGACAGTGTGATTTGAAGAACAATGTTTAACTGCATTCTATACCAAGGATGCCAGAACACTGGCCTACGGCACTGCCCTTCCAAAACTAAGGAGACGGCATATAAAACTTTAATCCGGCCTACAATCGAATACTGCTCTACTGTGTGGGATCCGTTTACAGCTAAAAAAATAAAGTCTGTAGAAATGGTACAAAGGAGGGCAGCGCGTTGGATCCTTAACCGTTACGATCGCCTTGACAGTGTTAATGACATGCTATACTGCCTGAACTGGAAAACCTTGCAATCTCGAAGATCAATAGCTCGCCTGTCGATGCTATATAAAATGCGGAATAACTTAACCTATGCCGACAAAAACATGCTTCAGCCAGTTACTTATAAGTCTACTCGTTCCTCTGAGCATGCATACAAGCTCCCAACTGCCAGTTGTGATTACTTTAAATTTTCATTTTACCCCAGAACACTACTTGTTTGGAACCAGCTCCCTAGGGATATTGCATTAAGCAAATCTGTTACTTTTCAAGGAAGCAATTTCCAATTTTTATTAATTTATATTTAAGTACTTAGTTAGACAGTCTAAATGCTCATCATTGAGTGAAGACTTACGTGGTAAATAAATAAATAAATAGCTGTTGGAACATGAAGTAAACTTTAATATCTATATATTTGATACAAATATGCAAAGATAAAGTTCTTTACTCTAATAAAAACTATTTCAACTGCAGACAACTTGTGACTTTGCAAAGGCTATAGAGAAGGGATGTATACGTTCCGAAAAACACTATCCTTGTTTCAATGGGCGTAACAAGCCTGTACACTACTAAATACCACAGGAGAAAGGAAATACGACGATATGCAAAGTATATCGTGACATATTCTACACAATAGGCAACCGTGAAACTATCTGAGAGAAATCGGCTGAGACTAAGGCCCAGTTCAAACGTCGAACTTCACATGTGCCGAACCTAATGCAAATGAGCAAAATATATTGTTCTTGCTAATTTGCATTAGGTTCAGCACATGTGAAGTTCGACGTTTAAACTGGGCCTAACACTACACGAAAATTTTTTTCCAATTTATTGGGAAAGACTACCTTTAGACTCACGGCACGGCAATGAGGATAAAATTATATGACAGTTCCTTTAGCTAATATTTTCATGGCAAAGAAAGAAACAGAAATATTTTATAATCCATCGCACTAAGAAACCGTTGGTATCAGTGGAAACGATGTATCGGTGATGTGTTCTCCCTATGGAACAAACAAAGAGGAAGACAACAGTCGTTGAACAAGCGAACAGATATCACCATACAATCAAATTTACAGCTGGAATTTGCAAAGAAATTACTTGCCAAGCAAACGCATTTATAAGGGCGCAAGGTTCGAAAAAGAGTCTATCCTTGAGACATATGCGCACAAATTTTAAACCCACTGAGACGTTTCAATACACCATCACTTTATTTAAATCTTGTCACCCACCGGGAGTCAAGAAAGGTTTTGTCAAAGGAGAAGCCATGCATGCCGAGACTCGTGCTCAGAACGAACTTCTCAAAGGAAACGTTCGAGGAAAGCATCGATAAATTCAAATAACCGCTACGGCTAAGAGCTTACCCTACCCAAACAGTCTAATCGAGAAAGTGATGCTCTCAGGTGTCGAGTGTCTGACAGAAAGTTAGCCCTCAAAGACAAAACAAAAGCGAGAAATTTATGCTCTCAGGTGTCAGGTGTCTGACAGAAAGTTAGCCCTCAAAGACAAAACAAAAGCGAGAAATTTATGCTCTCAGGTGTCGGGTGTCTGACAGAAAGTAAAAGCGAGAAATTTATGCTCTCAGGTGTCAGGTGTCTGACAGAAAGTTAGCCCTCAAAGACAAAACAAAAGCGCGCAAGGAACTATTATTCTTTTTAAGGTAATACTGACGGGTAAAGAGACTTTTTTGGATTGCAGCGATTTTTTATAACCAAACCCTTTTGAGATATGGACAAGCAAAGTTTCGTTTGACTGTTTTCGCGGTAAAAATACGAACACCATACAGCGTTAAATGCAGTTGCGTCCTGCTGCGTCTTCCCAAGGATGGCCTTGTTGACAGCTCGATCAAATAAAATCGTGTAATTTGATCAAAGAATCGACAACATTTAGAACAACAGGTCTGTTATAACTTTATTTTGATCTAAAAGGGAAAATCTCTCAGGCACGTACTTGGGGAAGACTTATTCTAAATCTGGGATAAAACGCTTTTAGCGACGAGCAGGATTTGTGCTAGGCCTGTCACCTTTTATAACAACTTAAGTCAGAGTCCTCGGAGAGGGAAGCATCTGCCTGTGATTTCACTCCGGCGCGGGCTTTCATTTGTATGTGCATGCAGTTACTTGAAATCTCTCGAAGATCTCTTCATCTCTCAGTTCCCGCTCTACATCTTTAGCACTTTTAAGTATAGTTTAGAAAACGAGCAGTAGTGTATTATCAGGTTTAAAAACTCGAGGCGAAGCCGAGAGTTTTTACACCTGATAATACACGTGCTGCGAGTTTTTTGAACGGCTTCAAAAACATTCTTTCAAAAGCGTGACCCTTCGGAATTAAAACAATTGCGCTTTTGTGCAAAGAGGAAATTAGCATACGAGAAAAACAAAAAGACTAGACTGATTAGCATACAACACATGTGCCACGAAGTGACCATTGCTTCCCGGCTCCTATCGAGAGTTTTGGGATTTTATAGTTCTGAGGGAAAACATCTACTGAAAAATGCTATACTAAAGTTGTCAGGTACGGTAGATAAAACGGCTGACAATTTTTTTTCAGAGGTAGAGAACGAGTAGAAATAAGCAGCTTGCATCTGCGAACCAGTCGCTTACTCGGCAATTTACACGAGGGCGCTGGTGTCATTCAAATAACGGCTCACTTGTCAAACTGTTGGTTGTTTATTTTGTTGAGAAGATTCCAAATAGAATGGCGAAAGACCAGATTTCGTAAAACAGTACTGCACAAAAATATTAAAGTCACCATTTGTTGCACTAAGAATCCTGAACAACTACTACCCATATCAGTGATCTTTATATAAAGATTACGTGTGATCTTAATATAAATATCACGGTCATTTTAAAATCACTCTCATTAAAAATTCAGCTATAATTGCATTGTTTGCCCTAGCCTGTGAACAGGCCTCCTTGTGGGGGTATGACGAAAGTAGATAGCGGCGAAAAGAAAACTCGCGAGGAACGAAAAGTCGGCGAGCGAAGCGAGCCGTGGGAAAACTGGGGAGAGGGGAAGAGGCGGGGAGGCCTGTAGACAAACCATTGATGCCGCCGTTCCAGATCACCAACTGTGCACTAGATTCTAGTGCAAACGCTGATTGGTCAGATCACCGACTGTTGACACATTCTGTTGACAAGTTTGCGGTCATTTTGACATCCGCGCGCCGACATGCGATCAAAATTTGCATATCGCACCGCAAAATAGAAACATGTTTGACGGCCGGTTCTCAATCGATCAGTTGAAAAAAGCATTGGGCGATTCTCTGAGGGATTTCCCTCATATTACAGTTTTAAAAGAAGAGCAGAAACGCTGCTTGAAGTCTTTAGCGGAGAAACATGATGTATTTGGCATTCTTCCGACTGGATTTGGAAAAAGTTTTTAAAATCTTTGAAATTCTCCGTCGTGTCCTGAAAGAGCTGTGGAAGTTGGAAAGAACGACCGTTATTGTTGTAACGCCACTAGTTTCCATTATGAAGGATCAAGTCGAGGAGATGACACGTTTGGGACTCAAAGCATTTGCTATTGGTTTAGGGGAAGAAGAAGCTGAGTAAGAACTACGTGCATGGTTATAAATGGGGTAGACAGACCTACACGTCTCCTGTTGTGTGACCATTGTATCGTTTTAAGCATGTCTTTAAGCGACTCTCTATAAAAATGAACAGGCTAAAAACTAGTATCACTCATCGCTGAAAAGTATTTAAAAAGCATAAAGCTTTCCTTTAGAGAGAAATGCGCGTTCAGATCACAGTTATGAATTTGTTCTCTTCGATGATATTGATCTTTTGATCTCGGTGGAATATCTCTCAAATTGAAAGGAAGATTTAATGCTGTTAGAGCCGTTAGAATTATATTTCTTTACGCCGGTGTTTGGTGCTAGCTCTAATTGGCATACATTGCGGTTTCTCTGGCTCTCTTTTGTTGCAAGATAAATACTAATCGGCTAAAGTTTGTTATCACTTTGAAAGTGTGAGGATCGTTAAATTTCTCATGCCGTGATTATTCGTTCCCCGACTGGTCATTTTCACGTGCGCGACTATTTACATTCCAATGCAACCAACCACTGATAATGATCTTGTTGACAGATAATCGACAGGTTAATTACAAAGGGGCGGAATGGCGGCCTCAATAATTTGTCGACAGGCTCTCCCCCTTTCTTTTCCTTTTACCCATCCCCTCCCCGTGCGCTGTTTTTTTTTTTTTCGCCCTATATCCCACCAGAGAGCCTGTTCACAGGCTATGTTTGCCCATTCAGCCCCGAACTCCCCTGTGACTGAAATCAAAGCCGCCACCAGGCTTTTCATAATGACCGTAGATTGCCAGGTATAAAGGCTCATGCACGTGATCGATTTGTGTCGTGTGATTGGCTGATATGCTCATGAATTATTAATGAGTTTTTGAACTGTTTTTCCACCAGGGTTTATGTAGCGAAAGCAAACCTTCACTCCCGATAAAGACGATCGTTTGTCCTGTGTTATTGTCCAGCCAGCTTCCTTCGACTTATCAAAATCTCGACTGCGAGCCTGAACCACGAGTCTCGTAACCTTTTCTGACTTCTTCGTCATGTGTAACCGCTCGGTGGCATCACTTCAACTTTTTCCTTTTTTAAACTATTCGCTCTGATCTACGCGTATTTTCTTGCGTATTTTGATAATCACGAAATAGGTCATTATCTTGGTATGTATATACCAGCCATTTTGAGGCCGTTTTCATGGTAGGTGATTTCTATGGCATATTCCGAACGAAAAGCGGCCGTTATCCCATGACTTAACGGCCGAGTTCCATTCGGATAATAACCGAACCAAAAGCGGCCGTTATCCCATAACTTAACGGCCGAGTTCCATTCGGATAATAACCGAACCAAAAGCGGCCGTTATCCCATGACTTAACGGCCGAGTTCCATTCAGCCTTAAAATAGTTGGTATATACATACCAAAAAAACGGCTTTATTCCTCACAACAATAATTTCCCAATTTCATCGATCACACGTTTCTTCTGTTTGATTATCCACATTTCATGCCATCACACTGTTGGGGTTCTGTTGCGGGTTCCGTTGCTACGCAGAGGTGTCATTGTTTACAATCGCCTCTTTTGATTGGTTTCGCGGGAAAAATAGCTCCCCGTAAAAGGAAAGAAGGGCCCAAAATTGGGCCATTTTCGACGTTTTACCGCTGGAAACTATTATTGTAGATACCAACAATATGGCTGCCATTGTAAACAGTTCGATGTGAGCTTTCAGAGCGATTTCTTTGCAGTTTTATAGCTTGATTTTGTGCAAAATTGGACGGATTTCCAGCATGCATGAGACGAAAATCAAGATATTTCCAAGAGCTTTAACACAAAGCTGCTGAAATTTGGCAGACTTAACAAACACAAATGGAGCTATCTTTCCTGACTTAGCCGACATGTATCACTACTTCGGATCGATATTACGGTATGTCACGTGAATGGTTTAGAGAAGTTCAATTATTTCTTGCAGGATTTACGTTTTGACGTCGGCTAAGTTACAGAAGATTCCTTTTATTATAAGGATTCAATAGCAAAAAGAAGAAAGCTTTTAAAAGAAAAGCAAGGGAGAAAATAAAATAAATATTGATTTGAGTGACAGTTTTAGGTGCTAATTTTCACACCTTTTCGACAGGAAATTGAAAATTTTTATTTCAAAATCGGATTCTACGGTAAAATTAACTTAGGGGAAGTGCAATCAGGAATTGAAATTAAGTCGATAAAATATTTAAAAAGGGGCCCATTTAGGTCGTATTTGACTGGTAAGTACCACCTTAACACGGTGCCAACCCATGTGTGCCTAACCATAGCTAATAAAGCGAAATGGTTATGAAACCTGAAAAATGTCTTTGTTCGATGTTTTTGTTATCGTTTTCGGCTTTGACCGTGCACAACCACAACAGATCGTTTTCACTCACGTGACAAAAATCTTGACAACCGTTGCTACGCCGCCATATTGGTGTACCAAAGTGTAAACAAACCCGAGTCGCGTTCTCTTAATTGACGCGTGCTGCGATCAATTCAAGTTCAAGTTCAAGTTTATTTGTCCCATGATTGATGTTACAGTAGTACAATTCATAGTTATGATAAGGGAGCAGGAGCTCTCAACAAACCCTACTGGGCTTACAAGGAGAGCCCATGTTACATCGTGTTTTTACCTACTTTACAATAACATGGCTATTAGTTACTTATTCATTACCTAAATCATATTTCAATACATATGAATATATTTTAGTGTTTGCTAAATACATTTCTAGCAATAAGATTATTTACAGAGAAGATAGTTTTTGATTTTTTTCTTAAAGATATATATTGACTTAGACATTTTTATATCTGGTGGAAGGTTATTCCAGATCTGACTTCCTCTATATTTTATTGAATGTTTGTTATAGTTTGTTCGTACGTAATCTACATGAATCTTTGTTGAAGATCTGGTATTGTGGCTGTGCAAATCCCTATTAAGGGTAAAAAACTTGTCAAATGTCATTGGCAGCATTTTGTTGAAGTAACGAAACATGAATAAGGCAGTTTTCTCTTTATTTATTTCATCAATTGGAAGAATTGATAATTTTTTGAAAAGAGGGAGAGTGTGATCTCTGTAATCGGAGAATGTTATTATTCTTATAATTTTCTTCTGTAGTTTTCTTATTGTTTCCAGTCTCGATTGATATGTATTTGCCCAGATGACATTTCCATAATGGAGATATGGATAAACTAGTGCATAATAAAGCGTTCTTAATACTTTGTGACACATAATGTCGAGCTTTACAAAGAATTCCTGTTGTTTTTGAGATTTTGTGTTGAATATAGTCAATGTGCTGTTTCCATGTTAATTTGGAGTCTATGTTTACCCCCAAGAATTTGTACAATCTACTTGTTTTATCTCTTTGTCGTTGATTTTTATTTTAAGTGGTTCCTCAGTTTTCTTATTTTTTGCTTTAAAAAGTATAACTTGGGTCTTTTTTTTTTTTCCGATGTGGAAGCAAAAGCGGTCGAGATAGGGGTATTTATTTCGCTTGAGTACGTTCTGCAACTTTTTAAGGTTATGAAAACCACTGCAAGAACCGTGTACGATCAAACTTGCGCTACGTTGGATCACAGTAGATCGTGACCAGTCAAAATATAAGAAAATATAAGAAAATACTGCAAGGACTGGTCAAACAACGTGTAAAGGCGTGATTTCGATATTTCGGCTGGCCAACACCAGCCTTCTTCAGGTTTATTGCGGAAAACGCGAGTTTACATGGTATTTATAGTGGCCGGAAATTACATGAAGTGACTACGTGATGTTAAAAACTATAGAAAAATATCAAGGTAACTAAAACGGAAATAATAATCTTACATATCATCGCGTTTGTTAAGGCCTGAAGGTTCTAAAGTTTTACCTAATTGAATAAGAAATGTCTCACGAGCCTTTCTAATAGAGTCACGTTTGGTATATAATTTTTCGAGTGGCATAAGGATCATATGATCCTTTAGAGTATGATCACTGGCAAGAAAGTGTTCGGAGACCGCAGTAGGATTATAACTAAACGTGTTAACAATGGGTCGCCTATGTTCATTGAAACGGTCTTTGAGGCGACGCTTAGTTTCTCCGATATATTGAATATTACATTTAGTACATTGAATCATGTAAATAACGTTGCAAGTATCGCAAGAAATGTGCGATTTGATTTTATAAGTTTTACTAGTACTATAAAATGTATGATTTCTACCATGTTCTGCAGTTATGAATCAAAGTAAAGAAACCGACAAATTGCCGCAAGAGAGGCGATCGCGATGGATTTCTGCTATATGAGTAGGGCGGACTGAATTCTTACGGACGAGTTTTGAACGATAGTGTGTAAGCCATGCTAGATATTTTGGTTCTGGACAACCGGCTTTAACAGGGATAGATAATGTTGAGTGGGTTTCATTAATACTCAGGAACGACAAAACAAGAACAACATGTAAGAAACGTTGCACAAGCGTCACAGAGAGAACAGAGGGAGGAATCAAAAGGAACAAAAAACGCCAAAGCGATTGTAGCCGGAAAATCGCAGCAAAGAAATGCAAACTAAATGAACCCGGAGGGCAAATGTCTGATATTGTGTTCGACAGCTAAAACCGAAGCCCCCAAGAATATTTCATGGCTTGCCTTACTGAAATAGTTCATAGTTTCGCCTTTTCTTTTGCGCGACTAAAACATTCTCAGCTGTTGTTTGCGCTGGTGCGATTTCCGTTTTTATGGCTTCGATACAGACCTAAAACTCCCTGATGAATTCTACTATAGTTAAACGAAGTATGTAGGCGAAATAAAGGACTTTTGCAGCTTACTGAGTTCACAAGTGCTGCCCAGTAGTCCATCTTTCAAACTGATTTTTAAAAATTCTCCACTCCTATGTACACAACTGAACTTGTGTACATGGCTGAGTTTGTCATTTAGTTTTGTCTATGCTTCTTGGTCAGTTCCAAACGAACACTTACCATATAATTTGAACAGGATTCTGCTTGCCCAGCCTTACAGCCTAGGCAATGGGAAGACGAAACTGTTCCTTCTCTTTCCGTGTTGATTAAAATCGAGGTTTTGAGTCATTCATCATGCTGGAAATGTCTCACCTTCGCTAACTGAAACTTGTTTGCAGCAATGATTTGGTTTTGTAGTAGTACGCTAACAACAAATACGGAAACTATTTTGTTATAAGCTCCTAGTGCAACTGCTGGTGGGTGTAAAAGTTGTTGATTCAATTGTTGAGCTATTTTGAAAAAATAAGCTCAATAAGCTTGTCGTTTTGAGTTGAAAACAATTTAATCTAATTAGTTTCTGTTTCTATTTGCACGACTTTTTTGTGGAGAATAAAAACAGTTGTTTAAATAATATTAGTTGCAATTTACTAGGAGACTACCAATATTCATTTTACATACGTTTAGTTTCTATGAAAGACTTTTCTGGTTGACATTACAGAAACAGGTGGTTCAAAGAATTTTCGGTCAATAATTGCGTTCGCAGAACGCCTTCATAAATCTGTTAGGCAGGCGAAATCGAGATTTTTGCGGACTTCCAAATAGCCTCGCCTCTTGAAAGAACGTAGGGGCCCTGGGTACGAGTGCTGCAGTACCGCAGTCCACGAGTGCTGCGAGGCTTTGATGCCCAATTGATGATGCCCAATAATTTCGCTTTGATGCGCAATTAGCCTCGCAATTAACCTCGCAATTAGCAATTAGCCTCGCTTTGACGCGCGTACTCACGTGGTGACGCCTTCATCTTTCGCTTTCGCTTTCGCTCGCGTCAGCTCGCTGCTCGTGTGTGAAACGGTTGGCTTTGGTTACTTTTAGGGTTGCCGCGCTGTATAGCGGAAGCCTGACTGTATTAGCGCGCGCTAAAATAACGAATTCAATTGCCATTTTGAGAGAAAACGATAAATATTATCGAGTTTCTAAACGTAGTAATTTCTCTCGAGTCAGCAATTGCATGGTTAAAAGAAAGAAAAACTGATAAAGAGCAACTACACATGTACGGAATGTTTCATTTTTGAACTTTAATTTGACATTAAATTCGCTATTTTAGCGCGCGCAATGACAGTTGTTTTTCGCTATATACAGTTTTTCTTTAAAAGGTTTTACTCAAGTAAATCTACCGAGTTGTTCTGTTGTGATTAAAGTTCAATTCAAGTTACAACTGAAATAGAGACATTTTCTTAGACTCACAATACCATATTTTAATTTTGAATCACTAGAGACTACCTGAAATCTTCAGCAAACAAATTGTGCATCAACTAAGTTAAAAATGATTCCTTTCATTTCCCTTTATTGCACCCAATTTAAAACTACCTTTTTCATTTTGAAAACCCTTGAAGAGGTGAAGTGTAGAACACGGTAGTCCAAAACTGTCATTTAGGTATTTAAAATGACCTTTTCAAGATGTCTCGAAGATACCAGCAAACGTTGTCGTGATTTACTCATTCTAACGCCAGTACACAAATGAAGAGGGTTGATTAAGTTCATTCCAAAAGGACACTACAGGATTACAGTGTTTCTGCTGTAGGTATGTGAATGGCGTGCCATTTGGTTATAGAAGATATATCAAAGGAGTACCTTTTCTCCCAAAATAATATAAAACGGTAACGGTTCGGACCTCGGGGCGGATCTTCCAGGTAATCACCCCCTCTATTCCCTTAGCTCCCAGACGAAAATAGATCGGAAACGCAAAAAGTCATGCAACATGCCCTCGTACCCCCTCTCCAACCATTTCTCCTTTCCAGGCCAAAACAGGGATAACTTGTAGTGTAAAATGTACAACCTCTCCCTTGATATGTGGAAGGGGGGTAGTTTCTGTGTAGCACCCAACTTACTCCTCTAACAAAAAAAATTCCCTTCGAACGCACTTATAATCTCCGATTACTACTAGTTTAATTAGCTTGTGGTTTGGAGTTGAAAACAATTTAATTTAATAGAGGAGTTCACGCTCTAAGTTGCATCATGGGTAATCAGGGCAAGATGGCGTTGGAATTCAAAGCCATCTAATTCTTCCTGAATTCATATATTTGACACTTTCTCTTTGAAAAGTGTAACTTATGAATTCAAAGACACAATAAGCGCTCTGAATCTGGAGTGCATAATAGTCCAAGATCTACGGTGGCGCATATAGGACATCAATATATTCTTTTTAGAATTTACATTTGCAACTCGGATTTTCATTGCAAAAATCCGAGTTGTGTAATTTCAAAATTTACAAGTCGGATTTTTATTGCAAAAATCCGAGTTGTGTAATTTCAAATCTTACAACTTGGATTTTTACTGCAAAAATCCGAGTTGTGTAAATTGCAAAATTTACAACTCGGATTTTTACCGCAAAAATCCAAGTTGTGTAATTTCAAATTTTTACTGCAAAAATTCGAGTTGTGTAATTTTCAAAATTTACAACTCGGATTTTTACTGCAAAAATCCGAGTTGTGTAATTTCAAATCTTAAAACTCAGTGACAACTCGGATTTTTACTGCAAAAATCCGAGTTGTGTAAATTTCAAAATTTACAACTCGGATTTTTACTTCAAAAATCCGAGTTGTGTAAATTTCAAAATTAACAACTCGGATTTTTACTTCAAAAATCCAAGTTGTGTGATTTCCAAATTTACAACTATACATCAATATATTATTTTTAGAATTTACATTTGCAACTCGGATTTTCACTGCAAAAATCCGAGTTGTGTAAATTGCAAAATTTACAACTCAGATTTTTACTTCAAAAATCCGAGTTGTGTAAATTTCAAAATTTACAACTCGGATTTTAATAGCCGTGGAGGTTTTGCATAAACAATTGAGAATAGAAATTAGCGATAGTAGTTTCGAATGACGTTTCGATGACTCACTAGTCATTTTCGTGTAACTAAAGTCAGTTTCTTGTGAGTTAATTATATAATAAATTGCGTGTGAAAGTCTTGTTGCATGAGATTAAAAAGAAATACAATGTGGAATGTAGAGGGTGTTAATTAGGTAAATAGTTATGCTTTGATTAAGTCAGATGGAGTGTTCAGTTTCGGTTTCTTGTCTTTGATAAAGAGCATTTCGTAAATTTAGCATTCCATCTTCCCACGGCATTTCTTATTAAAGAATGGTGTGTTCCAGAATGTCTTTATTACTCTGATTGTGAGCTTCACGCAAGTTTTTCCAATAGCAGAGCACTTAGGTTCCTCAATGCGCTGAAAAAGCTGTCGGCGTGTATAACCTACTTAGAAAATGGTCACACCCACTCAGCCAATCAGCGCCCAGTATTTGTGTGCTCTATATCCCATTATGTAAAGAGGCGGGGGCTTTGAAGCCCAGGGAAATTGTGAGGTAAAATAACTACTCATTAGTAAGCTCTATATAGAACATACTAATGAATTCTTTTGTTTTCCTTTGTCTAAAAGCCTAATTAGTATGCTCTATATAGAGAGCATACTAATGAGAAAATAGAGCATACTAATGATATATGGAGCATACTAATGAATTACAGTCTGCTAAATTAAACAAAAACAACTTGCAGTAAAAACAATGACAATTTCATTTGAAGTTTTCGTTTTAGATAACTTAAGCAAGAGATTAATCACCAAAAAAACAAAACCAAATTCGACTTAACAATTTTTAGGAAAAATTAAACGAAAGACTGGTCTCACCGTGCTTTGGAATTCTGTCTCTTTCTCGTTGCTCAATTTCGTTCACTGTGGTAGGCTTTTGGAAGCGTGCACTTTTATCGAATTCATCCCCCAAGCACTCAGTCGGATATGTCTACGCTTTCAAAAGCAAGTAACTCTTGAGTGCAAGGACGGCCTCAAGTTCCTCGAGCTCTGTGTACTGGCTCATAGCCGGAGCAAATGCATGAGTCATCAAAACAACAAAGAATAAACCAAGCTCCAAAGAAAGAAAAGCATTATAAATACAATCTGCTTAAAGGGAACCTCCACTGTCGGAACAAATTGACGTTAAATTGTTGGAAATAAAGTCGAAATTTAAATTTTTTAAAAGAACAGGTGTAAATATAATTTTAGTGTACAAATAAAATGGATACAAATATCGCCTATTTTCGCTTTTAAATTTCCCGCGCGCCGCCATTTTGAATATTCATGTCGTGTTACGGTTGCCGCTATTGTTAAGAATCGAAGTTCTTTTGTATGCAACAATAGGCCATTTGCACGATGGCATCATTTGTATTGGAATTCAAAGCCAGCTAATTCTTCCTGAATTCATATATTTGACACTTTCTCTTTGAAAAGTGTAACTTACGAATTCAAAGAAACAATACACTAAATCTGGAGTGCAAAGAAGTCCGTGATCAGTTTTTAGAAAACCTTCATCAATTTCTCCATACATTTTCTGTAAATCGACAGTATCAAAATTACAGAAAATGTATGGGGAAATTGAGGTTTTCTAAAAACTGATCTTTACGGTAGCTCATATAGGACATCAATATATTATTTTTAGAATTTACATTTGCAACTCTTATTTTCACTGCAAAAATCCGAGTTGTGTGAACATCACAAACTTGCTATTTATTTTGGGACTCGATGAATCTAGTTATGGTGGAATTAATGATTGTCTCTGGGTATTTCAGTTTTAAGAAGATCACTTTCAGGTTATCACATTCTTCAGCAAACAGATCAGGTGAGGATGGGAGACAGTGGGCACGCCTCAGGATCGTTTCAGTATCTGGCATCGACATGACTTTGATCAGTAATAGTGGAGAATGTGATAACCTTGGAAAGAAAATAAACAGCGATCTACGCCCAGTGTTTACGAGCAAGAAAATCGCCGTTAATAAATCAACAATGCGTTGTTTACGAATTCAGGTGTGATCTGTGCGATGCAGATTATGTAGGTGACACACGCCGACACCTTTTTCAGCGCATTGAGGAACACAATTCCGTTATTAAAATACGAGTTGTAAATTTTAAAATTACACGACTCGGATTTTTGCAGTAAAAATCCGTGTTGTAAATTTTGAAATTTACACAACTCGGATTTTTGCAGTAAAAATCCGAGTTGTAAATTTTGCAATTTACACAACTCGGATTTTTGCAGTAAAAATCCGAGTTGTAAATTTTGAAATTACACGACTCGGATTTTTGCAGTAAAAATCCGAGTTGTAAATTTTAAAATTTACACAACTCGGATTTTTGCAGTAAAAATCCGGGTTGTAAAGTTTGCAATTTACACAACTCGGATTTTTGCAGTAAAAATCCGAGTTGTAAATTTTGAAATTACACAACTCGGATTTTTGCAGTGAAAATCCGAGTTGCAAATGTAAATTCTAAAAATAATATATTGATGACCTATATGAGCCACCGTAAAGATCAGTTTTTAGAAAACCTCAATTTTCCCATACATTTTCTGTAATTTTGATACTGTCGAATTACAGAAAATGTATGGAGAAATCAAGGTTTTCTAAAAACTGATCACGGACTTCTTTGCACTCCAGATTTAGTGTATTGTTTCTTTGAATTCGTAAGTTACACTTTTCAAAGAGAAAGTGTCAAATATATGAATTCAGGAAGAATTAGCTGGCTTTGAATTCCAATACAAATCTTTGAATTTCCCGCCATCTTGCCCTGATTACCCATGATGCAACTTAGAGCGTGAACTTCTCTATTAGTTGCGTCTTCCAGACCAAAGGGAACCATTTCCGAGGTTGCCTATTTACCGATCGAGTTAGGATTTCGAGTTGGATTTTCGAGTTAGGACTTTTTTGAAGGGATTTTCTTGGCGGGGTTTCAATAAATTTAATTTTTTTCAGTGGTTTAACGTACTTTGTCAGCGGTGTTGCACATCGTCTTGAGGTTTTTTCAAGATGTTCTTTTGCGGGCAACTTTGCAAACTTCCGCTGCAACATTGGTATTTTGATTGACAGTTTGCTTCAAGCAAGTTGGAAGTTGCGTGAGCAAGTTGCAACTTTCGCGAGCAAGTTCCTATTTCAAACTTGTTGTCATTTGCCGGATTTCTGAATTGAAAGTACTTGGTTTGGTTATCTTGCAGTATTCTATAAACTCTACGATATCAGGAGTAGAAACTGTTCGTTCCTTCCAGCCAGGTTTACCGGGAAAATACGTCCCGTGTTGTAAAAATCTGAATGCTTTTAGTTATGAATTATTCATTAATTCGAGTGTCTTTTCATTTGCGTGTCAAATCGGCCGGGGTTGCGCTTGTAGATTTTGACCTCATTTCAGCGTCCTTTTAAGCCTGGCGGTCGGTGATCGATATTGGCATGTAGATTTTTATGTAGGAAAGGTTTGAATTTCTCTAACTTTTCTCTCTGAAATACCGGACATGACAGGAACTGAAATTATCTTTTAGCCGTTAATGCCTTTCCTGCTATTAATGTCACGCTGCTTCGTTTACGCCACTATTTCATTCAAGTGTAATTAAATGGGGTTGGCAGGCCTGCATGACTCTTTCCTCATGTTTTAAATGCCATTTGCTTCTTCTATAGGTTTTGAACGGGTATTCTATATTTAGCCGTTTGTTCAGGAGGATTTTAGTTCAGACTAAGTTTTAAAACCGTGGTGTTGCGCTTGTAATAACTTTTGAAGTTACATCTACGGACACGGCAAAAATCGTGGCAAGAAGGTTCCGTTGCTGGTCTCAGTACCTCTTATGTTTTTTTCGGAGTATCGTTCGAAGAACTCATCTCTTTCGCGGCATTTTACTCTCTTCGCGCTAAAAGTGATTTGGTTCCGCATTGCGATGACATGTAGATTGACAGGATGTCAAGAGAAGTAAATCTGATATCGAAAAATCACTCGAACGTGAACGTGCATTCGCCTGGGCTTAGTCTGTAGTCTCTCTTTTCCGGCGCGCCTGCCTCGCCCCCATTTTCGCGCGGCCATTATCCGTTAATGTTTTATCGTTTCTCGCTCGACGGACTAAGCTGGGAAAGAGAGACTGCTCGTAGTCTAAAACTCAAACAAAATACACATTAAAATCAAATGAAGAATGATCCTCGCAGTTGTGAACGCAATTTAAGCAATTGCGAAAAGAAGCCTGAAAAAAAAATTCAGGACTTCAACGGGGTTCGAACCCGTGACCTCGCGATACCGGTGCGATGCTCTACCAACTGAGCTATGAAGCCACTGACGTTAGGAGCAGGTCAATTGTAGGTTCATGTGTTCCCGTGAAAAGAGTGTATGTGAAATGATGTATATGATTTATCTCATATACATCATTTCAAAATGCACATTGAACAACAAATTGTTTTCGAAACTTTATAAGAGCCTAGTACGTCCTATACTTAGTACTGCTCTCCAGTCTGGTACCCGCACCTCAAAAAAAATATAAACACTTTGTGCACTTGGAAATATTGGGCGTGACATGTCTTATGAAGAACGTTTAGAGTTCCTTAAATGGCCAACGCTACAACAAAGAAGATCATTTTCCTCGCTTACTGAATGTTATAAGACAACTAACAGACTTAATGGACTCGACCCTTCAACATTTTTTACGTTTCCACACGATTTTCGTCAACATGTCTTGAATTCTTCGAGATTCCATGGAGGGTAGTCTTATCCTTCCAAGAGATGCTGATAAGATGCATGTTTATCGTTATAGACATACCTCAGCGCCCTTTCGTTGACTTTTTCTATTTTAGTAGTGTTTCTTTTTCCGCAGTGGTGCCAAACTTGGTTGCAGTAATAAAAATATGGCAGTATAAACGAACGATATAACGATTCCTTGGTTTTAAGTGGTAAAATGTTTTTCAGTCTGTTAAGGGCGTTTATTTGAGCACTCACTTTGCGACAAATGCACGAAATATGATCGTCAAATTTCAGCTTACTGTCGAGTACAACCCCCAAGAGGTTAGTCTTTTCTGTGGTTCTGATATCAAAGAAAAGTCAAATCAATTGATTATTCTGATATCAAATGATTATTCATTTGTGAATAAACAGTTATTATTATTTTATTATTATTATTATTATTATTATTATTATTATAGTGGCGTGGATTAACAGTAAAATATCAATAAAAAACAACTCAATCAGCAATGGTCACGCTTTCGTCACGCTGTCTAGTGGCTGCGAAAATGTTTGTTCTTTTCCATTATTATTTATTTTAAGGGACGGACCATTATTTTTTTGACGGGGGGGGGGGGGGGGGGGTTGGAAAATTTTGAAATAAATTGTTTGCAGAGGCTATAAACACTGAAATAAATTGTATGCAAGCAAAAAATAAAGAAAAAAAATTGTTTGCTGGAAGTATAGCAGTTGGACGGAGACACAAAATAAATTGTTTGCAGCAGGTGCCGCATATAAAAAAATTGTTTGCATGCGAAAATTTTCCAACCCCCCCCCCCCCCCCCCCACCCCCGTCAAAAAAATAATGGTCCGTCCCTAACCCCATTCAGCCTGGACTTTTTTTGAGTTCGTGAGCCTGGGGGAGGGGGCACATTGTGCCCCCCCCCCCCCCCCCCCCCCCTCCTCGTAACTTCAAGAACATTAAAACTATGACAATGAAACCGAGAGGATACATAGTACGTCCAAAACTGTCTCATTTGCGGTCCGCACAATGGAACGATGACGTCATGTGACATACAGTCGAACACCTCTCGTAAGTGACCACCTCTCCTCAGCGACCAGTTTTCCAAAATTCCAAAAGTTTCCAAGTCAAATCACTGTATTTGGAACCTCTTGTAAGCGACCACCTCTCCTCAGCGACCAGTTTTCCAAAATACCAAAAGTTTCCAAGTCAAATCACTATATTTGGAACCTCTTGTAAGCGACCACCTCTCCTCAGCGACCAGTTTTCCAAAATACCAAAAGTTTCCAAGTCAAATCACTATATTTGGAACCTCTTGTAAGCAACCACCTCTCCTCAGCGACCAGTTTTCCAAAATTCCAAAAGTTCCCAAGTCAAATCACTATATTTGGAACCTCTTGTAAGCAACCACCTCTCCTCAGCGACCAGTTTTCCAAAATTCCAAAAGTTTCCAAGTCAAATCACTATATTTGGAACCTCTTGTAAGCAACCACCTCTCCTCAGCGACCAGTTTTCCAAAATTCCAAAAGTTTCCAAGTCAAATCACTATATTTGGAACCTCTTGTAAGCAACCACCTCTCCTCAGCGACCAGTTTTCCAAAATACCAAAAGTTTCCAAGTCAAATCACTATATTTGGAACCTCTTGTAAGCAACCACCTCTCCTCAGCGACCAGTTTTCCAAAATTCCAAAAGTTTCCAAGTCAAATCACTATATTTGGAACCTCTTGTAAGCGACCACCTCTCCTCAGCGACCAGTTTTCCAAAATACCAAAAGTTTCCAAGTCAAATCACTATATTTGGAACCTCTTGTAAGCAACCACCTCTCCTCAGCGACCAGTTTTCCAAAATTCCAAAAGTTCCCAAGTCAAATCACTATATTTGGAACCTCTTGTAAGCAACCACCTCTCCTCAGCGACCAGTTTTCCAAAATACCAAAAGTTTCCAAGTCAAATCACTATATTTGGAACCTCTTGTAAGCAACCACCTCTCCTCAGCGACCAGTTTTCCAAAATTCCAAAAGTTTCCAAGTCAAATCACTATATTTGGAACCTCTTGTAAGCGACCACCTCTCGTAAGCGACCACGACCACTTTTAGAGCTAAAAGTTTGAAATGTTCTTTTGTTTTTAACCTCCGGTAAGCGACCACGCTTTATAAGTATTATATTATCTGTAGTTTTTCTCGTTTAGTGTGTTCTTGTAAAATGTATATATCTATATTGTTATGAGTAAAATAAAATTGTATTGTTAGTATAGGTAATCATACGGTTTCGAGTTCAATTTGGGATTAATTTGCACTTGTGAGTTTTTCAAAAAGCTCAAAATTGCACTCGCCGCAATTTTGAGCTTTTTGAAAAACTCACAAGTGCAAATTAATCCCAAATTGAACGAGAAAACCGTATGATTACTTATTAATAATTATACATGAAAAAATTTGCATCCATTTTTGTTTGGAATTTTTTTTTTTTTTTTTTGCAAAAATTTTGTTTTGAATTTTTTTTTTCTTGTTTTTTGGCCAAAAAAAAAGAAAAAAAAAATTTTTTTTTTCGATTTGTAATTTGCACTGGTGTTACACTTTTTGCACCGGTGTTACACGTTTTGCACTGGTGTTACACTTGAACTGCACTGCTCTCAGCCAATCAGAATCGAGTAATTTTTTCATGTATATTATTATGAGTAAAATAAAATTGTATTGTATTGTATCACTTGAAACTACTTGACAGATAACAGAGCGGAAATTGGATAATGAGGTGTTGTAACATTATCGCATTCCCCAAGACAAGTCCTGTTTTACTCGCTCAAAACCTATGCCGAACTCAAATTCTCAAATTCTTCTACAAATGGTAGGAGGGTTTAGTTTCCGAACTGTAAACGATGTTTTTGACTGTTCGGCCTCAATTTGGTTAGATAATGGCCATAAAATGGCATTTGTAGCCTGAAAAAAGGTCTTTTTGGTGGAAATTTGGGTGTTAAAGGGTTAATGTGCAGTTCTTTTACGCTTGTTTACATGTAAATCACCAGTAATTTAAAAGGGCTGTCAAATTTAAAGCTAGCAATCCAATACTTATTAGTTCATGTTCAGTTCCCCTTAACGTTTAGACAACATTACAGATTCAATTTGTAACTATCGTGAGACTTGTTCCATTCGCCTTATTAGGTAGTTTATCAGTCAGAAGCGAACCATGAAACTCTGAATAAATATTTTGGAAAGCTTAAATATTTTTGTGACTACTAAAAGTTATTACATGGGTTTAGATGGGCATTGGCACATGGGATAAGTCTCTGCAGTTACCATATGCTAATAAGGCAAAATTTTGGGTGGTCGCTTACGGGAGGTTCGACTGTAGTTATTAGAAACCTTAAGATCGAGGTTTTTCGGCATTTCCCGCGAACCGCGAAAGTAAAGAAGTCACGTGACCAGTGCCTTGCCGTCAGGTTTGCGGTAAGGTTTACGTTTGTACGGCTAGACCACGGTCTAGAGGTAAGTGATTTACCGCAAGGTTTTTTGCATCCTAAAACATCACAATCCCACGTTTGAGAGGAAATACTACTTTTTAGAACTCTTTCGCTTATTAATTATCGAATTCTTTTTCATAGAAACGTAATTTTGAAGGCGATTTCTCAGCTAAAATAGAAGTGAACGAATGAATGAAAACAAACATGGCAGCCAGCTATTTGTTGTTGGAACTCGTTTGCCAGGCGGATTACTTTGTGGTTAAACTACGATAAATAAAGTAAAATAAAAGCCAGTTTCTGATGATATGTGAATGCATGAATGTGTATGCATGAATGTATATTTTGTTTCCTAGATGGCTCCGGTAATAGGCATAGGTAAAAAGTAACCCTCAATCTTAAGCCCAGATTATTTTCATACGGCGAACTCCGAACTGTAAACTGCTGGCCGACGTTTGTGGCTTGCGGTTTAAGGGGAAACCCTCAATCTTAAGGTCTCTATTAGGTAATTAGTTATACGGCCGCCATCTTGGATCCGCCATCTTGGATTTCTGAAATTTATAAATCCTCTTTAAAACCGTCCAAATTGACTCAAAATTAATCAAAACCAATAAATAAACGCTAAATGACGAAAAAATATAAAAGCTATACCAATAAACAATGTTTTTGTTCATTCAAAGGTGCAAATATGCAAATTTCTAACGAGACCTAACAACTTACTTGGTCCGGAGAAGAACCTTCGTCCAATTTTTCCACTGCGTACTTTTAGTAAGCATTGAAATATTGAGCCGTAGGATTCCAAAATCGGGAAAATATCCGAAAAAAAAATCAAGACAAATAGATTATTCACATGTGACATTTTGGAACCCCAGCTCCCCAGGATGATGCCTGATTTCCACGCGCTTGGAATGCTGGATACTATTGTGACGTTTCAAGATGGCGCAGATTTGGTACCGACACTTCTTTTCGATTCGTTCCGCCTAGCCGACAAGATTAGGAAGCGTCTCCTTCGTCGACGCAATAAATAAACTAGTAATAGTTGACACTACAGCTGCCCCCTCCTTTATATGAATGAAAGTTTAACACATGTGCACGCTTACTATTACTATTGCACCCTCTTTCTCTTTTGACCCTGGCGCTGATCAAGCCAGTGATCAGACTGGATCTCAAATGACTCAAACAGCATCATGCTAGTATTAGAACTACAAGTTACATTTTAGCGAAGCAATATTTAAGTTAATCTAAGGTATTACAAGTACAAATCGATGTACCGTATTTTCTCGATTAAACGCCGGGCCCCGAATATAAACGCCGGGCATAATACTAAAAAGAGGAAGTTGTCAGTAAGCCCCTCAAACGTTTATTTGTGGTATAATAAACTTAAGATTTACGGGCAAGGGGGCGAGAAAGAACTGCTGATTAAAAGAAACGCCGGGACCACTAGGCCAAGTTTAAAATAAACGCCGGGGGCATTTAATTGAGAAAATACGGTAACCTTATATTTGTCTTCATTGGTTTAATAACGAACGATGGCGCCCTTTATTCCAATTAAATAGAGTTTGATAAAAGTACCTACACAAACTAGGGTGAAGATTTTAAACTTTGTTATCTTGCGGAAATGGTTAACGCCAACGTTTTGGAAGGAAAAAAACATAGGGTCGTTCAGACGGTTTCCCGGCCAATATCGCGCAATTTCGTATTGACAATTTAACTAAATTCTTATGACAGATTTGTTCTAAAACGAGTATGTGAAAGGTAGCGTAAACATCTCAAAATTTCGGAAATTTTAGAAAAATTCACCAAAGGAAACGTGAGAAAATCAGCGATTTTCTTTTCTTTTTTTGTATTCTGAAAGACCTTCATTTTCGTGTGAACACGTGCAAAATTACTAAAACCCACATCATCAGCTCGCGTGCAGCTATAAAACTATAGGGAGCCACCTTAAATAGGGTTTGCGGTACTTAACAAACCGAAAGTTATAAAAACACATTTAAGACCTAATGCTTTCAAAGCGATAAACGACGAACGTCCCAAATTAAGAGTTCTAGCCGAGTGGCTTGAAAAGAAAACCCAGTTTTTCCTTTCTCAATTTGCTATTAAATAGTTATACCTAATGGATATTTCTATTTTTGCCAAGGTTAATGTTCACAGTGTGTTGTTATTGAGTTCAACCTGAAGGCAATGCATTTATTGAAGAAAAGAAGCTTGCTCAAAGTGCAGTAACCAAATACGTTTTTTTTTCTTATAGCGATAAAAACTAGATTCCCTGCTTATTGCTTTATTTCGCTCTCTTGGTGCAGTTGGTGTTTAGCATTATTTTGTAAATAAATAAAGGTGGTAAAACGTTCCTTTTAAAAACCAGTTGACGTTACCCACTTCAAACTAAAAGCTTTTTTCGTTTTGTTATGACGGTCCTGTGGCCTTAAACATTTTCTCTTTAAATATTACCTTAGTTAACGATCAAAATGTTAATTCAACGACGATTTTGGGAAAACATTATGGCTCCAGTTTGTTGGTAGTTGTGGGTTTTTTAGATCGTTACGGGTCAGTATGCTAGTAGTTTGGGTTATTTTGAGTTGTTCTTTACCTCATTTAAAGATTTAAACACCTGTTTTATAAATACCAATCAGAAAACGTCTTGCGCAATTAAATAATGACTTCAACAAATGGTTAAAAGGGAGCTTTTCGCAGGCCAATTCATCTTTCAGCGATTCCCTTTGCTGAAAGTGAGTGATTGTCCAATGACTAACAATGGCGATGAGGATGATTATCACGTTGTTCGTTTTATTTTCTGTTGGCATATATTGGCATATATTGGCATATATTGTGGTGAGTCAATTTACAGTTGCTTTTGTTTGTACATTTTGTTCTTATATCACTCACGTTTGCTTTGAAATTTTGTCTACGTCTGTGAAATAATTTCTAACGATTCAAAATTTATACCAATCAGTTCAGTCGGAATTGCGAAATTTGCAAAATTTAGCAATGTTCTGTACTTTATGTTGTTTCGCTTTATTTTTTAAATCTTATATTCATGAAAGCAAAGTTTTTAAATGGCAATGTCGGCAATTATTATGATTAATCTTAAAAAAAACTAAAGTCGGCTGTTCAACCAATCGTAAAGGTGACATATATGCTTGGATGACTTAAATTGTCTGAGAAAACCTCGAGTTTTTTAAAGGGGGCTATATCACGAGTCTGCCTTTTGATCAAAATTGTGCTATACTTATTGACAAGTAGCGTAACTCATGCACAAAATTCTTTGAAAGTCAATAAAAAGATATAAATTGAATTATACAATAGAGAACAAACCAAAGCCATTTTCATCGATTTTTAAAGCCACAGTTAAAAATCTCGAAAAAATTTTTCAAGTTGAAATCCATTTCCATCCTGGCCATCCGCAGCCTAAGACAGTTATTAATAGCTTGAAAACACTAAGATAATAATTGTTAACAAATCTTGACCATTATTTTTAGGCTTTCGTTTATACATATATTTCTTTTAGCTTTTTTATAAAAGTAATACAAACAGTAAAATTCAGTTGTTCATATAGCCCCTTTAGTGGTCGATTGCAATGTTTTGTTTAGTTGTTTCATTCTTTCACGTACATTACACACCAGTTACTGACAAACATATCGGTCGTCTTTAGTTCACGTTCATAGCTGTATCGTGTTATATAAAATTTGTACTTTTGCACTCATCTTTCTTCCGCTGGTCACCTCCTGGTCGGTGTGATCACGGCATAGGCAGTCTTGTAACCTTCTGGCAAACATCTTGTTCTTGTAAGAAAACGGACCTTTGGTTAGTTCTCCCGCACTTCATTTCTTAGATCATCCTGTACGTACTATAAGTAAACCCTTGGCCAGTCCAATCTTTTCCAATGCTGTACATTATGTATCTGTAAAGGACATACCAGACTTTTGGTTTATACTGGACTCTGAACAATAGAATAAAAAGCATATCTGGAGCAATCGAAATTGTTATTTTGTCTTTAGTAAGTTCATTCTCGCAAAATCTTTGAGCGTTTCCAAATTGGTTTATGCGGCCTCAATGCTAACTGTCCCTGAGGAAGTCATAAACATTGTTCAAAGAAAACTTTTTAGCTTTCTATGGAAGAATAAAAATGATAAGATTAAGAGAACTGTTTTATATCAGGCCCAGAGTAAAGGAGGCCTTAACTTTCCAAATTTCAGAACAACGGTCAAATCGTTACGTCTAAGTTGGATAAGTAGATTTTTAAGTGGGTCCAATGATGCGTGGAAAGCAATACCAAATGCATTCTTTAATAGATATGGAGGGCTATCTTTTTTACTTAAATGTAATTACAATACAAAGAAACTTAACAGGAATATTCCTCACTTCTACATTGAACTTTTAGATTATTTTAAGGAGTTAAAGAGTCTTTACAATGATTGCTACAGCAGCACTCTACTTTTATGGAACAACGAAAACATAACAATTGAAGGGAAATCTCTGTATTGGAAGAAATTGGCCGACAAAGAAGTTCTTTTTGTGCAAGATCTATTAAATAATAATGGCAACTACCTTACTTATGAAGACTTCAAGCAGAAATACGGAATAGACATTAATTTTATTTACTATTTTCAATTACTTGCTTCTATACCATCAAGCCTAAAAACTGAGGGTGCATCAATTGTAAGACCGCTCGACTCTTACCTTGATGATTCCAATGTATTTCAGCTTTCCGAAGAAAAAAATATCTCACTCTCAAAGACGCGATGTAAGGACTACTATTCATTGTTTCGTAGTAATTTGAAAGATGAGCCTACCTCGGTTAAAACTTGGGCTAGGTATTACCCTCCTTTCGTCTGTTTTGCTAACAAATGGGAAGAATTTTTCAAGGTCGTCTATTGCCTCTAAAGGGACAATAAGCTAAAACAGTTTTCCTTTAGACTACTTCATCGAATTTTAGTAACTAATAAAGAGCTTAAAAAATACAAAATTAAGACGGATGACAAGTGTTTCTCCTGTAAATTCCCTGACTCCCTTGAACATACATTTCTGGAGTGCTCAGTCATGAATAATTTTAGTAATTACGCAATACTACATTTCAACGAAGACGACAAAACACATCTAAATTTGTCAAAGTCTCAATTTTTGTTCAACGATTTTACTTTGCCTTCGAATCTGTGCTCACTACTCAAACGTAAATTTAATATATTAGTTGTACTCGCCAAAAAAATATGTTTACTCCTGTAAAATAACCGAAAAGATACCCAGCCAATCGGAATTCCAAGAAAAACTAAAATTGCAATGGAAAATAGAGAAATGTGAAAATTAAAATGATTTTCTTTTCTTATAACTCATGTAAACCCTATATTTCATAATTTTATTTCCTTTTTGTGTACTCTTTTCATGCTATATTTATTTATATTTACATTTTATTACCTGTTACACTTTATTACCTGTTATTTTGTATTTTTATATGTGCAAATAAATAAATCAAAAAAAATTAATTATAAAGAAATACTAAAAAGCCACCTAGCTAGGCAAACTATAGATTAAAAAAAAAACGAAATACGAAACTTGGCTTTTGTAAAAATAGTTTAAGGTGGCTCAGTCGCAATTTCAGACGCATTCGTACGCGTCTATGACAAACTTTGGGACATAACTTTTTTGTCTTTAACGCGACGGCTTGAAAAACTTTAGGAAAACTTACACCTTTTGAATAAAATCGCACTTAGTGAAAACTTTCAAGTCAGGCAGTGGATTTTTCACGGTATTCAACTTGAACCTATTGCAAACCTCGTACCCTCATCAAAAAAAAAATTCTTAACTATCAAGTACAAGCATTCTAAAAGAATGAAGGGGATTCTTAATTCAACAAGGGTGTCATAATATTCTTCTTTTACGACAATATCTCCCCAACTTTGTAACTTTGCAAGTTTTTCTAAACTTTGTAGGAGTTGAAAAAAAAAGGGGGGGGGGGGGGGGGAATTGATCGTCATCTTACATTCGAATCTTCTCCTTAATTTAGAAACACCGCCATGTGATGTGGATGTGGCATTCATCATGGATTCTTCGGGAAGCGTGGACACAGAAGAGTTTGGCAAAGAAAAAGACTTCGTCAAAAAGGCAGCTGAAAGGATGGCAGTAGAACCAGGCAACAGTCAAGCAGCTGTGATACGATTCGCTGACAGTGCTACAGTAGAGATTAAATTCCAAGACACTGCAACCTGGGATGAGTTTAAAAAAGCTGTTGACAAGATTACCAAAACAGGTGGTGGTACCCGCATCGATGAAGCTCTGAAAAAAGCCAAAGAAGTGTTTAAAAGCGTTTCAGGAGAACGACTTAAGCTTCTCGTTTTACTAACCGATGGACAGCAAAGCGGTGCAGATGAAAAATTGAAATTATTGTCCTCACAATTGCGCAATGAAAGTGTCCGCGTGTTTGTTGTTGGTGTTGGCAAGGCGGTGAGCAGAACGCAACTGGAGCTTATTGCAGGGGACGAGAAACACGTGGTAACTGCTGACGATTTTGACGAACTGGACCAAAAGATTAACCAGTTGATAAATAAAGCTTGTGGTAAGTACTTGAAGTTTGATGTCAAAAACGCTTTTGTTTCAGAATACGGTAGTTTCTTGGTGTTGCGGATGGTGTGATCACCAAATGACGTAAAACAAAAGATTCAAAAGACACTGAACAATACCCACACCACAACACAAAAGCTAACCAACAATGGCTTCCGCAACACCAAGAAACACCCCATAATACACTCTTCAAGAAGCTGCTGATTCCGCTCAATGAGTCTTGATCGAGTTTCAGTTAACGTGATTAATTCCATTTTTGTACTGAATTTCTTCAATTATATATTTGCTTCCACTTCTCTATTTATTGAAAGTAAGGTCTATAATAAGACTGAAATTTTAGTTTATGAATCTTTTAAAGGGCACTATACAGCCCCGGCTGCCGTGCATTGATCTTATTTGACTTGAACAAGCCGGAAAATGTTTTATGAGACTCACACGATAGAATGCCAATCTCCCTTCCACTTTGCTGCAGCCGAACATCCGTTGAATCGGCCTGTTCGATCTTTGCTTCAGCACCACTTCTTTTGAAGTCATCGACAGTGGAATAGAAGCTTATTTTCACAGGCTTTCTCTGCATCCACAGTAACGGACATTATAGCATTTCCTGGCCTGACACCTTTAGTAATCTTGTATAGGCTGTATAGCCTGCTCAATTTTAACAATCACCTGAATAACAGTCCTTGGAAGGTTAACTCGAAAACTAATACTCACATTAGAACATACAAAAATGACAGGGAAGCTCGTCGTACCATTCAATGATTACAGATGGATTTATTGTGATAAATATATCCTCTTCTGTACATATTGCATGGTTCAATTCCTACAGTTACCACCCCCCCCCCCCCCCCCCCCACCCCGGGCACACCCCCGGGGATTTGCCATTTTTTCTTCACTTGGCGTCCTAATCCCCACCCCCGGGCACAAAGAAAGAGGTAATTCCCCACCCCGGGACACTCAACAGCAAGCTGCACCATTTCTCAAGAAGACAGAGATATTTATAACATAAACTGATTATAACATAAATTTGCACAACACAATCTTCTTTCGAAAAATTTTATTCAAATCTCAATAAGTTTATGTTTAAAAGCAACAAAACGCGTACCAGTTATAGCGCTGTCTTCGATGAAATTCAAGAAAACAATACAACTAAATTTAAGCACGTTTTATAAACAATTCTCCAAACTAACGAGAGCACAAAGAAAAAGTCAATCAGAGATTGATATTAACATAAATTCCCATCGAAAAATGTAATTTTTTTACTTTGGAAATCTTTGAAAATTCTTTAAATCTCCGGTAATCCGTAAAACAAACATCTCCCCTGCATTGATAAAAACGTATGAAGTTTCTCGAAGCAAGATTTTATCCCTGAAAGCTCTTCTTTTTCTACAAAAGCGGCTTCTGAGTATCCCTTAATTAGTATCCCTGTCTAGAGTAGCAAACCGCGAAACACTGCAGGGAAATAACGACTTTAATTCTCCGCTAAACACAACAATCCAACTGAAGTGTTTACCGAGCTCACGGCTGTGTGGCCGCGCAAAAACAAAGCCTTGATACCCCTCGGTTTTCTTTCAAATTGCTAAGATCCCGGATGTTGTCCAACACGGGCGGGCACACACGCGCCCGCGAAACATTCCGCTAGCCATGACCATGAAAAATGACGGGCAAAGGTTGTTCTATGAGTATGGGGCTCCGGCGGGCCTTCGGCCCGCGAGCTCCGCTAAAAAGCATATCTGGGGCAATCGAAATCGTCATTTTGTCTTTAGTACGAGAATATTACTTTCACAATTACAGACTTTCGTACTTCTTTCTCTTCTTCTTCTTCTTCTTCTTCTGACTCCGCTTTTGGCAACATTCATTCAATCTCACTATTAATCAAATAATCTGTGATGGTTAGTTTTGTCCAACTAAAATATTGGTCAATTAAAACACATGTTTAGCCGTTCGATTGTTTAAAGTTTGTTAAATAAGTCCATTTCTGATAAAGAAGTCACTCACTAAACTGTGGCTATCTTTATTTCAGCAACTTCACTTCCTGCGAACCCAACCCAACCGAACCCAACCCGGGAAGATGTTGGTATGTTTTTAAACTTATGTTGTACCACATTTTGGAATAGTTTAGTTATAAAGAAATACTAACAAGCCTCCTAGCTGGGCAAACAATAGATTAAAAAAAATGCGAAATATGAAACTTGGCTTTTGTAAAAATAGTTTAAGGTGGCTCAGTCGCAATTTCGGACGCACTCGTCTATGACAAACTTTGGGTCATAACGTTTTTGTCTTTAACGCGACGGCTTGAAAAACTTTAAGAAAACTTACACCTTTTGAATAAAATGGCACCTAGTGAAAACTTTCAAGTCAGCAGTGGATTTTTCACGGTATTCCACTTGAACCTATTGCAAACCTCGAACCCTCATCAAAAAAAAGAAATTCTTAACTATCAAGTACAAGCATTCTAAAAGAGTGAAGGGGATTCTTAATTCAACAAGGGTGTCATAATATTCTTCTTTTACGACAATATCTCCCCAAACTTTGTAACTTTGCAAGTTTTTCTAAACTTTGTAGGAGTTGAAAAAAAAAAGGGGGGGGGGGGGGGGGGAATTGATCGTCATCTTCCATTCGAATCTTCTCTTTAATTTAGAAACACCGCCATGTGATGTGGATGTGGCATTCATCATGGATTCTTCGGGAAGCGTGGACCCAAAAGACTTTAACAAAGAAAAAGGCTTCGTCATAAAGGCAGCTGAAAGGATGGCAGTAGAACCAGGCAACAGTCAAGCAGCTGTGATACGATTCGCTTACAGTGCTACAGTAGAGATTAAATTCCAAGACACTGCAACCTGGGATGAGTTTAAGAGTGCTGTTGACAAGATTACCAACACGACGGGCGGTGGCACCCGCATCGATGAAGCTCTGAAAAAAGCCAAAGAAGTGTTTAAAAGCGTTTCAGGAGAACGACTTAAGCTTCTCGTTTTACTAACCGATGGACAGCAAAGCGGTGCAGATGAGAAATTGAAATCATTGTCCTCAGAATTGCGCAATGAAAGTGTCCGCGTGTTTGTTGTTGGTGTTGGCAAGGCGGTGAGCAGAACGCAACTGGAGCTTATTGCAGGGGACGAGAAACACGTGGTAACTGTTGACGATTTTGACGAACTGGACCAAAAGATTAACCAGTTGATAAATAAAGCTTGTGGTAAGTACTTGAAGTTTGATGTCAAAAACGCTTTTGTTTCAGAATACGGTAGTTTCTTGGTGTTGCGGATGGTGTGATCACCAAATGACGTAAAACAAAAGATTCAAAAGACACTGAACAATACCCACACCACAACACAAAAGCTAACCAACAATGGCTTCCGCAACACCAAGAAACACCCCATAATACACTCTTCAAGAAGCTGCTGATTCCGCTCAATGAGTCTTGATCGAGTTTTAGTTAACGTGATTAATTCCATTCTTGTACTGAATTTCTTCAATTATATATTTGCTTCCACTTCTCTATTTATTGAAAGTAAGGTCTATAATAAGACTGAAATTTTAGTTTATGAATCTTTTAAAGGGTACTATACAGCCCCGGCTGCCGTGCATTGATCTTATTTGACTTGAACAAGCCGGAAAATGTTTTATGAGACTCACACGATAGAATGCCAATCTCCCTTCCACTTTGCTGCAGCCGAACATCCGTTGAATCGGCCCGTCCGATCTTTGCTTCAGCACCACTTCTTTTGAACTCATCGACAGTGGAATAGAAGCTTATTTTCACAGGCTTTCTCTGCATCCATAGTAACGGACATTATAGCATTTCCTGGCCTGACACCTTTTGTAATCTTGTATAGACTGTATAGCCTGCTCAATTTTAACAATCGCCTGAGTAACAGTCCTTGGAAGGTTAACTCGAAAACTAATACTCACATTAGAACATACACAAATGACAGGGAAGCTCGTCGTACCATTCAATGATTACAGATGGATTTATTGTGCTAAATATATCCTCTTCTGTACATAATGCATGGTTCAATTCCTACAGTTACCATCCCCCCCGGGCACACCCCCGGGGATTTGCCATTTTTTCTTCACTTGGCGTCCTAATCCCCACCCCCGGGCACAAAGAAAGAGGTAATTCCCCACCCCCGGGACACTCAACAGCAAGCTGCACCATTTCTCAAGAAGACAGAAATATTTATAATATAAAATTATAACATAAATTTGCACAACACAATCTTCTTTCGAAAAATTTTATTCAAATCTCAATAAGTTTATGTTTAAAAGCAACAAAACGCGTACCAATTATAGCGCTGTCTTCGATGAAATTCAAGAAAACAATACAACTAAATTTAAGCACGTTTTATAAACAATTCTCCAAACTAACGAGAGCACAAAGAAAAAGTCAATCAGAGATTGATATTAACATAAATTCCCATCGAAAAATGTATTGTTTTTACCTTGGAAATCCTTGAAAATTCTTTAAATCTCCTGTAATCCGTAAAACAAACATCTCCCCTGCATTGATAAAAACGTATGAAGTTTCTCGAAGCAAGATTTTATCCCTGAAAGCTCTTCTTTTTCTACAAAAGCGGCTTCTGAGTATCCCTTAATTAGTATCCCTGTCTAGAGTAGCAAACCGCGAAACACTGCAGGGAAATAACGACTTTAATTCTCCGCTAAACACAACAATCCAACTGAAGTGTTTACCGAGCTCACGGCTGTGTGGCCGCGCGAAAAACAAAGCCTCGATACGCCTCGGTTTTCTTTCAAATTGCTAAGATCCCGGATGTTGTCCAACACGGGCGGGCACACACGCGCCCGCGAAACATTCCGCTAGCCATGACCATGAAAAATGACGGGCATAGGTTGTTCTATGAGTATGGGGCTCCGGCGGGCCTTCGGCCCGCGAGCTCCGCTAAAAAGCATATCTGGGGCAATCGAAATCGTCATTTTGTCTTTAGTACGAGAATATTACTTTCACAATTACAGACTTTCGTACTTCTTTCTCTTCTTCTTCTTGTGACTCCGCTTTTGGCAACATTTATTCAATCTCACTATCAATCAAATAATCTGTGAAGGTTAGTTTTGTCCAACTAAAATATTGGTCAATTAAAACACATGTTTAGCCGTTCGATTGTTTAAAGTTTGTTAAATAAGTCCATTGCTGATAAAGAAGTCACTCACTAAACTGTGGTTATCTTAATTTATTTCAGCAACTGCACATCCTACGAAATCAACCCAACCGAACACAACCCAGAAAGATGTTGGTATGTTTTTAAACTTATGTTGTACCACATTTTGGAATAGTTTAGTTATAAAGAAATACTAAAAAGCCTCCTAGCTGGACAAACTAGAGATTAAAAATGAGTCTTGTTCTTGTCATATCTGGGGCAATCGAAATTGTCATTTTGTCCTTAGTACGAGAATATTACTTTCACAATTACAGACTTTCGTACTTCTTTCTCTTCTTCTTCTTCTTCTGACTCCGCTTTTGGCAACATTCATTCAATCTCACTATTAATCAAATAATCTGTGATGGTTAGTTTTGTCCAACTAAAATATTGGTCAATTAAAACACATGTTTAGCCGTTCGATTGTTTAAAGTTTGTTAAATAAGTCCATTGCTGATAAAGAAGTCACTCACTAAACTGTGGTTATCTTAATTTATTTCAGCAACTGCACATCCTACGAAATCAACCCAACCGAACACAACCCAGAAAGATGTTGGTATGTTTTTAAACTTATGTTGTACCACATTTTGGAATAGTTTAGTTATAAAGAAATACTAAAAAGCCTCCTAGCTGGACAAACTAGAGATTAAAAATGAGTCTTGTTCTTGTCATATCTGGGGCAATCGAAATTGTCATTTTGTCCTTAGTACGAGAATATTACTTTCATAATTACAGACTTTCGTACTTCTTTCTCTTCTTCTTCTTCTTCTGACTCCGCTTTTGGCAACATTCATTCAATCTCACTATTAATCAAATAATCTGTGATGGTTAGTTTTGTCCAACTAAAATATTGGTCAATTAAAACACATGTTTAGCCGTTCGATTGTTTAAAGTTTGTTAAATAAGTCCATTTCTGATAAAGAAGTCACTCACTAAACTGTGGCTATCTTTATTTCAGCAACTTCACTTCCTGCGAACCCAACCCAACCGAACCCAACCCGGGAAGATGTTGGTATGTTTTTAAACTTATGTTGTACCACATTTTGGAATAGTTTAGTTATAAAGAAATACTAACAAGCCTCCTAGCTGGGCAAACAATAGATTAAAAAAAATGCGAAATATGAAACTTGGCTTTTGTAAAAATAGTTTAAGGTGGCTCAGTCGCAATTTCGGACGCACTCGTCTATGACAAACTTTGGGTCATAACGTTTTTGTCTTTAACGCGACGGCTTGAAAAACTTTAAGAAAACTTACACCTTTTGAATAAAATGGCACCTAGTGAAAACTTTCAAGTCAGCAGTGGATTTTTCACGGTATTCCACTTGAACCTATTGCAAACCTCGAACCCTCATCAAAAAAAAGAAATTCTTAACTATCAAGTACAAGCATTCTAAAAGAGTGAAGGGGATTCTTAATTCAACAAGGGTGTCATAATATTCTTCTTTTACGACAATATCTCCCCAAACTTTGTAACTTTGCAAGTTTTTCTAAACTTTGTAGGAGTTGAAAAAAAAAAGGGCGGGGGGGGGGGGGAATTGATCGTCATCTTCCATTCGAATCTTCTCTTTAATTTAGAAACACCGCCATGTGATGTGGATGTGGCATTCATCATGGATTCTTCGGGAAGCGTGGACCCAAAAGACTTTAACAAAGAAAAAGGCTTCGTCATAAAGGCAGCTGAAAGGATGGCAGTAGAACCAGGCAACAGTCAAGCAGCTGTGATACGATTCGCTTACAGTGCTACAGTAGAGATTAAATTCCAAGACACTGCAACCTGGGATGAGTTTAAGAGTGCTGTTGACAAGATTACCAACACGACGGGCGGTGGCACCCGCATCGATGAAGCTCTGAAAAAAGCCAAAGAAGTGTTTAAAAGCGTTTCAGGAGAACGACTTAAGCTTCTCGTTTTACTAACCGATGGACAGCAAAGCGGTGCAGATGAGAAATTGAAATCATTGTCCTCAGAATTGCGCAATGAAAGTGTCCGCGTGTTTGTTGTTGGTGTTGGCAAGGCGGTGAGCAGAACGCAACTGGAGCTTATTGCAGGGGACGAGAAACACGTGGTAACTGTTGACGATTTTGACGAACTGGACCAAAAGATTAACCAGTTGATAAATAAAGCTTGTGGTAAGTACTTGAAGTTTGATGTCAAAAACGCTTTTGTTTCAGAATACGGTAGTTTCTTGGTGTTGCGGATGGTGTGATCACCAAATGACGTAAAACAAAAGATTCAAAAGACACTGAACAATACCCACACCACAACACAAAAGCTAACCAACAATGGCTTCCGCAACACCAAGAAACACCCCATAATACACTCTTCAAGAAGCTGCTGATTCCGCTCAATGAGTCTTGATCGAGTTTTAGTTAACGTGATTAATTCCATTCTTGTACTGAATTTCTTCAATTATATATTTGCTTCCACTTCTCTATTTATTGAAAGTAAGGTCTATAATAAGACTGAAATTTTAGTTTATGAATCTTTTAAAGGGTACTATACAGCCCCGGCTGCCGTGCATTGATCTTATTTGACTTGAACAAGCCGGAAAATGTTTTATGAGACTCACACGATAGAATGCCAATCTCCCTTCCACTTTGCTGCAGCCGAACATCCGTTGAATCGGCCCGTCCGATCTTTGCTTCAGCACCACTTCTTTTGAACTCATCGACAGTGGAATAGAAGCTTATTTTCACAGGTACAGGCTTTCTCTGCATCCATAGTAACGGACATTATAGCATTTCCTGGCCTGACACCTTTTGTAATCTTGTATAGACTGTATAGCCTGCTCAATTTTAACAATCGCCTGAGTAACAGTCCTTGGAAGGTTAACTCGAAAACTAATACTCACATTAGAACATACACAAATGACAGGGAAGCTCGTCGTACCATTCAATGATTACAGATGGATTTATTGTGCTAAATATATCCTCTTCTGTACATAATGCATGGTTCAATTCCTACAGTTACCATCCCCCCCCGGGCACACCCCCGGGGATTTGCCATTTTTTCTTCACTTGGCGTCCTAATCCCCACCCCCGGGCACAAAGAAAGAGGTAATTCCCCACCCCCGGGACACTCAACAGCAAGCTGCACCATTTCTCAAGAAGACAGAAATATTTATAATATAAAATTATAACATAAATTTGCACAACACAATCTTCTTTCGAAAAATTTTATTCAAATCTCAATAAGTTTATGTTTAAAAGCAACAAAACGCGTACCAATTATAGCGCTGTCTTCGATGAAATTCAAGAAAACAATACAACTAAATTTAAGCACGTTTTATAAACAATTCTCCAAACTAACGAGAGCACAAAGAAAAAGTCAATCAGAGATTGATATTAACATAAATTCCCATCGAAAAATGTATTGTTTTTACCTTGGAAATCCTTGAAAATTCTTTAAATCTCCTGTAATCCGTAAAACAAACATCTCCCCTGCATTGATAAAAACGTATGAAGTTTCTCGAAGCAAGATTTTATCCCTGAAAGCTCTTCTTTTTCTACAAAAGCGGCTTCTGAGTATCCCTTAATTAGTATCCCTGTCTAGAGTAGCAAACCGCGAAACACTGCAGGGAAATAACGACTTTAATTCTCCGCTAAACACAACAATCCAACTGAAGTGTTTACCGAGCTCACGGCTGTGTGGCCGCGCGAAAAACAAAGCCTCGATACGCCTCGGTTTTCTTTCAAATTGCTAAGATCCCGGATGTTGTCCAACACGGACGGGCACACACGCGCCCGCGAAACATTCCGCTAGCCATGACCATGAAAAATGACGGGCAAAGGTTGTTCTATGAGTATGGGGCTCCGGCGGGCCTTCGGCCCGCGAGCTCCGCTAAAAAGCATATCTGGGGCAATCGAAATCGTCATTTTGTCTTTAGTACGAGAATATTACTTTCACAATTACAGACTTTCGTACTTCTTTCTCTTCTTCTTCTTGTGACTCCGCTTTTGGCAACATTTATTCCAATCTCACTATCAATCAAATAATCTGTGAAGGTTAGTTTTGTCCAACTAAAATATTGGTCAATTAAAACACATGTTTAGCCGTTCGATTGTTTAAAGTTTGTTAAATAAGTCCATTGCTGATAAAGAAGTCACTCACTAAACTGTGGCTATCTTAATTTATTTCAGCAACTGCACATCCTACGAAATCAACCCAACCGAACACAACCCAGAAAGATGTTGGTATGTTTTTAAACTTATGTTGTACCACATTTTGGAATAGTTTAGTTATAAAGAAATACTAAAAAGCCTCCTAGCTGGACAAACTATAGATTAAAAATGAGTCTTGTTCTTGTCATATCTGGGGCAATCGAAATTGTCATTTTGTCCTTAGTACGAGAATATTACTTTCACAATTACAGACTTTCCTACTTCTTTCTCTTCTTCTTCTTCTGACTCCGTTTTTGGCAACATTCATTCAATCTCACTATTAATCAAATAATCTGTGATGGTTAGTTTTGTCCAACTAAAATATTGGTCAATTAAAACACATGTTTAGCCGTTCGATTGTTTAAAGTTTGTTAAATAAGTCCATTTCTGATAAAGAAGTCACTCACTAAACTGTGGCTATCTTTATTTCAGCAACTTCACTTCCTGCGAACCCAACCCAACCGAACCCAACCCGGGAAGATGTTGGTATGTTTTTAAACTTATGTTGTACCACATTTTGGAATAGTTTAGTTATAAAGAAATACTAACAAGCCTCCTAGCTGGGCAAACAATAGATTAAAAAAAATGCGAAATATGAAACTTGGCTTTTGTAAAAATAGTTTAAGGTGGCTCAGTCGCAATTTCGGACGCACTCGTCTATGACAAACTTTGGGTCATAACGTTTTTGTCTTTAACGCGACGGCTTGAAAAACTTTAAGAAAACTTACACCTTTTGAATAAAATGGCACCTAGTGAAAACTTTCAAGTCAGCAGTGGATTTTTCACGGTATTCCACTTGAACCTATTGCAAACCTCGAACCCTCATCAAAAAAAAGAAATTCTTAACTATCAAGTACAAGCATTCTAAAAGAGTGAAGGGGATTCTTAATTCAACAAGGGTGTCATAATATTCTTCTTTTACGACAATATCTCCCCAAACTTTGTAACTTTGCAAGTTTTTCTAAACTTTGTAGGAGTTGAAAAAAAAAGGGGGGGGGGGGGGGAATTGATCGTCATCTTCCATTCGAATCTTCTCTTTAATTTAGAAACACCGCCATGTGATGTGGATGTGGCATTCATCATGGATTCTTCGGGAAGCGTGGACCCAAAAGACTTTAACAAAGAAAAAGGCTTCGTCATAAAGGCAGCTGAAAGGATGGCAGTAGAACCAGGCAACAGTCAAGCAGCTGTGATACGATTCGCTTACAGTGCTACAGTAGAGATTAAATTCCAAGACACTGCAACCTGGGATGAGTTTAAGAGTGCTGTTGACAAGATTACCAACACGACGGGCGGTGGCACCCGCATCGATGAAGCTCTGAAAAAAGCCAAAGAAGTGTTTAAAAGCGTTTCAGGAGAACGACTTAAGCTTCTCGTTTTACTAACCGATGGACAGCAAAGCGGTGCAGATGAGAAATTGAAATCATTGTCCTCAGAATTGCGCAATGAAAGTGTCCGCGTGTTTGTTGTTGGTGTTGGCAAGGCGGTGAGCAGAACGCAACTGGAGCTTATTGCAGGGGACGAGAAACACGTGGTAACTGTTGACGATTTTGACGAACTGGACCAAAAGATTAACCAGTTGATAAATAAAGCTTGTGGTAAGTACTTGAAGTTTGATGTCAAAAACGCTTTTGTTTCAGAATACGGTAGTTTCTTGGTGTTGCGGATGGTGTGATCACCAAATGACGTAAAACAAAAGATTCAAAAGACACTGAACAATACCCACACCACAACACAAAAGCTAACCAACAATGGCTTCCGCAACACCAAGAAACACCCCATAATACACTCTTCAAGAAGCTGCTGATTCCGCTCAATGAGTCTTGATCGAGTTTTAGTTAACGTGATTAATTCCATTCTTGTACTGAATTTCTTCAATTATATATTTGCTTCCACTTCTCTATTTATTGAAAGTAAGGTCTATAATAAGACTGAAATTTTAGTTTATGAATCTTTTAAAGGGTACTATACAGCCCCGGCTGCCGTGCATTGATCTTATTTGACTTGAACAAGCCGGAAAATGTTTTATGAGACTCACACGATAGAATGCCAATCTCCCTTCCACTTTGCTGCAGCCGAACATCCGTTGAATCGGCCCGTCCGATCTTTGCTTCAGCACCACTTCTTTTGAACTCATCGACAGTGGAATAGAAGCTTATTTTCACAGGCTTTCTCTGCATCCATAGTAACGGACATTATAGCATTTCCTGGCCTGACACCTTTTGTAATCTTGTATAGACTGTATAGCCTGCTCAATTTTAACAATCGCCTGAGTAACAGTCCTTGGAAGGTTAACTCGAAAACTAATACTCACATTAGAACATACACAAATGACAGGGAAGCTCGTCGTACCATTCAATGATTACAGATGGATTTATTGTGCTAAATATATCCTCTTCTGTACATAATGCATGGTTCAATTCCTACAGTTACCATCCCCCCCGGGCACACCCCCGGGGATTTGCCATTTTTTCTTCACTTGGCGTCCTAATCCCCACCCCCGGGCACAAAGAAAGAGGTAATTCCCCACCCCCGGGACACTCAACAGCAAGCTGCACCATTTCTCAAGAAGACAGAAATATTTATAATATAAAATTATAACATAAATTTGCACAACACAATCTTCTTTCGAAAAATTTTATTCAAATCTCAATAAGTTTATGTTTAAAAGCAACAAAACGCGTACCAATTATAGCGCTGTCTTCGATGAAATTCAAGAAAACAATACAACTAAATTTAAGCACGTTTTATAAACAATTCTCCAAACTAACGAGAGCACAAAGAAAAAGTCAATCAGAGATTGATATTAACATAAATTCCCATCGAAAAATGTATTGTTTTTACCTTGGAAATCCTTGAAAATTCTTTAAATCTCCTGTAATCCGTAAAACAAACATCTCCCCTGCATTGATAAAAACGTATGAAGTTTCTCGAAGCAAGATTTTATCCCTGAAAGCTCTTCTTTTTCTACAAAAGCGGCTTCTGAGTATCCCTTAATTAGTATCCCTGTCTAGAGTAGCAAACCGCGAAACACTGCAGGGAAATAACGACTTTAATTCTCCGCTAAACACAACAATCCAACTGAAGTGTTTACCGAGCTCACGGCTGTGTGGCCGCGCGAAAAACAAAGCCTCGATACGCCTCGGTTTTCTTTCAAATTGCTAAGATCCCGGATGTTGTCCAACACGGACGGGCACACACGCGCCCGCGAAACATTCCGCTAGCCATGACCATGAAAAATGACGGGCATAGGTTGTTCTATGAGTATGGGGCTCCGGCGGGCCTTCGGCCCGCGAGCTCCGCTAAAAAGCATATCTGGGGCAATCGAAATCGTCATTTTGTCTTTAGTACGAGAATATTACTTTCACAATTACAGACTTTCGTACTTCTTTCTCTTCTTCTTCTTGTGACTCCGCTTTTGGCAACATTTATTCAATCTCACTATCAATCAAATAATCTGTGAAGGTTAGTTTTGTCCAACTAAAATATTGGTCAATTAAAACACATGTTTAGCCGTTCGATTGTTTAAAGTTTGTTAAATAAGTCCATTGCTGATAAAGAAGTCACTCACTAAACTGTGGCTATCTTAATTTATTTCAGCAACTGCACATCCTACGAAATCAACCCAACCGAACACAACCCAGAAAGATGTTGGTATGTTTTTAAACTTATGTTGTACCACATTTTGGAATAGTTTAGTTATAAAGAAATACTAAAAAGCCTCCTAGCTGGACAAACTATAGATTAAAAATGAGTCTTGTTCTTGTCATATCTGGGGCAATCGAAATTGTCATTTTGTCCTTAGTACGAGAATATTACTTTCACAATTACAGACTTTCCTACTTCTTTCTCTTCTTCTTCTTCTGACTCCGCTTTTGGCAACATTCATTCAATCTCACTATTAATCAAATAATCTGTGATGGTTAGTTTTGTCCAACTAAAATATTGGTCAATTAAAACACATGTTTAGCCGTTCGATTGTTTAAAGTTTGTTAAATAAGTCCATTTCTGATAAAGAAGTCACTCACTAAACTGTGGCTATCTTTATTTCAGCAACTTCACTTCCTGCGAACCCAACCCAACCGAACCCAACCCGGGAAGATGTTGGTATGTTTTTAAACTTATGTTGTACCACATTTTGGAATAGTTTAGTTATAAAGAAATACTAACAAGCCTCCTAGCTGGGCAAACAATAGATTAAAAAAAATGCGAAATATGAAACTTGGCTTTTGTAAAAATAGTTTAAGGTGGCTCAGTCGCAATTTCGGACGCACTCGTCTATGACAAACTTTGGGTCATAACGTTTTTGTCTTTAACGCGACGGCTTGAAAAACTTTAAGAAAACTTACACCTTTTGAATAAAATGGCACCTAGTCAAAACTTTCAAGTCAGCAGTGGATTTTTCACGGTATTCCACTTGAACCTATTGCAAACCTCGAACCCTCATCAAAAAAAAGAAATTCTTAACTATCAAGTACAAGCATTCTAAAAGAGTGAAGGGGATTCTTAATTCAACAAGAGTGTCATAATATTCTTCTTTTACGACAATATCTCCCCAAACTTTGTAACTTTGCAAGTTTTTCTAAACTTTGTAGGAGTTGAAAAAAAAAGGGGAGGGGGGGAATTGATCGTCATCTTCCATTCGAATCTTCTCTTTAATTTAGAAACACCGCCATGTGATGTGGATGTGGCATTCATCATGGATTCTTCGGGAAGCGTGGACCCAAAAGACTTTAACAAAGAAAAAGGCTTCGTCATAAAGGCAGCTGAAAGGATGGCAGTAGAACCAGGCAACAGTCAAGCAGCTGTGATACGATTCGCTTACAGTGCTACAGTAGAGATTAAATTCCAAGACACTGCAACCTGGGATGAGTTTAAGAGTGCTGTTGACAAGATTACCAACACGACGGGCGGTGGCACCCGCATCGATGAAGCTCTGAAAAAAGCCAAAGAAGTGTTTAAAAGCGTTTCAGGAGAACGACTTAAGCTTCTCGTTTTACTAACCGATGGACAGCAAAGCGGTGCAGATGAGAAATTGAAATCATTGTCCTCAGAATTGCGCAATGAAAGTGTCCGCGTGTTTGTTGTTGGTGTTGGCAAGGCGGTGAGCAGAACGCAACTGGAGCTTATTGCAGGGGACGAGAAACACGTGGTAACTGTTGACGATTTTGACGAACTGGACCAAAAGATTAACCAGTTGATAAATAAAGCTTGTGGTAAGTACTTGAAGTTTGATGTCAAAAACGCTTTTGTTTCAGAATACGGTAGTTTCTTGGTGTTGCGGATGGTGTGATCACCAAATGACGTAAAACAAAAGATTCAAAAGACACTGAACAATACCCACACCACAACACAAAAGCTAACCAACAATGGCTTCCGCAACACCAAGAAACACCCCATAATACACTCTTCAAGAAGCTGCTGATTCCGCTCAATGAGTCTTGATCGAGTTTTAGTTAACGTGATTAATTCCATTCTTGTACTGAATTTCTTCAATTATATATTTGCTTCCACTTCTCTATTTATTGAAAGTAAGGTCTATAATAAGACTGAAATTTTAGTTTATGAATCTTTTAAAGGGTACTATACAGCCCCGGCTGCCGTGCATTGATCTTATTTGACTTGAACAAGCCGGAAAATGTTTTATGAGACTCACACGATAGAATGCCAATCTCCCTTCCACTTTGCTGCAGCCGAACATCCGTTGAATCGGCCCGTCCGATCTTTGCTTCAGCACCACTTCTTTTGAACTCATCGACAGTGGAATAGAAGCTTATTTTCACAGGCTTTCTTTGCATCCATAGTAACGGACATTATAGCATTTCCTGGCCTGACACCTTTTGTAATCTTGTATAGACTGTATAGCCTGCTCAATTTTAACAATCGCCTGAGTAACAGTCCTTGGAAGGTTAACTCGAAAACTAATACTCACATTAGAACTTACACAAATGACAGGGAAGCTCGTCGTACCATTCAATGATTACAGATGGATTTATTGTGCTAAATATATCCTCTTCTGTACATAATGCATGGTTCAATTCCTACAGTTACCATCCCCCCCGGGCACACCCCGGGGATTTGCCATTTTTTCTTCACTTGGCGTCCTAATCCCCACCCCCGGGCACAAAGAAAGAGGTAATTCCCCACCCCCGGGACACTCAACAGCAAGCTGCACCATTTCTCAAGAAGACAGAAATATTTATAATATAAAATTATAACATAAATTTGCACAACACAATCTTCTTTCGAAAAAATTTGATTCAAATCTCAATAAGTTTATGTTTAAAAGCAACAAAACGCGTACCAATTATAGCGCTGTCTTCGATGAAATTCAAGAAAACAATACAACTAAATTTAAGCACGTTTTATAAACAATTCTCCAAACTAACGAGAGCACAAAGAAAAAGTCAATCAGAGATTGATATTAACATAAATTCCCATCGAAAAATGTATTGTTTTTACCTTGGAAATCCTTGAAAATTCTTTAAATCTCCTGTAATCCGTAAAACAAACATCTCCCCTGCATTGATAAAAACGTATGAAGTTTCTCGAAGCAAGATTTTATCCCTGAAAGCTCTTCTTTTTCTACAAAAGCGGCTTCTGAGTATCCCTTAATTAGTATCCCTGTCTAGAGTAGCAAACCGCGATACACTGCAGGGAAATAACGACTTTAATTCTCCGCTAAACACAACAATCCAACTGAAGTGTTTACCGAGCTCACGGCTGTGTGGCCGCGCGAAAAACAAAGCCTCGATACGCCTCGGTTTTCTTTCAAATTGCTAAGATCCCGGATGTTGTCCAACACGGACGGGCACACACGCGCCCGCGAAACATTCCGCTAGCCATGACCATGAAAAATGACGGGCATAGGTTGTTCTATGAGTATGGGGCTCCGGCGGGCCTTCGGCCCGCGAGCTCCGCTAAAAAGCATATCTGGGGCAATCGAAATCGTCATTTTGTCTTTAGTACGAGAATATTACTTTCACAATTACAGACTTTCGTACTTCTTTCTCTTCTTCTTCTTGTGACTCCGCTTTTGGCAACATTTATTCAATCTCACTATCAATCAAATAATCTGTGAAGGTTAGTTTTGTCCAACTAAAATATTGGTCAATTAAAACACATGTTTAGCCGTTCGATTGTTTATAGTTTGTTAAATAAGTCCATTGCTGATAAAGAAGTCACTCACTAAACTGTGGCTATCTTAATTTATTTCAGCAACTGCACATCCTACGAAATCAACCCAACCGAACACAACCCAGAAAGATGTTGGTATGTTTTTAAACTTATGTTGTACCACATTTTGGAATAGTTTAGTTATAAAGAAATACTAAAAAGCCTCCTAGCTGGACAAACTATAGATTAAAAATGAGTCTTGTTCTTGTCATATCTGGGGCAATCGAAATTGTCATTTTGTCCTTAGTACGAGAATATTACTTTCACAATTACAGACTTTCCTACTTCTTTCTCTTCTTCTTCTTCTGACTCCGCTTTTGGCAACATTCATTCAATCTCACTATTAATCAAATAATCTGTGATGGTTAGTTTTGTCCAACTAAAATATTGGTCAATTAAAACACATGTTTAGCCGTTCGATTGTTTAAAGTTTGTTAAATAAGTCCATTTCTGATAAAGAAGTCACTCACTAAACTGTGGCTATCTTTATTTCAGCAACTTCACTTCCTGCGAACCCAACCCAACCGAACCCAACCCGGGAAGATGTTGGTATGTTTTTAAACTTATGTTGTACCACATTTTGGAATAGTTTAGTTATAAAGAAATACTAACAAGCCTCCTAGCTGGGCAAACAATAGATTAAAAAAAATGCGAAATATGAAACTTGGCTTTTGTAAAAATAGTTTAAGGTGGCTCAGTCGCAATTTCGGACGCACTCGTCTATGACAAACTTTGGGTCATAACGTTTTTGTCTTTAACGCGACGGCTTGAAAAACTTTAAGAAAACTTACACCTTTTGAATAAAATGGCACCTAGTCAAAACTTTCAAGTCAGCAGTGGATTTTTCACGGTATTCCACTTGAACCTATTGCAAACCTCGAACCCTCATCAAAAAAAAGAAATTCTTAACTATCAAGTACAAGCATTCTAAAAGAGTGAAGGGGATTCTTAATTCAACAAGGGTGTCATAATATTCTTCTTTTACGACAATGTCTCCCCAAACTTTGTAACTTTGCAAGTTTTTCTAAACTTTGTAGGAGTTGAAAAAAAAAAGGGGGGGGGGGGGGGGAATTGATCGTCATCTTCCATTCGAATCTTCTCTTTAATTTAGAAACACCGCCATGTGATGTGGATGTGGCATTCATCATGGATTCTTCGGGAAGCGTGGACCCAAAAGACTTTAACAAAGAAAAAGGCTTCGTCATAAAGGCAGCTGAAAGGATGGCAGTAGAACCAGGCAACAGTCAAGCAGCTGTGATACGATTCGCTTACAGTGCTACAGTAGAGATTAAATTCCAAGACACTGCAACCTGGGATGAGTTTAAGAGTGCTGTTGACAAGATTACCAACACGACGGGCGGTGGCACCCGCATCGATGAAGCTCTGAAAAAAGCCAAAGAAGTGTTTAAAAGCGTTTCAGGAGAACGACTTAAGCTTCTCGTTTTACTAACCGATGGACAGCAAAGCGGTGCAGATGAGAAATTGAAATCATTGTCCTCAGAATTGCGCAATGAAAGTGTCCGCGTGTTTGTTGTTGGTGTTGGCAAGGCGGTGAGCAGAACGCAACTGGAGCTTATTGCAGGGGACGAGAAACACGTGGTAACTGTTGACGATTTTGACGAACTGGACCAAAAGATTAACCAGTTGATAAATAAAGCTTGTGGTAAGTACTTGAAGTTTGATGTCAAAAACGCTTTTGTTTCAGAATACGGTAGTTTCTTGGTGTTGCGGATGGTGTGATCACCAAATGACGTAAAACAAAAGATTCAAAAGACACTGAACAATACCCACACCACAACACAAAAGCTAACCAACAATGGCTTCCGCAACACCAAGAAACACCCCATAATACACTCTTCAAGAAGCTGCTGATTCCGCTCAATGAGTCTTGATCGAGTTTTAGTTAACGTGATTAATTCCATTCTTGTACTGAATTTCTTCAATTATATATTTGCTTCCACTTCTCTATTTATTGAAAGTAAGGTCTATAATAAGACTGAAATTTTAGTTTATGAATCTTTTAAAGGGTACTATACAGCCCCGGCTGCCGTGCATTGATCTTATTTGACTTGAACAAGCCGGAAAATGTTTTATGAGACTCACACGATAGAATGCCAATCTCCCTTCCACTTTGCTGCAGCCGAACATCCGTTGAATCGGCCCGTCCGATCTTTGCTTCAGCACCACTTCTTTTGAACTCATCGACAGTGGAATAGAAGCTTATTTTCACAGGCTTTCTCTGCATCCACAGTAACGGACATTATAGCATTTCCTGGCCTGACACCTTTTGTAATCTTGTATAGACTGTATAGCCTGCTCAATTTTAACAATCGCCTGAGTAACAGTCCTTGGAAGGTTAACTCGAAAACTAATACTCACATTAGAACATACTCAAATGACAGGGAAGCTCGTCGTACCATTCAATGATTACAGATGGATTTATTGTGCTAAATATATCCTCTTCTGTACATAATGCATGGTTCAATTCCTACAGTTACCATCCCCCCCGGGCACACCCCCGGGGATTTGCCATTTTTTCTTCACTTGGCGTCCTAATCCCCACCCCCGGGCACAAAGAAAGAGGTAATTCCCCACCCCCGGGACACTCAACAGCAAGCTGCACCATTTCTCAAGAAGACAGAAATATTTATAATATAAAATTATAACATAAATTTGCACAACACAATCTTCTTTCGAAAAATTTGATTCAAATCTCAATAAGTTTATGTTTAAAAGCAACAAAACGCGTACCAATTATAGCGCTGTCTTCGATGAAATTCAAGAAAACAATACAACTAAATTTAAGCACGTTTTATAAACAATTCTCCAAACTAACGAGAGCACAAAGAAAAAGTCAATCAGAGATTGATATTAACATAAATTCCCATCGAAAAATGTATTGTTTTTACCTTGGAAATCCTTGAAAATTCTTTAAATCTCCTGTAATCCGTAAAACAAACATCTCCCCTGCATTGATAAAAACGTATGAAGTTTCTCGAAGCAAGATTTTATCCCTGAAAGCTCTTCTTTTTCTACAAAAGCGGCTTCTGAGTATCCCTTAATTAGTATCCCTGTCTAGAGTAGCAAACCGCGAAACACTGCAGGGAAATAACGACTTTAATTCTCCGCTAAACACAACAATCCAACTGAAAAGTTTACCGAGCTCACGGCTGTGTGGCCGCGCGAAAAACAAAGCCTCGATACGCCTCGGTTTTCTTTCAAATTGCTAAGATCCCGGATGTTGTCCAACACGGGCGGGCACACACGCGCCCGCGAAACATTCCGCTAGCCATGACCATGAAAAATGACGGGCATAGGTTGTTCTATGAGTATGGGGCTCCGGCGGGCCTTCGGCCCGCGAGCTCCGCTAAAAAGCATATCTGGGGCAATCGAAATCGTCATTTTGTCTTTAGTACGAGAATATTACTTTCACAATTACAGACTTTCGTACTTCTTTCTCTTCTTCTTCTTGTGACTCCGCTTTTGGCAACATTTATTCAATCTCACTATCAATCAAATAATCTGTGAAGGTTAGTTTTGTCCAACTAAAATATTGGTCAATTAAAACACATGTTTAGCCGTTCGATTGTTTAAAGTTTGTTAAATAAGTCCATTTCTGATAAAGAAGTCACTCACTAAACTGTGGCTATCTTTATTTCAGCAACTTCACTTCCTGCGAACCCAACCCAACCGAACCCAACCCGGGAAGATGTTGGTATGTTTTTAAACTTATGTTGTACCACATTTTGGAATAGTTTAGTTATAAAGAAATACTAACAAGCCTCCTAGCTGGGCAAACAATAGATTAAAAAAATGCGAAATATGAAACTTGGCTTTTGTAAAAATAGTTTAAGGTGGCTCAGTCGCAATTTCGGACGCACTCGTCTATGACAAACTTTGGGTCATAACGTTTTTGTCTTTAACGCGACGGCTTGAAAAACTTTAAGAAAACTTACACCTTTTGAATAAAATGGCACCTAGTCAAAACTTTCAAGTCAGCAGTGGATTTTTCACGGTATTCCACTTGAACCTATTGCAAACCTCGAACCCTCATCAAAAAAAAGAAATTCTTAACTATCAAGTACAAGCATTCTAAAAGAGTGAAGGGGATTCTTAATTCAACAAGGGTGTCATAATATTCTTCTTTTACGACAATATCTCCCCAAACTTTGTAACTTTGCAAGTTTTTCTAAACTTTGTAGGAGTTGAAAAAAAAAGGGGGGGGGGGGGGGAATTGATCGTCATCTTCCATTCGAATCTTCTCTTTAATTTAGAAACACCGCCATGTGATGTGGATGTGGCATTCATCATGGATTCTTCGGGAAGCGTGGACCCAAAAGACTTTAACAAAGAAAAAGGCTTCGTCATAAAGGCAGCTGAAAGGATGGCAGTAGAACCAGGCAACAGTCAAGCAGCTGTGATACGATTCGCTTACAGTGCTACAGTAGAGATTAAATTCCAAGACACTGCAACCTGGGATGAGTTTAAGAGTGCTGTTGACAAGATTACCAACACGACGGGCGGTGGCACCCGCATCGATGAAGCTCTGAAAAAAGCCAAAGAAGTGTTTAAAAGCGTTTCAGGAGAACGACTTAAGCTTCTCGTTTTACTAACCGATGGACAGCAAAGCGGTGCAGATGAGAAATTGAAATCATTGTCCTCAGAATTGCGCAATGAAAGTGTCCGCGTGTTTGTTGTTGGTGTTGGCAAGGCGGTGAGCAGAACGCAACTGGAGCTTATTGCAGGGGACGAGAAACACGTGGTAACTGTTGACGATTTTGACGAACTGGGCCAAAAGATTAACCAGTTGATAAATAAAGCTTGTGGTAAGTACTTGAAGTTTGATGTCAAAAACGCTTTTGTTTCAGAATACGGTAGTTTCTTGGTGTTGCGGATGGTGTGATCACCAAATGACGTAAAACAAAAGATTCAAAAGACACTGAACAATACCCACACCACAACACAAAAGCTAACCAACAATGGCTTCCGCAACACCAAGAAACACCCCATAATACACTCTTCAAGAAGCTGCTGATTCCGCTCAATGAGTCTTGATCGAGTTTTAGTTAACGTGATTAATTCCATTCTTGTACTGAATTTCTTCAATTATATATTTGCTTCCACTTCTCTATTTATTGAAAGTAAGGTCTATAATAAGACTGAAATTTTAGTTTATGAATCATTTAAAGGGTACTATACAGCCCCGGCTGCCGTGCATTGATCTTATTTGACTTGAACAAGCCGGAAAATGTTTTATGAGACTCACACGATAGAATGCCAATCTCCCTTCCACTTTGCTGCAGCCGAACATCCGTTGAATCGGCCCGTCCGATCTTTGCTTCAGCACCACTTCTTTTGAACTCATCGACAGTGGAATAGAAGCTTATTTTCACAGGCTTTCTCTGCATCCATAGTAACGGACATTATAGCATTTCCTGGCCTGACACCTTTTGTAATCTTGTATAGACTGTATAGCCTGCTCAATTTTAACAATCGCCTGAGTAACAGTCCTTGGAAGGTTAACTCGAAAACTAATACTCACATTAGAACATACACAAATGACAGGGAAGCTCGTCGTACCATTCAATGATTACAGATGGATTTATTGTGCTAAATATATCCTCTTCTGTACATAATGCATGGTTCAATTCCTACAGTTACCATCCCCCCCGGGCACACCCCCGGGGATTTGCCATTTTTTCTTCACTTGGCGTCCTAATCCCCACCCCCGGGCACAAAGAAAGAGGTAATTCCCCACCCCCGGGACACTCAACAGCAAGCTGCACCATTTCTCAAGAAGACAGAAATATTTATAATATAAAATTATAACATAAATTTGCACAACACAATCTTCTTTCGAAAAATTTGATTCAAATCTCAATAAGTTTATGTTTAAAAGCAACAAAACGCGTACCAATTATAGCGCTGTCTTCGATGAAATTCAAGAAAACAATACAACTAAATTTAAGCACGTTTTATAAACAATTCTCCAAACTAACGAGAGCACAAAGAAAAAGTCAATCAGAGATTGATATTAACATAAATTCCCATCGAAAAATGTATTGTTTTTACCTTGGAAATCCTTGAAAATTCTTTAAATCTCCTGTAATCCGTAAAACAAACATCTCCCCTGCATTGATAAAAACGTATGAAGTTTCTCGAAGCAAGATTTTATCCCTGAAAGCTCTTCTTTTTCTACAAAAGCGGCTTCTGAGTATCCCTTAATTAGTATCCCTGTCTAGAGTAGCAAACCGCGAAACACTGCAGGGAAATAACGACTTTAATTCTCCGCTAAACACAACAATCCAACTGAAGTGTTTACCGAGCTCACGGCTGTGTGGCCCGCGCGAAAAACAAAGCCTCGATACGCCTCGGTTTTCGTTCAAATTGCTAAGATCCCGGATGTTGTCCAACACGGGCGGGCACACACGCGCCCGCGAAACATTCCGCTAGCCATGACCATGAAAAATGACGGGCATAGGTTGTTCTATGAGTATGGGGCTCCGGCGGGCCTTCGGCCCGCGAGCTCCGCTAAAAAGCATATCTGGGGCAATCGAAATCGTCCATTTTGTCTTTAGTACGAGAATATTACTTTCACAATTACAGACTTTCGTACTTCTTTCTCTTCTTCTTCTTGTGACTCCGCTTTTGGCAACATTTATTCAATCTCACTATCAATCAAATAATCTGTGAAGGTTAGTTTTGTCCAACTAAAATATTGGTCAATTAAAACACATGTTTAGCCGTTCGATTGTTTAAAGTTTGTTAAATAAGTCCATTGCTGATAAAGAAGTCACTCACTAAACTGTGGCTATCTTAATTTATTTCAGCAACTGCACATCCTACGAAATCAACCCAACCGAACACAACCCAGAAAGATGTTGGTATGTTTTTAAACTTATGTTGTACCACATTTTGGAATAGTTTAGTTATAAAGAAATACTAAAAAGCCTCCTAGCTGGACAAACTATAGATTAAAAATGAGTCTTGTTCTTGTCATATCTGGGGCAATCGAAATTGTCATTTTGTCCTTAGTACGAGAATATTACTTTCACAATTACAGACTTTCCTACTTCTTTCTCTTCTTCTTCTTCTGACTCCGCTTTTGGCAACATTCATTCAATCTCACTATTAATCAAATAATCTGTGATGGTTAGTTTTGTCCAACTAAAATATTGGTCAATTAAAACACATGTTTAGCCGTTCGATTGTTTAAAGTTTGTTAAATAAGTCCATTTCTGATAAAGAAGTCACTCACTAAACTGTGGCTATCTTTATTTCAGCAACTTCACTTCCTGCGAACCCAACCCAACCGAACCCAACCCGGGAAGATGTTGGTATGTTTTTAAACTTATGTTGTACCACATTTTGGAATAGTTTAGTTATAAAGAAATACTAACAAGCCTCCTAGCTGGGCAAACAATAGATTAAAAAAATGCGAAATATGAAACTTGGCTTTTGTAAAAATAGTTTAAGGTGGCTCAGTCGCAATTTCGGACGCACTCGTCTATGACAAACTTTGGGTCATAACGTTTTTGTCTTTAACGCGACGGCTTGAAAAACTTTAAGAAAACTTACACCTTTTGAATAAAATGGCACCTAGTCAAAACTTTCAAGTCAGCAGTGGATTTTTCACGGTATTCCACTTGAACCTATTGCAAACCTCGAACCCTCATCAAAAAAAAGAAATTCTTAACTATCAAGTACAAGCATTCTAAAAGAGTGAAGGGGATTCTTAATTCAACAAGGGTGTCATAATATTCTTCTTTTACGACAATATCTCCCCAAACTTTGTAACTTTGCAAGTTTTTCTAAACTTTGTAGGAGTTGAAAAAAAAAGGGGGGGGGGGGGGAATTGATCGTCATCTTCCATTCGAATCTTCTCTTTAATTTAGAAACACCGCCATGTGATGTGGATGTGGCATTCATCATGGATTCTTCGGGAAGCGTGGACCCAAAAGACTTTAACAAAGAAAAAGGCTTCGTCATAAAGGCAGCTGAAAGGATGGCAGTAGAACCAGGCAACAGTCAAGCAGCTGTGATACGATTCGCTTACAGTGCTACAGTAGAGATTAAATTCCAAGACACTGCAACCTGGGATGAGTTTAAGAGTGCTGTTGACAAGATTACCAACACGACGGGCGGTGGCACCCGCATCGATGAAGCTCTGAAAAAAGCCAAAGAAGTGTTTAAAAGCGTTTCAGGAGAACGACTTAAGCTTCTCGTTTTACTAACCGATGGACAGCAAAGCGGTGCAGATGAGAAATTGAAATCATTGTCCTCAGAATTGCGCAATGAAAGTGTCCGCGTGTTTGTTGTTGGTGTTGGCAAGGCGGTGAGCAGAACGCAACTGGAGCTTATTGCAGGGGACGAGAAACACGTGGTAACTGTTGACGATTTTGACGAACTGGACCAAAAGATTAACCAGTTGATAAATAAAGCTTGTGGTAAGTACTTGAAGTTTGATGTCAAAAACGCTTTTGTTTCAGAATACGGTAGTTTCTTGGTGTTGCGGATGGTGTGATCACCAAATGACGTAAAACAAAAGATTCAAAAGACACTGAACAATACCCACACCACAACACAAAAGCTAACCAACAATGGCTTCCGCAACACCAAGAAACACCCCATAATACACTCTTCAAGAAGCTGCTGATTCCGCTCAATGAGTCTTGATCGAGTTTTAGTTAACGTGATTAATTCCATTCTTGTACTGAATTTCTTCAATTATATATTTGCTTCCACTTCTCTATTTATTGAAAGTAAGGTCTATAATAAGACTGAAATTTTAGTTTATGAATCTTTTAAAGGGTACTATACAGCCCCGGCTGCCGTGCATTGATCTTATTTGACTTGAACAAGCCGGAAAATGTTTTATGAGACTCACACGATAGAATGCCAATCTCCCTTCCACTTTGCTGCAGCCGAACATCCGTTGAATCGGCCCGTCCGATCTTTGCTTCAGCACCACTTCTTTTGAACTCATCGACAGTGGAATAGAAGCTTATTTTCACAGGCTTTCTCTGCATCCATAGTAACGGACATTATAGCATTTCCTGGCCTGACACCTTTTGTAATCTTGTATAGACTGTATAGCCTGCTCAATTTTAACAATCGCCTGAGTAACAGTCCTTGGAAGGTTAACTCGAAAACTAATACTCACATTAGAACATACACAAATGACAGGGAAGCTCGTCGTACCATTCAATGATTACAGATGGATTTATTGTGCTAAATATATCCTCTTCTGTACATAATGCATGGTTCAATTCCTACAGTTACCATCCCCCCCGGGCACACCCCCGGGGATTTGCCATTTTTTCTTCACTTGGCGTCCTAATCCCCACCCCCGGGCACAAAGAAAGAGGTAATTCCCCACCCCCGGGACACTCAACAGCAAGCTGCACCATTTCTCAAGAAGACAGAAATATTTATAATATAAAATTATAACATAAATTTGCACAACACAATCTTCTTTCGAAAAATTTGATTCAAATCTCAATAAGTTTATGTTTAAAAGCAACAAAACGCGTACCAATTATAGCGCTGTCTTCGATGAAATTCAAGAAAACAATACAACTAAATTTAAGCACGTTTTATAAACAATTCTCCAAACTAACGAGAGCACAAAGAAAAAGTCAATCAGAGATTGATATTAACATAAATTCCATCGAAAAATGTATTGTTTTTACCTTGGAAATCCTTGAAAATTCTTTAAATCTCCTGTAATCCGTAAAACAAACATCTCCCCTGCATTGATAAAAACGTATGAAGTTTCTCGAAGCAAGATTTTATCCCTGAAAGCTCTTCTTTTTCTACAAAAGCGGCTTCTGAGTATCCCTTAATTAGTATCCCTGTCTAGAGTAGCAAACCGCGAAACACTGCAGGGAAATAACGACTTTAATTCTCCGCTAAACACAACAATCCAACTGAAGTGTTTACCGAGCTCACGGCTGTGTGGCCGCGCGAAAAACAAAGCCTCGATACGCCTCGGTTTTCTTTCAAATTGCTAAGATCCCGGATGTTGTCCAACACGGGCGGGCACACACGCGCCCGCGAAACATTCCGCTAGCCATGACCATGAAAAATGACGGGCATAGGTTGTTCTATGAGTATGGGGCTCCGGCGGGCCTTCGGCCCGCGAGCTCCGCTAAAAAGCATATCTGGGGCAATCGAAATCGTCATTTTGTCTTTAGTACGAGAATATTACTTTCACAATTACAGACTTTCGTACTTCTTTCTCTTCTTCTTCTTGTGACTCCGCTTTTGGCAACATTTATTCAATCTCACTATCAATCAAATAATCTGTGAAGGTTAGTTTTGTCCAACTAAAATATTGGTCAATTAAAACACATGTTTAGCCGTTCGATTGTTTAAAGTTTGTTAAATAAGTCCATTGCTGATAAAGAAGTCACTCACTAAACTGTGGCTATCTTAATTTATTTCAGCAACTGCACATCCTACGAAATCAACCCAACCGAACACAACCCAGAAAGATGTTGGTATGTTTTTAAACTTATGTTGTACCACATTTTGGAATAGTTTAGTTATAAAGAAATACTAAAAAGCCTCCTAGCTGGACAAACTATAGATTAAAAATGAGTCTTGTTCTTGTCATATCTGGGGCAATCGAAATTGTCATTTTGTCCTTAGTACGAGAATATTACTTTCACAATTACAGACTTTCCTACTTCTTTCTCTTCTTCTTCTTCTGACTCCGCTTTTGGCAACATTCATTCAATCTCACTATTAATCAAATAATCTGTGATGGTTAGTTTTGTCCAACTAAAATATTGGTCAATTAAAACACATGTTTAGCCGTTCGATTGTTTAAAGTTTGTTAAATAAGTCCATTTCTGATAAAGAAGTCACTCACTAAACTGTGGCTATCTTTATTTCAGCAACTTCACTTCCTGCGAACCCAACCCAACCGAACCCAACCCGGGAAGATGTTGGTATGTTTTTAAACTTATGTTGTACCACATTTTGGAATAGTTTAGTTATAAAGAAATACTAACAAGCCTCCTAGCTGGGCAAACAATAGATTAAAAAAATGCGAAATATGAAACTTGGCTTTTGTAAAAATAGTTTAAGGTGGCTCAGTCGCAATTTCGGACGCACTCGTCTATGACAAACTTTGGGTCATAACGTTTTTGTCTTTAACGCGACGGCTTGAAAAACTTTAAGAAAACTTACACCTTTTGAATAAAATGGCACCTAGTGAAAACTTTCAAGTCAGCAGTGGATTTTTCACGGTATTCCACTTGAACCTATTGCAAACCTCGAACCCTCATCAAAAAAAGAAATTCTTAACTATCAAGTACAAGCATTCTAAAAGAGTGAAGGGGATTCTTAATTCAACAAGGGTGTCATAATATTCTTCTTTTACGACAATATCTCCCCAAACTTTGTAACTTTGCAAGTTTTTCTAAACTTTGTAGGAGTTGAAAAAAAAAAGGGGGGGGGGGGGGAATTGATCGTCATCTTCCATTCGAATCTTCTCTTTAATTTAGAAATACCGCCATGTGATGTGGATGTGGCATTCATCATGGATTCTTCGGGAAGCGTGGACCCAAAAGACTTTAACAAAGAAAAAGGCTTCGTCATAAAGGCAGCTGAAAGGATGGCAGTAGAACCAGGCAACAGTCAAGCAGCTGTGATACGATTCGCTTACAGTGCTACAGTAGAGATTAAATTCCAAGACACTGCAACCTGGGATGAGTTTAAGAGTGCTGTTGACAAGATTACCAACACGACGGGCGGTGGCACCCGCATCGATGAAGCTCTGAAAAAAGCCAAAGAAGTGTTTAAAAGCGTTTCAGGAGAACGACTTAAGCTTCTCGTTTTACTAACCGATGGACAGCAAAGCGGTGCAGATGAGAAATTGAAAATCATTGTCCTCAGAATTGCGCAATGAAAGTGTCCGCGTGTTTGTTGTTGGTGTTGGCAAGGCGGTGAGCAGAACGCAACTGGAGCTTATTGCAGGGGACGAGAAACACGTGGTAACTGTGACGATTTTGACGAACTGGACCAAAAGATTAACCAGTTGATAAATAAAGCTTGTGGTAAGTACTTGAAGTTTGATGTCAAAAACGCTTTTGTTTCAGAATACGGTAGTTTCTTGGTGTTGCGGATGGTGTGATCACCAAATGACGTAAAACAAAAGATTCAAAAGACACTGAACAATACCCACACCACAACACAAAAGCTAACCAACAATGGCTTCCGCAACACCAAGAAACACCCCATAATACACTCTTCAAGAAGCTGCTGATTCCGCTCAATGAGTCTTGATCGAGTTTTAGTTAACGTGATTAATTCCATTCTTGTACTGAATTTCTTCAATTATATATTTGCTTCCACTTCTCTATTTATTGAAAGTAAGGTCTATAATAAGACTGAAATTTTAGTTTATGAATCTTTTAAAGGGTACTATACAGCCCCGGCTGCCGTGCATTGATCTTATTTGACTTGAACAAGCCGGAAAATGTTTTATGAGATTCACACGATAGAATGCCAATCTCCCTTCCACTTTGCTGCAGCCGAACATCCGTTGAATCGGCCCGTCCGATCTTTGCTTCAGCACCACTTCTTTTGAACTCATCGACAGTGGAATAGAAGCTTATTTTCACAGGCTTTCTCTGCATCCATAGTAACGGACATTATAGCATTTCCTGGCCTGACACCTTTTGTAATCTTGTATAGACTGTATAGCCTGCTCAATTTTAACAATCGCCTGAGTAACAGTCCTTGGAAGGTTAACTCGAAAACTAATACTCACATTAGAACATACACAAATGACAGGGAAGCTCGTCGTACCATTCAATGATTACAGATGGGATTTATTGTGCTAAATATATCCTCTTCTGTACATAATGCATGGTTCAATTCCTACAGTTACCATCCCCCCCGGGCACACCCCCGGGGATTTGCCATTTTTTCTTCACTTGGCGTCCTAATCCCCACCCCCGGGCACAACGAAAGAGGTAATTCCCCACCCCCGGGACACTCAACAGCAAGCTGCACCATTTCTCAAGAAGACAGAAATATTTATAATATAAAATTATAACATAAATTTGCACAACACAATCTTCTTTCGAAAAATTTTATTCAAATCTCAACAAGTTTATGTTTAAAAGCAACAAAACGCGTACCAATTATAGCGCTGTCTTCGATGAAATTCAAGAAATTAATACAACTAAATTTAAGCACGTTTTATAAACAATTCTCCAAACTAACGAGAGCACAAAGAAAAAGTCAATCAGAGATTGATATTAACATAAATTCCCATCGAAAAATGTATTTTTTTTACCTTGGAAATCCTTGAAAATTCTTTAAATCTCCTGTAATCCGTAAAACAAACATCTCCCCTGCATTGATAAAAACGTATGAAGTTTCTCGAAGCAAGATTTTATCCCTGAAAGCTCTTCTTTTTCTACAAAAGCGGCTTCTGAGTATCCCTTAATTAGTATCCCTGTCTAGAGTAGCAAACCGCGAAACACTGCAGGGAAATAACGACTTTAATTCTCCGCTAAACACAACAATCCAACTGAAGTGTTTACCGAGCTCACGGCTGTGTGGCCGCGCGAAAAACAAAGCCTCGATATGCCTCGGTTTTCTTTCAAATTGCTAAGATCCCGGATGTTGTCCAACACGGGCGGGCACACACGCGCCCGCGAAACATTCCGCTAGCCATGACCATGAAAAATGACGGGCATAGGTTGTTCTATGAGTATGGGGCTCCGGCGGGCCTTCGGCCCGCGAGCTCCGCTAAAAAGCATATCTGGGGCAATCGAAATTGTCATTTTGTCTTTGGTACGAGAATATTACTTTCACAATTACAGACTTTCGTACTTCTTTCTCTTCTTCTTCTTGTGACTCCGCTTTTGGCAACATTTATTCAATCTCACTATCAATCAAATAATCTGTGAAGGTTAGTTTTGTCCAACTAAAATATTGGTCAATTAAAACACATGTTTAGCCGTTCGATTGTTTAAAGTTTGTTAAATAAGTCCATTGCTGATAAAGAAGTCACTCACTAAACTGTGGCTATCTTAATTTATTTCAGCAACTGCACATCCTACGAAATCAACCCAACCGAACACAACCCAGAAAGATGTTGGTATGTTTTTAAACTTATGTTGTACCACATTTTGGACTAGTTTAGTTATAAAGAAATACTAAAAAGCCTCCTAGCTGGACAAACTATAGATTAAAAATGAGTCTTGTTCTTGTCATATCTGGGGCAATCGAAATTGTCATTTTGTCCTTAGTACGAGAATATTACTTTCACAATTACAGACTTTCCTACTTCTTTCTCTTCTTCTTCTTCTGACTCCGCTTTTGGCAACATTCATTCAATCTCACTATTAATCAAATAATCTGTGATGGTTAGTTTTGTCCAACTAAAATATTGGTCAATTAAAACACATGTTTAGCCGTTCGATTGTTTAAAGTTTGTTAAATAAGTCCATTTCTGATAAAGAAGTCACTCACTAAACTGTGGCTATCTTTATTTCAGCAACTTCACATCCTGCGAACCCAACCCAACCGAACCCAACCCGGGAAGATGTTGGTATGTTTTTAAACTTATGTTGTACCAAATTTTGGAATAGTTTAGTTATAAAGAAATACTAAAAAGCCTCCTAGCTGGGCAAACTATAGATTAAAAAAATGCGAAATATGAAACTTGGCTTTTGTAAAAATAGTTTAAGGTGGCTCAGTCGCAATTTCGGACGCACTCGTCTATGACAAACTTTGGGTCATAACTTTTTTGTCTTTAACGCGACGGCTTGAAAAACTTTAGGAAAACTTACACCTTTTGAATAAAATCGCACCTAGTGAAAACTTTCAAGTCAGCAGTGGATTTTTCACGGTATTCCACTTGAAACTATTACAAACCTCGTACCCTCATCAAAAAAAGAAATTCTTAACTATCAAGTACAAGCATTCTAAAAAAATGAAGGGGATTCTTAATTCAACAAGGGTGTCATAATATTCTTCTTTTACGACAATATCTCCCCAAACTTTGTAACTTTGCAAGTTTTTCTAAACTTTGTAGGAGTTGAAAAAAATGGGGGGGGGGGGGGGGGGGGGGAATTGATCGTCATCTTCCATTCGAATCTTCTCTTTAATTTAGAAACACCGCCATGTGATGTGGATGTGGCATTCATCATGGATTCTTCGGGAAGCGTGGACCCAAAAGACTTTAACAAAGAAAAAGGCTTCGTCATAAAGGCAGCTGAAAGGATGGCAGTAGAACCAGGCAACAGTCAAGCAGCTGTGATACGATTCGCTAACAGTGCTACAGTAGAGATTAAATTCCAAGACACTGCAACCTGGGATGAGTTTAAGAGTGCCGTTGACAAGATTACCAACACGACGGGCGGTGGCACCCGCATCGATGAAGCTCTGAAAAAAGCCAAAGAAGTGTTTAAAAGCGTTTCAGGAGAACGACTTAAGCTTCTCGTTTTTACTAACCGATGGACAGCAAAGCGGTGCAGATGAAAAATTGAAATCATTGTCCTCAGAATTGCGCAATGAAAGTGTCCGCGTGTTTGTTGTTGGTGTTGGCAAGGCGGTGAGCAGAACGCAACTGGAGCTTATTGCAGGGGACGAGAAACACGTGGTAACTGCTGACGATTTTGACGAACTGGACCAAAAGATTAACCAGTTGATAAATAAAGCTTGTGGTAAGTACTTGAAGTTTGATGTCAAAAACGCTTTTGTTTCAGAATACGGTACTTTCTTGGTGTTGCGGATGGTGTGATCACCAAATGACGTAAAACAAAAGATTCAAAAGACACTGAACAATACCCACACCACAACACAAAAGCTAACCAACAATGGCTTCCGCAACACCAAGAAACACCCCATAATACACTCTTCAAGAAGCTGCTGATTCCGCTCAATGAGTCTTGATCGAGTTTCAGTTAACGTGATTAATTCCATTTTTGTACTGAATTTCTTCAATTATATATTTGCTTCCACTTCTCTATTTATTGAAAGTAAGGTCTATAATAAGACTGAAATTTTAGTTTATGAATCTTTTAAAGGGCACTATACAGCCCCGGCTGCCGTGCATTGATCTTATTTGACTTGAACAAGCCGGAAAATGTTTTATGAGACTCACACGATAGAATGCCAATCTCCCTTCCACTTTGCTGCAGCCGAACATCCGTTGAATCGGCCTGTTCGATCTTTGCTTCAGCACCACTTCTTTTGAACTCATCGACAGTGGAATAGAAGCTTATTTTCACAGGCTTTCTCTGCATCCACAGTAACGGACATTATAGCATTTCCTGGCCTGACACCTTTTGTAATCTTGTATAGACTGTATAGCCTGCTCAATTTTAACAATCACCTGAATAACAGTCCTTGGAAGGTTAACTCGAAAACTAATACTCACATTAGAACATACAAAAATGACAGGGAAGCTCGTCGTACCATTCAATGATTACAGATGGATTTATTGTGCTAAATATATCCTCTTCTGTACATAATGCATGGTTCAATTCCTACAGTTACCATCCCCCCCGGGCACAACCCCCGGGGATTTGCCATTTTTTCTTCACTTGGCGTCCTAATCCCCACCCCCGGGCACAAAGAAAGAGGTAATTCCCCACCCCCGGGACACTCAACAGCAAGCTGCACCATTTCTCAAGAAGACAGAAATATTTATAATATAAATTCACCGAACAGTTTAAAAACTGAAACATAGACTGGACTAGACTCGTATGGCTACAAAGATCAGGAAGCATCTCTCCCATTGCTAGCGTTTCTTTGGCTTTCATCGCTCTTCTTGCGGGTTGTTTCGTATACAGTGAGGATGTGTTCTTTCCAACACTTCACATCATCCAAACACTTTACATCACTTTGCCAAATTGTTTTCTTCCAGCCAATTACTAACAAATTGTAAGGATTTCCCAGCAAAGAAGTCCGCTTGTTGAGTCATGTCGTCCGCCATGTCCTTTGACGAAATGTTCGCCCCATAATTCCTTGCTCACCAAGATTATCCCCACCCCCTACCCCCGGGACAAGACTACTCGCAAAATTCCCCACCCTCGAGCCACAAGGGCCGACTTTGTCCCGGGGGTTGCCCGGGGGAGGGGGGATGGTAACTGTAGGAATTGAACCATGCATAACGGGATGCTTGCTTTTATCTCTTCCTTATTTGTCAGCTTGTACAGTGGATGTGGCGTTTATCATAGACACCTCTGGAAGTCAGGAAAATGCATTCATCAACGAGAAGGAGATTGTCATCAGTTTAACGAAGAACATGTCCATTGGTGCAACAAAAGAAAATAGCAGAGCTGCACTGATGCACTTTAGTGTTTTAGCTGAAGTAGATGGTCTGTTTGGAACGTATGCTACCGTAGCTGAATTTCAGACAGCTGTAAAAGGTCTACCCTTCCTTGGAAAACAAACACGAATCGACAGGGCCCTAGAACTAGCGTCCCGAGAGGTCTTCAAGGAAAGCTCCAGTAGCCGCCCTCAGATTGCCATAATTCTCACTAATGGCATACAGCATTCAGAGAGCCAGGAAGTCCCGAAAGGCCTAATAGAAGCCTCTCGACCCTTACGAAACAAAGGTGTTCGGGTAATCGCCGCGGGTGATGCTGTTTATACAAGCGAAAGAAGACTCAGGTTGATGACACAAAGGAATACGGATGTTGTGGTGGACAAGAACAAGAATGTTGTGATAAACAAGGTGAAACTTCTGCTCAAAGACGCCTGCAGTGAGTATCAGTATTAGTTTGTGACTGATGTAACAATAGCCTTGTGTTTCGGTTACGGTTTTCAAAGGGCAAAACCAAAGTAGTTACTCTAGCAAATCATAACAGAAGCAGACAGTGCAATCTGATGAACCAATCAAAACTCAAAGCAAATACACTTGGGCCGCTGGACTGGCGCCTTGCGCAGGAAAACGCGTGCGAACAAGTTACAATTGGTTTTGGTGGTCTTACCTCTGATTGAATACGAAAGTAGTGCGAGAATTTTCGGGCTAATCACAAAGCACAGCAATGCATGCAAAACCAAAGCAACCGAGAAATCTCTTTCCACACTCAATTTAAAACCATTAAAGTTAAAAATAATGTATTACTCATGAGGTATTGTTTTATATCTTTTCCTCTAGCTTTACTTGCACACTAACCATTTTTCTATGCCTTTGGCGTCATTTTACCCAAGTGTAACAGGGGTCGCAACTTTTTGAGAAACAACGACATGCTACAAAATCACCTCATTTACACAGAGGCTCCTTGGTTGTTCTGGTACTCGGGCACATGGGGAAGGGTAGATTCCTGGGGCCAGAATATCGTAAAAAAACGTCTCTGCAAACGAAAGTTGTATCTATTATCAAATTCAAAATGTCTAACAAAAGTGACTTTCCAATTCCGGGGGTTTTAGAACGTTCGCGCTAATTGTTCATGGCTTTATGCGCATCCTTACTGCACACGCAATCCATGTCGCAACTCCATGCTACGCAATGTAAGATCACGTGCGCCAAGGAAGAAATTTATCAGCACAAAGGGATGGTAGCCGCTGTGTCAATTTTGCTTAGACTTAATATAACTCGCTTGGATGGTCGATGACCCCTGCTTTGTTTTGGATAGATAGTTTTCTTTGCTAATTCTCGACAAATTGTGAAAAGATGAACAAAAAATCAATGTAGAAAGTTTAAAAATTTCCCATTTTTTACCTCACGCAACATCGTTCTTTTTATAACGGCAATGTAACCTTGCCTACTTTGATTTCACAGAGCCACTGCCAAGAAAGGCTCCCGGAATTAGCACGGGTATGTATAGCTAAGTATATCTTTCCTTTTCTGTTTTGAATTTTAATAGATCTTATGTTACCTTACAGGCCAGGGAGACTAGTTTGTTTGTATTTTGCTTTCATTTTTGTTTTCTAGCCCCCGTAGAAGGTTTGTTTTGCAAACTGAAATATCGGGCAAATATATTCAACTGTTTATTATTTTTTTATTTCACTTCTGTCTCTATCTTTTCTTCTTGCCGTAAGGAGCAGTTTGCCGTTTTTACCATTACTATTTCAAGATTTTTACTGATCCAGGTCTACGGTAGATCCGGTACTCTGTCTTCATTGGTTTGTCGTTGTGGTTTTACCATTATCATAGTTTTTGTAAAAGCTGCTGAGGGTTTCTTTATTCTAGCACTTTTCAATACATATTCGTGTTATACGTTATTACAGAAACCCATAAGTGGGTTGACTGAACATGCAACTGTCTCTTGTACGCTTCAAAACAAGCTTCCGATTATTCATTTTGCTAAGAAGTTGTTAAAGCCATATTTGGGAAATCAAGATAAAAATATTAACCAATCAATTCGCTAAAACAACTTGCTTCCAATCTCGAGGGAACGAGGAGTTTCCAAATATGGTACTAAGCAAAAAATGAATATTCCGAAGTTGTGAATGCGCGTACACTTTTCAACCTGGCACTTATGGGTTTCTGGTTATGAGAAATAAATATTAATTAATTAATAAATTAACAAATAGATTTTAGTGACCATCATATGTCCTCTGATAAATAAAGTTTGACGTCGTAGCATGGTCAAAACAGAGGGGGGAATTACGAGCGAAAGCGAGTAATTCCGCAACTGTTTTTACCATGCTATTTTATATGGCGTGAAACATTTTTTTATTTATTTATTTACTCCATGTATTGTTATTAAAAACGTTTTCTGAAGTTATCAAGATATAAAAAAATAATGGAGAAGGGCAAGATATAGGTAAACTAATTAATGGACAAATAATGTCCAACTAAAATCTATTTGCTTTTTACCATAATAAAAACATTTTACTTGGAACCATCAGGTTCAATTTGACCTAAAAACCCAGAGAAATGAAGGTAAAAAAAGGCATCGAGCGCATTGAATCTTTGATCATCACGGAAACTTTTGATTTTCACAGACAAGAATACGAAGTAAACTTTCAAGTCATTCGTTTATTTACCTTTCTTTCCACTTCATAATGAGCGTATTTTCCCCTGTGGCAGTGACGAAAGTTTGTTAAATGAAGTCTAGCGTTTCGCGTCCTCTTTCGACTTGAATAGCTTAAGTTTGCCAGGTTATCGAAGACCTCGAGTCCGTTATGTTTATGGCTTAATAAGAGGTTATATAGAGGTTATATAGAGGTTATATAGAGGTTATGGGTGCCTCATACAAAAGCAATAATGACAAGACATTCTTAGATTGTCAGTGATCTGTTAAAGCCTAATGTGCAATCACAGTATTTTTCTTTGCTCTATTTTACAGACTGCAAAGATAAACTTTGGCAGTGTGCTTTTAAAGCTCCTAAGTCGAACTACTGCAAAACCCACCCAGACTACATGGGAGAAAACTGTTCTAAGTCGTGCAACCTTTGCCCCCCGACTTACTGAGGTAAATACGATGTTTTATTTTCAGCCACTTGACACGTCGAAACGCTCGCGCGTAATTCTAGTGCTTTAAGCATGTGACTTGGTGTTACTTGCCAATATGCACGAGAGAGGCTCCGCCCGAAAGAATGCCTTTTTCGCTCTCGTAGTATACGAAACAGTGGAGACATTTGAAGTTTTAGTATTTGAAAGGTCGAAAAAATGGAGTGGGAAATGAAAGGGTAGCAATTGAAAAGGATAGCAAAAAGGTGACAGAAATAACACGAAATTATTCTGAAATATTACGCTTGCAACGAAAAATACATCTCCTGTTTCACAGCTTTTATGTGACCCCGTGTATTTGACTTATCGTTGAGGTATAAGAAATTCCTTCAATGTCCTTGTTAGGGTGGTTTGACTGTATTATGTTTGATCATTGCTTTATCAATCATCAATATCAACTGTAGTTTAACATATTAAAAACCCTTAAATCCCTGCAGTGCTCAGTTGAAGCACATGGTATTTTGCATGTTGCTGCAATTTTATTTATTTATTTATTTATGCAATACTGATGTTAGTGTGACACAGGCTACTGCCTCCCCCCCCTCCCCCCTCCCACTCCCCCTTCCCCATTCCCCCCCCTCCCCCCTCCCCGCCTCCCCCTCTCCTTGGCAATCCAATTGCTCTTTACATAAGGTTTGCTTTCAAGTAACTATTTTCGCTTTCTAACTTGGTTTTTCATTTCACTTATGTTTAAACCTCTTGGGGCTACTATTATTAAAAATTACACCAAAAAAGAAATCAAATTTTGCCTACCACACTAAGCTGGCTAATTATCCGCATACTTTTTTTTTCGTAGCGACCGATAACTTCACGACAACGAGATTCAATGCAGGATATGACCGAACCAAGGAACTGATCTACACGGATAACTTAAACTTAAAAAAGTAAATATAAGACATCCATGTCAGATGTTTGCTTAGTATATAAAAATGATAGGAAGGGTAACTAAAGGGCTGTACCAAGCAAACTAGGATTAATAATTAATAAAGTGAAATAAAACAAATTAACTTAATATTGCGGAGTCGACTTAAATTCTTTCTATTGTATTTAACTTGAGTTGTATGAAGGAGTTTGACTCTTACAATCAACAAAGCCCTTTCGATTCGACAAGGTAGTGATGAAATCCTCAATTGACCAAAGTGTCACCAGCTGTTCAGCAGTTTCATTTTTATGTCCACTGCACATGTGCGTGTAGACACTATGCTATCGACGGTGTCACAGGAAGTTTGTTAACCTAAAATGTGTTAACTTTTGCTCTATGAATGAAATCCTAGTGATAACTCTATTGAAGATTATTGGAAAAAAATTTTCCTGGGAAGGTAATCACGTTGTTCTAAAGGAAACGAAGTCTTATTAACTTGATAAGAAATAAATCACAAACAGCGGTGATAAACATGGCAAACCAACGCATTTTTATAATAAACTTGACGTTTCGTATGCTAAGCTTATTATAAAAATGCGTTGGTTTACCATGTTTATCACCGCTGTTTGTGTTTTATTTCTTATCAAGTTACGATGGCCTAAGAACAAGAGTTCTTAATATTAACTTGTTTTATAGAAGATGAGAAGATTACTTGGAGTTCGTGCTTGTCCGTCAGTAACATGTGTGTCCATTCGAGCGTCCGAGCGTCCGAGCGTTGCGCAGGACTAGCTCGCGGGCGCTTATGACGTCGCAAAACATGCGCGTATGACGTCATGCAACATCCGGGATCTTAGTAATTTTGAAACCAAAGCGAGGCTTTGTTTTTCGCGCGGCTACACGGCCGATGTCGCGTCAGCTGTTGAGCTGTAGTAAACACTCTTGTGTTTAGCAACACAACAAGAGTTTGCAACGATTTTGAAAAATCGTTTTTCCCTGCATTTTTTCGAGGTTTGCTAAAATACTCAAGACAGGGATACTAATTAAGGGATACTCAGAAGCCGCTGTTGATGTTTCATTGTCTGATTTATTCAGAAATAGAAATTGAGTGCATATACATATATGGTTCGAAGCCTGGTCTCTGCCGTCGTGTTGTTTCCTTAGACAAGAAACTTTACTCCACACTGTCTCTCTCCACCCAGGTGTATAAATGGGTACCGGCGACAAAATGCTAGTCCCTGCGATGGACTAGCATCCCATCCAGGGGGGAGTAGCAATATTCCTAGTTGCTTCATGCTACGGAAACCGGGTTAAGCTCCGGCCGTGTGGGCCATTCGTGGCCCGTGTGCGACTTTACCTTTTACCTTTTACGCTGTAACTATTATAATTGGTATTGAAGCGAAGCGTACTGAGGGTACCGTGATAAAAAAAAAAAAAGATTGAACTGAACAAGAAAGAAAGTGCATTCTTTCATTAATAGCCGTCAGTTGCGTAATACCGAGTTCAAATAAACGCGGGATCTCAAATGACTCAAATGAACGCCGGCACCTCCAGGACAGGACATCCAGAAAATAAAATATTCCTCTGGTATACTACATGGTACTTCTCCAAGCTAAAATAACGCGCTCACATTACAAATGCGTCAGTCAATTACAGCAGTGCCAGTCAATCTCTCGTTGCGTTCAATCAAAAAGGTTACACGCAACTTTGTAGCATTGTCCAGCAAGAACAGGAGAATCAAGTGCACATCAAACTCCCGGGGCGGGGAGGGGGGGGGTACTCCCTCTAATTGGCTATACGGGGATGCTCCGCGCGAAAAGATTACCTTTTTGAGACTGGAGGTATATAAAAGGATAGGGATTAAACCAGATGAAGTATTGAAAAGGGTAGGGAAAACTGCCATATTTTGCCTTCACTACACAACCGAACACACTCAAACGTTGAGGCATGGGCGCGTTGGTCAGCCAGGCCCACGATACATTTTATTATTGACAAAGGACTATCGTATTACAATATTACTATAATATACTATACTATAATATTACAATAACTCTAGGTTGGCCGGCCAGGCCCACGATACATTTTGTTATTGACGAAGAACTATAATATAACGATAACTCTAACCGCACCAGAGCCGGACACGTAAACCCCAAAAAACCAACTGTTGGAAAAAATAGGGACCGTGTACCCCCGACCTATGCAGTGGTGCTACCTTTGGGGTTTTAAGGTGTTTTTAACTAAGAAACAAACGACTAAAATGCGGCTAAAACTGCCGATAACAAATCTTAAGGTATTACAATAAACAACTAAGACGAAAGTTAACTTGTTTGAACAGTACTAGAGGCGGCGAGGCTGACCGTAGAATGACACAAATCTATCAACGAACACTTTTCAAACTCACGAACCGTGAGCCCCTGCGCACTACACTAGAACCCAGTTCTCTGCTCCGTGTCGGCAAAATATTAATTTATGTTAATACCGATTATCACAAATTACATATTTTGCCTTCACTACACAACCGAACACACTCAAACGTTGAGGCATGGGCGCGTTGGTCAGCCAGGCCCATAGTAGACAGCAAAAGAAAGAGCTAGAGCTCAGAGCGACAAGGACTTGAAGACTTCAAGTCTGCTTGGTAGTGAATCCTTAACATAAATGTTTTAGCTGCTCGCCTCGACCAGCTAACCTGCTAACTGCGGGCAGTGGATATTCTCAGCTATCCGGGCCTTCTGCGTTTAAGTTATGAACAAAGCTAAACTGGACATCCCTGCTACGAATAAGACATAACTCAGAGCTTCTAAGGAAACCTGAAAAAGTGAGAATAAACATAACTAGACTTTTTAATTGCAGAAGATTGTCCCAATCAGTTTTCTTTCAGCAAGTTGCTTGAGACGAGTAACTTCGAGGGGCTCGTTCCTCCTGGTGGTAGGTTGGCTGGCAAGGCGAAGAGCGCCTTCTTTTGCAGCAATGACAGTCGGGTGTACTGAAGGGGAATCAACTCTGGCCAGCTAATGCGCCCACTTAAAAGCGTATAGTAGAAAGCACAATTGATGCAGACACTGACTTTGTGGACTCGAGCAGATGTTGCAGATGCAGGGCACGATCCAAAGGTCTGACCGGAAAATCAGGAATACGCAACACGTCTTTAGCAAAGTCTCGCCATCTATTAACGGTAGTTTTGCGATGACCCAGTGGTTTTGGAAGCAAGCACGGTGAATTTCAGATTCTGTTTTAGCTGGATAACTTGGTACGTTGTCCGGGCTTCCTGCAGACCAAAATGCGGACGAGGAGATATCTAAGAACATTATGAAACACATATAATGTAAGAGACGAACTCATAAAGAAAAATGTACGGACGAACGGGAAATAAAAAAAAAAAATGAATTTAAATTGCGCTTGCAACCCTGCTGTCAAAAACAGAAAACTATCCTAACTGATTCGACAAGCATAATACCAAGTTAAACCCCGTTTAGCTCCTCTTAGAAAATAGGGATGATCCCCTATAGGGCATATCATCATGCCCCTCTTGGACGTAACATTGAGCCTGTCTAAGCCACTCTCGGGCATAACATTGAGCCCCTCTTGGGCGTAACATTAAAACCCATCTAGGGCGTAACATTGAACCCCTCTTGGGCATAACATTGAAAACCATTTAGGGCATTTCATAACGCTGAGCCCATCTAGGGCATTCGGTAAGCCCCTCCAGGGCATAACGCTGAGCCCATCTTGGGCATTCGGTAAACCCCTCCAGGGTATAACGCTGAGCCCATCTAGGGCATTCGGTAAGCCCCTCCAGGGCATAACGCTGAGCCCATCTTGGGCATTCGGTAAGCCCCTCCAGGGCATAACGCTAAGCCCATCTAGGGCATTCATTAAGCCCATCTAAGGCATAACACCTCTAACAGGCAATTCAATCTAGGAAAGAAAAAATACCCTAGAAACTCGACTCTGGTTGAAATACGTTCAGTAGGAAATCTCAGCAAAATAGTCATATCTCTGTGCATTCACTTGGGACACGAAAGCTCTCACTAGATAACTCGTAGCCCGACCTAGGAGCGATACTAAAGTCAATACGAATTGCTAATGAAGGGACCGTCACGGGATTACAACCGAAAATAGAGTTTCTGGCTTGACATCTATAAGTAAATTAGGCAAATTAAATTAGATAGAATGCCCCAATCATGAATAAAGGTGCTCCAGTGGAAAACCATCTAAACGCAGAATGGGCCAGAAATGGGCAGACTTCCAAAATGGTACACTGAGAGCTCCCTTAGCACTGCAAGATCTCGTATGGCTGAAGACTATGCACGTTAAGTAAACCCGAGGACGCAGCCGGCTGTCGTGATGGGACCAATTTTGGGCAAAGGCGTATGCACCGCTGGAACCGGGTTGGTAGAATCTGGAATTGAAAACATTTAACGTTAGCGTTGAATGAACATGCGAACCTATCACAGGTATGAGGACCCGCTAAACCGTCGAGAGCATAGAAAACCGTGCCATCAATGGTGTAATCGACATAATCAATGAACTTGAATATAACACCTGCAATAGTATTTAGATCCCTTAATAGTATCCACTGCATGTCGATGTCAACGTCGTTGAACAGACAGCTCTGAAAGATGCCTACTGCAGGCTGTTGTAAAGCCGGACCTTTAGATTATCAGTAGACCAGGTAACTGGCTTACTGGCCTCCTAGAAAGCTTTCAATGACAGGAAAAACGGCAAGCAACTCTCTGAACGTGGAACCTTGCGCTTTCGCGAAATCGGAACGGGTATTGATGAAAAATTTTGCCGTCAAAACTATAAAACTTCCACAAGATGAGGCCACTGCATCGGAATATATCACTCATAAGAGGACTTATGACGGGCTGGCCAAATAGGTATGCCGTTAAGGCTCGCTACGTTGGTTTTCCCGAAGATCAATTCAGCATTCAGCATTCTCGGGAGGAAAGTGATGTCGACGCAGTGTTGATCATAGCAAATAGATTTCTAGTCATAAGCTGGGAGACGTTGCCCACGCAGTAACCGAGTGAAATAATTTTCCCCGCTAACCCTCGCAATCCTACGAACTGGGACGCGAAAAGAAGCGACCAATATGGAACACATCTATCTGTCTGTCTATATGTAGCGTAAATTTCCGACATGGCCGTACGTGTTGATGACAGTTCCGAGCCGAGAAATTACCTGAGTTGGGCCCCAAGACATTTGGCTTCATTAGGAAGAAAACCAGAGATAAGCAAATCGGCATGAACCTGAAGGCTGGCAATCTTTGCGTTGTTGTAACCGACAGCAGCGACGAGACCGTCGTCTAAGAAGGCAACAATTTACCCGGCTTCAGATCTCCATTTCTCAATTAACGGCTTAAACAATTCCGTAAACAGGTAAGGCGCTAAACTAAAACCGAAAGGTAAAACTGAAAACTTATAAAATATCTAGCGTGACCGGCGGAAAATGTCCAAGAAAAAGAAAGAAACTTTCGATGAACGAAGATCTTCAACATGATGATGACCACAAGATCAAAAGAGAACGTATAGTCTCCCGGATTCTAAATCTCTTAGGCAACAGTCAAGTCTTCGCATCTAAAATTTTCTCTTGTCGTGACGCACATCTAAAATAAAACGCGTTAAACAGATTTTTGCGTTAACACAAACTAAGGCCCGTTTCAGACGCCGAACTTTTCATGAGCCGAACTTAATTCGAATTTGGACCGACCCAAATTAACAAAAGTACGCCTGTTGATTCAGACACCGAACTTAATTAGCCGAACTTAATTCAGTTTGAAGAGAAACAAATCGAAAGGTGAGCGATTTTCAGGCAAAGATGTCAGAACACGCACCAGTCGTTATAATAATTTATGCATTAGGTTCGGCTCATGAAAAGTTCGTTGTCTGAATCAAAGCCGTTCCAAAGCCGAAATTCCCGGCTGAGCCAGGCGAAAAGAACGGCTCAGCCGGTCCAAATTCAAATAGCCGTTCTTAATTGATTCAGACGCCGAACTTTTCATGTACTTAATTCAAGGTATTAGGTTCGGCTCATGAAAAGTTCGGCGTCTGAACCGGGCCAAAGAGTCCATAGTGAAAGGTGGCTCGTAAACTTCAGTAATACAATGTGGACTAATGAGCTCGTTTATGACATTCTCAATTGAACTAGAATCCTTCAAAGCTAACGCGTTATTACTGGCCGTAAAAGACGTGGGAATTTTGAGCAACGGCAATTTGCATACAAATGGAATAACATCGATAATAAACTTCGGCGTGTTAATGCTCTTCCAGAACTCAATTACTCAATATAATCTCCCTCAGACCGATACGAATTCCTGGTCAGATTTAAATTCGCATTGTACTTCGGGGTCCAAAAAAACAAAATATAGAGATGATGGGCAAGAGTCCTTCTGATAGTAATCTTCGTCCAACTCCATGTCTGAACAGCGTCAGAGGTTTTCCGCACGCAAAGCAAACACCAGTAGCAGATCTTTGCACTAAATGTTGTTGATTAAGGCGAGAGAAGAAATTAGATGATTGTTGTCTTGCGATCTGTGGAGATTTAGCCTGAATGGACGTCGGCAAGGTTTTCGTTGGTGGGAAGAACGCGCGGGTGAAACGCTTACGGCTCTGTAAAATTTTCTTTTCGTCTTCTTCGTCGTCGGCCAAATCATGATGTTTGTATTCATTGACAGTTTTCCAACCAAACGGTGACTTATCTGCAAGCAGGATGAATTTTTCACGCTCTTGCACGAGAGCCAAACCTTTGTCTAAGGCATCCTTTAATTTCTGCATATCTTTGCGTTCCAGAGCGGCCTTTGCGTCCTTCATGGTTTCTTTAATCGCTTTATTGACGTTGTACTGGTCCTCGCTGCTCTTCTTGTTGAATTGGGGAGTGAAACCGCGCTTGATTCTTTTGATTTCTGTCATCTGCTGGGCAGCCATATCCTCATTTGAACGCTTGAGAGCTAAACTGGAATCTTTAACCAGAGTCTTAAACTGACCAAGAGGGTCCTGGTTGTTCTGTGTTATTAGTCGAACCGCTGTAGCCTCATTCATATTGCCAGGGAGGAAAGCAAAAAATTGGGGTAACATTGAACTTGTTTGAACAGTACTAGAGGCGGCGAGGCTGACCGTAGAATGACACAAATCTATCAACGAACACTTTTCAAACTCACGAACCGTGAGCCCCTGCGCACTACACTAGAACCCAGTTCTCTGCTCCGTGTCGGCAAAATATTAATTTATGTTAATACCGATTATCACAAATTACATTTAGGTACATTAAAAGGGCCTTTCAAAATATCCCAAACAGACGCTATCGGTAGTGCTTATAGTGGTAACGATTGATGTTTCTCCATGGAAATCGTTTCATACTAGTAAAGAGATGAAGTTAGTGTTTCTTCTGTAGGTACATGAAAGGGGTACCATTTTCTATTTTTTTGAAAGGGTTACCATATTTAGCAGGAGGATCTGTAAATGAAGTTTTAGTGTAGCTGGAGCATATAAATAGCAGTCCATGTCAATGAATATAAATAAACTCGCACTAATGCTTGCTTTCTCAGAACATTTATTTGTAATTCCGTGTTCCTCTCTCCCCCACAGAGGTCTCTTTTTGTCACAAGGAGGCTGGGGAAAGGGGAAAAGGATTCTCTCCTCCGCAGAGGCCTCCCAGTCACGCTCCACGCTTGGCAAAAAAAACGCGCAGAGGCTGGGTAGAGGTAAAAAGTCAAGCGCGCGGGGAACTCCCGCTCTTTCGTTCTTCCCATCGTTCCCCGCGCTCCCATTTTATATTTTACTGTTCTTTTATACTGATAGGAGCTTCTCGGAGGCCGGAGAGGGAAAAGGAAGCGCGTAGGGGATGATTGGACAGGAAAAGAGAGGAGGGAGACCGCCCTGTTCGCTCTTCCCATTTTCCCCCGAGCACTTATTAATTTTTATTTCAAATTTTAGTAATGGAATACCAATGGGAGCCTCTGCGGAGCAGAGAGCCTTGTTCTAAAGTTTATATTCCTTTAAGACTCAACAGAATGCAAAATTTATGGCACTCCGTCCACTTCTGGTACTGCACCTTCCTTTAACTGGTGATGATGGTAGTTCAGTGTCACTACTATCACTCTCGTTAACACACACACTGTCACTACCGTATCTATCGTCATCAGGGAATTTTTTGATGAAGGGGGGGGGGGGGGGGTCATGGTATTTTGCCAATGGTTGTGGGATATGTAATGAGGAGGGCCAGGAAAAAAAAACACACCAAATAATAGGGGGCTTCCAAAAAATGCAAGGGAAAAAATCTGAAATCGACATAGCCCCCCCCCCCCCCCCCCTCTCTACAGAAATTATGAACCCTCCCTTACTAAAAGGAGTTGTTCGACCTTTTCTACATCTTCATCTACAAATTTAATTAATAACAGTTTCCAGGAGCTTAATAAGCTCCTGCAGTTTCCCATTACATAGATGTGATCAGCTGAAGCTCAAATCATTTACATACAAAAATTATTAGTAAACAGCAAAATTTTCAAAGCATCGGGAATTCGAAGCTCACGGTGCATCGTTCATTGCGAGCGGGTTAACTGTGCGTAAGTATAGGACGTATAGCGATAAAAAGCAGAGCCGATGTACTCTGGCATGATCTCTCTGATCTGTGGCGAATCAGCCAACGTGCCAAACGACGTACAGTCGAACCTCGCCTTACGGACACCCCGTTATTACAGACAGTTGTCTTGGTGCCAGCCCGACGAACGCCCATACATTTTCTCTAAAATTTGCCCGCTTTATACAGACCCGTTAATACGGACAACGGACAGTTTTTCCTTTTCCGATTAAAACAATCTCATACAATTTGGCTAACAAATATTTGGCTATTTGGCTAATAAATGTTCTCAAATGCGCTAAGTCAGTCAGCTACATATATACCATCAGTTTAGTTGAAAGTAAATTACGAACGTGGCTTTTTACTGTGTTTTTCCTTAAAAACAATAAAACACTTAAATTATGTCATCCATAGTAACCCGTTTAATACGGACACCCCGTTAATATTTCGCCCAATAAATGAACCAACGTCCCATGCCTACTCAGGCTAGGTAAATACCATGTAAATGAACAATTGAAAATTTAAGCTTATTTGTTAGGGCGCCTGCTGAGAAGTTTCTTTCTTTTGTTATCCATCGGATGAAAACCTAATTAGAACTTGAATGGTTAGGCTTTAAATAGCTTGTTTTAAATCAAGCTTCATTGTTTGTAGACTAAAATAAATCTGCGGACCTCGTGTTGTGTCAATTAATACACAGTCTCTTCGCTGAATCGTTACCTTGTTATATAGCTAGTTACTCGCCGAACTCCTTTCCAAGCCTTGTTATCACTGTACGGAGAGGGTTTTTAAAATGGTATGACTGTTAACAGATGGCTCTTTGCAAGCGTTTTGCTAACCTGTGAACAGGCTTCTTTTTGGGGAATTGGGATAGATTAAAATCGGCGAGCGAAGCGAGGAAGTCCTCGCTTCGCTCGCCGATTTTAACCTATCCCAATTCCGCAAAAAGAAGCCTGTTCACTGGCTAGCGTTTTGCGAGCCCTTTTGGCACTTTCAACAAATTAAGTTGGGTATAAATATCGTCACATCCTTATTCTGACTCAGGGAAAACCGAGTAAAAGAAACCAAAAATGTTTTATTGCAGTTAAATTTGTTCATTTCTTTTGGCGGTTCTTTTGGAGCTATAGTGTCAAAGGAACAAACATCTTCGCTTTCTTGCGTGTACCAGCAAAGTGCAATATATGTGTAATTAGTATTCCTAGCAAACAAAGAATTACAAATTGGTTTTGTACAAAGAAATTATTAAGTACCAGTCCTGCATTTGAATGAATGACTGTTGATGAACAGCAATGAACGTGATGGAATTCAGTGAAGAATTTTGTTTACTTTGAAGTGAATAACAAGACATAAAAGAGCATTTTAACTCCTCAGAGATATGCGTGTTCAAAAACGCTCAGGATCGTTCTGAATTCAAATACGCAATGCTCACCTGTTTTGGCGAAACGCAACAAAGCAGACAAAGAAGCGTTTTAGTTAGTTGATTATTTATTCAAACTTCTTTCCTGACAGCGCAGTGATACTGTCAATGCTTTTGAATTTATGCTTAGGAAAATCAAATTTTTCTGGTTCTAGGCAAACCTTGAAATTATTGTTTTTATTATCTGGAATGGCGGATTAATTGTAGCCTGTTCCAGGCGTTCAGATAGTGGGAAACGCGAATAGTTGGGGAAGGCGCGAAGAATAGCGAGCGAAAAAAAAATGCGGGGAGACGATTCCTCTCCCCAGTCTCCCCAGATTTTCTTCGCTCGCTTTTCTTCGCGCCTTCGGCCAACTATTCGCGCTTTTCCCACTTCCCAGTATCTGAACGCCTGGAACAGGCTAGCTTGATTCGGTTCGGCGAGAAAAGAACGCAAGCGTGATCTTTGTAAGGATAGTAATTCCCTCCCCCTCTCCCTCCCCTCCCGCTCATTTCTTTCAGGGGCTTGTCTCGGTCGGAGAACTGGTACGCATCTTGACCTCGTTCGGAAAATCGTGCAGTAATTTTAAGTTTTACTGGTGCTCTCGAACGCACTCTCGTAATCCATGACTACTACTAGTTTCTAAGAAATAACACCATTTACTGGATATATACGTCAATCTATTTAACACATCGATTTGTTTTTGTATTAACAGTACTGCTTGTTTAGTATACTCGCTTGACTGAAAAAGAATTAAGGTTATAGTGTACCTTCAGATCAAAAATTTATCGAAAATTTTTTTTTGGAGTTAAAATAAAGTTTGCAGAATGAACTTTCATCCAAAAAAAAAAAAGTATCGAAAAATATTGAAAATTGACGGAGAATGACGGTATAACTTTTGTGGGCGGAGTTTGTTTATTAAGCGATATGTTTTTTTAAGCGCCGTTTTCTCAAAGTTAATTTTTCGCTTGTTGGGGACACTTTAAAGAGCTACAACTCAAAGGGAATTTGTTCGATTTTCCTTCAATTTGGACAGAAGCTAGGCTAACATATAATCAACAAAAATGTGTCGGCGAATTTCTTAATTCCGAAAACTTTTTCGTCAACAGGCATTTCCGTGCGATCATTCCAATTTTTTTTCTCCCCTTTTCGAAAATATTCTGTAACTTTTCATTGCAATTGAATATGGAAAATCGCCGACACGTTTTTTTAGCACTTCGTGTCCGGAAATCCGAGAACAAATCAAATTAGCAAAACATAATAATCGCTTGGAGTTATAGCGTTTTAAAGCTGATTCGGACGTTCGAATTTAGACGTCGTAAAAAATTCGACAATTCATTTTATTACCAAATGATTTCCATATTTAGATAGCCAGCTCTATAAGCTTTAATTTGATATCTGGGTTTAGGTATATTAAGTGTAATCTTAAGACGCTAGAGCTGTTATACTGGAGACGCCCCCGAAGGTACACTGTAACCTTAAAGGAAAAGGCTGGCCCCATTCCCCTCTTCGTATCAGTTGAACGTGACGTGTCTAAGTTAGGATAAGTTCGAAAAGCCCTGTGCATAGCAAAAAACAGATGCTCAAAATGGAATTCCTTGCAAATCGTTTGCATACTGTAGACCCTTCGGAGTAAAATCAACCATTTTGAACTGGAGGAAACTGGTCACGAAATACAGTGTTTGTATGAAAAAAAGAAAACGGAATTCGATGTCAAATAATTTTGATCGAATTGGAGATCCGAGAAAACTTCGATACTACGTAAAAGATTATCGTGTTAAAATTTGAGTTATGTATCTGGGCTACAAAGCATGTAATAGTGTTCTCATCTTCCAAATATTTGTCCATAAAAAATATTGATGGACTTTCACAGGTTTTAGGGACGGACCATTAGAAAAGTGATGGGGGGGATGGGGGATTTTCAGCTTGCACGAATTTTTTTTTTCGCCCATTGCTTGTGCAGGATCTTTTTTTTTTGCAGGTGAAACCCTCTGCACGAATTTTTTTTTCAGACAATTTGCGAAATTATTAAATTTGATCAGAGGAAGCATGTCAAAAAATGTCCACTTGCCAAACATTTGTGGCTGAGATGTGGGCACTTTGGTTTTAATTTCTCTATACAAACCCTTCTAGTAAATGTTGCGTCTGTTCCTTCAGTCTAGAACCGGTGCAAAATTAGAGAGGTTTGTATAGGACGATACCAAACTTTGAAGGTCTATTCATGCCAACAAGTTGAAATTTTGTGGTTGATTATACAGCAGCAATCTATATCAAAAGATGGAATTTTGAGGTTTGATAAAAATAATTTGTGAGATCACACATTAAATACCACTCTATTATATTTATGTCAAATATACATTATGTCAAATATTTATATTTATGTCAAATACATTAATATCCTTGATCGACCTCCTCTCACATTTTTTTCAATCACATTATGATGTTTCTGACCAACTTGTATTATGCATGTAAGTGGCTATCTAGTTTTATAATAGTCTGGTTCCCATATTCTTGGATGACATTACTGATAGTAATGCAGTATACAGTGTATGTTGCAGGTACACTGGCTGCCAATGAAAACCAGACTTTGTGCTATTATTTTTTTTAAAGTAGCAGTGTTGCTGTTGATGTTGTTGATCAGTTCATGTTGGTAACAGTTAAACTTTTAACAATCGCTATAACTTTGTATCAATGAACTTTTTCATTGTGTTATAGAATTTTTCATCAAGGGGCCCCTCTAATTTTATTTTGGGCACAAATAATTTTTTTAAATTAAACAAATATTACAATGTAATATGTTAAAAATTTATTTAATATTGAAACTGTTTATGGATAATTAGATGTATTTATCATGTTTATTATAGATAGATAGATAGATAGTTTATTGAAGTTAAAGCTTACAGCCCCAGAGCCAGCTGAATTTAATATGCCAACTTTCACAAAATATGGATGGACTATAATACAGCTAAAAAAATCTATCATTTGTAACAATTATGTGGAATAAAACTTTAACAGAAATAAAAAACACACTGCGGTTATAAACTGGCAGCTGAAATTTGCGCTTTCCGGCTGTTGAATTGAAAATATGAATTCATTATATCACTGACCTTATACAGTCAACTCCCGCCTTGCGGACACCTCGCTATTACGGACACCCCGCTATTACGGACAGCAGCTAAATCCACGGCGAAAGTTACAGACGTTTGACTGAAACAAACTCCCGCTATTACGGACTCTCGCTATTACGGACTTACGGACATTTTATTCGGTCCCAACGTCACAATTTTATTGTTTTCTCTCTCGTTATAGCGGACACCGAGCAGCATCTTGGAATATTTGTACACATACATCAAGTCTATTTTTTCTGCTTTTTGAGATTGTCTTTGTCTTTTTTGGTCGATTTCCGCTTCTTCTGCCCATCAATCAAAATTCCTTCATCTTTTTCTCTTAAGGCCGTCTTTGCAGTCTCGCTGCCATGAATAAGTTCGTCCAGTCTGTCCAAACATTTCCTTCCTTTCCTTCTGCTTTTTTGATTCATAGAGGGGAGTTTAAGGTTGCTTATGAATTTAGTCTCCTTGGCGACAAAGTGGGGTTAGTTGCAATTCAAAGGAGAAATACACAGAGCCGACTGGAACGATATTTTAAGGAAATGCGATAGCTGATGCAATCAATACTGTAGCTGATGTTCAAGTTTTTCCTCGAAAATAATTTTTTTTTAGAAATGCAAATTACTGTACTTTAGCACAGTAGGAAACCATAACGATGCATGTGTGGACATTGCTGCAACATACGATGATTGTTGTTTACGTACTTAGAAGAACTACTGTACACAAAGGGTACGTAACTTCTGTTCTGTTAAGTTCTGTTCTGTTTGTAAATAAAGTTCCGACGCTCTTTACGTGCGACAACGGGTCTGAAAAAAGTACTGTAGTTAATGAAAATGAACACACATGTGACCCCCTACTGTAAATATGGTTTAAAATAAAAAAATTCTCGCATCCCGCTATTACGGACTCTCGCTATTACGGACACCAAATCGCGGTCCCGAGGGTGTCCGCTGTAACGGGAGTTGACTGTAGTTGTCATTTCATGCAGTGTGAGGTAAACGGTTCAATGAACACTATCAAATGTCTATATTTATAAATAATAGTATAGGAAGGCCCCAAGAATGTTTTGAATTTTTAAAACGCCAAGAGCGCTATTTTCAATAGGCACTTTGGCAGCTTTTATATATTAAATAACAACCACAATAGGATTTCTCCTTCTGCATGAATTTTTTTCTTTGCCTTGAACTTTGCACGAATTTTTTTTTTCCTGGCATTTTTCCTTGCACGAATTTTTTTTTGTTTTTTTTTTCTCCCCACCCCCCCCCCCCCCCCCCCAATCACTTTTCTAATGGTCCGTCGCTTACTGGTCCGCGTCGAGCGAGAAGCGAGCGGAAAATGGCCGCGCGAAAACTAGGGTCGAGACGAACTCGCCAATGTTTCCTTTCTCGCTCGACGGAAAGCTGGGAAAGAAGGGACTGCCAGTAGTCTAAGGTTTTACAGACAAATGTAAGAGAAAATTATATAGAACGCGATCGCACGGTTTGTAGCCATGGCTCAAATTTTACAAGAAATTTTTTTTATCCTTATCTCAATTTTACCATTCATCTATTTTTTAGATAGCAGCGGTCGGGTATTTTTTTTAGGAGTTTCTCTTCTCGATTTCAAGCCTTTTCTTGGAAGGAGGATCTGAAAACCGGATTCCCTCAACCGTTCGCGCGAACGCCCCTAGCGGCCGGGAGCGATGAGAGGCGGCTGTATTCGCAGGCTAACAAAAACTTTGCCGTGACATGTTCGTAAAAGACTGCCCACGAGCTGTACGTAGGCATGCTCCCACCTTCTGTGCCTTTTGTCGTGGGACAAAAAACCAACTCGCATAGATTTACCCGTTTTCTATGACTGTGGTGCTTCGCTATAACCTTAGTTAGGTGCCTAACTTACCAACAAGGGCCTTGATCGGGTCGGGTGTTACTGGAACTCATCTAGAAGCCCCTCTTTTTAATCCCAGGGCTCTCCATGGTTACCTTCTAATCTGGCCATGGAATGCTCGCGAGCAATTTGTGACCGTGAACTCTCAGTTTAATATGAATAACAAGACTCCACTTAATCGGCTCCGTAAAACAATTTTACATGATATTGATTCTATCGGCTTTGATGCATGAAAGTTCACAAAAATGAAAAAAAAAAGTTAATACAAACATAACCTTGGTAATAAAAGATAGATGATAAATTTTAAGCTTGGTAATGAAACGAAAAATATGTAACGAGCGTGGGACAAACTTATGAATTATTTTCTTTACCCCACGTCCGTGGCACGTTGAACATTACGACGAACATTACATCAAATATGATGAACATTCTCAAATATAACCGATAGTATTTCGATTGTCAGGCAAGACAATGCAGGGCCGGCAGGACAAAGCGTTTTTTGGTAGTTTTAATCTTTTGGGCTATTCTAATACAATCACAAAATGTTTTCTTTGCAGATTTGTCTGCCTTATGATTTACTCTTCAATAAAGAGCCTCAGGGCAACCACGTCATTACATTGCAGCTTAGCGCTTTAGAGATAGTCATCCAGGAAACAAAACTTGAGGCATGTTTCTGTTTTGGGGGTCGCTGAAGACAATAAACTGCTTCTTTATTTCATAATATTTCAAAGCTAATATCTCATATCTCATATGGAGTAGCTACCGTGCAATAGAGTTTCATGACATAGGGTCATGACTTTTATTGCGGCTGCAACTCCCCTGCAACCATTAGACAATAATTGTCCTTTTATTCAACTCAAGCTTACAAAATCGGATCACTCTAATTCCTCAAAAGCATTTATACTGATATATTTCTACTATATTGTTTTTACCAAGGCCAAGGCTTTATTACTGACAAGTCTGATATCAAAAAACAACAAGAAAAATGCAAATCCGCGGAAATATAAAGTATACTTTGTATGCGATAAAATCAGCCGTGCACTGACTCACGGATCAGCTGCTGGACGGACCCGCCGGCCGGCAGCATATGTGGCGGGAAAAATATCGGTCGTCGTTTGGGAGCCAAAACCGGAGACGCCGAGATAAGGCTTTTGAAAAACGACTTTGAATAATTTGCTACGGTCCTTTTTAATTACCAATCCAAACCCTACACATTGTTTGACTGTTGTTTTTGTTTCTTCAAATGATAAAAGTACGTACCCAGGTTTTTGTTTTTTTTTTGTTTTTTTTTTTTGCAGAAAACAGTCAGAATCATACATAGTTTAAAAATTCACAAATACTTAAGTTCATATTAGTATCACCCTCGTGGTCCCTTTCAACTAGCAATTACAATATTAGAGCAGTTTTGAAAACCAAAGTAATTACTCTGACTAATCACAGCAGTGAACCAATCAGAGCTCGAAGCAATTACATGTCGGCGGCGCCAAGCGCGGGAAAAACGCGTGCGAGCAAGTTACGATTGGTTTTGGTTTTTCTTCTGATTGGTCGAGAAAGTGGCGCGAAATTTTTTAGCCAATCACGAAGCGTAGCAATGCAAAACCAAAGCAATTGCGAGATTACTTTCGACACTCAATTGAAAAGCGCTCTATTAAATTAAATATATTAGATCTACCTGATTTTTTGAAAACGTGGTTAATGATTATTGCAGCATTTTCCCACAACTACGCTAAGACAAGAGTTTTATGATCTGCCCGAAATTCACACTAACCCTGAGAAAGAAAAGCCGGGAAAAGAACCGAAGAGAGCGAAGGAGACTCCTGATTTCCATCGGCATCTTACTTTGGAGAACGAAGCACTGGGAACTCTCAGACACATCAACAGTTACATGTCTTAAAAAATCGGATTCCATGTATATATGGAAATAAAACAATATTATGATGATCTGAAATAATGCTTTTGAAAGTTCAGTTTTCAGTTATAACTGACATGTATCTGAATCACAACCGTAAAACTATGGTTGTGCCGATGTTGTTCCATTGTTATCGGCACAACCGTAAAACTATGGTTGTGCCGATGTTGTTCCATTGTTATCGGCACCATGCAGCAACTCCCGCGGCTTGCGGTGGCGGGGTTATCCCGTTATTACTATACGGTGGTTCCATCCCGGAATGAAATCCTAGAAAAACATAATGGAGCCGAAACCAATTGTGGAATTGCACGCATTTTGGGCATCCTACTGATGAACAGTTACGAAATTCAGATATATTTAGTAGCCACATTTATTTGCGGTCTGTCCCCTTTGATTTGAATACATTTTTACGAACTTTCGCTGTTTCAGACTACGTAGAGATTAAAGGCAAAATTATAGCTTATTTATCACGAAAAATCCTATTGAGTACGCTAGCTTTTTGTCAAATAAATCCTAAATACTATATCCTTTCCAAACACTCGATCGAAAAGTAGACAGAGTAGACCGCACAGAAAATGGCCGCCAATTCCAATAGGTATCTCGGCGCGCAATGCACATTGGTTGCGAGGGACCCTTTAAGTACCAGCTAAACAATATTTTGTCACCACTCTTGCACGCAAAAAGAACATGTGTCACTTCGCGATTGTAGGCTCTCGCTCGCTATGGACACCAAATCCCGGTCCCTAAAGATATCCCATGTAACCGAAATTAACCCTTTCATTTCTAGAGTAAATTATAGAGACATTTACTGAGTTCTAACCTTTGAGTCTGGCAAGGATATCCAATGGTGTGACCATTCATATAAAACCTCTTTTGGTAGTACTTTTGCAAAGTACCAATTATTTTTTACAATTTTAAAAAATGAAATTGGGATGTTTCTTGAATTTTGATATTTGGCACTCAGTGGGAGTTTTGGGGTTAATTGCGAGTCGGCGCGAAAATCATGCCCGCATGTACGTGTGACGCACGTTCTGAAAATCACATGGGATTCAGTGTTAAGCAAGAGACTATCACTAGATAGTGTCTTGGTGTAAAGTGATCTGCAATATCGCGTGGCCGAAATGGTTAGACTGTGAAGAGTTTTCTCGTTTATTCTCTCATCCGGCTCAACGGGACAGGTTCCAGAAAAAAAACAATCGATATGTACACCAAAAATGTGACATATCTTAAGCCCGCATTGGGGTTAATATAAAGACTCGATTAGCACTGATTAGATTTGAAGATGATGGAGACTTGACCGGAGAAACCAAGTCCTCCTTTAGACTTCCTGCGGCACGCAAGATAACTGGAGCTAAGAAAAGGTCTTGTTTACCAAGAATGTTGTGAGAAAACAGTGGTTGCTGAGAAACAAACTAAACAGACTGGTACCAGTCTGTTTTGATGCTTAACTTAAATCATTTACAGAAACATTTGGCGAGTTCCCGCGCGGATTAAGTACGCAAAACTACAAAACCATATGCACCCTATCTTGCTATCTACTGTGTACCAGTTAGCGGAAAACAAACAGTTACATGATTATTTCATTAGCAGTACATGAAATCTAAAGTGAAAAAGACGATATGCTGGAATTGCGTCAGAATTGTTTTCTCAGCTTGACTCGAAGGTTTCCCGCGTAGAACCATTAACATTGAACTATCGATATTCAGCAATCACCTCCATTTACCATGAGTTTCTTGTTTGTAGCCTATTAAACGAAGTGTTCCCTTTTATAATCTTGCTCTTTAAATACCTTGGGTCGACGTGTCAGCCAACTTTTTAGCTTTCGTGTCTTGAAACTTAAATGCTCCGCATTCCGATTCTCTCTGTATTTCTTCGTTATATAACAGGAAAAAAAATATATTTTATGCAATACAAGCTATTTTTAACTTGCACAACACAAGGGAATCGTTCCGAGACGCCGTGACCCGCCCAGGTTGTAATGACTGGCTAGTTCCCATACACGATACTCAATCCGGTATTAAGCTTATCAGTACAACTGCTGACTATGACAAATATCCGAACATATAAAGGCTTTTCCTGAGTTCTATAAAGAATAAAACTCCAAAAACTCCATTGCCGTGAAAAACCCAGCAGTTACTGATACACAGTTAGTTGCAGCTGCTCTGAGGTGAAAGGTCACTTAGTTCTCTTTATACCTCACGAAAACGAACAATCCGCAATCCATGGGAACCGAAGTAAGAAAACAAAATTAATCTCACCTCCTAGCGTGAAAAACAACTTGCGTCACCTTTTATTTTTTTTTCTGACAGAAAAATGATAATTCGGAAACTAAATTTACTTGAGAAAAAGAAACAAACTTCGAGATAACCTTTCTTTTTTCCAATCCCTCTTGACTAATACCGGGAACGGCTTGATACGACCGATATACTCCAGCTATAAATACATGTGTTCCGTTTTATTCCCTCGCGTTGTATTATTTTAAAATATCATGTTTTATTCGCAAAACACAATAGCCCGCTATTTTACTCTATAGTAGGCAAACACTCGCCTTAATTTAGACTTGACTGAAGCTCGAAAAATCTTTGAAAAGAAATTTTTTAAAAAGTGTTAAAACACTTTCACGGGTCAACTGCGTGGGCAAGTACGTCAGAAATCAAAGACGTAATAAGCAGAGAATTTTTTCTAGAGAGATTCTTGACGCAAATTTCAATTAGTCAACTAAGCAAGCCAGTCATAACTCGAGTACAGATTTACTGCCACGTGAATTCGCGCATTTTGTTTTCGCGTTCTAAGTTCATGCTCCAGGTACCGAAGCAACACGAGTCTTTCACACAGGATGTATAGAATAACAAGGTGGAGAAACAATATCCAAGGGAATTTGGCTCGCACTATAGTTTGAAGAGTTTATCAATCATTCATATTGTTTTTTTGTTGTATCATGTACCGTATTGTCTTTTGACCTGAGGTGACCGAAAAATCAATACCAATTTACACTTTCATACAAAACCGCCACACTGGCAGCCAGTTGTCCTTGCAAGTTAAACAGCTTCTGTTAAATTTGATAGAGCCAGGATTTTTTCCCATTTTCGTTTCCCTTTGCGAGAAAATAATTCTATAAACATCATCATTTCCAAGAAGATGTGAAGTTGGTGAAATTTATTGGTAAACCTGTGCATAGAAATGTCAATCAAATACGCTTCAAAAAGGACACCGCATTGTTAATGGCATAAAGAAACCTTGGGAATAGTTAAAATGCGATCCAATAAAACTCAGATCATTTCGTCTTGCATCTCTTTCATAATCTTCGGCTGTGACTTGGATTAAAGATTTGCACTTATTAGCTTCATCTATTGGGAAAATTAAAACAATGGATTACCAATCATCCGTGTAAGTTGCATAAGTTTACCTTAGCTAAAACCTTTTGGTTACCTTCTATGAAAAAAAAAAAAACTTGCGCAACAGACAAAGCTTAAATTTCACAGTCGAATTTCGCCTTTCTTGAAAAGCTCTGTTGACAATTTAGGAAAAGGAAGTGAATACTTGGGCATAAATGCAGGCCAGGAACCTGCCATTTGATAAGAACTTATTGAAATTTGATCTACAAAAACCTTTAGGTGTCAACACTCATTTTACCGTCACGGACTATTTGGCTTTTTCTGTGCTGGAATGCTTGGAATTCCATGCAGTGACGAGCTTTACTCCGCCTAGTTCCGATTCAATAAGAGAAAAAGACCCGTTTGTGAAATCGATGGTCACTAAACCGTCATGCAAAGTGTACTACAAATGCTTGCTCTAGATTTGCGTTGTGGCTTGAAGCCTTGATAAAAATCTCGATTTACACGGTCAGTTGTAATTGTGTTGGTAAGTCTTATAAGCGTTTCCGGTCCAGTGAAGGGTTTTGTGGTCAAGATAGACTGCTCTGAGACCGTGCCGCTCGACACTGATTGGCCACTAATTGAAAGGCAGGAAGCTATCATAATGCACGTTGCCTAGCGAAATCAAAATCTACCCAGCAACGTTGATGAGCAGATGCTAATGACAGGTTGTCAATTATAAATTTTCAGAATCCCAGACTTAGGCTCTTTCTGCACCCAGTATCTTGCTCGGCGCAAGTTGATAATCTGAGCTAGTTTGCGCCGGGGGTCAGTCTCGCTGAGGCCACACGCGCTAGCCAGGTACAGCAGCATTCCTTCCGTAGAACGAAGTGTCTGCTGCTGTAATCAACGCCTGTGTCTTCAAACTGGCTTTGCCCTACAGCCCCGGCGCTGTCCATTCCAGCGTTTATTCCACTCTTGTACGATTCTAACTTCCGTCGCGTTCGATCGATCATCGAGCATGGAGCTTCTATGCTGCGAAGGACCAAGGATTCGTTATGCATACCAGGACCCAGTTCTACTTCAAGACGATCGTGTTCTTCGGAATCTACTGACTTGCGAGGACAAATACATCCCTAGTTGTCGATATTTTAACATTGTACAGAAGGAGATTGAGCCTCATATGAGGCGCATGGTTACGACATGGATGCTCGAGGTAAATAAATATCATACTCTTATTTCCTTCGTTATAAATAGATTAACGTGTTCGAAGGTGATATAAAAAATGTCCCGAATTATTACATTGTTGCAGGTTTGTGAGGAGCAAATGTGCGAAGAAGAGGTCTTTCCATTGGCAGTGAACTATTTAGACAGATTTTTATCCGTTGTACCAACCAGAAAATGCCAACTGCAATTGCTTGGTGCTGTGTGTATGTTTGTCGCCAGCAAGCTTAAAGAAACGTCCCCGCTGTCAGCTGAAAAGTTGTGTATTTATACAGATAACTCCATCACTTGTCAAGAATTACTGGTAAGATTAATCAAAGAAAATGCTTCATTTATATACAGTTCATTCATTCTTTATTCTCTAACTCGTGCGTTTGCGGTCACGTCCAATTTTCCGCGATTATTTTTAAATAATTTTTAACCATTTATTCACGGTTAATGTTTATTTTGTGCTGTCATTTCAGATTTAGCGCACGAATCTTTTTTTCTTTATTTAATGGCGCAATGTTCTTTTTATTTTGATTGTTATCTTGCAGGATTGGGAAATTTTAGTTCTCGGAAAGCTTAAATGGGACTTGTCTGCTGTAACTCCTTACGATTTTCTAGAACAGATTTTTTGCCGACTGTCTCTACCGAATGTGAGCGTGATACGAAAACATGCCGCAACTTTCATCGCCTTGTGCTGTACAGGTAAGAAGAGAAGCCACTCTATTAACCACGCAAAGATAAGGAATTAATCCTTGGCGTAAGTCTGAATTGTTTACCTGCTCAAAATTTGCAGATCTTGAATCTGTCCGATACCTCTGACTGAGTTCGATTAGTCCCTCATTACGTCTTTTTTAAACAAAACCCCGGGATTAATATTTATATTTTTAATTATGTAGTGAAATAGAGGTTTGTAGTTTATTCTTTCACTGACTTTCAGTTTTGCTTCTTTTTTTCATCTTTTTGTCATCTCAGATGAGAAGTTCTTGATGTACCCGCCGTCCATGCTTGCTGCAGCCTCCGTGTGTGCCGCTTTTTCGGGGCTTGCAACAGAAGAACAGAAAAGCATATGGACGAGATCGATGCTTGTCTCGTTCCTTCAAGGACTAACGAACATTGAACCGGTAAGAAAAGAGAAATGTTGAAGAAGAAACAAATAAATCAATCAACTTTAATGCAACGAATATGCAGCCAGCTGGGCATTGAGCCACCTCAAAGGCGGAGAAACACTTTTGCAAAGGTGTACGAACGAAAACAAATACGTTTGCAAAATAATAACAGTACTAGCTACCAGAACAAATAAAGTTGACTCTTCCATTATATTCTTAAACCAACTTTTCATCGAAACCCGCGAGTTTTTTTCGCGATTCTTCCCATTCAGTTGCCTTTTCATTTCCGTTTTCCCAGCTTTTCATCTCGAATTACGCTGTAGTTATGCACAAATAACCAGTTTAGTTTGGCTCATTCTACAAAAGGAGAAATGTTTCTACTGAAAACGAAAACACTTTTTGCACTTGAGAACGTTTCTTAAACAAATAAGCTCGGATTTAGAGTTTAGACTAAAACATTTTCCGGTTTTCTTTCGCACAGGAATACCTTCAGTCGTGCCAAGAGCTTATGGAAGAAGTACTTCATTTTAATGTCACGGAAACTCCAACTTCCAAGATTGAAAGCGGAAGCACACCTAGTACTCCAACAGATTTGCAGGAAATCCATTTTTGACAGAGGCATTCTCAGGATTGTCACAAACCTTCCCTTGTGTGTGCCCGCCTATCTAACGTGTGTAAATACTGTAATAAAGGACTGGAATTGCTGAATTTTCGCTGCGTGTGCTTTCAACGTGTGCCTTGTCGGCGCCCGTTTTGTTTTTTTCGCTGTCGAACGTGCGAGTCAATAAGCTGCGGTTTCCTTTCTTTCAAAATATACTCACCGCCACTTTTGAGTGACGTTCTTGCCAAAGGTATGCGTTTGCATTTGCAGTGTAAACGGAATTAGTGCCTATCGAAGAAAGAAAGACATTCTTCATGGGAAAACAAACATTACAAATCCCCTGGCTTGAGTTCGAAATAACAACTAGGCTATTTCGTACCTGTTTACGATGTCTTGTGTTTGTCAACCCACGCGCGAAAAAATGCGGTCAATTTTATTTACACCCCTCGGAACGCCTTCAATTTACGAGTCAGCGAGCCGACCAAGTCAACAGCCTTCGCGTGACTGCGTACTAGTTTGACAACATAAGCACGTCAGAAAAGGAATCAGGAGTTATTTTTTCAGGTGTGCATGCTAAAGAGATTCGATTAGAAACACGCGTCAGATAGGATACTAGTATTTGTCATGCTATCGCTTTACGTAATAAACTCGTGCGCAAGCGATTGTACACCTGTTTGGACGTAAAACACCACGTGGTTAAAATTCCTTGCGTTATTTAGAAACATTCTTTTCTATTATTATTTACTTCGAAAACACCAATTTTCTTCTTAACCCAGCGATCTTTAAAGTTACGGTGGTAAATAAGCATTAACCCTTTTTGTTCCTTTTGTTGTTATGCGCAAGGCTGAAATGCCGGTTACAGTTCGTTGATCGGTTAAACGCACGGACGTATCTTGAAGTTCGGTGTTTTTCCCACGAGCTTGCCAAAGTTTACTCGATACGGGTCAAGGAAGACTTGGAGGGGTTTGCAGGTCACGTAGTGCGAAAACGAAAATTACTTTTCTTGTTTAACTGCTAGCTCCAAGCCGAAACAAGGCGATGTACTCACACCCATGTTGAAACCGTAGCTGCAGAACAAAGAAGATTCCGAAGCTTCTATCGGCGCGACATCGCGGTGCAGGAATTAATCATAAGATTTCAATTCTGCAATCCGTTATAATCTTGTTCAGTTTCACCCATTCTGTTTACTTCAGGGCTAACTTAGTATTTGGTCTGTCTATTTTTCTATAGTTTCAAAGCAGAATCATTTTAAAATAGCATCATTGCAACATGGCTCATGCAGTTCCGTTGTTTAAGTCAATCGGTATTTTATCAGTTGAGTTCCGGGATCAAACAATACTGGCCACAATTTGATGACAGTTCATACAGCTCCTTCCCGTTTTACGGCTAACTCTTATGCTTTGTTTCGTCGACTCGCTTTCCAGTTGAGAAATGATAGTTTCTGGGCGACACCTCAGTCCACACGACACTTAAAGTCAACGAGGCCTCGCGTGGAGCCCTCGAAAACTGACTCATTCGCCAATTCACCTTTTAAACCTCGTCGACTTTTAAAATCAATTTCGTTGGGTTCAACTGAGCTGTCTCATCTCTGAAGATCCAGCACTTTGATGTCAACAACTTAGTGTGATTTGCAGCAATTGTACAGCCCGAGTTTCTGTTGTTTCATGCATGAATCTGAAAGAAATCATGGTGTAGAAATTTGCACGGTGCATGACGTTTGATTGTCCGCACAATTTCTAGCTAAATTGTTTGTTGCTAAAATTTTCAGGTTTCAGTAAAACATCACGAGTAAAAAGTCGTTCGAAATTTGTGGTGTCAATTCAAAGACTGAAGAAAACAAAAATGTTAAAATGTTAACTAAAATGAGACGCAACTTTTATACTTTGCATATTCCAAAAAGAACTTTTGTTTTTTTTCCTCTTGACAATTTTAACTGGAATGGGCAAGTTTATACTAGAACAATCCTTTTCTCGTTTTTCTGCTTCTGAGCTGGTATTTCAAAGAAAATTTCAACTCTGGTTTCCATATCAGGATCCGCTACGGTCGCTACAATTGCCACGTTGTTGTTCGCTTTATCGATCGCTGGAGAGTGGTTTCCATGATCTGTATGGTCGCTACGATCGCTGACGTCAGTTTTTTCAGCGATCGTAGCGATCGTATAGCGACCATATGGAAACTGACCAGGCTTTAGAGACCGACATATTCCACAAATCAATATATACCGACCGCGAGAAAACATCACGGTACCGAGAACGTTCCAACGCAAAGTCCGCTAAAACGTGTAGCTGCATGTTTCACCACTTTCTTTTTCCTTCTAACGAAGTTACCCGGGTGTACTTTTGTCAAAACTCTCAAGACTTTTCAGGCCCGAAAGTAAAAAATTCGGTCAGTTTTCGAGTGGCGATGACATTTTTAGCCTGCAAACCAGCGCAGCGTTTTTCAGTCGTCAACTAAGGATTTAATTGCTTAGTTTCAAAATCAAGGAAAATAGAATCTTTGTTGGTAAACATTCTGCACATAACAGATCTTTTAATTTTGGTCCCGAAACGTTTTCGACGCACGCCCCAAGGTTTTATTACATTTTACCCAATATTAGTTTCATTTGAGTGGTCTCTTCGATGTTTCTCAACAACATTAGAATGTAAAAAGAAATCGCCTCTCGAGCAAACAGTACGCCGGCATAAAAATTAAAACTTGTCTGAAAGGAGGCAGTTCTATTAAGCGATAGCTAATCGGCCGAATGATCTCATCTAAAATTTGGGTTCACAGACTGAGTCAAATGTTAGAACCTCCTTCTACAGTCTTGAAATTTTCAGTGTGTCATCAGACTAAAAAGATGAATACATTTATCCGGTTTAAGTTTCGACACGCGTAAATAGTAAGTGAAAGTTCTGTTATCAGTATATAAAGATAACATTGTAAACGCTTCAATGTGTGGTGGCATGGCACACGTTTTCAACCACACAAATGATAAAATGGTGATGGCGATGTTATGCGATTAACCGCTACAATAACTGTCCATTGCATGCCAGTCCCAAACACAAAAAACAAAGATCACAACCGACTCAATGTTTCAGACAACACGTGCTTTTTCATCAAAGAAGAATGATACTCCAACTGGGGAGTCTTTTTTTATCGAAGATTGTCCAACTGATAATGGTGCCGTTATATTGTCCCGGATTCTGTTTCCGCTAGTAAAGCACTGACTGATCAAAACTTGCGCACGCGTGTATGGGTCAGTCTGTTGGCTGTCAATGGCATTATTGTCTATTGAATTGTTGTTCAGTGTGTTGTTTTGATCTCAGTACAAATGCCATTACACCGCGTGTGAAACTTAAAAGACCCCTTGAAAAAGATAAGATCTGAAAGTAAACTCATTGAAGTAGCACTGCAGTGGTAGAATTTAAGAGCGCTTTAAGTACCCGGCCTTTTAGGCTCTCAGAAAAAAAAAGATAATAACATTTTTATCAATAGAATATTCGCGTGTGAATCACGTTGCGACCTGGAGTATGGAAATTCTCAGTCTGATATAGGCAAGCCGCAAGTTTAAAGGATTTCACATGGCCTCTAGCGTTTCTCGTGCATCCCCTCATGTGCGATGCATGTGCCGTTCAAAGTACACCCGTAAACGATGTGACTTTACTGAGTCAATGTAAAATTACTTTTCTTAAATGAATGCTAGTGTTTTTGTTAACCAAGGCATATTCTTTCTCTTAAATCGTCTGCGTTTTGATGATTAGATTGTATGGCCAGGAACTTGCTTTGAGATTGCTATATTGTCTTGAAATACAAAATTACTTAAGGGACAAAATAATGGCCGAAGAATCTCGGAGGTTCGACCAGAAAGCCCGAGGTTGGGGGGGGGGGGGTACTCCCGACAATTCAGGATAGGTGTGTGCCGCCAAGGTTCTCAAACCCTGACCCGATCTAAGGGTAGAAAATCGAGATTTGATACCCTTTTTAAGGCCCAATACAGGCGTGTAGTACAGTTTTAATAGACCATATCTTTTTCGTTTTGCGCGTTGGGGTGGATACTGCAATTTAGTGACCCTATCTAAGGAATATCTAAGGATCACAATACCAAAAATACCAAAACGGATACCCCATTTAAGGACTGAGCACCTCAAAAGCCTACCCTATCGGGCGGCACATACCTATATAGTGACGGTATATAAGGGAGTACCCCGCACCCCCGGACCAGAAAATCAAATTTGATTCCTGGACCCCCTGTCACGAAATCAAATTTGATGAACTGTAATCCACTTCCATCCTTGTAATCCTCTTCCATCCTTGTAATCCTGCAATTTATCCCAAAACAAATTGTTCTGCCGTGCTCTGTGGAATCATTTTATCCAATTGAGTTGTATATTTGGCGGTCTTTGGCAATATAACGTGGAAATTAGGAAAGAGAATTTCGCCGATATATTGTCGGGACACTGTCTCTTTATTGCACTTCTCAACTGATAACGCGCGATCTCTGAAGTGCAAAACTCAGCCCACAGTTTCGTTTTTCACTGCTGCAAATATCATAGGACGTCTCAGGAAACATGCAACGATGCTTCACGCAAAATGGTTAAAAAGTCATGTTTGTGGGTTGTGATTAGTGAATTTCTATCCATTTTGTCAGTTTCTGCCGGTAAGCCTTAATTAGTTGGGCCGGCTTTAAACGTCACAGTCCACGTGTTATTGAAAGGCGCAGTAATAAAGTCAGCGAGCCTCTACTAACGGCCACCTTGTCCGCAACGACCAACCTCTCCGGACAGCAGCCATGTTTCCTTATACCAACTTGTTATATCTCCCCATAATCAAAGTATAGAGCAAGGCTGATACTACGTAGAACATTTAACGCGACAACGACATGATAGAGCCCAAACTGAAAGCCAAAATGCAACCTTGGACAGCTGTTTCGTTCTGGTCGGTCTCGTCAGCACGGTGTAGCAGCAAAAAGATAGAAAAGCGAACGCCAGTTCTCTACCAAATCGCACGTGGTGGACGAGACCCAAACCAGGTCGAAACAGCTGTCCACGGTTGCATTTTGGCTTTCAGTTTGGGCTCTATCATGTCGTTGTCGCGTTAAATGTTCTACGCAGTATCAGCCTTGCTCTATACTTTGATTGTATCTCTATTTTTGGCTGACTAGATCTGTTACAGATCCTACGTACACCGGCAGCATTTTCGTTCACGGTCCTTTGCTTCTTATTCAATCCCCATAATGACAACTTCTTCACTAGCTACAACAACAATTTTGTTCGAGGGTGTTGTAAAGAGGTATCACTATATATATTATTTTTCATGGTAAAGGTGGTGTTACACTGAGCAATGTTTCGTGCAACTCATCTCGCAAAGTTGATCGCAACAATCTCGTTCCCAGAGTCCGCGCTACCCTTGTCCTGAGCAATTGCTCGTTCCGCTGGACAAGGGTAACGCGGACTCTGGGAACGAGATTGTGACCGCAAAGTACTTGGGCGCATACACGCACGTGTAGTGCGTCGCCACGTATGAAAATTGCGAGACGCATTGCAGATCGGCAGCACAGGAAGTGTTACCGACTACGCAACACTTGGAAAATTCAATGCAGCGTAGCTAAACCGAGAATGGGCGTTGCGAAAAGTAGAAACGACTTCAACTTCTCACAACCATTTCTAGTACAAATAAATCGCGAAAAATGTTTGTTGCAGGTTATGTTTCACCAGGTAATTTTTTCACGCAACTTGTGTCGCCGACAAATTACAAGACAAGTTGGACGTAACATTGCCTAGTGGAGGGGAGCATTGGGGCGTATAAGAAACCGGAAAACCGCTCAAAGTTTTCGTGAAAAACCGAAAAACCGCCGAACATAATGATCAAAATAGCAAATTCACAAACCTAGCGTAAACCCCTGACCCTTCATCAGCCACAGCGAAATCATAACTACAGTGGAACCTGTATATAACGGCCTTGTACTAAGCGGCCACCCTCTATAGGCGATTTTTATAAGTTCGTCTATCTTCTTCATAGAATTAGGCAAAACTTCTAATGCCCCACGGTTGTGGGCCACTTTTACCGGCAACATCACTTGGATGGCGCATCACGTGAACCTACACGGGTTGATCGAGGTTAAATGAAAAGTAGAAACTAAGCGAGAGGAAAACACAAAACTGAAAAACCTCATAAAAACCGAAAACCGGATGTTTAAAAAAGAAAAAACTGAAACTCACAACGGTTGCAAAAACCGAAAAACCGGAAATTTTGCCTGGCAAAAACCGAAAAACCGATCTCAAAAAAGACCAAAACCGAAAAACCGAAAACCCCAATTATGCCCTCCTCCAAGTGTATAACGGCTATCCGACATATAAGATGGTTTCAGCCGTTTCTCAGCTGCAATGTCGGTATCGGTTAAGGACCGTTAAGTAGTGTTTACTTCTCAGCTAACAGTTTTATGAACACGGCACTGACGGATAATGTTGTGGACAACTACGGCTATCAGTCCCAACCAGACCGTCTCACTGGAAGTCATAAGCTAAAAGGCTGCCCCTTGACTCAGCTTCCATTCACCTGAAGGAATTATCGTTTAATTAGAAACTGGGGACCAACAGAGTAATGATAAAAGCTAGATCATTTGTTAGTTATCTGGCGTATAGTGTCAAGGTCATTCAAGTTAAGCAAAAATTTTAAAAAATAATAAAAAAACGTTATCGGGAATTAATTTTTGGCAAAAACGCCGATGGCTTCTTTTTTTCTATCATCGTCGTATCCTTTAGGGGGTCAAAAATGTGGTTTCGGTTCCTGTTCAACTTTAAAAATAGCCAAGGTTAGCTTTCACGGTACCGTAAAGGTGAAAACTGACGTCAGTGCTTTCGAAAGTTTTGACACGACAACGAACTTAACGTCAATAAATCTGTTAAAATATTTGTTGTCTTGATATCTGGTTTTGGTACTTCTCTAGGGGTAAACGGTTATATACCCTGATGAAGAACGGCCGTGCTGTTCGAAATTAATCGCTAAAACTGAAATATATTCCTTTACTGTACGATCAGCCTTTCATTTCATTTGTTTCTATTTAATTTCGCTGATCAGATCCTTCCCAGGGATCCAGTATTTCGAATTTGTCGAGTGGTCCTTTCATTTACAATTTTTAATTTCGTTCAGTTGCCTTGTTTAGGTTTTGAATTTAGTATTTTTTATATACAATCCGTGGTGGTAAGGAAAAACAAATAACTTTATGTTAACTTAGTGACCACGCTTTAATTTGATTTGACTTACTTAGTAACCACCCTCAATTTTCCATCGCCATACGGTCACTATAGGTAATGGTAGGAAGTTCAGAAGAAAAACACATATTTGCATCTAAGGAAACCCAAAAATTAATGTCCATTTTTTATTAACAATTACCAGCTAACTTGCGTGGTGTCCGAGAGTGCTCTGTAGATTTTATTTAGAAATTCAACGTGGAATGTATGTATACACTTCTTCTGTCTTTGTCCCTGAGAGTGTTTGCCACACACATGTTCCGAAAAAAGAAAACAGCCCCACCTTTTGCATAAGTTCGATGATTACGAAAACCGAAGGGTCCAAATAAAAGATCTAAACTACGACGGAGTGTTCAGTTAAGCCTTATGACAAAAGAGAGAGAGAAATCGTTTGTTATCTCTGTGGATTATGGATCATGAAAATCTTTTGGTAATTTTATGTGCATTTGTGATATTGGTGTTTGATCAATTCGTCGATGTGGGAGATTAAGATTGATTAATAGCGAACTTTTGTTGTCTGCAAAGAAATTGTTTAAGAGCTGAATAGATAAGATAAGAGAGCTGATGAAAACGGTTCCTTTTGTACGATGAAAGACAAAGTGAAGATGTATTCTGTACTAGTAGTTTTAGCCAGCCCTGAGTTTTAGTTATCCCGGTCTTTACCGCACATGCGATTTTTGTCGCGCTCTCCAATGCAACTTTTGTCGCAAGTGTAATTAAACTAGCGGCGATTTCTGTGCGATTCGGGTGCAATATTTGCTGCTATTTGTTGTGATTTTCCAGAAATTGCTGCATTAGGTCATGTTCGAAACCTCTGCGATATCGCGGGGACAAATCACACTGAAATCACTACTGGTTTACATCAGCGCGACAAAAGTGCAAAATCGCATCTGTAAAATGGCCTTTATGGGTGGTTTTCGCGGCGGCCATATTGGCGGTCACAAACAATAATTTAAACAATTTGCATAAAAATAGAGTTTACTTCGACCCAAAGCATGGAAATTTAGGATAAGCTATTTTTTGGTAATGCCTTCGTCGGCTCCAAGTGTTTTTCAATTTTCATGTCTGCAAATGTATATTCCTGATACTCCAGATAAGGTTCCACCTAAGCCGGCTGTGAAAACGGAAAGGCTAAAAACAAGTTAATAGCGTCAAGATGTTATCGTTTGTGTGTTTGTATTTGTTTTTTTGATTTCGTGCACGAATGACAAGAATTTCGGCTCCCAAAAATTAGTCAATCAGTTTCCGCCATTGCTGCGTTGATAGCTCGGTTGGAAATCATACCTATTACTACCGTGAGAATGAACATTTCGGATGTTTAGCGATGTATTTAGACTATTTAGGTCTATTTAGTCCAGCAACCTATATCTGAAGTGAAACAAAAGATGTTTTATAACTGAGACGCGACGATCTGTGGGTGGTGTGGCAAGTCCAGTGAATACTCCAGTGTTTGGAACACAATGGACACCAAGTAAAAATCGTGACATAACAATTGTAATCAGTGCGAAATTAGACGTTTTTTCAATCTATTAATAGATGTTAGCTTCTTTATAATAGTATCGTTTATGAAAGCGTATTAATATTCGACATGCAGAGCGCAAAAAAACTGATGAAGATTTAATTGGCTTGAGTGGGTTTTGCCGTTTGTCAGAACCTCGTGCCTTTTCCCCAGCTCCTTCTTGAACTTTCCTTCTTGTTTTCTATGTAGTGTCAGCTGTTGTGTTGTTTAGTAAATTCTTTTATAGTATTATTGCATACATTAAGCGAGTTTGAATAAAGTCTCTAAATTTAATTTTTCCAGCATACCCGGCGTGATCGAACCAAAATCGATCTCAGTCGAACCCAATCGAACACAATCGATGGTTGGGTTCGATTGGGTTCGATAGTTAGACACAATCGAACTCTAACAAGAACTTTGGAGAAATCGAACGCTAGCTCGTGTACAGTCGCCTCTTTATCGAGGGAAGGGGGCGGCTGTACACAGGCTTTCAAACGCAATCCAGGCTGAACGCAATCGGGCACTTCGATTGAGTTAGTGGTAAACGGTAGGAAACCTTTATTCTGTGGGGTCGTGTGTAAAGGTGAAAAATTTATTTAGCGCTAAAAAATAAAATTAGGTTGGAAAATAAAAAAAAAAATAAAAAATAAATAAAATTAGATTAGGTTAGGTTCGATGACACGGTCATTGCAAAAAAAAAATGGTCGACGTTGGATTGCAAAGGATTGAAAATGGACGACGGTGGCATGGCGGAAATACTACCATGTAAAGCATAACAAACAGTACCACAGGTCTGACACAGGACCGCAACGAATACCGTGAAATACCACAGAATATGCAAGAATATACGACCTTCTGATTGGGTGATTTTCTTCTTTGAGATGCCTCGTTTTAATATTATTACTATGGAAGGCACTCGATTAGATTTCTAGGGCCATTCATTTGGTCCAATTAAGTAGTGAGATAAGAGCGTTGCCTAGTTTCAAGTCGTTCGAGCACAGACACACAAAACAGATCTTGCAAGACACATGGACAACAACAGTAGTTAATCTGATGCTTTCTTTGCAAAAATTGACTCATGCTTATTTATTTATATATATCCATGATAGTCTCTTATATTCTTATTATCTTTTATTTTACAATTATATAAATTCTAGATCCACATAATTAGCTCTTTTTGTAGCTAAATACATTGACACTTCAATAAAGTTATTATTATTATTATTATTACTTATATTATTATTATTATTATGGCGTGCGTTTGAAATATGGATAAACTAGAGACACATTGACTCTTGATAAAGATATCTTTTTACAACAATTGTAGATTCAGATCCGCTTGCGTCAAGGCTCCGGTTTATTTAAGCATCGTTTCACCCTAATAAACTGGCACCTACCACGCAAGCTAAATTTGACCGATTGAAGGGTTTTGTAGTGGCATCCAGTGGGTTCTTAGCCAGAAAAAGGCAAATCGCATGCAATCGAACGCACCCTTGTCGCTTTTCCTGAATAATTTGGCTAAGCACTGTTAAGTTTGACATGTTTTAACAGGTAGGGTAATTACCATTCAAATGGAACAAGAAATGTCGATATCTCGCATGGAACTCCACACACCGGCACACACTTTCCAACTGAAATGGGTGCATTTTTTAAAGTTTTACCACGCGTGAAATTTCCAACCGGATGGTTTATGTAAATAAATGGACTCACTCGGCTCAGTCGATAGCTCCTGAGACAAGAGGTATAATCTGTTAAACATAATTATTATAACTGGATTTAAACAGTCATATTCGATCGAAGGGCATGACCTTGAATTAGCTTGTGAAATTGGTTCGTTATATCGAGGGTTCGTTATATCAAAAACCTCGTAGCCTGCGTAGCAGGCGCATGAAAATAATGGGCGCAAGAAAGAACGGGGCGCGCGAGGAAGACACGCGAGGAGGAAAGGAGCTACTTTCCTCCTCGCGTGTCTCCCTCGCGCGATTTTCATGCGCCTACCACGCAGGCTAAAAACCTCGTTATAAAGAATTTGCGGAAAAAGAACCAAAATGTTCGTTATATCGAGATATAGTTAATAATTGTTTTGTAACGGTGTTACGTATTTCCGGATCTGAACAAACATTTGCACTTTAATGCCTGTATGAAGTTACAGTACATTGTACATATAACTACAGCACTGGAAAACTGTACAGGTTATACCTTTCAGTTTGTCCTATAGCACACACTGTTGCGGTCTGTTCCGCATTCATCTTTTGTCGTGCGTTGACATTCGTTCGTTTAATATATCGGAGTAGATTTTACGTTTGGGCTGCCGGATTATGTTCTTTATAACGAGGATTTCGTTATATCGAGGTTCTGTTTCATACATTTTACTTGTAATTTTGTCGGGCTGAAGAATATCGTTCGTTTTACCGAGGACTTCGTTATATAGAGGTTCGTTAAATCGAGGTTCCACCTCTGTCCTCCGCAGAGAACTCGGTGTGCCGGGTCATACCCCGAACTTCTTTCATCTTTTAGCTTTCAGCACGGGATCACACAAATGGTCTTCCAGTGAGCCATGGACTACTACATACAATAACTATAACTGTGACTGCAAACAGCTTATTAAATGCGCCATAAAAAGTCCAACATGTTTATAGGCTTTAGAGTTTCTCTCATCGACAGAATTTTAAGACTGAAACAATTAGGAAGGGAACTCTTGGAGCCGCAATGTTTTGCGAAACTTTGATGCAGAAGTTTGATTCTAGCTCAAAGCGAGTCAGGTGTTCCCTGAGTAAACTGAGAAGTCTCGACGATCTTTTCTGTAAGCCGACGAACGAAGACTCAGCAGTTTCCAATGTCAATGCAGCAAAGAATATCTAACAACAGAGCAGTGGAGATGGGGGACATCAACAACATCAGCTGTGAGATACGACGGAGAAGGTGGAATTGGCTAGGACATGTACTAAGGAAAGAAGACGAGAATGATTGTTTTACAGCATTGGGGTGGGCACCCGAGGGACGGAGAGCAAGGGGGAGACCGAAGACAACATGGAGAAGGACGGTTGAAAAAGAGAGGGAGAGAGCGGGATGGACAAGCTGGAATGTGGCGAAAGCAGGGGCCCGAAACTGAGAGCATTGGTCAGAAAGCGTGACGGCCTTATGCGCCTACTGGCGCGATGAGACATGATGATGACGATGATGATGATGTCTTTCCAGGTTACGTGTTGAAAGCCATATTTTGCCAATTAAGACGCACTCAAGGCAGACATTGAACGGACTTACTGACCTCTCATTTCGGACATCACTCTAATAAGGGGCTTAGGAGGCCTCCCTAATAAGGATACCTCAGTTTCTGAAACGGACACTTCTTCCTCTATATTATACAGACACCTCCTCTCGATCTGACCCTCTCTAATACGGATACTTCACTAATTACTAATACAGATATTTCTAATACGGACATCTCTCGATGTAGGGCACTTAACTCAATGTCCCCGAGATGATCCCCATATATTTTCTATTTAGAAAACCTCACGGTCCTCCGTATTAAATCGGGGACAACCCGTCGGTCACATCAAGCCGATCTTCAATCTCTGGAGTTCTGTAGGGTATCATTAGGTTAAGTTCTTTTAATATCGTTGGCGGCTGAATGTCATTTTTCCGCCATATAACATGGGTTTAATGGAAATATCTCGTTCACGTATCAAGCAATCCAAAAACTCTCTGCTCATCTCATGAATCTATGTCCTGGGGTGTTTTGTAAATTTGGGTATGCTTTGGAGGCGAAACGTTTTTCTCAAAGGATTTGTAAAATTTAAGGAAATAAGAAACATTGAAGATTTAATGTAGTTTTGAAATTATAATTTGAAGTTAAAATATAGTAGATGGACACTACAATACTCCACTATCAACCTGGGGTAGCAACTGTCTGTTGGTCCAAAAATCATTTTCTTTCTTCTATCCCCCTTCTTAAAATTTCATTGAAATTCACGACCCCCGCCTCAACTGACCAGCTTATAAAAATTTCTTTTTTATCGTGAAAAAAAAAAAATGACATGAAAAGACAAGTTTGTTTTGTTTGAATTTTTACACGTGCAGTACACTGGCCGATTCACTGGTTGTCTTCAGTTTGGCCCAAGGCCACTAACCCTCGGGTATCCGGGTAACCTGGGAACGAGGTTGTAAACGAACGCCTGTCGGAAAGGGAGTCGTGGGTTAGTGTGGTGCGGTTTAGCAATCGAATTTTCGTCCCAAGGAGGCAATATGTTGCAGAGAAGAGCGCTTAGTAAGTTTCCGAGCTAAACATTGTGATGCTCTTACGTTATTACCTTTAAAAGTTTATTTATAAACTGAAAACTTGGTTTAGAACAACGCTGTCACGCGGCCGCCATCTTGGTTTTATAATGAAAACGCTCTACAGCGTCAACTACACGTAGCAATACAGTTTGCGTTTGTTTGTCAATTAAGTGAATTAATTGACGATGGGTGCAGAGGTTGCGGCCTGTGCTCTTCCTAAAATATAGTAATAATTTTAAAGAAATTTTATTATTTTATTGCTTTTCAGGTTTAAATTGTAATTTTATTGTAAATAGTTTAGATATCCTATTGTACATAGTTTTTTAATTATTACTAGTAATTATTTATTTATTTTAATTTAATTTTTAGAATGTCCCCATATTAGTAAGGGAGATTTCTCCCTGGCTAGGCAGTCTTTGACATTTAAATAAAGTTTATTGATTGATTGATTGATTGATTGTTTGTATGACGTCGAAAATACCTTCGGTATCAGGGAATAATATTATATAAAACGTTGTTTTTGTTTGCGTCATTTCAGATACCACGCAGCTCTTAACAACCTCTAATTTCATTGGACTTGTATATCACACAGCTATGTTGTTTTTAGGTCTAGGGTCCATTATTGTGTTTGTTCTATTGTTTTCTCAGCAAATCAGAGAAGACCTTGTAAGAGCTGCGTAGTGCCCCGTCAATTTAAAGTAAAATTAAGGAGCGATTTTAGAATACCCAGCCACTTATTTACATATCCCTATAGACCCTTTTAATAAATACCAGAATGCATCATATTCTGTTGTTGATGTCAATAATTATTGTATTATTTTGAATTGTAAAGAGAATTCAAAAGAATATGTTTGACGTCGTTAGCGGAAAAATATGATGCATTGTGGTATTTATTAAAAATGTCTATACGTTTGGTATACTGAGGTGCGGGATTGCAGAAAACTTGTTTAATGAGATGGAAATCGTATCTCTATCACATTGAATAACAATACATCCCATTGTATCATGCTTTGTTACAAAAAAACTGAATTAATTTTCTGCAATCCTGCACCTCACTCAAACTAAAGGTACCCATCAAAAGATATTATTAATTATAAAATTGAATGGTTGGAGTTGTGCTAAAAGGCATGCAGAAGTATTTTTTTGATTATAAATTTATTTTTAAAATAGATTTAGACTTTGAACTGATTTGCTACTGGCCAGCAAACATTTACATCTTATCCAAGTTAGCTTTAAGCTTTGAAGGTCGGCTTAACTGCAGCATACCTGGCCACTCGCGAACACTTCTAGAAACAGTGGCTACGTGGCTACACGGCCACATAGCCACATAGCCACGAGCCACATAGTCACCGTCCCCTGGAATAGACATACAATATGTATATTTCTCATTCTTAAAATGTGAAAAAAGAACAAGCATGGGGAAAGAATGACTGCATAGCCACATATCCAGCTTTTTTCCAGGGTATAGCTTCAAAGTGGCCGAGTATTCTGCAGTTACTCCTGAAGGTCTGTACTGTGTGGTCTTTCTCTTGTTCTCAACTGTTTTAGTGCATCTTTTCAAAATTATTTCTAATTTTTGCAAGGTTTAATCAATCAATAGAGTGTTTGCACATGGCATCATGGTGGCCACATTGGTGTTCTAAATGAATCCCATGGGACTTAATCTCTATATTATTCAAACATTTCCTATTGTTTTAGCACTCAAATATGGCCACCTGTCACACGAGTGAAAACACTCTATACAGTCGAACCTCTATTAAGCAGTCACCCTTTATTAAGTGGTCACTTAACAAATCTCTGGAAATCAAGCCCTCCCCATTTTTACTGTTAACTTGACCTCTTTTAAGCAGTCACCTCTAATTAAGCAGACATGGTCCTCTGTTAAATGGTTACCTGATTTAATGCTCATAAAGAACTCTCATTGGTACTAAACAAAGTGAGTGTCAGTTACCTTATTATAGGAAATTAACGCTTCATGAAATTAAGGTATTGGAAATTAACGTGACTTAAATTAACATGAATTTAATGGAAAACGACTTTCGAATAAAGAAAATTAACGCGAAAGAGGAGGTAGAATTTCACAATGAAGGAAATTAACGCGATTAAGACACAGTTGGTAGTGACAACTGGAACAAATTTATTTCAACACTGGATGCAAAAAAAATTCAAATCTGGAGAAAACTGTTGAGAAAGATTATGTTGACGATTCAAAATCTATCTTGGCCGAAATCAAAGGAGAAGATATTGAAAACATCACTTCTGACAGCGACAACGATGAAGATGAACTTGAAATATTGTAAACCTTCACTCAGCTTTTGTGAAAGATTAAAATAAAGGGTAAACAGAAAGAAAGAAAGAAAGCTTGTAGTTATTGCTTTTTAGGTGTCAAGAATGTCTAGACAAGTTCCAAAATTGGGGTTAAAATATTGGAAATTAAGAGTGCAGAAATTAACGCTGCTCTTAATTAACGTCGCAGAAATTAACGCTCAACAAAATTAACGCGACTTAAATTAACGCGAATTTTAACGATTCGCGTTAATTTCATGGAGCGTTAATTTCCTATAATAAGGTACTTCACAACATTAAGCTATGCAGCCCTAAATCACTTACCATAACTTTTTTTTCATTTCATGTTGAATATGATGGCAAAACTGTTGATGATGAAAGACTTGACTTATGACCAACATTATAAAATCTGATAGCCAAGCAAGAACTTCCTTGTTTTGTGTTACTGTTGCTGTTAACAATAAAATATACATCATGATCAATTTGTAGTTCAATTTTTGCTATATTATATGCTTAATTTCAGAACACCTCTATAGACTATTTAGCAGTCAATTGGCTATTTCCAGAGGGTGACCGTTTATAAGAGGTTTGACTGTATCTGCTATTTCTGCAACTGAAACAAATTCTGCAAACAATACCAGACTATAGTTAATATCATTTTATAAAATATTTCAACTACTTTCTTTCTTGTAGCTTTCTTTAGATGCAAGGGATTACAGTTTGCACCACAATGTTTCCTAGCCACAGAATCAAAAGCTATACCAAGGAAGGTAGCATATTATTTTATATATATTTATCAATAATATTGAAACAGATAAAAATCAGTGCCTGCTGATTAATAAAGCCACAACAGGAGGAAACATATCAATAATTAATTACATTTTTAGAGTCTGAGCTCAAAAAAGATTTACTGGGTATTCTTTTAAAGTGCACCTAACCCCAAAATTGTTTTTTCGCTTAATCAACTCTATGTATGTTGAAAAGTTGAATAGGTAAATATTTCTTGTTGTTAATGTTGCAAAAGTGAATTATAGAGGTTTGAATTTACAAAATGTTAATAAGATGATATCAAATCAAGACTCTTTTATTATACAACTACTTGTTTCTACCTCCAAGTAATATTTTTTTACAAATCAATTGACTATTAACAGTTTTTATTTTATTAGTATTTCTTAAATTGATTATCCTTCAGCTGTGAACTGCATATTGTAAATTGAAGTAGTTCTAAATAATGGTAAAGTCTTGATTTGACGTCATCTAATAAGCATTTTGTAAATTAAAATCTCTATAAGTCACTAACGCAACATTAAAAAGAAGTCTAAATATTTCACTATTCGACTTTTCAACGTACATAGAGTTCATTAAAAGAAAAAAATTGGGAGTTAGGTGCACTTTAATAATAAGTGTACATGGTGGTCTTGAATCAAGCTATTGTGCAGTAAGATTGAAGTTAATCCTTTTGAGCTTAATGACGACTAGTGGTTTTATTGATTTTGCTGCATGTTATTTCAATGTTTTGTCTGTTTGATTTACAGGAAAAGGGTCAGTTTCAGTTGGTTGAGGAAAGAGGTTGGACAAAAGTAGTGATGTCAACTGCACCAGACTCGTCAATGGCTCACTGTGTTAGTGTGGACCTTCAGATGACCGGAGGCATCACTCCGGCATTTAAAAAGCTGTGCAGTGGTTTTGAGGAGCTAAAGAAACAAGGTTCTAAGAGCTCTTTAGTTTTTAAGATATCTTTAGATGTTTTGTTTGCTTATATTTTAGACCTGCTAACTCTTAAACTATTATGCATTCATGAGTGGTTCTTTCTTTTTTTAATACATTTGTTTAGCCAGTGTACACTCCACTGTGCGAGTTCAAAACTTGGCTATCAAACATACATTTACAGAGTAATTACAGAAATTTCCATCCCTTTCTCTAATGGTAGAGTGATCAGCTGAAAATTGGTCACTGCCAGGTGAAAAAATATATAAAAAGAAATACTGGCATGTGCTGTTTAGGCATTTATGTAATTAATGGAGGCCAAATAGATGTGTTCAACAAATTTCTGGAAATATCTAGGATCTAGATGACTGTCATTTTCTCTTAGCATTTTGTTACCTTTCCTATCAGTTTGCTGATATCTGGATGTTGAGAAACAATACATAGAAAAACATGTTTGTCCATTACTGGGCGCAATGTGAGGACAGTGATCAGGACTAAAGTATTTTGATGCATAAGACAACTACACTTCATGCTTTTATGCAGAAATGAAAAAACTGGGAACTCTGGAATATGTATCCAAAACAGACACGCCTACAATATTTTTGTCATGATGTGATAAAAACTTAGGTGAATGTTCCAAGAATTTATTCAAAAAGTGGTCATTAAAACTTTGCCACAATTTCAAGCCAATCATAAACTGTGCTCTCAAAATGAGCCAGCAGTTGGCACTTTCACTGTCTGTAGTTTGTTGGCCTTTTCACTTGAAGGTCATTCCTTACACAGGAAAATTTGCTACACATTGTCTCTCACAAACAGGTGTGCAAAAAGGTACCAGGTAAAGGAAACTAAACAAAATACTGGAGAGGAATCCGGGGTTGTGCTCTAGCAGTGTCCAGGTGCCACATGCAACTTAACTTAACAAAATACTGCAGAAGAATCCAGGGTTGTGCTCTAGCGGTGTCCAGGTGCCACAGGCGACTTAACTTAACAAAATGCTGGAGAGGGATCCAGGGTTGTGCTCTAGCAGTGTCCAGGTGCCACAGGCAACTTAACTTAACAAAATACTGGAGAGGAATCCAGGGTTGTGCTCTAGCAGTGTCCAGGTGCCACAGGCGACTTAACTTAACAACATACTGGAGAGGAATCCAGGGTTGTGCTCTAGCAGTGTCCAGGTGCCACAGGCGACTTAACTTAACAACATACTGGAGAGGAATCCAGGGTTGTGCTCTAGCAGTGTCCAGGTGCCACAGGCAACTTAACTTAACACAATACTGGAGAGGAATCCAGGGTTGTGCTCTAGCAGTGTCCAGGTGCCACAGACGACTTAACTTAACAACATACTGGAGAGGAATCCAGGGTTGTGCTCTAGCAGTGTCCAGGTGCCACAGGCGACTTAACTTAACAACATACTGGAGAGGAATCCAGGGTTGTGCTCTGGCAGTGTCCAGGTGCCACAGGCGACTTAACTTAACAACATACTGGAGAGGAATCCAGGGTTGTGCTCTAGCAGTGTCCAGGTGTCACAGGTGACTTAACTTAACACAATACTGGAGAGGAATCCGGGGTTGTGCTCTGGCAGTGTCCAGGTGCCACAGGCGACTTAACTTAACACAATACTGGAGAGGAATCCAGGGTTGTGCTCTAGCAGTGTCCAGGTGCCACAGACGACTTAACTTAACACAATACTGGAGAGGAATCCAGGGTTGTGCTCTAGCAGTGTCCAGGTGCCACAGACGACTTAACTTAACACAATACTGGAGAGGAATCCAGGGTTGTGCTCTGGCAGTGTCCAGGTGTCACAGGCGACTTAACTTAACAAAATACTGGACAGAAATCCGGGGTTGTGCTCTGGCAGTGTCCAGGTGCCACAGGCGACTTAACTTAACAACATACTGGAGAGGAATCCAGGGTTGTGCTCTAGCAGTGTCCAGGTGCCGCAGACGACTTAACTTAACACAATACTGGAGAGGAATCCAGGGTTGTGCTCTAGCAGTGTCCAGGTGCCACAGGCGACTTAACTTAACAACATACTGGAGAGGAATCCAGGGTTGTGCTCTAGCAGTGTCCAGGTGCCACAGGCGACTTAACTTAACAAAATACTGGAGAGGAATTCGGGGTTGTGCTCTGGCAGTGTCCAGGTGCCACAGACGACTTAACTTTTGTTTTCAGGTGACAAGAAAAACTACGTTTTTGCACATAGCTTAACTGCTGGGCACCCTTAATTTTTATAGTTGGACTCCCTTTGGGCTCCCTGTGGTAACTCTTAGGACACAGCCTTAAAGTCCAGTAATGGTTGACACTGTAACACCAACCCAGGGGGAGCTAGTTATTCTCCTAGTCATGTTTTGCTAGAAAAACTATGCCAGACTTATCAAGAGTTATTCTTCATTCCACTTTTAGAAAGAAGAGTGGGTGAGGTTGCTGTGTCTGAAAGGAATGAAACAAGCTTCATTTATCACTTGGTATGTTATTTTAGTAGAAACGGAATGAGATAATATACAAATTCTGGGCAAAAATACAGTGCAAAGATAACAAAACCGTCATTGTTGTGATGGTTGTTGTTGTTGTTGTTGTTGTTGTTTTGAAAAGTCTGGCTGTGTAAACAGCATGTACCGGTGGGGTAATCTACTATTTTTGGACTATATTTAAGGTATATGAGAGGGGAAGTATGTGAAGTGGTACGGTTTTGAAACTTTGGACAGAGCCTCTCCATATTAAACTTCATTGTAACCCCCCCCCCCCCCCCCAATGCGTTTTTGAAGGAGATCAATGCTCTGACAATACGCACACGAGCCTCGTATGGTAATTATTATTTTTCTTTAACACACTGGAGCCAGAGTCAATCTCATCACGCGAAATGGACTGTCTTGCTGGTTAAACAAACTGTTTTTTTTTTCTTTCTAAATCCTTTTAGGTAACAAGGCAAAATTGGTGGGATGCTGCCACGCCCACATCACTGCGCTCCTGTCTTCTGCATTTGAAGGAACATTGCCAAGAAAACAGTGTCGAAAAGTTAGCAATTCCCCGTCTAGGGACAGGAGAAGACAGACTTGACTGGCCTATCGTCAAAGAAATTATTGAAGACGTTTTTAGAGACACTGATATCATCATCACAGCTTACACAGTGCGATAGTATTGTGTGATCCAAGGGACAATTCTGAAAACTTGGGAGATCAGAAAGGGAAGAACATTACTATGTTTGTCTCTCTTTTATCGTGCTCCTCTCGTGATCTTCATTTTCAATAATGAAAACCAGAGATTGTGGAACATAAGGAGATGAAGGAAAAACTCATGCATGCATTAGAAATTAAATTGCCCTTTCATGTACAAAACGTGTACGTACAGAGTTCTAATTCTCATTTGATCAAGTGCAAAGTGACGATGGGATTCCCAGGGGTCAGTTTGAGAAACATTACTCCTCGAGTCTTTTGTCCACGCATTGAATACCAAAGGGAGCTTCAGCAACCAAGACGGCAACGGCACAGAAAACGTCATTGAAAAAAGAATTCGTGCGCTTTAAATTTACTTAACAATTGTTCCAATTTCTTTAATTTGTCTAATGTGACTGAATTATTCAGGAGCTAAATTCGTAGGGACGGCTTTCAAGTTCAAATAGAGAAAGGAAAATTGACCGTCGTATGTTCACAACATGCACAACGGCTTTAAATCACAATTCGAATTCAGAATATGAACAGTAGACAATTATACTCGCTGAGATTTAGTTTACTCTGTAAAATTCTTTGGGATCCTTGATTTATTTTTTAACTCATTATAATTGGCCGTTTTTATACTAGAGACGCATTATCCGTCCAGACGAATAATGCGTCTGTCATGTTATGCGTCTAGTGTAAAGACGGCACGAACAACTTGAGACGCATTATCCGTCTGGACGAACTTGGGCAAACATTTATAGTTCGTCTGGTTCGTTTCGAAAGATAATTCGTCTAGACGGATATAATGCGTCTTGTGCCCGTCTTTATACTAGAGACGCATAACCAGACGAACTACAAATGTTTGCCCAAGTTCGTCCAGACGGATAATGCGTCTCTAGTATAAAAACGGCCATTATTGCAGCAAAACGCATACTCAGACCGATCTCGCGGTGTTGCCGTGTACACTTGAACGCTTCGATTCGACAACCTTTCCCGAAATAGTTGAATAGTGATCAAAATAGCCAGCGTTTTCCGCGAGACAAACAATTCTCGAGTATTTATTTCTCTTCTAGAATACACTTAGATTTAATACATTAGTCATAAAAATACTCATGAAAACTCGCAGCACCTGCGGAAACATCCGTTAGCGTGGTGCAGAATTGCTTTTCATGCCGACTCCCATATTCCTGTTCACCCTAACTCTTTCAGTATTTTTCTGGCTTAAGGGCTTAAGGCTGGTTCTCATATAATCGTCCCGGTCGTCCGAGTCGTTTCAAAAGTTTTTTTGCAAACGACTCAGACGATCGGGACGACTCGAGCGTTCTCATATGATCGTCCCGAACGTCAATAGCGCAGTCGTAAACTGTGTCCGACAACATGTTTTGGGCAATAATACTGCATTCTGGGGTATATTTGGGCCGCTTCGATCGCCTCAGTCGTGGTCAAGCCCAAATCATACCGTCCAGAAGGACGTCGGACACCTTATTGCGACTTATATAACGAAGTAACTGGTTAGCTTTCAGTTGAGGTTCGGGGTAACAGTTTATATAGTTAAATTTAGGACTAAGCAATCCGAGGAGCTAGGTGGTACAGTAGTACGGTAGGCTATGGAAGCCTAAGCCAAGCTGAGGTCACAGGTTCAATCCTGAGTAGGGATTTTAGATTTTCTTTTTTGCACTTAAAAATTTATTGAAAATAAAATTCTAAGTGTGAACATTACGTTAAATAAGTCTCAATAAGGTGTCCGACGTCCTTCTGGACGGTATGATTTAGGCACAACCCTCAGTCCGCGGCGTCCCGGTCGCCTGAGAGTAGTTCTCTATGATCGTCCCCGATTATTCACGATCGTCCGTCGTCCGGGTCGTCTCAGAAGTGTTCTCATATAAACGTCCCGGTTGTCCGTGCACTTTTTGAAACGACTCGGACGACCGGGACGATTATATGAGAACCAGCCTTTAGGGCCTGGTCGCACTACGGTCAAAAACAAAAATCCACCCGTGCAAAAATCTAGGAAAACAAAAGAAACCACTCCGGTGGGACACGCTTTTTGTGGAATGTTTTTGTTTTTATGTCACTGTAACGGACTAATAATTAATTTTTGTTTTTGACTGTAGTGCGACCAGGCCCTTTAAACACGAAGTTTCGCTAAAAAAGGCTTAGCTCCTCCCCCATTTCACACCTTTTGGGTGAGAAATGCAAATTAAGGTGTCTGTCAGTCACAAAACGTGGTTGACTTGCGCGTCCTTTAAATATAATTTGCTTCAAAAATCTAATTAAACCAAGATTTTATCTAAGCAAAAAAGAAATAGAAGTTCATAAAGACTTCTGATATAACTTTTGTAAAGTTTTTCCAAATTGTGTTAGCAATGGTCTCAGTATAAATGACGCATGTTTTCTGTCAGTTGTTAATGCTTCAGTGGTTGATTGACGACCGGAGGTGAGAATAGCCAGGTCAGGCTCCTTTTATACCGTAACTTTGTGTTTAACCCTTTCACTAGCTCCCAGAGTCAATTATGGAGACATGTAGTGTATTTCTAACTTTTGAGTCTGTGGACGAAATCCTATGGTGTGACCATTCAAATGAAACCTCTTCAGTAGTACTTTTGCATGGTACCATTTGTTTTTCAATCATTTACAAAATAAAATTTGGGATTTTTGTTGAATTTTGATGATTGGCACTCTTGGGAGTGAAACTGTTCCGCCGAAATAACAAAATTTCGCCTACCTTATTTCCATGTTCTATCGCTAAACGGCCACCAAATATATAACTTTAATGGATAAATAGATTCTATGAAGCAAGTCAGCAGCAAACGTTTGATGATAAAGTGCAGGATTACAAGGATGGAAATGGATTTTGATTCCGTGTCAGGCGGTCATCAAGATCAAAACTGTCATTGTGGAATTCTGACGACTTTGAGCGTTATTTTAACTCTTTAATTAATTATTACTTTGCTTTCATCGCTTTTGCTAATTTTTGTTCCCATCGAAACGAAAATAATCACGACTGTGAGCAGTCTCGTTCCTCGCAACTCGAGGCTTCGCCGCTCGCGCGCGCGCGCTCGCTCGACTAACTGAAAATAAGAGACTGCTCGCAGTCTACGAAAACCTGATCACAGATTATGAACCAGCCAGTGAGCGTGCACGCATTATATTTCAGCTGCACTAGAAAAAGATAGAAACTGTACTGTTATAGCATGCCCCGTATTCCCTTTTTTTCTAATGTGTAATGCGCTTTTGCTCATTTTATGTTAAAAAAACGCAATATAAATTTTAGTTATAATTATTTTGTTTTAGTAAGCACGGTATTTTTCACAATATTAGATTTCGCAAAACTTCCTGTAGAAAAAATCCATTAAAAATTGAAACACGAAACGTTACACGCAAAAGGCACCCCGGAACTGGGAACAAGACAATTCACGTGTATCAGAACGTGTAGGACGAAAACGTGAGTCCAGCTATTGTTTATATTTGAAAGATTACAAAACAAATAATTGCAATTGACCAAGGCAACATTTTCAAAATCAAAGCAAAGTGAAACATGTATTAAAATTCCGTCATAGTTTCTGTACCTGGATTTTCTGCACATATAATAAAAGAAGCCTGTTGTCCAAGTGACAAATTTGCTGGTTTTGGCAAAACTGAGCCTCGCAACCATGTCAAGAATTGTCTGTTCAGAGTCTGCAGCGCACACTCTGTACAGTCTATATACCGTATTTTCTCAATTAAGCGCCCCGACGTTTATTCCAAACTTGGCCTGGTACAGTGGACGCGGCGTTCCTTTGAGTCAGCAGTTTTTTCTCGCCAGCCATTTTCTAAGAAAGGGTTATTATTCGTTTTTCTTGGCAGCCGTGTACCTTGCCCTTGAATCTTAAGTTTATTATACCACAAATACAGCTATTTCAATCAACGTTGTCGGAAGAAAAGCAAAAAGCCTATAAGCCAAGACCGCAAGGTGATATGGGTTTTAAAGAATAAATTTGTCAAAATCAGCGATGCCTCACTCGTACAGAAACGAAAACACGGGGGTCAGCGTTTATAGTATTTTCTTCCATCTTCCTCCATCATATCGCACTGGCAACGACGAAACTTAACAAATACCCATACCACCTTGTGGTCGTGTCACGTAAGGTTTGGTCCGACAACATTAATTGAAATAACTGTAAACAAAACTGAATGCAAGGCTGGCACTACGGCAAAGGGCAGATTTATTAATGGCCAATATTTCGACTATAATAGTATTAGTCTTCCTCAGGACCAGCCTTGCATTCAGTTTTGTATTTTCACATTCAAGTGACGCCTGGCACGAGATCTTTCACAAATAAACGTTTGAGGGGCTTACTTACAAGACCTTACAACCTCCTCTATTAGGGACGGACAAGAGAACATATGTTCTCTTGGGACGGACCATTATTTTTTTGACGGGGGTTGGGGGGGGGGGGGGAGGAATTTTCACATGCAAATTTTTTTTTTTATATAGCGGCACCTGCTGCAAACAATTTATTTTGTGTCTCCGTCCAACTGCCATACTTCCAGTAAACAATCTTTTTCTTTATTTTTTGCTTGCATACAACTTATTTCAGTGTTTATAGCCTCTACAAACAATTCAGATTTCAAAATTTTCCAACACCCCCGGTCCTGAAAAACAAATAATGGTCCGTCCCTTATACCCGGCGTTTATTCGGGGCCCGGCGTTTAATCGAGAAAATACGGTATATGTCGACCGCTGGAATCGATTTGAATTCCCGAGAATACGCAAAATATGTTTCAGACGTTCTAAATGCTGTATTTTGAAAAGGTTGTAAATAAAGATGTTACCTTGTGGCTGGTGGTGTCGTGTCTGCTGCGTGTTGTTTGTTAAATTAACCCTTAAGGCGCTGGTCTATCTGAATGCCATCTTTCCGCCACTTATTAAACATGGCTTTAATGGAAATAATATCTCGTTCAAGTTCCAAGAAATCCAACAACTCTGCTTAAAACATAAATCTATGTTATGGGACGTTTTGAACATTTTTGGGTGATTTTTGGGAGTAAATAGTTTCTCAAAGGATTTGTAAAATTTAGAGAAATAAGAAATATTGAAGATTTAATGAAGTTTTAAAATTTAAGTTAATAGATGGACACCAAAATAATCCACTAGCAACCTGGGGTTCGATGGGGTGCTCTTGCGTGGGTATCAACTGTCTGTTGGTGTTCCAAAAATCATTTTCTTTCTGCTATCATCCCTTCTTTCAACCTCTTAACTGATTTCATTCAAATTCAGGTAAGTCCTCGCCTTAACCCAGCTTTTTCCATTTTTTTACGGTGGTCAATTTGACAAATATAGAGTCTGAGCTGACATGCATCGAGGCATAGAAGGAGAATATATCTGTTTCTACTCCCTTCTCCCCGATTGCCTGCTTTTGTCGCAGGCTTATCTCTTCCAGGCGAGCGAAAAATGTTTGAGCCGCCCCTCCATCCCCCAGTACCCACTCGTTTTTTCTTCGCTCGTCCCCCTGCACTATCTGATGCCGGAGCCTGGAACAGGCCAATTATTTAGACGTGGTCAGCTCAGGCAAATTTTCATGACTGTTGTCCTTTGAATGGGTTTAAGTGAAACTTAGACAGAACCTACATAAAGTACTTTTTTTATAAATTCGCCCTGTATCTTGGATGAATTAATTCTTTAGCCTGCCTGGCCTGCACAAAAGGCGAAACCAGGCGAAACGAAACGTTTCCCTCCCCTCGTGTGTCTCGCGATCCGCGCCCGTTAAGCACAGATGAAACTTGAAGGAACAGATACTGAGAGGGCCCAACAGGAAATCGGACATCTTATTGAGAATTATATACTAGTAACGTAAATAATGGAGTGGTTGGTCAGCTTTCAGTTAAGGTTAGACTCTGTTTAACGGCGGTCAAACGAGAGAAATTTGCAAAAGTTAAGCAAAGTCACATTTTCACTGTTTAAGGTTTAATATATTGCCACTACACTGTCAATTTAACAAACATTTTGAAAGTTTACTAAAAAAGTTCTAAGCGTTTAAAAACTGTGAACTGCAGAATTATCGGCGCCATTCAGCCAACATAATTTTGATCTGGCGCAAAGAGTTTTGGTCAGTTTTCAAAAAAAAAAAAAAAAAAAAAAAAAAAACCTCATCATTTTGAGAAAAATTAAAAGATAGCAACGTCAATTAATTTTTTTATATATATCCTTGCCCATATGTCCATTTAATATTAAATAAAATCCCACTAAATAAAAGGAAAAGCGCCTCGGACGTTTGACCGTGGAAGGCTCTGTAGCCTAAGCCTAGCCGAGGTTACAGGTCCAATCCTGAGGGCGGGATTTTCTTTTTTACACTTACAAATTTATTAAAAATAAAATTCTAAGTGTCGACATTACGTTCTATCAGTCTCAGTAAGGTCTGACGAGGTGTAGGGCCCTTTCATCTATCCCTTCAAGTGCTTTCCGCTTAGCACCCCCAAATTAAAAGCACTAGCCTGCGTGGCAGGCGTTCGAAGGGGAAGGGGAAGGGGGAGAATTCAGGCGCGCGAGAACGCGACTCGCAGGCTATAAAAGCACCTGTACTGAATACGAATAACTCTGTTGCACGTGAGCACCAGTGACTGCGTAGCGCGAAAGACACAAGTGACCGTCGCTTCCGTTTAGGGGATTGGGCACAAGTTATTCTCCGATAACACACGAGAATTTCTTATCACGCAACCGGAACTAGTAGCAAATTTAAAATAAAAGCGTCGATGTAGAATCTTCAATTCCAGCACAGTTAATCTATTTCAACTTTCTTATGGATTCAAAGTAACATTCACTCGTTAAATTACACAAATTTACAGGAACGAGTCGCGTATCACGCGCTTTTCGTCCATTCAGGCCCAATTGATAAGGAACCTTATGTTATATAACATCACAGACTCGTGCAACTTTGCAAATCTCGTGTTTTGTTCGAAGAATCAACATTTGCACCATATGTTTGTATCTTTCTGCGAAGGACTGCCTATGGGTCGTTTATATTTCTGACATCGCCCTGTTATTCGGCGAGAAATACCTCTGGAAATATTCAATACAAACCGATAGTTCATATTGGTGTTGGTATACATTGTATACAAGAAAAACTCATACATTTAAATGATAACATAGAAGCTTGAGTACGCGACTACTAGTTACAACTCAAGGCGGAAATGCTGAAGTCCGGGACGGCCGACATCGACACCGCTTCTAAACTCTCCCAGGATTTCTGCCAGCAAGGGAGATTTGGTGCAGTAACTCCAAAGAAAACCACTGAAGCAACTATTCAAAAAAAAGCTAACTCGAAGTCTAAGCGACCTGAAGCTGGCGTGGAAGACGACCAATCGTTATGTTCTGCTAGTGAGAGTGGCGAGTCTGTCTCGACAAAGAAAAAAGATCGAGGGGTAAGCTTAGTCTATCTACCCTGCGAGCAGAGTCCCCTTCGATCTGCTCGCTGGGTAGAGTTTAACAAGATATAATTTCAAAACTAACAAAGATGAATTTCAAATTTAAACAGCCTTCTTTTTGTTTTTACATGCACTTACAAAAACTGAGTCAAAACTAAGCTGTCGCAGATTTTTCACATACAGTAAGCTTAATTATTTGACACAATAACAATGCACTTTGGTAAAATCCATTCACAGGCATGTGAAACAACATCTTGATTTGTATTATTTCTCATACAAAATTTCACATCCTTAAACTGTTTTTGAATAACCCCAAAGGAAAAGTCGATAAACATAGGTGGCGGAACATTGGAGGGGCTGGGGGAATTTTTTTTTGGGGGGGGGAAACACAGCCCCCCCACCCCCACGTTTTGGTGCCTAAAATATTTCCACAACACTACCCGAAGTACATCAGGTTACAAATATAAGAACCGTGTACGAAGCTTTCAACAAAAATGCTGTCACCAAAACACTACAAGGAGAGGTCCACAAACTGTTAAGCCTGCATGTATTTGACATTACCTGTGGTATTGGCCACTTCGGAACAAACATTTTCTGCCCCTGACGACTTAAGAACTATCTAAGATGCGCCATGAAGCAGGATCGTCTGAACAACTGCATGCTAATGTATTGTCACAAATCGGCTACAGACACACTAGATACTGTCAAGATTGCAAAGAGGTTTGCTTCTGCCAACGAACTATGAAAAGGACATTTTGGAAAATTTGAGTAGGGGTATATTCTTGGCTTGGTAAACGATAAGCCCCTCCCCCCACATTTAAAAATGCTCCGCCACCTGTGATAAAATATGTAACAAGAGGCTAGCCTGTACTCGTACCTGTAATGTATGTTACTTGCGGGAAACACTTATGTAACACAACAACAGGCAAATAAAACCAAAATTAGTTTCGCTTCTGCTTGCATGCCTGCGTACTCATACCCAGAAATGTCCCAGATCTAATGTGATGCACCAATAACAGACGAAAACAAAAAGAATAAAATGAAAAATGGAGAGCAAACTTTACCTTGTTGCCGTATCCGTCACGAGTAAACAGCAACAAACAATAAAACCCAAACTTGTTTTACTTTTGCCTGCAAAATGACACCACTGAATCCCAAGTATCGCAGGCTCAAAATTTTCTCGCAGTGCATGCGTACATATTCTTGTAGCCAGATCTAACGCGATGCACAAAAGTAGACACGAAAACATGGAGAAAAAGGAAAAAAAAAACGAAAGCCAATCCTTCACTCGTTGCCATACCGGCACAAGTAAAAACTATTAGAGGGCATTTACATGACACCGGGATTACCTCAGACCGGTACGAACTTGTACAGGTACGAAATTTCTGCAGTCGTTTACATGAGACCAGGACGAAATGCTTGGTCGATTACATTAGAGCGGTAACGAACTCAGAGATAGCAAATTTTATGGCTGTTGTAACCTTCATAATTATATTATTTAACAAGTTAATTTACTTAGAATCTTAGAATAAGATAAAGTAACACTCAAAATCAGATTCTGAGAATTTTTCGGCCATCGTTTTAGATTTACCAGATCGCCTTCAAAGTCCAAGCCTCTAGACACTTCCAACAGCTCTTCCACCATTTTGTCGGTGAATAACCATCTTTCTTTCTTTTTATCCTTCCCAGCTGTTGCATTTTCCTTCTTTTCCACCATCTTTGAAGTTTATGCGCATGTCTAATGAGCATATATCGCTGACCTAAAGGCATACCGGCTAGAAGTTTCTGGACCCGATCTGAGATTGGTTCCTGTTTACATGAAAATGGTCCGAACTCAGACTGGTACGAAAGTAACTCGTCTCGGCCTGGTGACGGAGACCGGTATAAGTCCATTTTAAGACCAGTTTCATGTAAACGCATGCAAAGAAATACATAGAGACTGATACGAACTCATGCCAGTCTAAGTTCATCCTGGTCTCATGTAAATACCGCCTAAGTTTCTCATTTTTTCACATGCGTTTATTTTCATAATTGTCTTATGGGAAGTGGTCATAATAAGTATACTCGACGAGGACCCACCCTGTGTAGTGGTAGGGCCTAGGGGGTTACACAAGATAACACCTATCTGATGAGTATAATGGACACAATTTTTTTGGCCTAAAAATTAGAGATGAGAGTTTAATATTCTGTGTGCATGGAGCTTGCATTTGTGCTAGTAAAATGGCACGGGAAGATTGTTATCTTTCTCAGTTTCTACTACCGATAGAATGGGGGCTTAATACCAACAAGACACCTTTTTTAGGTGGGTCCTGTCCGAGTGCAATAGTTTTGACCATTTTTGTGGATTTTTTCTGGAATAACCCTCAATTGCGCATCATTACTGCACATAATTTATTGCATCATTAGCATGTGCACAGTTGGAACTTAGAGCTGGGTTTCCATTGAGGATAAGTTGGCCAAATGAATAAGTGGTTGTTTTTTCCTAAATGAGCATGGTAACCTATCTTTTATATTGCTTAATATTGCTCTTAAAAACATCCTTTTTCAAATAAGAGTTTTCTTCGCCATAAAATCATGACCTTGAGATCGTACAGGCAAGGAGCATTTTGAGTCAGTGCCGTTTGAGGCTGTGTGCCTTTGCTGCAAATCATATATCAAATTGTTCCTTATGGTTGATGTATTATTAATATCTATTACAGTTTTTCAAGCATTCCATTTTAGCAATGCTTCAAACTAGTGTGTAAGTAACTTGAACCAAACAAATATTCATGCGCGTGGTAGATAGTAGTACATGAATAAATAAGGTAACTTTAGTCCATCACATCTCTTTCACAAGCATGCATGGTGACAGCTAGGTTTTTTTATTGAAGAGGAAGTTGTTGAAGCAGATACCTGTGAGACTGTATTGTATTGGTTTTTTAATCATCTTGTTAATTATTTTTATCTCTATTTTTTGACGGATAATGTTAATGTTTCTTTAATTGGTCTCTCTGCAGTCTGAATGTTCCCACAAAGTGATTGAGAAGAGGCGCCGTGATCGCATCAACACATCCCTGGGAGAATTGTCTCACCTGATACCAGCACAGACTATGTCAAATGCCAGAAAACAGGTGACTTATGATTTCAGTTCATATATATAATCCCCTGATGAGTGGGCAACCACGAAACAGGCTTGTCGGGATGAAAGCGTAGTTTATTTGTTTCTTTCCTCCATAAACATATACTTCCCTCTACATTAATGTATTGAGCACTGTTTTACGAATATCCAGTTCTACACTTTATATATATTTATATACATATATATACCATATTGTAGTTTTGAATAATAATGCTAAGAGGCCGGTCATAATGTGTCTGGCCAAACAAAATTTAGCTTATTGACACATCTGCACAATTGTAGATTTAAAACAACTCCAAACTACAGTATTTTTAGCAAACATATATGTACTGCGCCAGATGGACATATGTTATTTTCGTAGACAAAATAAGTGTGTTAATTGTGAGTTTATAAACAAGATTAAAAAATATATAATATACAGTACCACTCACAAGTAAGTTAAATAAGATTTGCTTTTAATGAAAGCACTTAATTTAACCCTTAAAGCCCTATCATATAAAATTTTAAATTCTCATTTCTAGCCAGGACTATACATTTCCTACAGTAGTAGTGGGGAAAAATTGTTTGGATATCAAGAGAACTCATGTGTGATCATTTCCCTAATTCTCATGACCTTTTTGATTGATAAGGCATTGATATTACAAGGAGAAATTTGATGCTGATCACTCTTAGGGTTTAAAGGGTTAAAGCTACTCCATGGATCAGGCTTTTAGTTATTTGTTACAAATTATTAATATTATCTATATTCTGTTATAGGGATCTGGAAAGCTTGAGAAAGCAGAGATTCTGGAGTTAACAGTGGGATATTTAAAGTCCCTTCAAAGTCGCCTCACTGAACAACAAGAGAAAGACATGAAAAAAAGTAAGGATAAAATTTTGAATTAGGGAATTAAGTTTCTTTAAAAGTTAGGTGACTGTACAATTTTGTTTAGCCAAGAATGTACTCACTTAAAATTTACTTTAAAATTGTAGAGTTTATGATTATAACTTAATAATATGCAGCAGTGGTGTTGAAATGTCAATGAGACAAATAGATTTAAAAAAGTAAGATTGCCTCTAGAGTTTATATTGATTTGCAGTACTAAATAAAATATATTACTGACAATATATGTTAATACATGTATGAGTAAAATTCCAAGTAAAGAGTGAACAATTGAAGGGGTGAGTGGAATAAAGCCCTAAGTGACTTCTGATCAACTGTTAGATTCTCCTTCAACTTTGTCTTGTATATGCTCATGAAACAAAGGGACAAAGGGAGAATTTGGTTTCAGATCAGGGGTCACTTTGAGGCTTATTTCAGTTTGGGATAAGGCCCTAAGTGACTCCTGATCTATAGCCAAATTCTCCCTTTGTTACATGAGCATATACAAGACAGACTGTAAGGAGAACCTTGCAGTTGATCAGAATTCACTTGGGGCTTTATTCCACTCACCCCTTCAATTAGCCATGCCATGCATACTGAAATCTGACAAAAGACTAAAGTAATCCTTCAAATTCAATATTGTGAAGTTTCATTTGGGTGCAAGAAAGAGCTGTGTAAATTTAACGATCAACAGATGCCTTATTGCAGGAAATTTTCACCACCTAAAATTTTCTTGTTTTCATAACATTCTACAAATCATAAAAATTGGAGTCTAAATAAAAAAAGAAATTCAATGTATTTGTGATTATCACACTTCCAAAATTTCATACTTTAGTTTTTGCACAAAATTAATTTTATGCAGTAAAATAAAATGTATATTAAAAGGTAGGAATTAAACATTGATGTTATCTATTTTAAACTTTCAGGCGAGACAGCAACACCTGATCCAGCTGAAATGGATGGTAAAGATGATGTAGAAGTCAAGTCAGTGAATCATTTTGGAGGGTACAAGGACTGCACAGAAGAAGTTTTTCGTTTTCTGGTCAATGTTGAAGCAATGGACATGCAACAGCCTTGTTTTCAGAGGCTTATGGCTCACTTACGACACCAAATACAGTTATTGGCCGAGTCTTGCTCAGAGGTCTCTTCCAAAGGCAAAGTCAGTGCAGAAAGTGGAAAACGTGCTGGATCCAAACGAAACTTCCAAGGTACCACATCTTCATCATCATCCACATCCTCCAGCACAGGAGAGCGGAGTGGCAGTGGAGGGAAGGCTAAGAGAGTTCGACTTCACGGCCATCACAGCAGCAATAGCAAGGGGACCCAGAGCAGCAGCAGTACTGGGAACAACTCCAACAGCAGTGATAATGAAAACGGTTCAGAGAATTCCAGGGAAAACCTAACTGATTCAGCAATATGCCTGGATGATGATTCAGGAAAGGAAGCTGAAAATAGCAGTGGAACAAATGGCAGCAGAATTAACAGTGCAGATACCACTAGGGGAGGAGATTCAACTAATTCCTCTACACCTCCATACTCATCCATCCCACTGCGTACCCCCTTTATGCCACCTCCTTATCCCTTGCCGACATATGCACTACATCCAGCAGGCACTCACTTTATTCCAGTTGTCTTGCACCCCAGTGTTCCATTACCAACACCCTTGACACCAGCATTTAATGGCACTGGACAAATGCCATTTCCAATGGTACCACCAGCAGCTCCAGCATTTGGTATGCCTCCTCATGTTCCCAGTCCCAGCTTTGGTTTTCCATTCCCATATGTCCATCCAGCGATTCCACCCTATGGATACCAGGCATCCCCTATGGGGTTTCCAATGGGCAGCTGGCTACGCAAAGAACTTGCAGGGCAAGGTACATGTACTGCTAACCCTTATAATGGAGACAGTGGATCTAATGGCGATGACTGCAGCATCGAATCGCGGAACTCATCAGAAAGCAATGCAATTCAGACAGACTCTTCAGGTAATGAGAGTTCAAGCCCTGATGAAGGAGTAAGCTGAACAAATGATGTAATAATTATTGTTAATTATGAAATTATATTTAACTTCAGTTGTGGAGTTTTCATCACATGTGTGCAACAAATGTGTGAAATAACTTCCATTGTGGAGCATTCCACTGAATGACAGTGAGCCAGACATTGAAAAAGACATCTGAATCTTTTAAGTGTGAATTAAAATACTATAACGTGGTATGTTGACTTGTGTTATAACTTCCAGGAATTAAGTCATAAGAATGTTGTCATTACAAAATGTAGAATTTATGGTTGAAGCCACAGGTTGCATTGGTTGACAACTGCACAAGTTGGTTTCCTTAATTTAGAATTTTAAGTGTTACAGTGCTTAATATAAATAGACTCTTTATTATTATATTATTGTATAGAATTAGATGAGAGTATATCCCACTGGCAGAGAGTTTTGGAGTTAGAGGTCCATGAAAGTCATTGAATATGCATGTACAGTACTTGAAAATGTGTACCTGGAATAGGTGGGAGTTGTTGAAGTTGGGAAAAACCATGAAAGGAGACAGGACCTTGTTTGTTAAGAGATTAAGGTCGGCACACACGAGGCAACTGTGACCGAGTTGCCTGTAGTTGTTTACAAGAGACTATTTCCAGCAACTGGTTTGTTCTTTACTGGGTTTTTCTATAATTTGGTCACAGCAACTAGTCTCACGAGAAGAACACAATGAGGCAAGTAGTTGCAGGAACAGTTTGATTTGGCTTTTGATTTGCTGTGACCAGTCGCTGCAATTTAAACCAGTTTGAATTTCTGCAAGCAAGGTTCCATTTGTGCTGAAAATGAGTAGTACTTCACACAGTGGCAACCAGTCGCACCGATTGGTTGGTGCAACTAGTTGCCTGGCATGTACAGACCTTGACATCAAGAGTAACCAGTGAAAACCATTTTAATGTCAGTCTTTAATAGTTAGGTCAGGTGGTAAGGTTACATCAAGCATTTTTTAGTTGTCCAGGATTTTTTTAAAAGCATTTTGTATCAGTCGTCTCCTTAAAAATTTACATCAGTTTCTAAATGAATCCTCCACCATTAACACAAACATCAGCGTCAGTGCCATAGAGATAAGAGTAGCCCTTGCTGCTGGGCCATAGCCAGTATGAGGCAAACCGAGGCACTTGCCTCAGTTATTTTTTCTTTTTTTTTTTGGAGAAAGTAAGAATTTTTTTTGGAAGGAGAAAGTAAGACGCAACCAGCAAATAACCATGGATATTGCCTCAATCCTTATTTTTTTTCTGGCTACAGCCCTGCCTTGGGATCCACAAGAGATAAATTTGTAAATAAAATTATTGTAAATAGGAGTATATTTTTTATTTGTTTATTGAGGGAGGAAGGGGCACGGGGATTCTCTAATGAAAGTTGTGATAGTGGTCACTGCTATTGAAAATTTGGATAAAAAATATAAGAAAGGGTGACTCGCATTGATTTTATGTGGGAGTAAGAAGGTTTCATAATTCAAGTTTTCAGTTCCAATTTATTTGCCACACACAGACAAGCAGATGAGAAGATGCGTTGCCAAAGTATATATATTTAAGTTATGATGAGCAGGCCTTGAAGAAGCCATTTAGAGGCCTATGAGTGATTTGTACGTCCTCAGTTTATTTAGTTCTACATGTATTTAACATTACTGAATTAAAGTTACGACAGGACGCGTAGCCTGCACACAGACAAAGAAAATCACCTTGTGTTTTTTGCAAATAACTAACTAAGTGTTTGAAACAGTGTTCCAGATAACTTTCAAAGGCAGGTAGTTGATGAATAATTTTAAGGGGTTGACAGGTTATGGGTCTCTCTCAATCTTCTTAAGTTAAGCCATTTGATTTATCAGGTCAGGAAGCCAGCCTTGTCAGTTTTTTGACCTGAGACCCCTCTCATCTGGAACACTGCTGTTTAAGTGATTTTACTTACGGTTTAGACATTTACAAGCCTGAGTATCATTTGTCAAGTTGACCGTCCCTATTTTTGGGAATTTGTCGGTCTGCTCCGGGGTGAGGCATTTGTCAATTTTTCCAACAGTGGAAATATGACATTTTTTACAACATATACTCCTTATTAAAAGGGATATTTGAACCATTCAAAACTTCTTGTACAAGACCCACCAAGTACCCTCCACGCATACAGTTTTTGTATTCTTCGGTTTGTACGTAAAAAACTGTTTGCGTTAGAACATACGATGGAATTTTTATTTTAGCGTGGTAATCTATAACCTTACCGCACTGCTTTACCGAAAAAGGTAGATCTTTTTGCTGCAACTGGCGGAGGGCTGATTTGGATACACAATAAAGTACCTACAATGTACGAAACTTCAACTGTGCCAATTTGTTTCTCATACCGCGACAAAAAATATAAGTTGTACGGAAATTTATCCTAATATTTATAGTTTTCTACCCCGAAGAAGGAAGCATTGCCGAAACGTCGGTATACACCTAATTCAATAAAGGTTGCTTTGGCAGTTGGTCATTGGCATTTGGCATACGGAACACAATGCAATGCTTCGCTTGAGTGACCGCCAAACAATAGCTCTCCAATGCCCAATTACCAATGACCAAAGCAACCTTTATTGAATTAGATATATAAACAGCGTCAAAATTTATCATTTCCAGTTAAGCTTCATGCACCTTACCACATGAATCTGACTTGCATTCGGCCGGTTCACTCCCGCCGACACAACCATCGCTCCAAAACGTCACTCGAGTGTAGAACAAAGATGATTCTTGTTATTTTCCTCTCCTAAATTTAACCATAGCTTCAAGAAGATGGGAAAAAAGTAAACAGGAAAACTTGAACTTCGCGCTCTCCGTCCGGCATGCTGGATTTTTTCGGCTTTGTAACCGAGAGCTGTAACCGAGATGTTCGGGCCGCCATTTTGACAGTGGAGAAGGCCCTGGGGACAAGGAGCGCGAACCTGGGGCGCTTTTTCAACCAAAAATTCCGGAAATTCCGTCCCGGAATAAAATTGTTTAGTTTGGGACAGAATGCAAAGATATAAGACCCGAAGACCATAGCCCCAGTCATACCAAGGGTAAGATACACAAAACCAAAGTCAACTAGACCGCGCTCTATTTTGCAAACAGAAACACGGCACCAGCAAACGACGTTGATGAGGAAACAGAGCTCGGATAGACAAAAAGACCACGGAAACGGAGAGCTATATAATGCATGGAAGAAAAAAGGGGGAAAGAATGGGATGTAAGCGCAACTACAAGCCCCCAAGTGAAGGAGAAATGTAGAGACGCGAGAAGATGGATTGAAGGAGTTAAAAAAAAAAGTCATAAGCATTTTGATTAAAAACAAACAAAACAAACCAAACTTAAAAAAAAAAAATAATAATTCTTGATCACTGATAATTTTCAGTTCATATACATGTATTTTATTTATGTAAAAAGGACAAGATACGAACAGCTCAACTCAAAATCGCAAACTGAAAATGAACGAACGGAAAGGCAGCCAAAATGAGGCACAGAAAATCATAGCACAATTGAAAGGACAACTGAACCCATGAACGACTGAACAACAAGGTGACCGACAACCAAACGTAAAAACCAGCAAACGAAAGAGAGAAGGACTGAACGAATCCTTAGTGCTAGAAGAAAAAGAATTGTATAAGCAGAGAAAGAAACCTTAATATGTAGCTAATATTTTCATTTATATAAAAACATTACAGCTTCATATTCGCTGTAAACCTTCAATTTAAAATGTTTGGACCAATGGGCGAAATAATTCGTTTGTGTCACACCGTAAAAACACCTAAATGTCAAAGTTAAAAATTGAAGAATTAAGACTTAAAAGGACGAACAGTAGATAGCAAAAAATCGAACGAAAACGGAACTGTTTGGTGACAAATTTGGATTTTGAAATAATCAGTTGTACCTAAACATTAAAATTCATAAACATGCATTTTAGTGAGCTCACTAAAAACTTATTAATAGACAACATAGATTGATAATATGGAAAATTTTTATCTGCTCAGAAGGTCTGCCATTCTCGTCAGGGGCACAGTGAACAGACCCGGTAGAGAGATCAATTTAAAGCAAAATACTCCCGAAGTAATAAATGTGCGAACGAGAGACATGTAAAATCACGATGAAATTGATGTTTATTTTTATTTGCCAAATAAATTCGGTAAGCTCTCTACCACACGTTTCGTGGTACCACAGCTAGCCCACAGTTTGAAAGGAAACCGCTGACCTCATTAGCATTCATTTCGCTTTTGTTTTTTGTTTGTGCCTGGATTAGAACGAAAGTAGGCTTTTATTATCAGATAAAATTAGGCCTAGGCAAAGCGATTATTAGATCTAAGCTAGATTCGCGGTTAGGTTAGATTTAGGGATAGGGTCACTTTTTATAATTAAATTTTTGTTGGGTTTGCCGGATCAACTCTGTGGTCTAGTGGTGAAGGAGGGATGTTAGCACGCGGGAGTTTTCGCAAACGTGAATTAGAAAAAGAACGTGAACGGTTACGTCAAATTGAACTTCAACGTGAACGAGCGGCTCAACCGAAACCATGGCGACCGAAACCACCTAAAAAGAATCCAAATTATTGCGGCAGGTTACAAAAATGGTAAAATAAAACCATTTCCACAACAATGGAAAATCTATTGATATATGACTTTTTTGTTCATCTATTTTTGTACGAGACATTATTGTGACAAATATATACACTCGGCGCTCCATGACGTCATGATCTGCGGCGTCGAGCGTTGATTCGGCAGCAACACTAGCCGCAAACAGCGTGAGATGCGACTCATCTTCAAGCTTGGCACGCTCAGACCGAGCGGACTGAACATTAATTTCAATTTCTTGTGACAGAGTTTTTTTGTGCAACTGAATGGCGCGCGCACTCAACGTGCACGCGCTCACTTTGAAGTTTTTTTTTAGTATCACGATTCTCAGATACTTTTGCATAAAGTCGTATTGTCGTCTCAAAAACCAGCCTGTGATTGGTTGAAAATTCCCCGCGGCAATTTAATGGGTTCCTTGCGTAGAAAACCAAAATTTAAAATTATCTTCACAGGAGGGGCCAAAATGTTGATTACTTTGTCAGGTTTGGCAGATAAACAACGCTGTATTCAATGCAACGACCCTTTCTATCGAAAGTCAACGATAAGATGAGTTTAAAAGCTGCTTTTGTTCGTTTGAGTGGTTTGTTTACATTGAGCTATGCTGTGCGCGCGCTATCACGCCATCATAATTTGAAAAAAAGTTTTGGGCCAAAACCTCGGCAATTTTCCGTTATTTACTAATTTTTTTCGACGTTTGTAACTTTGAAAAACTTCGAAAAGATGTTCTATCAAATTTTTTCTATTTCAATGAGTAATTTATAGCGTGAAAAGTCCGTGTTTTTGAAACTTTTTTGCAAACAAAAATATGATAACGCGTACAAAACGTCGTGTACGTTAACTCGCTACTAGTAAGAATTTCAGCTTTGATCAGCACAAGTTACCTTCAGTTTTGCTTTCTTTTTGCCCGAAAAACAGTTGAATCGTGGTACAAAACTAATTTCGATTTTGAGGCGTCAATACTGCATTATATTGACGGCGTTGGAAGAAAATATATTCTCCGTATTGGGCTCCGTCGCTTCGCGACTCCGCCCAATATGGAATATATTTTCTTCCAACTAGCCGTCAATATAATGCAGTATTGACGCCTCAAAATCGAAATTAGTTTATAATGTCGTGGCACACACTTTTAAATTACACTGAAGAAGGGCTCAGCCCGAAACGTTTGTGTTATAATGACATTGACAAGTTTTAAAAGATTTAAACCTTTTTACTTTAGGATTTAACCAGAGCGTCACGCATCACTGAAAAAACATTTTTGTTTTCTCTGTTTTGTTTATACGCCGAGCCCCGGCTGATGGACACCTCCCGTGAGCGTACATGAGGTTGCGGTGGCAGCACGCAGCTCTTACAAGGTCTTCTCTGATTTGCTGAGAAAACAATAGAACAAACAACACAACAATGGACCCTAGCCCTGAAAACAATAGAGCTGCGTGAGTAGAAACTGAGAAAAAGAGTCAAACATTCCTGCGCCGTTTTTCTAGCAACGTAAGCTTCATGCAACAGAATCATATATATACATAGGCTGAGCCTAACAGCGTCGCTCTGTGAACAAGCATAACTAAGGTGAAAGGTCGGAAGCACAAGAATTAAGATTGACGACCGGGCTATTTTTCAATTTTAGCAATTCTCAAAAACAGTATTACGCGACCGTCTGCACAGTACATTTAGACCGTACAAAAGTTCACAAAACAACTTTTTCTACCTCTACAATAACTAATACGACTACTTTCCGAATAAAATACAGTTGTTGCTTGTCAAAACTTTCCCGAGAAACTGATTTGGAAATCAAAATTGCAAAAATACACAAACATATTTGCATAAGGCGACGCGTACACGGGCGGGCAGGCTGCACACGCACGCGAAACATTCCGCTAGCCATGACCATGAAAAATGACGGGCATAGGTTTAGTTCTATGAGTATGGGGCTCCGCGCGGGCCTTCGGCCCGCAGAGCTCCGCTATTATCACCTCAATTTTTTACGTCAATAAGTTTTGTCCATTAGGATCATCAGATAGGTGGAATTCAAGTGATAAACTTTTACTTAGTTATCCGCGTTTTAAATCAAAAGCTACACTAGGTGACCGTTCTTTTACCTCTGCTGCACCGAAACTGTGGAATGTTCTACCATTTGACATAAGAAGCGCCAGCACAGTTAGTATTTTTAAATCCAAGCTAAAAACTCACTTTTTCCGTCGTGCATTTTTATCATAGTGTTTTTATTATTGTGAGTTTACTTTTAATTGTAATTTTAGGTTTTAAATTATTGTAAGTCTATTTTTTATTGTTATTTTAGCTTTTAAATCATTGTAAGTTTACTTCTAATTGAAATTTTAGCTTTTTAGCCTTTTCCGTTTTTAATCTTGTCATGCGCATTTGAACATTTTATGGAATTTGCGCACTATAAATGTTATTATTATTATTATTATTATTATTATTATTATTATTATTATTATTATTATTATTATTATTATCCCCCTACCCCTACGCAAGGTGGGTCCTCTTCGAGTGTAAGGAAACAACACAATGGCCGAGTGGTTGGGCCTGGGGTGAACGGGATACTACATTCTATTCTGATGACGTCATCCAACACAATTACTAATCCTTGACTACTCCCTTTACCTGGCTCGAGGATTAGAAACACTGTAAGTTATGCATTACAACAGCAAAGAGCACGTTTTAGATACACAGATTTTATTATAAAGGCAAACAATTAACAATAAATTATTGCAAATATATGTTAAGCGACTATCTTTTCATACTACTAATTTTCCAAAGATATATTAAATTTGCCAAACATCTATACATACCAAGTTTTGTCTTTTAAACTAGGATGTTTATACACTTAGACCGAAAAAATATTTAGAGAGGTATTTAACTAAATTAACCTCTTTAGAGCTCTTTAAAGCATCTAGCTGATGCCTGTTCCTCTTCTTGACCAGTAGAGTTAATCATTTAGAAGCTAGCTTAACTACATGTACTTATCAGAATGTGTGGTTAATTCTGAGTCAAGCTAGCCTGTTCCAGGCAGTTCGATAGTGGGCAGCGAAGGATATAGGTGGCGGGCAGAAGTAAAAATATCGCGAGTGCTGACGGAGGAGGACAGACGCGAAAGAGACTGTTTTACTCGCTCGTTTGCGTGGCAGTTTTTAGCTGCTCTCCAGCCTCACAATCTTAACGCCTGGAACTGGCTAGAGTCAAGCATATTTAGAATATTCCATGTTCCTTTTCTCATTTCACTAGTTTCAGATTATAGGCTCTCAGTTTTGAGTGGTGTTTAACACACCCATCTGCCACAGTCAAGAGAACTGACAACAACTAATATTATTATATGTTTGTGTAATTTAAATTTACTAAGTGACTGTTATACTAAACTACTATGTACATTAGATGTTTAACTGATAACAATTTTTAAGTGTAGTTATTTGAGATCACTACACTTAAAAATGAAACTTTAAGGGGGGAGAAACTTTACTACAAGTCCGTTGCTAAGGACTTGTAGTAAAGGGCTGTTGCTAAGGACGCAGGAGGGCTCATCATTTACCAGCGGTTTCCCGCGCGAGATTATGCCGGCCGCGCCGTGCTTCAAAAATGGCGCGAAAAATCAAATTTGTAAACATGAAAAAAATTAAAACTCCACTAGTTCCCAAAATGTAGCCTTTCGCTTTAACACGGCCTTTATCTTTTACTTTATTTATATGAGTGCATTTTAAGCCACTTATATTTTAAACCGTTATAATTTACGAAATATTGTACTTAACATCAAACGCATGCTACAAGTTATCGTTTTTTAAGTTTTTTAGTAAATACTTACGTAATAATTCGAAAACGCTAAAATCCCTCAAAGTTTTTAGACATTTTTCATTTTGGTCACGTGACACACCAAATATGGGCGTGGTTCGAAACATTTAAAGGGAATGTGAAACGAACAAACATGACCAACTTTGATGCCTATTGGAATTAAGGAACAGAAATTATAGAGGTTTGGAGATTCCGTTAGCAACAGACTCGTAGTTAAGTTTCTCCCCCCTTAAATCGATAGAAATGAGCCTACATTACACGTTGGATGAATGTGCATGAGTTTATAATGTACAACTGACAACAATTTATACATGTACTAATCAGAGAAATCTGTCAGCATAAACATGAAAATATCAACAACCGACACGAGCCACGTACGTGCAAATTTTTACTAATAATCGATCTGCGCTGCAAATTTCCCTTTCGTTCACCAGTCAAAAATTTTCTGTTAGAAAAGGAAAAATGCAATTAACTACCTAGGATAGAAGCCGGGACCTCTTCCATGCTATAAACATCCCTCCTTCACCACTACACCACTGTGTTGATCTGGCAAGCCACCGAAAACAAGGTGCTTTTCTTAATGATACATCTATAACGGGTGACCCTTTCCCTATATCTAATTATCTAATAATCTAATAATCGCTTTATCTAGGCCTCATTTTATCTAATAATGATAGCCTTCTTTCGTTCTAATCCAGGCATAAACTGAGCAGAATTGGCAACGACCATTACAAAAGGCTTGGTGACTAATGAATGTTAAAGATGGCATCGACCCTTTGCGAAAGGAAAATCAGCAAGGGTACTACCATCATTCTCAAAGCATCTCATAGTTCACAAATGTGTTGTACGAACTTCATGCCGGCAGCACCTTTAGTCACCTAGTTCCAAACAGATAACTGACATTTTCCAGCAACAGAACAGTGACGGAGTTGATCTGTGCCATGGCGTCCAAAGATGCGGCCTGAGATTTTGACCAAAGAAGGTTTGGTCCAAACACAATCGCCAGATTCGTTGCTGTCATTTTATTTACAGCAGAATATTCCAGGACCTGAAAAGTAATCAAGAAGATTTAGAAATGGTGTGCGTATCAAGAGCTAAGGAATTAAAGGGTATGACATTTTGCTCTTTTTGGACAGATTTGACATTGTAACTTAAAAATTAATGTTTTGTTATATCCTTTAGAACTGGGCCTCTCTGAGATCTTCCACTGTTTTTTCTGTTATCAAAAGAAATGTGACAAATCTTGAGCCATTTTTGTCAAATTTAATTTACCAGGTATTTCTTAGGTCAGGATTTTGCATTCTTAGGTTATTTTTATCCAATAACTACAAATCTTTCGCCAAATCGTTTTATTTTAGCATATCTTTACCACTGCGGGGTTTGCCAAACAGTTTTATTTGTGGTAATACAATTTTATGGTAAGACAGAAACTGTCCTACCAAGCCTTGTTTGGACCACAGCACAAGCTTTCTGTTTCGTCTAAGCCACAGTAATAATAAAGGCATCAGCTAACTGAAGATTTTTTTTAATTAAAAATGAAACTACCATAAAGATCTCCATGCACTATGTCCATACCTCATTTAAGAACTCCATCAAAAATTTTAACACAACAAAGTTCTCTTCTGGCAGTTCATTGTGCAGAATGCACCATAACACTTTCAGCTGGTCTGTCTCATCAGGAATTGCTAAAATAAGTAAAAAAATAAACAATAATAAATTATTAAAATATGTCACGAGACAAAGGTGAAAATTATTGGGTAAATTAAGATTTACAGTCCAGTTATAAAGTTAACATACTATTAAATGTATAGCCTGCCTGGCTGGAGCAAGTGCACCTCAAGCATGGGGTGCATGGAGAGAACTTTATGTCAACCCAAAGTCTCCCTTCCTCTTCCCTGTGTAGCGTCTGTCACGCAGTCTATAAAACGTACAGTCTATAGTTTTGATGAAATGACCAGTAGTGTAGCAGCTCTATTGCTTAAGGCGTTGTGACTGCTTCTGTTTTTAGGGCTAGGAGCCATAGTTTCTGTTGTTTGTTGTATTGTTTTCTGGAAGGGTATCAAACCAATGTATGAGACCTTAATAGAGCTGCGACATCGCCAAAATTGACGGCTTCTCATGTACATGTACGTGTACGCATTGTGAGTAGTCTGTCAGTACCTATGACACAATCAAGTGGCAAATGAACTCGCTGATGTGACACTTACATGTGCTGGCAATAATTGCATCATAAAGTTTGAATGTCAGGATTGGTTCTGGAAGTTCTCTCAAGAATCTCTTGATAATGACTGCTGCACAGTGAATATCTGCAGGGTCGTCATAGTTCACCGTTTGACCTGAAATTAAATAACCCACTTTTTTAATTCTTGCATAAGAAGGCAAAGCAATGTATTTAGTAATCATAATTATTTATGCAAGGAAATAATTTAACGAAATGCATTCATTAATTAATGCAATGTAAATAAATACTCAAGACTGCGAATAAATCAATTAATTATAGCAATTAATTACCATCATTAAACAATCCACAGAATTCTTTGACAGTTTTCATGTTGGCAGATCTTCGGAAAATTCCCTCAACTTGTAAAGCTGCGAGTAGACACAAAGACTGATAATAAACCGTGAACTAAAATTAGCGCAAACACATTTTCTTGAGAAGGGGACTCGTCTTAAAGGAAGCCAATTTGAAATGGAGTATCGAGGCTTGAGATATGTGATAGCACTTACACATAAATTTTTTATCTGGGTAATGAGCCCAACACTCTAAAGATAGAATGGATTAGTTGCATTCAACGAAGGAGAACACATTCTAATCTGGTGGTCTTCCTGTGATTTCACGGGTATCTTACATGTATGTTCACATGTGAAAAGATTTCATAAATTTTCATTCGATCAATCAATCTTCCATTCCGCTGCAAATATTTTTAAAAATTATCTCACTCTGGAAACTGTTACCCACACTAGACCTACCAAGGAGATCCTGGGGATAAATTATTTTGCTCTTGTGTCAACAAATAGTATGTGTGCTATTTTATGAATAATATTATTTTTGTTGTTATTTGCACATGATTTTAGCCAGATTTAAAGAAACACAAATGAAAAGTTTGCTACTTGTGTGCTACTTTATGTCAAACAATAATTATTAATCTAATGAGTACTACTATGTGTTAATTAAAACGACTGAGCCTACCCAAACAATTTATGGGATGCACTCCTATGCATCCCCTCCCCCTGCCTTGTACTCCTGTAAAAATTGATTTAGCTAACACACAAAATAATTTTATGTGTGTTAGCTAAATCAATTTTTCCAGGAATTATCATTATTCAATTATTAAATAATTTCACCAAGCCCTACTTGACATTTCAGTTGGCGGCTTACCCACGTTAAAGAGACATTTAGCTGTATAGATTTCCTTACCAGTTTCTCGTAAAAACTTCACTGATATCGACATCACAGGTGGAATGCACTCTCCATTGTTGTTTTCTCTCATCCTAAAAATATTATTTATTATAAGAATAATGTAGTTGAGCAACTAAAACATGTTTGTGGGTAAAAAAAGCAAATCTTGGCAACCTGTTAGATTTAATGTTAGATTAATAACAGCTGGTCACAAAAATACATCTTTCCCCAATTAAGTGCTTACAGTGGCTTGACTGGGTTTTTCAGCGACATAACATCCCAACTTTGAATGGCTGATACTTCACTGTCTGAGCTCGGTCAGGCAAGCTGCTTCACACATATGCTAGAGATGAAATGAACTTTCCAAAAAAGTAGATTTGATTGACATTGGTTTTACCATAACAATTTTCTCAACATATAGACCTAAACTTTTAAAATGACTGTATGCCTCTTGTAGTCTAGATGTAGGTCTACAAGACTGCAAAGTTTGAAAAAATTCTATTCATGAGAACAATTTCAAATAAAATTGGGTTGAACATTTTCCATCAAACATTTAAAGATTCACATTACTTTATGTTAATTATTTTGTCGATGCCAGTGTTTTCCTGACAAATTGAAACAATATTTTCACTATATATTATTCATGTGACACAAAACTACATTTCTTGAAGGAAGGTTTCATCCTGTTTACTAGATTTCAGTTCATGTGATCAAAAGCAATGTCTTAAATACACTCATTTTACTTACAGAAGTAACACTTTTGTTAGGGAAGCATTTATTTAAAAACTAGTTGAATTTTTTTTAAATCTTTTGATCTGAAGTTTAATTAACAAATAAATTTTAGATCACCATTATACGTCCTCTGATAAATAATGGTTTGATGTCATAGCTGGTTTTGTGTCGCCAAAAAAACCTAGTCGAGCCACCTTAAAGTTTCTATTTTCTTAGGAATATACATGTATACCTCATTTGCACCATAAAGGCCTTCATCTCTATTCATTAGTCAAAGGGGACTGACCTCAAGTAAATGTGGCTACTAAATAATAAATCTGAATTTCGTAACTGTTCATCAGTAGGATGCCCAAAATGCATGCAATTCCACAATTGGTTTTGGCTCCATTAAATCCTAACATACATGTACCTGATTAAAAGGAGGGTATCAGGGGTGTTCATGGCCAGTTTTTACCAGTAAGCCAGGGGCACAAGTTGAAAAAAGGAAATGTTAACATAGCATAATATACGGAAAGACCACAGGCCACTCTTTCACACAAAAATATTGCTTTCAAAAACTAGTCCTTTGTTTTGAAACTCAAATATGTTAATCAGAACAATTTAATCACAGAAAGCAGTCCTTTTGTGTTATGTGAAGTTGATAATAATATTCATCATTCAGACCAACAATAAATTTACTTTGAAAATCGTGACTTTAATCTGTTTCGTCTTTGATGTTTAAGGCCCAGTATTGTCCATTAAGTTTCACGTGCCTCTGTTATTGTTTGGTTTGCACAGGAGCGAGGCTTCTATTGTTCAGAGGCATGTGATGCATAATGGACAATACTGGGTCTTTAAGCCAACTGTTCCTTACTTACAACATTTAAGGTAGAATTAAACTTGAACCAGAGGCTACATGTAGCCTATACTCTTGCCGGTCAAAATACAGGTAATTCCTAACAGGTATAGTCCCAAACATTGTGAATCGAAGGGGATTCTAGGGCTGTTTATCAATGAAGTTGCCTTAACAGCAAAAATTTGTCTGTGTAATGGAAGTTACTCATGGCAAACACTTATGTAAAACAGCAACAGGCAAATCAAACCCAAATTAGTTTGATTTGCTTCTGCTTGCAAAACAACACCGATCACACCAAACCCCGAGTATAGTGGGCTTAAAATTTTCTCGCAGTGTATGGGTGCACATATTCTGATACCCAGATCTAATGCAAATTGTGAATTTGTGAACTTGCTTTTAATCTTTAATGTTTAATCTTTAATGTTTGCCAAACTTAATTTGCAACATTGTTCCATTTTCTACAAAATTTACAGCAATTAAAGCATTGGTGGATTCTTTTCCCATTGGATACATGAGACTTGACTCAATGAATATTCAACTTGCATTTTGTGATCCTCAGGTCATACTCATAACCTCTGTAAATGCAGTGAAGAATCTTTCAGTTAAAGTATTTCCTATTCACAAGTTGGCTCATAGGAGCCTTTGATTAAACATCAGAACAGGTCCCCTCACATACCATGATAATGACACACCAAACTGATGTGTTTTTGGAATGTCTTTGGGTGTTGCATAAAACACTGATGGTGCTTTAGGTGCAGCATTCCTGATGTGACTGGACACCTCAACATCATGCCTGAAGAAAGAATTCACACAGACTTTAGAACTTTTTATGCAAGGACTTTTTCAGGACGTCAACAATATTCAAGGACATGCTTTCCTCAGGAACACACATACTTTAGTATGTTGCAATATTATTATACATACATGGAACCTCCACTTTGGGATGCCTCCATTAATGGGATATCTCCTTATGTGGAGAGGAACTTGTCCCTGCCAAATGCTTATCACATTCAAAGAACGCAATCCTAATTTCGTGTTGGAAACAAATTTGAGATTTTTTGTTAGACGGTCTTCCAAATGCCCCCCCCCCCCCCCCCCCCCCCCTTTGTTTTTTTTCAGGGGCTCATTTCTGCCGGAAATTCCTTCGAACGCGTCTCCATGATCTGTGATTACTGCTAGTATAATCAATATATTTGTTACCTCTATAATATTTAAGGACATGGGGCACTTTTTGGGCATCCCAAATGCTATTTCAACCTCCATTAAGGGGACTTTTACTAATCTGTTAATGGTTACTTGAAACCCCAACTTAAGCAGTTTGCATAGTGAAAGAGTGGATTATGCAATGTACCTACAAGTAACAAACAAATACTTGATGACCTTTAAAGGGTTTGTGGCCATTTCAGGGACATGTCTGATATCCCTTATATTTCTTTTCTGCATTGATGGGTACCCCAAGATGAAAACATCATCTAGGTGGGTTCATGCAAAAATAAGCAATTACATTTAAGGTGAGTCACAAATTTGTTGGACTTGCAACATTTTATCAACCAATCAGGGCTATTTTTATACTGAACTAATCATGACTTGCTGTCACGTTTCTCTGTGCTAAATGGGACTCAGCTACATGTACAATGTACAGTGTATACTATGACTTAGGTATTTGCTTGAAGTCCTGATTTGTTTATTGGGTCAATTTTCTACATCTACTGTGATAGCCAGACTGATTATACAGTCATACATGTATAGTTATATATAACTTTGATTTTGGTTTCATGATTTGTACTCTAATGAAAATCACATTCCAGTGAATACAACTAAACACAAGTTTAATTTAATTTTGGCAACGCTTTAATGCCATGTAATTATGTTCAACATAAAACATACATTATTTTTTTTATAACAATTTGTGTACATGTGTGAATACTTACTCCATGACTTGCATAGGAATGTCAATCTGATCAAGATGAACATATTCTGCCAAATCATTAAGTCTAGTTATATAACACAGCTTCTTTGAAAACTTGGGACTAAAAAAAAACCAGCAAAACAATTATTTTTTTATTGGGTAAGCAATTAACCTGGCTTACTGCCAGCAACAAGGAAAGGGAGTCCAAACAGGAAAAGAATAGTCACAAATTTCATTTTGTAAAATATTGGAAAACAAAACTGGTACTGCAAGAGTACTGCAGAAGAGGTAATTCATTTGAATAGTCACACTATAGAATTTCGTCCACACACTCAAGTTGGGTCTTGTACACGCGCTGTTACATAAACTAGACCTTGCAAATGCGTGTGGGGAGTCGGTGAGCAAAACCTTAAACGAACACACTACACATACGTGTGTTTACAAGAACTACACTACATGTCTCGGTCCATAATTAACTCTGGGAGTGAAAGGGTTAAGTTAACATTGTTAAGGTAACATGGTTTGAACTTTTGAAATTGAGAAGCTGGCAGCACAAAAAAAATATACCTTAAAACCTTAGCTAAGGTAGCCCATATCAGCTTGATGGTACTTGATGGGTGAACGACAAAGAGAGCTTTGATGTTCTTTCGATACCTGGAAGTGAACACACAAATTCCCCTAAAATTAAAAATTTTAGTGGAAAACTGATACCAGAGAACATTACACATATGACTTTGAGTTAAATTTAATGCCACTTCAAGCCCGGGGAGTCAATATTTTGACTCCCTGGGGTACAGGTACATGAATGTGCCACAGGATAGGGTATGGTTTTTGAGGTACTCAGTCCTTACATTGGGGATCCTTTATGGTACTGCGATTCTTGGTTAGAGTTTTCTTAACTCTTAACTATGTATTAGCTAAAATACAGTACCAGTAAACACCCAGCTAAACGAAGTTTAGCATTCATGCCTGATATGCTGAACTTTCCATGTACGGAAATAAATTAAAATGGCCTGTTCAAACAATTCTGAGTTATATTTTTTTGTTTCTCCTTTGAATAGGGTGTCAATAAGGTGCCAATAGGGTGCTAATAGGGTGTCAATAGGGTGTCAATAGGGTGCCAATAGGGTGTCAATAGGATGCCAATAGGGTTTCAATAGGGTGCCAATAGGGTGCCAATAGGGAGCCAATAGGGTGCCAATATTAATAGGGTGCCAATAGGATGTCAATAGGTTGTCAATAGGGTGTCAATAGGGTCTCAATAGGGTGTCAATAGGGTGCCAATAGGGTGTCAATAGGTTGTCAATAGGGTGTCAATAGACACCCTATTGACACAAAAATGATAACAATGTGTTCACCAATGATTGGGCATTCGTTTGATATCATGATTGTAGTATCAACTGATAAAGAGTGGTTATAATGACCCGTCAAATTCTAAGTCTTGAAAAGTGCTGGAAACTGTTGGGAGCCACCTTAAATAGGGTCAGGGTTTAAGAACCTTCACAGCACACACCTATCCTACCCTAAATTGATGGGATCTTCAGGAACAAAAAGTGCAGTACACTGTGGAATTTTCATAACTTGTATTGACAAAGATGTTCTACATGGGTAACGTTGTACCTCATTATATTCTAAAATTAATGGACATTTTTAAACTGAACATAGTAACTCAGGTACCAAAACCATATTTTCACCCCCAAAAGGTAAAACAAGCACTGCTCCCCATCACTGATCTTGTACGGAAGCCCTCCCATCCCCCAGAACTTGAAGTTGAATTTCTCTCCACACTAAGAGATTTTAATTTGTGAATTATGATATACCTTATTACATGAAATTTTCGCAACACGTTAATTTCGTGATTTTGAGGTTCGCATATTTCGCGACACCTTAATTTCGCGATTTTGCGAAAATTTTGCATTTTGACTCACTTTAATTTCGCGTTTTTGAGTGAGACACACTTTATTTCTTTGTCAATGTGATTTAACATGAATTTGATCAAATAACTTAATCCACAATGTCCAAATAAACAGAAACGCAACTGTTGATGTAAACAGTAACAAGAAAGATGTTCTCACAGTGTATACAAGGCACGGTTTGTAGTTCATGCTTGAAGGACCAGAACATTACCACAGAATAGTTCAAAATGATTGTTATAAACCCGTGTAATGGTAATAAAGTCGTTTTTTAATTATTGACATAATGTGCGTCACTAATTTTCGCGTCATGTTATTTTCACGACATTTAATTTTCGCGTCACTTAAATTTCGCGATTTTTTTCAATCGCGAAATTCGCGAAATTAACCTGTCGCGAAAATTTCATGTAATAAGGTATATGAAATAAGTCATATATGAACTGCAGAAATGAAATCAAATGAAGAATGATCCTCGCAGTCCCATTCACTTCTTTTCACAGGAACATATGAACCTACAATTGACCCGCTCCCAACGTCAGTGGCTTCATAGCTCAGTTGGTAGAGCATCGCACCGGTATCGCGAGGTCACGGGTTCGAACCCCGTTGAAGTCCTGAATTTTTTTTTTTTCAGGCTTCTTTTCGCAATTGCTTAAATTGCGTTCACAACTGCGAGGATCATTCTTCATTTGATTAGATTTTAATTTGTAGTATAGTGTTAAGGGTTAGGAAGGCAAAGGTCAGAAGTACAATGTATGCACAAAATTAAGAATGAAATATAACATTACTGCAAAATTAATAAAAAATATAAGCAGAGTTCTTACTTTCTGTCCAGTTCACGGTACAGTTGAATGACTCTTGACATGGCAGGTTTGTTCTTGCTTGTCAGTCCAAAGTGAAAGTACACAATAGTGTAATCATTCTCAACATACTGATCCAATGTGCGTAATAAATACCTAAACCAAACCACAATAGTTCCGTTAGCTACAGGTACGTGTACTGTGTAGAATAACTTGTCTTTCCAAACAGTCAGGATGAGGTTTTTAAATAAAACTATTTTTGTCCAAAGCCACCAAGTTGTGGTGACAATAAAGATTTATAAACCCAAACCCAAAGGTAAAGTCAGTGAAGTGAGTACATGCTCATCACATGTGAATGCTTCCAACATAATAAAAGTATGATTTTGACAAAAACCTTTTGCAAAACCTCTTAGTGGAATTTTGATTGAAACAGTTGTGTCAGAATGACATAAATTTAGTGATCATAACAAGCATAAAGTCCACCATATTATGACAAAATACTGAAGTGATAACTTAGTTAATGAAGGAAAATATGAAAAGGCATTAAAATGTCGAGGTAGTTTAAATACTTACTTGAATAGCCGTGTGTGGTCGATGGCATTTATTGGTGGCATTCTACATGCAGAGAACACAATCACAGGCCTCCCACTCTTGTCATCACCTGTAATGAAAATAATACACATTGGTTAAAACTTATTTGTCATTATTATTTTATGAAACTACCATTGAATAATTATATTTTTAATTAGTTTTTCAGTTCCTTTGTAAAGATTTAAAAGGCTCGAGACTAAAAGTAGCCAACTAGCCAAGGTCAAGTAAAAAATACATATTGTAAGGTTTTGCTAGTAAATTGTCACTTTTACTAGCCATTTTGGCTAGTGGAAATCAAACAGAAACTAGAAATGAGTTCTGGTGAATTGCAAAACCAAGTGAGAGAACAGAAACTAAAACATAGACTCACTGTAAATGGACATCATATTATTTAAAGCAATTAATTATTAAAGCAATTTGAATTAACCAAAAAGCTATTAAAATTTATGTTTGGAGAACAATTATTTTTCTTTTCTGTTATGAAAGAGACGAAGGAAAGAAACTTCCCACTAATGATTTGTCACGCATGAAATCATGTGGAACGTTAGGGCGTCACGTTTCATTTGCATAAACAATGAGGTTAAGAGCTTGTGTACACATTTTTTTCCAAAAAGAAAGTATCTTACTTGTTCGAGAGTCTGGATGATTTTGAAATAGATTTCATTTCTATATTTACATGTACAGTTCAAACCAACTGAAAATTAGTTAAAATGTGGGAAGCAAATTATTTCTTTCACAAGGAAGCGATTTGGCTTTTTTGAAGACAGATATCTTTAATATTTGCCAAACAACAAAAACAAGCCCGACCTCGGAAGACCACTGAAATAGATAAAGTGTGAATTAATTAATTATTTTTTGCTCGTTAAATAAAGCTCTAATTAACTTAAAACGATCAAAATAAGTCAACCTTTTCTTTTACAGTTCGTAATCCCAATTAAAGATAACCGTTTGTGTACATCTTGTCGCATTTTGTGCTTTAATATGAGTAGAATTTAAGCATAACTTGAAGTTTCACTTGCGTTGGCAAGACCGAGAATTTGCCGCAAGGGCACAAAAACTTTGCACGCTGTCTTGTGTGAAAAATATCGTCCTGAAGCCACACACATGATGCGGTTTGCATGATGGACATAAGAGGGTATTTCACTGGTTCTGTCTATCCTCACTTTCTTTATCGTGACAATGACATGATATTTCAAATTCTTTGCCTATTAAATACTCATGGTCATGCGTCGCTATGACATGGGTCAATTGGCAAAAGTTTGAATTCGAGCTCATCTGTTGCCATCACCACATGTGATTTGGTAGAGTATTGGCATTTGCACTGGTTTTTTATCTTTGTGCTGCTACACCATGCTGACGAGACCCAACCAGGTCTAAACAGCTGTCCACGGTTGCATTTTGGCCTTCAGTTTGGGCTCTATCACGTCATTGTCGCGTTAAATGTTCTACATAGTATCAGCCTTGCTCTACTTTGATTGTATTTAAATTTAAGTATTTTGGCAGGAAAATGACATCACAAAGATGGTGCCAAAATTTTAAATTAGTATTATGGGATATCTGATGACAGCTTCTGAAAGTACACGCCATAATAATTTCAAAAGTGAAAAAAGCTTGTAAATATGTTGATGCGATCCAAAGATATGACATTTCGAAGTTGGAATATCCGCCATTTTGTTAGCACGCAAATGGCGAGCGATTTTGAGTGAATCTGTGCCCACTGTGTAACACAAAATAGACTTTTTGCACTTCTCCAAAACCACCATATCACAAATAAGGAATATCAATGATAACAATCACTGCTTACCCGCAACTGAGAGGATATGATGATGAGCAATGTCGCGAAAGTTATCATCCAATTTATTCAAGCTTTGACGAAGGGATGTAGGATTTCCCTCTCCTGAAACAACTTCTGTTGTGTCTGCTGCTGGACAAAGCATAATTTACAGCATTAAGACCAAAAACAAGTAAATAATTGTGAATGGGTTGAAGCTTAGCCAAGTGATTCAATCTAAAACAGGGTTAGTTTGCTTCTGTAAGCCTTCTGACTGGGTGCAAAAAAAAAAAAACACACTGATATTTTCAGGGTACTGTGTGGCAAAAGAAAGCTATTATGAAGCAGATTGAGCAATTTTTCTATGCCAAATTAAGCTTATATTTTATTTATAGTTTTTTCTATCCCCAAATGTTTGCCACCATAACATATGGTACTTAACAGCAGATAAAGCGTATAAATTGGTCCTAAAATAACAGAGAGCAATTTTAGGTGATGTATAGATCATGTTGTATTATGTGAAGACCACTGACCGACATGTAAATGAACCAATAATCATTTGTGAATCTACTAAGGTATTAAGCATAAATCTGAACTAGGCTTAAAGGGGTTATGTCGCGAGAAATGTCACGCAGGCAAAAACGTCGGGTCAACATCAAACAAATTCATGCTATCGCCATGGAATCGGGCAAAATCCTTCAACTCTGCCGTACTGTGTACTCTGAAAGGTCTCAGATTTTTCCCACATACATGTATAAATAGTTTATGTCTTGATTTCATTTCGGTTATTTCCCCGATTCTGTAATCATACGCCTCAGTACATGTCAGTATCTCAATGTCTAGAAGTTGCATTCAACTTATAATAATCAGTTGAGCATGAACGAAGGTTCTTCTCCAGTGCTGATTGCTGTGGAATCAACCCAAAAGTTGTCTTATTTTTCTCTCTTCTACGAAAGTAATGTGTTTTCAATGCTCTAACGGAATTTATAATAACAAGCGCAAGCAATCTCAAGGTCAACCTAGGTCACATACGCGAAGAGTTCTAGCTGCCGTAGTTGATCTGTTTTGAATGAAGTCCAGAAATTTTCAAATAACAAATTACAAAGCGAAATTTTCTAAGCCGACAAGGTTTAAATACTGAAGCGTGCTATTTTTGAAAAGACAAAGAAATTTTATTCATAACACTCAACTATCAGATAGTAACCCTTGCAAACTAGAGCTATTTTAAAAGATATAAAAATCACAATTGTCCCAAAAAGTCAATTTTAATCCTTGCAATGAGACATAAGCCATGATTCAGTTGAATTTTTAGATGGGCCAGCTAAATTAATCTGTGTTCACTTGGTGCGGCCGGTCAGTGAATTATTCCTACAAGACATACAGTGAATCTCTCCATAGAACATCGCAAAGCAGCGACGTCGGTATTTAGGTGAAAGCTTCCCAAATCAGGCAGAGAAGTCCACAGCAAAGTCAAGTTAGAGCATTCAAAACATACCAGAACAGTGCTAGAAGCAAGCAAAATCTGATAACTTCTTGCTTGATTCCAAAGAGACCCAACAACTAACTTGGTCCAGAGAAGAGCATTCGTTCATTTCCACTGTGTACTTTTAGACATTCAGATATTGAGCAGAACGATTCCAAAATCAGGAAAATACCCTAAATCAAGACAAATAGATTATTTACATGTGTGAACAATTTGAGACATTTCAGAGCACTCAGCTCCCCAAGATTGAATGGATTGTGCCTGATTTCCATGGCGATGGTGTAAACTTGAAAAACGGTTGCTGGATGTTTTTCAAGTTTGTAGCGTTGCGTGACACTTCGCGACACATAGCCCCTTTAAGCCGATGTTTTACGCATGGCAATTTGCAATGATGATGCCATGCAACATGGGCGTAGACAATTTTCAGCACTGTGTTCAGCGCAATTTTAACACAACAATGTTGTGTTAAGGTTACAGTGTACCTTCGGGGGTGTCTCCAGTATAACAGCTCTAGCATCTTAAGATTACACTTAATATACCTAAACCCAGATATCACATTAAAGCTTATAGAGCTGGCTATCTAAATATGGAAACCATTTGGTAATAAAATGAATTGTCGAATTTTTTACGACGTCTAAATTCGAACGTCCGAATCAGCTTTAAAACGCTATAACTCAAAGCGATTATTATATTTTGCCAATTTGATTTGCTCTCGGGTTTCCGGACACGAAGCGCTAAAAAAACGTGTCGGCGATTTTCCATATTCAATTGCAGTGAAAAGTTACAGAATATTTTCGAAAAGGGGAGAAAAAAAATTGGAATGATCGCACGGAAATGCCTCTTGACGAAAAAGTTTTCGGAATTAAGAAATTCGCCGACACGTTTTTGTGGATGATATGTTAGCCTAGCTTCTGTCCAAATTTAAGGAAAATCGAACAAATTCCCTTTGAGTTGTAGCTCTTTAAAGTGTCCCCAACAAGCGAAAAGTTAACTTTGAGAAAATGGCGCTTAAAAAAACATATCGCTTAATAAACAAACTCCGCCCACAAAAGTTATACCGTCATTTCTCCGTCAATTTTCACTATTCTTCGATACTTTTTTTTTGGATGAAAGTTCATTCTGTAAACTTTATTTTAACGCCAAAAAAAAATTTTCAATAAATTTCGATCTGAAGGTACACTGTAACCTTAAGATATATCTAGTACCCACATCTGGGTATTGGCCAGGAATATTTTTATTTAACACCATAGTTTTTGTTATTCTGATGCTATGGATATGGAGAGTTAAATATCTGGGAACAGCCAATCAATATACTGAGACATCAAACCAATACATTCCATCATACTATAGGAATATAAAATACTCGCAAAATCTGACCATATATATTATCACCCTTGGCTGGAACACAATTCATCTTGTTAATGAGCTGAACATCATCTCGTCGTGAAAATGTATGCGAATGTCCTTCTGACAAATGACCTTGGTAAACATAAGAATTCTTACCTCCATCTACAACTTCGGCCTTATCATCAAAATTGTCACTATCTCGACAGCTTTCTAACGTCCGGCCGTTTTCAAAATAACCACTCGAAGTCCTTTCATCACTAGGAGTGACGGATACATTCGCTAAGCTCGTTTCTTGAATATGGCCTAGGATAAGCCCTGAAGCTCGATGAAGTTCCACATTCTCCGTGGAGTCCAATCTTTGCACGGATGTCTTTGTCATCTTTGATAGGTCTTCGGCAATAATTTCATTGTGAACGGGTTTCGAATTTGACGACAGGGGGTCGAATTCTTCCAACAAGTCCTGCTGTACATTTATATCGTCAAAATTCGTCATGCCATATCTCTTAGTTTCCGGAGATGTCAAATTTCCCGACCTTCTGTTTGTGACCGGCTCCTCCACATCTAAGCGAAAATCACTTTTTGTTTGATCAGAGTTTGTAGAAATTTCCTGCTGGCCGTTCAAAGGGTTTCCGAACTCGGAAAGCGGATCGTCCATATCCGCCGAAAGTTTTACTTAACAACGGAAAGAGGGAAAAGAAAGAGTTGAATCTGTCTTAACTAGTCCATATGAATTCCGTGTTTTTACGTTTAGGAAACTCGTGTCGATATGGCATCACTTCGCTCGCAAATTTGAGACTGACAAAACAACTTTTTTGATCCCCTCGTATTGGCGCGACAATTTGTCCCTACCCTGGTGACAAATATGGCCTGGTCGAGGAATAGTTGAGATAATTATAATATTATGCTCTAAAATGATATTTCACTTTAAAAGAAGGCTTAATTCCAAAGTATAAAAAAACTGCTAAATATTTATTTTAAAATTCAACTCCAAAACGAATACAACTATTTTTTTTTTATATTTTTTGCGGTATTTTAGCGACACCCCTAGGGTAGGCTACTGATAAAAGATTTGCTTTTTCCCAGGCCACCTCACACAACGCTAGGAAAGCCTGGGAGATTTCACAACCAGCGGCCATCTTGAAAAAACAGACTTTATTTTGTTAAACGTATTCGCTAATTTTCGCCAAATAACTGTGAGAAAATTAGTTCTAAACATGGGTCGGTTAAGAAGGAAACGAATACATAAGAATGATAAACATCTGAAAAAGAAATATCGCACCAAACGGCGAACAAAAGACTTGGATCAAATTCACGCGGATATGCAGCCAAAGAACGCTGCGAAACTGAAATCACAGGATCAGGATATGGATCTGCCAGGCGCTGGACAGTATTACTGCATACAATGCGCGTAAGTTTTAGTTCCTATTACTGATAAAAAATAAAGAAACGTCTTCTGCGATTACAGCGCGATACACTCAAAAAACAGTGGGACCTTTAAGCCCATGCAAGCAAAAAGTTTTGCATCGTGGGTATTTGACATTGACATTGACATTGGTTTATTGGATTTCAACACTGTTACATTTGGTAATTTACATCTGGTATTTTGGACAAACATCTGGTATTTTGGACAAACTTGGCAAAAATTCAAAGGTTTTAGTGGGAATTCAAGGTTACAAATCGTTCTTTTATGGTCCGTTATTTTTTGGTGATCAATCACAGTTAAATGGGCTATTCCATTCACAGGGAGCCCACACAATCTGTTTGGGAATTGTGTAACATAACCGTTTGTAATTTTATAGGAAATGTATGGGATTTATCTAAATTTCATATTTTAGCGACGTATTGCCAAATGTATGTACTGATTAACGCTAAACAAATCTTACCTTATTTGTTGTGTGTTGTTGTCCTTTTGCCGTAAAAGTCATTTTTTGAGCGATTTTGAAGGATTGAGTTTGCCGTTGACTGTGCGTCTAAGAGAAGGCACCAGTGCCGAGGCGATTTTTCCACATAAAATCGCATCGTTCGGCTTTCAAACCAGGCAACAGAAAGGCTGAAAGATTCACGCTTCTTCTCGTAACTATCGATCGAAAATCCGTCCAAACGGCCCAGAAAGGTAAAGGTAAAGTCGCACACGAGCCACGATGGCCCACACGGCCGGAGCTTAACCCGGTTTCTGTAGCATGAAGCAACTAGGAATATTACTACTCCCCCCTGGATGGGATGCTAGTCCATCGCAGGGTTACCCCCAGCATTTTGTCGTCTGTACCCATTTATACACCTAAAGTTTCTTGTCTAAGGTAACAACACGACGGCAGAGACCAGGCTTGAACCACGGACCTTCAGGTTGAAAGTCCGACGCGCTAACTACTAGACCACCGTGCCGCCCACAAACGGCCCAGAGCCAGCCCTAAAAAAAATCAAAATCCAACACTTTCCAAGCAGTCGATATGCATATTAAGACTTGCTTGTGCCAGCCAGAAACCGTCTTGCTGATTGCCTCTTTCTGATTGGTTGCGTTAAACAATAACCGATTCAAAATTCATACCGAGGGTGGAGAGCCATAGGCATTTCCATAGCGTTTTCGTTCAAATGTAAAGAAATTGCCAGGCAACTCAGAATCCTTCAAAATCCTCAAAAAATCACTTTTACGACAAAAGGACGACAACACACAACAAATAAGGTAATTTCACGTTTATTTAGCGTTAAAATTTAGCGGAAAAACCAACCCCCCCCCCCTATTGAGGGGTAGGGAAATCTTAGAGGGGGGGGGGGGGGGGGGTGAGGGATGGTTTTTCTAGATGGTTTTCCCAACATCACACAACTTCTTATATTTACCTATAATAAACTTTAAAAAATATCATTGCTCTGACAGATTTTTTCTAAAATTAATATTTGATAGTTAATGTTTGGCTGGCACAAGCAAGTCTTAATATGCATATCGACTGCTTGGAAGGCTAGCATTCTTACTCCCTTCTCTTTTGATTCACACCCTCTGGTTTCTTCCCATCTGGCCCCAATTGCTTAAAAGGTAGATAACACTATCTAGTGGATACTGGTAAATCTCTATCCAGTTGATAACACAAATGGTTTTGTTTTGCTTATTTGCTTAAAGTTTTTTAACTGAAATGTGCTTTTTTTTAATAGGAGATACTTTGTTGATGATAAGTCACTGAAAGATCACATAAAATCTAGAGTTCACAGGAAGAAGTAAGTTGTCCTTTTCATGCTGCACTATTTATGACAAGACCTTTGTGTCTTCTCTGTGTCCTTTATTTTACACCCACTTAAACTCAAACCTTTTCAACACAGACAGCAAAATGGGAAACAGTATGCAGTTGGTGATCTTGGGAAGTGTCATAATTTTTTTTCCTTCTAGACCCTCCTGTTTTTCAACCTCACCCCACCATGGGAGGACTCCCATCTAAAAAACACATGTCATATTTTTCAGCTCAGTTCTAATGGTAGTCATTTTAGAATTGTGGTACTCTAAGCGGGACTACTCTACAAATTTTACTCCCATAAAGGTACGATGATCACACCCTCATTTTATACTTGAAGTCTCTCCCCCAGTGCCCTACCCCCGTGCATGACTTCCATCCCCCCTGCATATGACCAAGTCTTGATACACCACTTGTATCCACTGGTAAACAGTACACTTACACATATATACGTGCCCACAATAATAGACATGATTTCTTGATATTCTCCTTTGTTTTATTTTATTCTGATGTGTGAAAATAATTTTTCGACTTGTTACATGCATCATTCAAAATCTTGCAAGACTCAGTTTATTTATTTATCTACCAATTTATTTATCTCCGTATTTTATTTGTAATGTGATTTCTTATTTATTTATTTATTTCTAAAAGCACCCGTCTTGATTAGCTTGATGCTACCTGCGGGTGCCTACAACTTTGAAAATAATGTATTTGTTACTAGCTGCCTCTTTGTGCGTTTGCTAAACTGCAAAATATCATAAATCCCTCATTCCTCACACTTCCCACTATCCTGCAAAATATCATTTTTTTTATCATTCTTACTCCCTTCTCTTTTGATTCACACCCTCTGGTTTCTTCCCATCTGGCCCCAATTGCTTAAAAGGTAGATAACACTATCTAGTGGATACTGGTAAATCTCTATCCAGTTGATAACACAAATGGTTTTGTTTTGCTTATTCACTGGGTGGTGACTTGTCTAGTGGATTGAATGGTCACGCCATAGGATTTCATCCACAGACTCAAAAGTTAGAACAAATGGTACCATACAAAAATACTGCTGAAGAGGTTTCATTTGAATGGTTACACCATAGGATTTCATCCACAGACTCAAAAGTTAGAACAAATGGTACCATGCAAAAGTACTGCTGAAGAGGTTTCATTTGAATGGTTAAACCATAGGATTTCATCCACAGACTCAAAAGTTAGAACAAATGGTACCATGCAAAAGTTCTGCTGAAGAGGTTTCATATCAATGGTCATACCATAGGATTTCATCTACAGACTCAAAAGTTAGAACAAATGGTACCATGCAAAAGTACTGCTGAAGAGGTTTCATTTGAATGGTCACACCATAGGATTTTATCAACAGACTTAAAAGTTAGAACAAATGGTACCATGTAAAAGTACTGCTGAAGAGGTTCATTTGAATGGTCACACCATAGGATTTTATCAACAGACTCAAAAGTTAGAACAAATGGTACCATGCAAAAGTATTGCTGAAGAGGTTTCATTTGAATGGTCACACCATAGGATTTTATCAACAGACTTAAAAGTTAGAACAAATGGTACCATGTAAAAGTACTGCTGAAGAGGTTTCATTTGAATGGTCACACCATAGGATTTTACATGTATCAACAGACTCAAAAGTTAGAACAAATGGTACCATGCAAAAGTACTGCTGGAGAGGTTTCATTTGAATGGTCACACCATAGGATTTTACATGTATCAACAGACTCAAAAGTTAGAACAAATGGTACCTTGCAAAAGTACTGCTGAAGAGGTTTCATTTGAATGGTCACACCATAGGATTTTACATGTATCAACAGACTCAAAAGTTAGAACAAATGGTGCCTTGCAAAAGTACTGCTGAAGAGGTTTCATTTGAATGGTCACACCATAGGATTTTATCAACAGACTCAAAAGTTAGAACAAATGGTACCATGCAAAAGTATTGCTGAAGAGGTTTCATTTGAATGGTCACACCATAGGATTTTATCAACAGACTCAAAAGTCAAAAGTACTGCTGAAGAGGTTTCATTTGAATGGTCACACCGTAGGATTTCATACACAGACTCAAAAGTTAGAACAATGGTACCATGCAAAAGTACTGCTGACGAGGTTTCATTTGAATGGTCACACCATAGGATTTCATACACAGACTCAAAAGTTAGAACAATGGTACCATGCAAAAGTACTGCTGACGAGGTTTCATTTGAATGGTCACACCGTAGGATTTCATACACAGACTCAAAAGTTAGAACAATGGTACCATGCAAAAGTACTGCTGACGAGATTTCATTTGAATGGTCACACCGTAGGATTTCGTCAATAGACTCAAAAGTTAGAACTACACAATATGTCTCCATTATTGACTCTGGGAGTGAAAGAGTTGAATACAGCACATTCATTTACAAATGTAGTCCTGCATCTGTTCACTTTACCACGCTTATTTTCTTTTAAAACAAGGGTAATGTTTTTATTTTGTCAGAGTTAAAATGCTAAGGGAAGTTCCATACAGCCCAGAAGAAGCCGAGAGAGCTGCTGGAATGGGATCCTACACACTCACATCAACAAAACCTCTGTTGCCTGTTGATCAGGATGAAGAGATGAAAAGTGGAGAAAATGTTGATAACCTTGATACCTGAAAAGATATTAATACTATTGTAAATAATAAACATTTGTCAGTTTTACATTGTTTTGTTGTTATTGTAGTTTTTTTGACATGATAACCTGACATATGGGTATGGTTGTTGAGCCATTTGGTCTGAAAACGGATATCTATTTTGACAATTTTAGTTTGAAATCGGGTCTAGGTTTTAGGGGAACTAAGAGAACATATAAACGCATTTCTCTTTTCACTCTTCATACAAAAAAGAGAGAGAATGAACAAACCAAGAAACATCATTTGACATGATGCAAATCGCAGTCTCAAAACGGGTATGAATTTTTGAGGTTAGGTCTGAAAATGGGTATGGAAAATGGCATAGTTTGGTCTGATAGGGTCAGGATTTGGATAACCAAGTGACGTACCCCCTCCTCAAATGCATGTTGAATTTGCAATATTACTTTCAGTTTCAATGTAACAACTACCTGTAATATTTTCACTTATTTTAGCTCGATTTCCCAGTGTAGCCAACAATTTTTTTAGTCATTTTTTTATCCTCCCATTGGTTTCATGACTTACCCTGTCAAGCAATGTAACCCGAGAATCAGTTTTTTCTGGGCGGATTGCACAAAAAAAACTTTTTTAAGTTTTTACAAGTGTAATTAACAACTGTAGCTATTGTTTTCAACCTCTGAAACAATTGGATCGACCCCTGGCTTAACTTCACAGCAGTTCCCAACTAACACGCGACCCACCGCCTTCAAAAGAAGCGGATAAAGTTGAGTTTTAGTGGACGTCAATCAAAGAAAAGCCATAAAAATTATTTTGAACTCTGACAGGATGTCAAGAAGACAGAGCCAAAAGATTGACAATTTTACCCGCTAATTAAGAGAAGGTGAAACTTAATTAAAATTGATTTTCAAGTCAGTGTAGGCTCCCTTGGTGGGGGGGGGGGGGGGGATTGGTTTATAAGCATGAACATCTGGAATGAACACAGGTTAGTTTAAACAAAGAAAGGTTGCAGTGTGCAGAAACCGAAAAGAGCGTTTGCATGTGACATCAAAACGGTGTCCCAAAACAATGAAATGGCGGCCATATTGGTGTCCTAAACGAATCCAATGGGACTTTCCTATTGTTTCAGCACTCCAATATGGTCGCCGGTCACGTGAATGAAAACACTCCAAAAAAAAAAATTTCAAAATTTCACTGCATGTGATAATTTGTAAACTCAGTGATGCTCTCCACCTGTTCTCTGCCCTAAAGAAAGACTGATACTCAGGTAGCCTTTTTAAAATCCAATGCTCCCAAAAAAGGAGCCTTTAGACGCCTTGCGAAATGCTCAGGTAAACACGTTGTGTTTTCCTCGTCACGTGATGAAAATAATTAGACCTTTGTACAATACAGTTTGGACCGGTTCCAGTTTCACAAGAAAATTACTAAGCAAGGACTTCAGGTGATCTTTTAAAAATAATCAAGTCTATCTGAAAGGTAAGCGCTGTATATTATTTGACTAAGGTTTACTCCGGCATAGAAGCTGTGAACTATATATATTGGAACGAACCGCCTATATTTCGCAATTCAAACTACTTTAATTTAATTCACGTTGTTTGCCAAATACCTGACCTCGCCGATTTGCGAGACGATCGACCTTCACGAATTAAGAGCGAGGAGCTTCGTTTCGTGTTTTAATATAGCAAGTCACATGAGACGCAGCCTGCAGCGTGAACACGTCTCATATTTCCTTACTTCACGCGAAAAAAAGGACGTCTACACGCAGGCAGGCTACATGCGACGGTTAATTTACTGAAAACTTATTTTTCACGGTACAATTATACAAGTAAAATTTGCAGTGTCACTGTGCTTAATCGACAAGTCTGTACCTCATGTCACACACAGCCTACGTGCAGCGTTACTCGTACGGAATGGTGCATTGCCTTGGATATCCTTTCTGTTTTATGATAGAGTGTAAAGCAATGCCTTTGCGCCGTTTTGCGAGACGACCTTCAGTCCAGAGCGAAAAGCTTCGTTTCGTAGAAGGAAAGGCTGGCCAAAACTACAAAATTAAGACCCTAAAATGTGTGTTCGTTGTTATGCGTGCACACATCTCTCATTTCCTTTGCTTCACGCTTAAAAAAAGGACGTGCGACGATTAATTAACTGAAAACTAATTTTTCACGGTACAATTACTTTATATACAATCTTTACTTTACTTATATACTTTCTTTACTGTTTTTAATTTATTGTTTTAATCTACTATTTATTGTAATCTAAACTGCTGTAACCTAAACTCTCGCAGGAGCCGATCTTATCGGCTCCTGACCCTCGTAATAAGCCTAACTTAAATATACCTACCCGCCTCGACTAGTTTTTCAACTATTTGTGGGTAGGTACCATTTAAATCGTTAATATTTGTTATTTAATAAAGTGTTGTCGTTGTTGTTGTTATACAAGCAAAGTTTGCAGTGTCACTGTGTGTTACGTAATCGACAAGTCTGTTCCTATATTTACGTCACACACAGCCTACATACAGTGTTACTCGTACTGAATGGTACCGATGATGCCTTGGATGTTGTTTTTGTTTTACGATAGAGTGCAAAGCAATGCCTTTTATTTAAGCTAATGGACCCGGAACGAAATGTTGCGAGGATCACGAGCGAGTCATAACTTTGACCAGTATGTACTACATTTGTATCGAACTGAAGCAGTCCATTTTGCGCGATCACAGTAGATTTAAGCTTTTCTTCGTTTCCAATGACTCTGGATAAAACCTTCTGACATTATTAACTTCCATCCTGAGTTGATTTCATTTCGGTTTTCGCGTTGCCGGTTTGTTTGAGTTTGTTTTTGTTTGTCTTATAGTAAGATTCGCGGATTTAAATGAAATGAATAATTGATTTTTTTTTATTTTTTGATATTTATGAATAATTGATATTGATATTTCGGATTCAATTGAAATGAATAATTGATATTTCTCGCCTTTTTGTGTGCCTACTTCTTTATAAGCGAAGTATTTCTTAAAGTAAAAAATTACAGACGATCGTACGGGAGAAGAGAAAAATAATTTCAAATGAAGACCCCCTCCTGCTCCCCCCTCCTGCTCCCCCCCCTCCTGCTCCCCCCCCCCCCCCCCGTTTTTAATTCTTCTTTAAATTCGCTGTTATTCTTGCGATCCCTGCGATCGCCGAGACCTCAGGTTTCCATATGATCGCAGCGATCGCAAGGAAACGTCGAGTAGGCCTGGATCCGATAAATTTTAAGTGCATTATGGGATACAAGGCTTTGGTGTGCAATGCTTTCTGGGACATTTTGGATGGCAAGATTCCATATAAAAACTTCTCGATCGCATGCGCAAGGATCGCAGAGATATAAATTTTTCTATCTCTGCGATCGCAATCGCAAGGATCGCAAGGATGGCAAAGGTTTTGGTTTCCATATGATCGCAACGGTCGTACAACACTTACGATCCTTGCGATTATATGGAAACCATGCTTTTAGAGATTTCAAGAATATCTTTATAGTCATAGACAAATTCGGCTGACGCATTGTTGTACCCAATTCAAACCTTTTGGGATCAGAACTCTTTGTTCCTCGTATTTCCATATCAATGAAGCATTGACAGTCGTGGAAATTACAGTCGAACCTCTACTTACGGGCACCTCTCTATTACGGACAGTTTCCCACGTCCCAACGAAATTCTCACATATTTTCTTTAAAAAAAATTATAACACGGACCCTCTACGGACAACGGACACTCCAACGGACACTTTGGCTCCAGAGAGCAAATTCATATAAACTTAACCTCTTTATTACGGACAAAAACATGCAATGAAGGCAGATCAAACAGTTGAATTTGTTCGGTTTCTTTTAATTGCCCAATCTGCCCAATATTTCGGTTAGACACAACTAATCTTCATCAGGGGCTATGAAAGCTAAGTGAAGATGGAAACAAACGGTTACAATATTTAAAAAGGGCTTAGCCGGATAAAATGCTGACACATGATAGGCTAATAAACAAGTAACGGTTGAAAACTAGAAACGGGTAGTAAAAATTATTACAATAAATAAGTCGAAGATTAAATTTCGTTGCGTCTGTTCATGCCATTAGGTTCAGGTGTATTGGCTATAGTGATTAAATATGATTCTCTCGCTTTGCGGATCACGTCTCTATTAGAATTAATGAGTTCTAATGTGATGATTTGTTGGTCGTTAATGGAGTGTCCGGTGAGAGCACACGGCAGTCGATTGATCCTGATGTTCCTTCTTCAAGACCTTCTCAAATGCACGTCTGTGTTCACTGTGTTCCCCAAATCGATCGCTGGCTTGTCGTTTTGTCTCGCCGATGTCATGTATGGCATTTGGCGCATTGAATCATGTAAATGACGTTAGTGGATGTGCAGCAGATGCGATGTTGTATTTCAGGTTGTTTTTCACCGGTAGAGAAAAAGGTGTAAAACGTCGTTCCTTCTTTGATAAAAGGACATGTTTTACACCGATTTCTGTTACAACCGAAAATGAGGGGGTGGTCTGCGGTGTACAGCTCTGACAAGAATGTCACACAAGTTCTTGGATATGCGGTAGGAAATCAAAGGAGGGAAAGGGAATGCTTCTTTGCATCTTTTAGAAGAATGAAAGATGTTGAGATTTCTTTGAATAACTTTAGGTATATTAGAGAGGGCTGGATTGAACGTTACTACAAATGGTATCCTGTTATTACGGACACTCCGGTGATCAGTTGTTGATAGTTTGTATATGTAATACAGTTTGCTGTTTGTGGTTACAAACAAATATCGAAAGACGTTTTCAGAATTGTACTTTACCGGTATATTACTTTTTTTACATGCAGCATTGCGTTGTAGCTCGTTTCGTTTCAAAACAGTGATTCGCATACAGTATGTAGCTGAGATGAAGAATGTTGTACGCTACTGACAGTGTCTCAATGCTGTATCCCGGGGGGGTCTCCCATATAAAAATGACGGGGGTGCTCGTCCGAAATTTTCGAAAAACACCCTAAAAGGTACAAGAATCTTGTTTGATGGGTGTGGCTCAAAAGAACTTTTACCCCTAAGAGGTACCAATTCAAAACAGCACATGTCATATTTCTGGGCTTAATACCCTAAAAGGTACCGCGATAATTCTAACGGTGGTCATTTTGTATTTCCGTACCCTAAGCGGTACCAATCTACAAATTTTGACCCAAAAAGGTACGACGAGCACCCCCGTCATTTTTATATGGTAGTCGCCCCCGGGTGCTGTATATTAATCAATTTAGATGCAGTTTAAAGTCAAGTGTGGGCCTGTTTTTAGTTACTGAACACTTAAAACTGTCATTGGAGTCTTAAAAGTGACGTCATCGTGATGAGCTCAAAAATACGGACACCTCTGACACTTTGCTCTGCCCCTTTAGTGTCCAACTATACAGCTATTTCAATTAACGTTGTCGGATGAAAGCTCAATGCCTACAAGCCAAGACCGCAAGGTAGTGTGGATAGTTGTTATAAATAGCCATTGTGGTGAATTTATGCATATAAATCCCATACTACCTTGCGGTCTTGGCTTTGAGCTTTTTTCATCCGACAACGTTAATTGAAATAGCTGTATGGAAATATTTTCAAGGATCTTATTCCCAGAAGGTTTGAATTGGGTGGAACAATGCGTCAGCCGAATTTGTCTATGGCTGCGGTTTTTATTTCGCAAAGAAGCGAAAGGAAGCATGGTCAATAAACTAAATTGAATTGAATCATGGAATCTTTCGATCGAAGACTCGTTCTTTTGGTTTGATGAACTCTTCGAATTTTTCGCAAGATAAAAAGTCTGAACACAGGCTATAAAAATAGTCTAAATATCTGGATTTTTTTATACAACAGGGTGCGAAGACAAAAAACAGTACTCGCCTCTTTTCTTCACCATTACTTTCTTCCTGACCTGCAATTCTCGTGTAATATTGTTGTTATTATTGTAGTCCAGCCTGCAAATTCAACAAAATGCGACTGCTCTTGCAAAGTGGCGGTAGAAAAGGATACGCTTTTCGGTTAATTTATTTATTTTAATTCATTTCTCATAAATTATGATTAGCGCAATACAATAGCCCAATTTCGATATATTAAAATTCAACTTCATCAAATTCAAAGACATCACTACGCGGCTTAGGGGAATAAACCATATATATCCCTACTATCATTCCCCTAAGCTTCGTAGTGATGTCTTTTGTTTCAAGCTTAACCCGGTTTCCGGAGGTATGTCCAGAAATGCACGCTAATGAGATTCATGCTCTTTATGATAGACATCATGAAGTGTCCCCTAGACCTAATTCTCACCTAAACACAAGCAATTCTGTCAAACATGAAGTCATATGGAAATTACAAATAATTGTGTGTAATATGAAGTGCCCAAGGTCCGAGTTACGTGCATTTCTGGACATAAGTGGGTTTCCTTAGCATGAAGCAACTAGGAATATTGTTACTCCCCCCCGGATGGGATGCTAGTCCATCGCAGGGTTACCCCCAGCATTTTGTCGCCGGTACCCATTTATACACCTGGGTGGAGAGAGACAGTGTGGAGTAAAGTTTCTTGTCTAAGGAAACAACACGACGCAGAGACCAGGCTCGAACCACCGACCTTCAGGACTGGGTGTAGAAACTACTAGAAAAGGCTGGCAAAATACTCCAAAAATCCTGAAGCATTTTCTCGCGCAAAATATGATGAAATTTCTTCGTTTCGTTCAACAACGGTTTCAGATTGCCACTGGAAACAGACTCGTACCCAGTCGCTATTAATTGGTTTTTGGAGCGAGAGAAGATTGGATACTAGGGTGAATTGAGGCGCGCGGGGTGTCATGGGAAGGGTCGAGGGAAACATATATTTACTTTTAATCTTCTCTCATCCTCCTCTCACCCCAAAAACCAATTAATAGCGACTGGGTACGAGTCTGCACTGGAAAACAAAAACGGTCGCCAATCGCTGAAAAGAACCTCCGAAAACGCCATTTCATCGTGTGATACGACAAAATATTTTACAATCCTTGAGTATTTCGGCAGCCTTGTTCAGGGGCCCGTTTCTCGAAACTCCCGGTAACTTTTCGGGCCCGAAGCCAAATATTGAAATCAAAATCTAAAGAATAAAAGCGCAGGTCCTAGCGAACAAACCAGTCCATTTTGTTTTGCTAACTGATAGTTTTATCGTATTAGCTGCAAAACTTTTGAAACCTCAATCTTCAATGAAATAAAACAGCTTTCCGGGCCCGGTAATTACCGGGTCTTTCGAGAAACGGCCCTCAGGGCCGGGTTGTTCAAAGCGCGGTTAAGCTAACCAAGGGTTAGCATCAGTTTTGATTAGAGTTACATAATTAATCAAAAGTGATTTTTTCCCAAAGTATAGCTTTAATTCTTATCGTGTTAAAATAAAGGTTTTATGTTATGTTTATGTTTATGTTTATGTTTTAATCCTGGGTTAGCGTTAACCGGCTTTCGAACAACCGGGCCCAGGCCTGCGTTTCTCAAAACTCTCGAAGACTTTTCTGGCCCGAAAAGCTTTTCTATGTGCAGGCTATTTACGAACAGAGATTAAATTTTCGTTCGTTTGAAAGCTAAGCAATAAGGACTTAAGCCGACGAGAAACGTTTCACTGGTTTTCGGGTTAAAAACTTTACCGCCACTTGAAAGAGAATGAATTTCAAAAATGGCTTTCGGGTCCGAAAAGTCTTCGGGAGTTTTGAGAAACTCTCGCCAGGAGTTTCTTGGTAGAGTCTAGATTCCATAGCTCAGAAGGAGGTCGGACACCTTATTGAGACTTATATAACGGAGTAACTGGTTATCTGTCGGTTGAGGTTAGGGTTAGCAGTTTATATAGTTAAATTTAGGTCTAAACAACCCGAGAAGCTAGGTGGTACAGTGGTACGGTAGGCTATGTAAGCCTGAGCCTAGTTGAGGTCACAGGTTCCTGAGTGGGGATCTTAGATTTTCTTTTTTACACTTAAAAATTTATTGAAAATACAATTCTAAGTGTCAACATTACGTTATATAATTCTCAGTAAGTGTCCGACCTCCTTCTGAGCTATAAAGGTATACTCTATCGAGTTTCTTCGCCGACCCGCCATTTTGAAAGCACAGAAAGCCCTGGGGAAGAGGTTGGACACGTAGTTGTTTCATAGTGCGGACTAAAGCATTTATTGTTTGCTTTTCGAGATAAGTATGATTCATTTACACCAGGACACCTTTTCGTTTTCAGGAATTATTATGGAACGCTTCGATGATCATACATCCGTTGAATTATCCACCAGTAAAGAGTTAGACGATCACGTGTCAATAAACTCGGAGGTTACCCCATTAATCAGAGACACTCAGGGTCGGGCTTCAGTGTGGAAGGCAACCCTCAACATAATCAACTTCATCGAAGGGGTTGGTTTCTTAGCTCTGCCGTTTGCTGTGGCTAAAGGAGGAATAGCGGCCATTTTAGCCTTTCTTTTCATGCCTCTTATCTACTGGTTCACAGCTCGAGTTCTCGTTGACTGTCTCTACCAATCGGACAGTTTCCATGGTAAAAAACGCGTGCGTTCTTCCTGGAATGAAATTGGAGAAGCTATGTGGCCGCGATGTGGTGGGACTGCGGTAGCCGCTCTGCAATGTTTTGACTTGACCGTCATTGCTACTTCGTATCTCATCGTGTGTGGTTCACTGATGGAGAACGCTTTCCCGTCACTACCCCCGACAGCAGCAATTTGGACGTGTATTGCAGCACTGGTGGTTTTTCCAACGACCTTTTTGAAGTCGTTGTCGCAGATCGCCTGGTTGAGTGTCGTTGGCATTGTGGCTTTGCTTGGGACTGCAGTGGCGATCCTATGGTACGGAGCTTCTCACACCGCCCAGTGGAACGCTAAAGCTGTGTTGTTTTGGGACACGGACGGCTTCCTTATTTCCTTAGGGATCATCATGTTTAGCTACGGCTCAGCGCCTATTATTCCTTCTGTTGAGGAAAGTATGGCCGACAAATCCAAGTTTGGAAGGGCTTTAGCGCTAGCCTACATCGCCGCAGTCGTGTTTAAATTAACCTTCTCCACATTTGGTTTTCTTTCGTTTTCTTTTTCCACAGATGAAATTGTGATTAACAACCTTCCCCATAGTGCGCCTCAAATTATTGTTAGCGTCGTGTTTGTCGTAAGTTGTTTATTTTCTTACGCGTTGCCTCTTCATGCAGTTTTCCAGTACATTGAAGAATCCTTTTTTTATCTTCGACTGCAATCTAACCGAAGACTGCCGCGGTTTGTTTCTTTTTTAACGCTTCGTCTTTTCCTGGTGTCTCTTACTCTGTTGGCAGCGGTTTTTGTTCCACACTTTGGTCTTTTAACGTCATTTTTCGGCAATTTTTCGCTTCCTTTATTCAACTGCATCCTACCTTGCGTTGCCCATCTGATTGTGAGAAAAAAGGAGTTAAACTGGCGGCAAATTGCTCTGGATTACGCCATGATCGTGTTCGGCTTGGTTGTGTCAATTTATGGAACCTACGTTTCCAGCAAAGCCTTATATAAAGCACTCAATAACTGAATGGAGAAGAACACTACTATAATTCAGACTAAGAACTGATGAACAATCCAAGGAAAGATGGCTCGCTTGGAATATTTTTCTTCGCTTCCCCAATGAACGCTTGGGATAACTTGGCTGATTTGGCTGGTTGGGTGGTTGGTTGGTTGATTGGCTGGTTGCTTTGTTGGCTGGTTGGCTAGTTGGGTGGTTTGTTGGCTAGTTTGTTGGTTGGTTGGTTTGGTGGTTGGTTGGTTGGTTGGATGGTCGGTTGCTTGGTTGGTTGGTTGGCTGGTTTGTTGGCTGGCTGGTTGATTGATTGGCTGATTTGGCTGGGTGGTTGGTTGGTTGGTTGATTGGTTGGTTGCTTTGTTGGCTGGTTGGGTGGTTTGTTGGTTGGTAGGTTTGGTGGTTGGTTGGTTGGTTGGATGGTCGGTTGCTTGGTTGGCTGGTTGGCTGGTTTGTTGGCTGGATGGTTGGTTGGTTGGCTGATTTGACTGGTTGGGTGGCTGGTTGATTGGTTGGCTGGTTGGCTTGTTGGCTGGTTGGGTGGCTGGTTTGTTGGCTGGTTAGTTGGCTGGTTGGTTGGGTGGTTTGTTGACTGGTTGGTTGGCTGGTTGGTTGGTTGGTCTTTTCTCTGACTGCAAGCGTTTTATCTAGCAAAATAAGCGAGAGCAAGTATTTTCTCTTGCAAAATATACTGGGACAAAAACAAAAGAAAATCCGCTATTTTAGTGCTCCAAAAAGGTAGCCGAAATCTTGGGTAGACCTGACGTTTTTTGCGTTTCGATACCTCCTGCCTTTGTCAAGCGGATTTAAAGTGTGAAATTCACTTTAACAGGACCTAGTTCCGCAGCCTCTTCCTCAATCGTTCGAATGATTGTAGGCTTGTTCTCTTGGTAGAACAATCTGAGGTCTTTTATGGAATGGTTTTCAGGAACGACCATCTTATAGTTGTGAAGCCAACCGTGAAAAGCCTGATTTATCAGATGAAAACGTAGTGCGACATTCATGACGCGTATATAAGACATATACTGGGGGGTAAAATGTTCAATTGGTAATAACCCACCAAGTATGATGGGCAATGCTGCGGCACCCTATATAGTGTGTAGTATAGGGGATTGTTTTGTCCTGCCCCCCCCCCCCTCCCCCCCACGAAATTACCCCACGGAGCCTTTCTAGAATACTTGTCGTCCCTCTCCCCAAGCAAACGAGGAGACTGCGAGTTTTACGCAAATTCAAAGAACAAAGAAACCTCCGCTGTCGCCCAGTTTTCCCTCCCTCGCCCCAATTCCTTCTCGTTTTTACAGCAATTTGCATAATTACAAATGTGCGCTCTCGCGCCTGGCACTGAGGAGAAAAAGGCGACAGCTCTCGGTCTAAATTTGCCATTATCCTCTTCACTCCATGTAATGAGTTGTATTTGTCAACAAAACGCAATTAAAAGGACAATAAATTACAACCTTTTAGACATAATTCCCTTTGTTACCTTTTTAATATTACTTCATACAACGAGTTTTTATTATTATCTATAAACGATAAAAGGAACAATGAACTACAAGTTATTGATATCATTCGCTGTGTTAATTAACAATTGGTTCATGCTTTAGCGTGCACTATCGAGTTATGGAGCCTCGGGCAACTCTAGCTTCTTGAGTTAGCGAAGGGCGCGTGAGGGAGAGGGGAAAGGAACGCCTGCAATGACGCCATTGTTTTCTCCAACCCGCCTACTAACTGTGAAATGTCTGGCTGTCAAATAATGCAAACTGTAAAAACTGCTCCCCCCCCCCCCCCCCACACCCTCGCGCGCCCTTCGCGTTCTCGCGCGCCCGTATTTTCCCCTTCCCCTTCCCCTTAGAACGCCTGCCACGCAGGCTATCGCAACATCTGCAACACCGAGAAACGGCCATTTGATCTGACGCTGCGGAAATCAAGGCGCGTTTGCTATTGACACTCCTTATTTAATTTAGTAACCGAAAGTGAGGTGATGCTTTCCTCTTTGCAAACAACGTTTACCATTTCTATGCATGTCACGCCGTTGTTACGCTGCTCTTGAATGCTATTTTCTTCAATGTCCGCGTGGTCCTGAGTTTTTCGAGAAACACATCCAGGACACCTACGGTGGCATTTCGTTTCTTCCATGGCGACCATGATGGAGTTTAATACACTTGAAACAATGCACAAAGAAAACATAAAGTAAAACGTAAATAAAATACAGTGATAAAATATCGAATCGGTTTTCTGTGTGTTTACTTTACTTTCGAGATTTTGCGACCTATTAGTAGGCAATTGCTTGATCCTGTTTGGTTGATAAGGAACGTAGTCTCCAAAACCAATTGTTGTAAATGTTACAAACCAGAAATACACTCCTTCAATACAACTCCAATCTGTAAGATATATCATCATCACACCGTCTCCCACAATGAGCATCAACATTAAAGAAAATAAGATAACAGCACTCTTAGCTTGCATCCGTTTTGGTTCCGGTCTCTTGAGGATTTTCGTTTCGAACTTCTTAACAACTGCAGTTACCCATTTGGCAATGAGCTCACCGAGGGATTTTAAAGCGAGCAAGTTAATGGGAATCCCAATTAAAGAGACGAAGATGCACAATAGCTGACCTTCAGGTGTTTGTGGAGTGATGTATCCATAACCTAAAAAAATAAAAATTGAAATCTTAATTTTGCGCTGGTACGAGAAGGCGGGCAGATGGTTTGCCATAGGTATTTCAATAGGCCATTTCCGAGTTACCTTCAGCCTCTCTATCAAAGCGAGGCTAGATGCGAAACCTTCCATATGAAAATGAGTTTTCATTGACATGCAAATAAGTTTTATTTGTATGTGAATGAAAACTCATTTTCATATGAAAGGTTTCGCACCTAGCCTCGCTTTGATAGAGAGGCTAAAGGCAACTCAGAAATGGCCTATTGGCTCTGGAGGTCAAGTTGTCAGTTCATTCCAATCACTCCCGTTGGACCAACGTATTTTAAAGTTATACTTAGATGTAGATTAGTTTCTTATTTTGCATCTTTCTAGTTGTCATACCTACGGTGGTTATGGCTTGAAAGACGAAGTCCACGGAAGCAAAATAGGTCCACTTCGGCTTAGGTTCACTGAGAGCCTCATGTGCCATATTGGAAAAGTTGTTAAACTCATCGACTGTCATGTTGTATTTAGATGCCATGGACTCGTATAGTGAGAGTAACAGCTTAAATTTTTCGTCGCTTTCATTTTTTCCTGTGTCCTCTACTATGACAAACAGCCAGGCGGTCAAGAAAGCCCATAACAAAAGGCAGAGACACCGAAAAAACACTGTCTTCAGAAGTGGGTCCATCTTCTATACCTCTAGAAACCACTGTTAGCTGAGTGAAAAAGATTAAAAAATATCTCACATTCTTCGAATTTGGAAAATTTATTTCTGAGCTCAAAAGAATTGTGCTGGATTTTGGTTCAAACGGCCCTAACATGTCTAACATTATACCTCACTAAAGTCTTCGTAGATCGTCATTAGAACACGCACAAATGAAAATTTCAAGTGAATCATCGAAGGAACAGTAAACTATAACAAGATGTTACCAAGAGATGACGTTTTCAAGTTCTTGTAGTACAGTGTTTACCACGGCATGAACTAAAATGTATTTTTAACCATTCTTTTGAATATAACATTAGAGTTGTAATTATAAGCTTGACATTATAATTTCACTCGGTCTGTCGAACAAAGAGAAATCGAAAGCTAAAGAGATGTTGTCATGTTTTGTGACCTCCTATCTTGCGATACCTGCCGAGCTTGTTTTGTTTTCTAAAATAATTATGGTCGTGAACCTAATTGTCTGTCGTTTTCTATTCTGTATATCTAGTGGATAGACTACAACATACTCGACAGGAAGATGCAGGGGCAGAATTCAATTTTTATCCATGTCTTCTCGTATATTGTATCATCATTTCAACTTCCATACAGTTTGCATTACTGAGTTCAACTTTATACTTATTCTAAAAATGTTATTTAAATTTCTATCAACCGTAACTTTTTTCTTGTGAATTTAACAACTAATTGAATGTCTATATCCGAATATATTTTACCTGTTTCTGACGCATATCATTATGTCTTGTATTATAGTTGAATATGTGTTTTCCTCTTTGTGGACATAATTTTTTAAAAAAACCTTGTCTCGTAACCATGACCGCACAAAAAAATAAAGATTAAAGTGTACAGAAAAAATGTTTCCTAACTAATTACTACAAGAATACAAGAAAAGACTAGCCTCGTTTAGCCGAGAGCTGTTGCACTTCAGAAATAAAATAAATTTGTACTTATACTTTGGCTATTTCACTGAAGAAATGCGTCAGGAACCATTATCCTGCTCACTTTATAAAATAAACTCACCTTTATTTATAAAACATATGAAGGTGTAAAAATGTCAGCGTAGGCCGTTCAAAAACGTAACTACATTTTGTAAAATAATGTCTTTCCCGTGTTTTATCAGGTTAACGCATCCGCTAATAACTTTCGCCTTTGTAAATGTAGTGAAATTATACAAGCTGTCAAAACAGTAACAACCAGTATCACTGCCTCGTTTCTACGTTTGGCTGACGCCCGCGAACTTTTATTGTATTTCTGTCATTTTTTGCTTCAAAATACTGTTTGTAAATGTCTTTCCTGTGTTTTAGTAATTTAACGCACCCGCTAATAAACTTTGGCTTATTAGAAAAATAATGGATAATTTTTGTATTTCTACCAATTTTTATTGATTCAAAATTTTGAAGACATTTATACGAAGATCGCCAAATTCCCGGTTATTTGTGGACCTGGGAAGAGTCAACACCGAATAATTTGTAGACGGAATTATTCAAATTGTGCAGTGCATCATTTGTGTATTTGCACCTGCTGATCGACCTCCTGTTTATTGCTAACGTTTTATAAGATGTTTACATCTCGGTGCAATTTCATCCCAGAACTTCTTTATGTGGGTCTACTTTTCTTTACATGATTCCGATTTGAAATCCCTAACACGAGTAATACGATTACGAGTTCGTTCTTTTATAATAATAATAAAAAACTTTATTTCTGTGTCAAGATAAAATATAGCAGTTACCCACTAAGTAAGGACACCTATCTAAACTATCTGAATATTTAAACAAGCTAAATTACATTAATAAATGATAAATAAGTAGGATTTTGTATAAAACTCTATAACATAAAATCTTATAAAATATCAATTCAAATATAAAAACAAACTAAGAATATGCAAACTAAGAATCAAGAATTGCACAGGACACAACTTTTACAATCATACGTAATAAGGCTAGTTAGATCTTGTTTTCTGATTAGATTCTTAGATTCTTAGATTCTTAAAAGCTTCTTCGTGCTGTACCGTTTCGAGGTTCTCATTCCAGTACAAAAGGTTGATGATCATACAAACGCGGCATGACCGTTCTTTTCTTATTAACTGTTGTATAAACCATTTCGATCTAGGATAGCACTTATATATACCGCGATGAAAACGGTTTATGTTAGTAATCGCGATGTAAAGTTGTCATCTTGTACTGGTACGAAAGTCAAATCGGCGTCAATGCAAAAACACCCTTCCCAGCTTCCAAACTTCCCAGCCTGAATTTTTTTATTCATTTATTTATTTATTTATTTATTATTTATTTATTTATTTTTTTGAGTCCATAAGTGTCTATATTAATACGTTCGTCGGTTTGCGGTATAAACGGCAAACAGGTGTTTGATGTGTTGCAGTAGTAAGGATGTACTTTAAGGTCTTAAAACCAAGTTCTGTAGCCAAGCATATAGATCGAAAGCTTCAATAACAAGAGGCTACCCGTAGCCTGTACTCGTACCGGTAATGTACGTTACTTGCGGGGAACACTTAGGTAACACAACAACAGGCAAATAAAACCAAAATTAGTTTCGCTTCTGCTTGCATACGTGCGTATTCTCGTTCCCAGAAATGTCCCAGATCTAATGCGATGCACAAATAACAGACGAAAACAAAAAGAATAAAATGAAAAATGGAGAGCAAACTTTACCTCGTTGCCGTATCCGTCACGAGTAAACAGCAACAAACAATAAAAGGTCCCCAAATTTGTTTCGCTTTTGCTTGCAAAACAAATACACCGAATCCCAAGTACCGTGGCCTCAAAATTTCTCGCAGTACATGCTTGCGTATTCTCGTACCCAGATCTAACAAGGAGAAAAACGTAGGCGATCCTTGACTCGTTACCGTACCGGCACGAGTAAAAAGCTACAATTTGTTAATGTCTTTCCTTTGTTTTAGCAAGTTAAAGCATCCGCTAACATTACCTTCGACTTTAGAAGTAGTAGAAATTATGCCAGCTGTCAAACAGCAATTACCAGTATCACCACCTCGATTTTAAGTTCTGAAGACGCGCACGAACGTTTGTTGTCAATCTTCTCTATTTCTATCAATTTTTATTAGTTCAAAATATTGAAGATATCTGTATCTGTACCAAGATCGCCAAATTACCAGTTATTTTTGAATGTAGGAAAAGTCGACACCGGAGAATTTGCAGACGTATTAATTATTCAAAGAATGCAGAGCAGCATTTGTGTAGTTAGCGTCTTTTCGGTTGTACCTCCTGTTCAACCTCTTGTTTATCAGGTTTATCGCTATCGTTTTATAAAAATATGCTCCCTTTGTGGATGTAAAATTAGGGTCTTTCTGCATGCACCGGTACCCATGAACCACCCATTGTCTTCTATTGTTTGTGAGGTATTGGATTTTTGGTCTTGTTTTGCATTTGTATTATTGTCGTTCTTTGTTCCTTTTGTTTTACGTAATATGTGACCGATACATGCAGAATCTACCTAAAATTAATTCAACCTTCAACCTTCTGTTTGCGTTGGCTGTGAAGCCAATTATGTGGGCGAAACCACACGACACCTTGCCACTCGGATACGTGAATACCTTACAAACACCTTGAGAATTCAAAGGGATGTCGTGAGCTATGCAATAGTGAATGTTTTGAAATACCTGACACAGCGCCCATCGGCATCAATCTAAAGATCAAAGAAGCCCTCCACATCCGTTGGGAAAATCCATCGTTAAACCAACAAGTTAGTAGATAATAATCGCTGGTTCTGGTGCAATCCTCGGCCCCCCTAATTTTAACGTTAAAATCATTGATTCTTCCTGTTCAATCCCACACAACTCTCCCAACTTTCTTCCCCTTATTTCTCACGTAACATCAATCACCCCAAAAAACCCCACACGTTTCACTTCTAATTTTTTCCCATGATTTCTCACACAACTTCACTTCTTCTTCTTTCCACACAACTTCCATTCCCTCAATTGTTCACAAACATTTCAAAGTTCCACTTCCACTGTTCTCCTACAATTCCCCACAATTCTACCAATTGCAACATGTTTCACCCATTGCAACATGTTTCATCAATTCAAACACGTTAAAATTAGGGGGGCCTCGGATCCCACCAGAACCAGCGATTATTATCTACTATAAGGGTGAAAAATCTATTTCAGAAAGCGAAGCTAGAAATCTATTCCTGAAAATGAATTTTCAAAATCTATTTCGGAAAATGAATTTTGAAAATCTATTCCGGAAAATGAATTTTGAAAATGAATTTTGAAAATCTATTTCGGAAAATGAATTTTCAAAATCTATTTCGGAAAATGAATTTTGAAAATCTATTTCGGAAAATGAATTTTGAAAATGAATTTTTGAAAATGAATTTTGAAAATCTATTTCAGAAAGCGAAGCTAGAAATCTATTCCGGAAAATGAATTTTCAAAATCTATTTCGGAAAATGAATTTTGAAAATCTATTTCGGAAAATGAATTTTGAAAATGAATTTTTGAAAATGAATTTTGAAAATCTATTTCGGAAAGCGAAGCTAGAAATCTATTCCTCTTCCTGCACCACATATCTTGGCCATCCTTTCAAAATTTTCATTCCCATTCCCAGCAGAACATCTTCTTTCACATGAAATTTTTGCTCCAGAATGAACAACTCAACACGTTCTCCGAATTTCTCCTTCTTTTTCAGGAAGCGAACAATTTGTTTTCGTTTCTTCTCCAGCCGCTCTGCTTTAATATCTTCTTCCGTTCTTAACATTTTTAATTCAATCTTTTCTTTTTCAACTTCCACTTCCACTTCCTTTCTTTCAACTTCCACTTCCACTTCCTTTCTTTCACCCAATCTCCAATGCCCCCTTGCAAACGTGTCAATTCCATTTTCCAAGACTATTAACTTATCGTCATTGTTAGACAACGCAATCTTCTCCATTCTTTCTGTGTAAAGATGATGTTGTCTGCTTCGAATCACATTTTGCTTTCGAATTTCATTTCCTTCTCCTTTCAAGCATTTCACAAAGTTTTCAAACCGCAACTGCTTATTGATCACACATTTCTTCACTCCTTTTGCTTTCTTTTCTTCCTTTCCTTCATCCAGCAGGAAAGCATAAAGTTTTGGTCTCAATGCCACAAACTCTTTCATCATTTTCCCACCGCATTCATCTTTCATCAACCCAATCTTTTTCTTGTTTTCTTTCACAATTGGCAACCCGTTCAAGACAGCGGGGTGATCTTTGGGAAAGTCATTTGTATCGAAACGCTCTTTTACATCTTCCACAATGTCAGCAAAGAAATCCTCTGTTCCAATTTCATAAACCAGTGAATCTGTGTCTGTGTAAAGAACTTGGAGATCTTTCCACTTTTTCTTTGCATAATTATAGTGAAAGTCGTACATCAAGGTTTTCGACAAATCCAGGATGGACATTCCCACATAAACTGGTTTATTCATCACAATCTGAGTTTTCCTCATCTTCACCGCAATCAGAAATTCATCGAAAATTTGCAAATCAGCAAAGTTTGACTTGTTAACCAGTTTCTCTGCTCTTTCAGCATCTTTCACCAGTTCGATGCAAACTCTTTTTCGCACATTCTCCATTGTCTTCCCGAAAACTGAATTATTCATCAACTTGAAGAAATCTTTTTCAAATGCATTCTTAGCGTTCATTCTCAATTTGGTGTTTTTGTCAATATAAGATTTCATGAAGGCTTCTTCCCGAAATGCAATCCCTCTTCTCACCTTTTTCAGTTTCATTCCCAGGGAAAGGAAGAGTTTCAGATTTTCTCCATGCAGGACCATGTTCTTCTTGTCTCTCAGATTTTGAGTCAACTTCCACACTCCACCCAGCTTTAAACTTTCTGGAGCCAGGGGAAAATCATTGTGTGAATCATGCAGCTCCTCTGGGTATTCCAAATCAACTTCCAGAATGCATCCAACGCCTTCTTCATCCACAAATTCCTTCCAATTCCGAAGTTCATCTTCCTTCATCCATCTGAAATCACCAACTGGAAGAGGCTTTGACATTGCCCATCCATAAAGGTTATTTGCATCGAGATAAACAATGAATTTGGAGGGTTGGCTTGCATCAAAATCTTCCATGAATTTGTTATTTGCCTTTGCATATCTCTTGAATGCATTGGAATTTCCACCTCTCATTCCTCTTTCAACCATCAGCAGCATATCCACGTCATTCAACAATTCCAATTTCACCCCTGTGATTTTCAACATTGCATTCCACGCCATCCCAGGGGTTGTAAAGAAATGAGCAGGATCCAACTCATAGTTTTCCTCACAAAGTTTTCGAAAATTTTCAACAACATCTGCCAACAACAACACATCCGTTTTCAGATAGAGATCATGAAACTCTCCCATGTTTTTCATCTGCCATTTCTCCCAGACATTCTTCGCGTGCTCAAAATCGTCATCTCCAATTCCTGCGTCATTCAATCTGGAGAAAAACGCTTCTTTCTCTGGTAAGATCCCATCAAACTTTTCAAATGAATCCATGAATTCATAGGGATAAACTCCTTTCCTTGTCATCAAGTCAAACTTTTCTCCCTGGAAAAATCTCGCAGTTTCTGTTAAATCTACCTTGGGAAGATTCCCCACCAAATTTCCCAGGGCAGATGCCATGAATTTGAAAGAGTCCAAAAAACGGATTTCATGCTTCACAACAATTTCTTTTCCATCCCAAGTATTTTCCCGTTTCAATTCAAACTTCAGGGAGAAGGAAATATATTTCTCCTCATTGTTGGGGATGCATTGTACATCCAAAACTTCATCCAATGTACCCAAAGCCCTCACGAAAAGATGTGAGTCATAGTTTGCCAGGTTGTGGAAAAACACGGGGGTGAATTTTGGTCTCTGAAACATTCGATTGCAATAGCGATGAGCTGCTCCTCTGAATTTCCCAGTGAAATGACAGTGATCTCGCACTTTCATCATTTCTCCCTTTCCTTCAAATTCACCCCGGCACAACCAACAAAATGTGGCATGATTGTAAATTCCCCATTCTTCTTGGGAGAGTGGAATCATTTTCTTCTGTTTTAATCCCAGCTGTGCCTTTTTCACTTCCTCAATGAGTTTTCTGATGAATTCTTTAGGAAGTTCTAACGATTCCTTTTCATTTCCAGCTCGTTTCAACACAGGCTCCATTTCCAAAAACGGGGAAACCAAATGAAACGCAAATCCACAGGGAAGATGTTCTTGCATTTTCTGAGTCTTCTTCCTTCCCTCATCCTCCACAGGTTTCAAAATTGATTCAAAATCAGCATAACCCACAACTGGCACATGAATCATCTTTGAGAAGTTGCTGAAAGAACATTCACCTTCAGGCATCACAATCTTCGCTGCTTCAAATTCCACGCATTTGCTTTGGTGTTTTCTCAGGCTTTCTTCACTGGGAAATGAATTGATGCATCTCTTGCAGAAGAATCTTTGTCGATTCGTTTTCGACACTTGCGACCCAGCCAAGCGAGAAAAGTTTTTCACGATGCAGAAATGGCTTTTAAACTCTTTTTTCAACAGCAACAAGTCAACATGTTGGACCTTTTCTTCATCCGTCACTCGCAGGGGGAACAGCTTTCCATCCCACCCAAAGACATTCACTGAAATGGAATTTCTCCTTTCAAATTTTTCAATATCTGCCAAAGTCGTTGGAAACCCAATTCCACTCCAATCAAGCTCTTCAGCTTGTGTTCTCAGCAAACGTGTGATTCTTTCAGGATTCTGTGTCACCATATGTGTTGCTCTTGCCATGCACCATTTGAAACACATCTCATCTTCGTTTTGCATATTCACCACAGCGTTCTTATTTGCCACTTCTTTTGGAAGAGGAATGTATGAAGATCCACCCAACGGGTTCCATTGAACTAAATGAATTTCCAATCTGATAACTCTTTCAAACGCCCAATTACTTCCTCTTCGATTAAAATTCTCCAGATTCTCAATCATTTCTATCCCCATTTCATCAAACAACTCATCAGCGTCAGTTCCCTCCAAATTTCTTTTCATGCGTGAATGAAAAAATGGCGTCTCTTCAATCATTGTTTCATCATCCAAGTCAGGCTTCACCAGCCGACACACCAACACGCATTTGATTCTGGTTTGTCGATTTTGCTTAATCAACTCAACCACATCACCTCTCACTCGCCGGAGAAAATCTTGAGGAGTTGGGGAATCATCTCCTTGAATTTCCAATTGTCTTGCAAATCCATTCAAAGCGGATCTTCTTTCTTTAACAACAAATTGACGATCCCACAAATTCTCAATCTGCTTCTTCAATCTTTCAACCGCGGGATTCGATCTTCTCCGAAGATCAACATCATCCGCACTTTCCAACCAATTCAACCAATCAGAAACTGTTTCCACATTTTGTTGAACGACTGAAGGAATTCTTCTGGAAGGAAAATCTCTTCTTTCCGGAACTAAAATAGGAACAGGAATTTTTTTATTTCTCGAATCTAGGAGGGTTTTCGGGGCTTTGAAAATAAATGGGGCGCCGAGATTTCCTTTCTTTCTCGGTCCCTCGGGTTGAGATTCTTCCCAAAGTTCCATCAATTCGGCTTTGGACATTCGAGAGAATCCAACAATTCCTTCTTCACGGGCCCAGTTTTTCAAATCTCGCAGATTCATTTTATTTGGAAAAAATAAAAAAAAATATTTCCCCAAATAAAATGAAGTTTTCGATTCAGGAAGAAGGAAAAGAAAAAAATATTTTTTATACATTTAAGGAAGCCAGCCAGCAAACAGGAATTCCAATTGCCAACATTTGGAGAGTTCTCAAAAGAGCAAACAAAAAATTTAAAAGGAAAGATGGAAAAGTTTTTTACATTCGGGATGAAATAACAGATGAACCTTTTTTCCAAGTTGATGGAGAAGATATTTTTGATTTGGATGAACTAGAAAAGTTTAAAATTTCAAGCCAAGTTTTTATCAATCAAATCCTCAAGAAGAAAACTCATTTCCTTGATTCTGAGGAAATTTCTCATTATCTTACATGGAAATCTCCTGATTTTGTTTTCTTCATTGAAAAATTGAGTGAAAATCAGAGGGGAAAAAAAATCAAGGTAAAAAATTAACCTCATTGAAAACGTTTTTTTTTTTCATTTCAAAGAAATGAAAAAACTTACAAGTCTTCATTCACTTCATTTACCAGTCTACCTCCTCAGTATCTTCAAAGTTATCAAACGCTGAAACGTTTCCATTGAATTTTGTTACAAAAACTGAATTGATTGAACATGAAATGGATTGACAGTTTCCACAAAAGATGCGAGAAATTCGAAAGATCACATGCCCTGTTAGTTTTTCTCCAATGTGATCATGCGGGTCAAACCGAATGGATTTTCTTTGCCCAACTTCTCCTTCACCAAATTTCGAGAATGGAACGCTGATGTTTCCTTTTTGAGTCAACCACAACTTTCCCCAAACTTTTTCCATCTCGCTTCGATCCGTTTTAATCAGGTTGAAATCTGTTTCTGAAAAATTTCCGAATCTCCAATTTTGTCTAACAACTTTTGACTTATTCTCCATTGCAAGCTTTCTGATCTGCCCCTCTATCTCTTTCATCTTTTCTTTGATTTCAGGGGGTGATTGATCTAGATTGATTCCCAATGAAAATCCGTTTTCATTCTTATGAATTTTAAAGACGCATTTCTCAAGTTTGAGAGTGATTGGTCTTTCTTTGAACCGGAGAGGGATTTCAACAAATGGTTGTATTGTTTTTTTCATTTGCGGTTCTTCGGTTGTGATTTGGTTCGTTTTCAATTCCTTCAACTCCATTTTATATGGAGTAAAAAAAAAAAATAATTTTTTTTCTTATTTAAAACTGGAAGCAGAAGATTTCGAAAGAATGATGGAAGACAGTGATTATATTATAGAATTGATGAATCTCAATTTTAATGACGATTTTGCAATAAAAATTTTACTTGAACTCGAAAAATCAGGTCATCACCCAGAAGATTTTCTTGGGGAACTTTTAGATTTTTTTTGATTTTGATGGAAATGATTTTGAAGAAGATTTCTCAGCAGCAGAAGTTGTTGAAATGATTATGGAACCAGATTTTGGTCCGCTTGGGAATGTGTGATTTCACTCCATTTGGAGTTGAATCACTCCCGGCTCGCAACGGCTCCCTTCAGTCGCTTCGCTCACTCCCGGCTCGCAACGGCTCCCTTCGGTTGCTTCGCTCACTCAACCCTCAAATTTTTTCTCCCATTCAGCTTCAAACTTTTCCAAATCCAACCCCAAATCAATCACAATCCCATCAATCGCTTCCATTGAAAACAAAAATTCATCCCTGTCGAATTTTCCTCCCCGCAAAGCGAAGCGCAAATCACTCAATGTTTTTTCATAGGTGGTGAAAGCGAATTTCGCCATCTTAATTTTGCTTTTCAGATTCTTCATTTCATTCGCGGTTTTCAAGATCAGTCCTGCTCCTGAAATCACTCCCAAAACGATTGGATTCATTGTTGTTGCCCCAGCAATCGTCCCGATTGCAACCAGACCGGAAGAGGTCAAATTCATGAGCAGATTCATTTTCTTGAATCGACCATGCGCTCGTTTCAAACACCAAAATCTTTTGTGATAAAATCGATAAAGTTTTTTGATCTCTTCCAGTTCTTCTTCCCGAATTGCGGGGTTGATGTGATTGAAAGTAAAAATGTTTTGTTTTCGCGTGGGTTTCACCTTCGCTCGGCTCGGCTCCCTTCGGTCGCTCCCTTCGATCGCTTCTCTCGCTCTCATTTTTCTAGATAATTTCAAAAAGAAATGTGATTTGGGCCTGGCCAATATTTAATGTTCGATCATCTATTCTTGCTGTAAATAATTCTCCTTCCTTATAAACAACATTTGAAAAAGAAAATAATTGAATTCTATTATCTCTGCTAACCCTCGTTCCACTTTGTGATTCTTTATCTGGGAGATATAAACTTAGTTGTGGAAAAGAAGATGTTTTCGATAAAATTTGAGAAAACGCTTTAATTAATTTGCATCGAATGGGGATGACTATATCATTGAAAAAATTATCAAAAAGTATATTTATGGCGTCTCCAGATGATTTTCTAAATCTTCCAATCAGCATGAAATTATTCTTCAAATTTGAATTGAGCAATTTGTGGCCATTCAAATCCAAGTCAGTCTCCATAACCATCTTCCCTGCTTCGAAAACGAAAGGGAAATCGAAGACGCTGCTTGCAACATCAGGTTGGGAACCAGCAATGCCATATATGATCAGATTTGCATTTCCTTTTTCAGCGGACTCGGCAGTGCCTCGCCATTTCAAATCCAGGAAAATAAATTCAGGTGGAGTGATCCTCCATTTGTGCATGTGGATGATGGATCTGGAATACCCCGAAAACTTCTTAGTTGATTGCTGATTGATATTCAGACTGGCGCTCACAACGTTGACGCTCACACCATCCATTGACGCGGGGAAGAATTCCACGCACACGGTGTATTCTCCCTCTGGGAGTTTGAACATATTGAATCCAAGTCTCCCATCGTATTCATTGAAATGATCTTTTGTTATTTTCAAGTCATAAGCCTTCTTGTTGAAATGATGCGGTGAATTTGAAAAATCAGTTATGCCAGTTACTTCCATATCATGTTCAGAGCTGGATTCATCCACATTTTCCATCAGATAGCGGAATGCGTCCTTTGGGTGAGAGGTTGACGTGATATGCGATTCATTGACATATTCTTTAAGTTTCTCTTCTAATTCCATCGTGTGGGCTACCACACCTCCTATCTTGCCGTCCACATAAGATTTTGACGTGGGTTGATGCTTCAGAGTTGGCGCTGCGATATTGTTTATTTGTTGCGAGTTCATATCCAGGTTTCCGGTCATTGTTCCGCCTTCCAACGAAAGCTTTTTCGCGGATTGGGCATCCACATATCGCATATTTGCACCCTGATCGGCAACTTCGGGATCTTTCACGTTAAAAATGGTGTGATTTCCCATATCCAAAGCCGTCTCCATTGGAAACGTCTCTTTGCGGCTGAGAAAGATATTCTTGACGTCATTATAAGAAACCAGGTTGTTATAATGCGCTCCCAAATCATGCCATGTTTGTTGTTTTGAGTTTTTCACGTTGAAAAGCCCTTTCAAATCCAGGTCCTTCGTGACTTCATGAGTTGATACATCAGGGTGGAATTTTTTCAGAGTGACCATATTCACCGCTGACAAATCCTGGTTTTCATCAGTGTCCAGATTGACGATCAATTTGCGATTCATTTCTATTTCCCCGGGGTTGATGAGTTTTTGCCCCCTGAGATCAAGATCCCCAGTCATATGGGAAGACCCATCCACCTGGAGAGAATCTGCTCGCAATTGCGTTGCAAGCGTGTCAACTTGGTGCTTTGTGATTGCGTCATCATTGTCAACTCCTTCGGCAACATTAGCCAGTCGTTTTTGTTGGATATCATAATTATTGTTGGTGTCTAATTTCAAACCACCTTGTTGAACTTGTTTGTTGAAATTTTTCATGTATTCCCTCATGTCAACACCTGTGTATCGTCCTACATTGTTGAATATGCCCATTTTAAAAGGTTTCATCAAAGTTTTTGGCAACACTTTTCTTTTCTTTGTCAAGGAAAAGGAATTCGAAGGGTCCAAGTTTGTTGAAAAGATGGGGGTCAATCAAATTCTCCTTTGCAATGAGATCGAGGTGAGTTTTTGTTGCTGGTGGATACAGAATCATATGGGAACAATTCAAACGAATCTTTTGTGGAACATCATAATAGGACTGGGAAAGATAAATTGGACTGATTCCGTGATGTCTTCCATCTGTCCAATGATTTGCGATTTGTTTTTGAATTCGATCGGATGAGTTCATGAGGTCATCAAACACGATGACTTTCCGATTGTTGCTTGGATAATCTGAGGTATTCATGATGTCATCTGGCCCCAGAATTTCGAGAACTGGATATCCGACTTTTTGGCTGACACCTTCCATCAACTTTTGTAGATCAACGATTTTGTCTTGATGTTGATTGGGAGAGTAGAAATAAATTTTATCATAGAAGACGAGAGGTTTTCGCAACATGTGCATCAAAGTGTTTGTTTTTCCGCAACGGGTTTGACCCGCAATGAGCATTCGGAAATCTTCATCAAGGAAATCACAATATTTTCGGTCTGGCTTCGCTCCGCTCGCGTTTCGATCATAATTTGGAATCTTCATTTTAAGTGTTGAGATAACATTTATCTCCAAAGATAAATGTTATTTTGTCACTTAAAATGGATCTTGAAAGAATAAAGAAGTTTGCCGAACGTGAACAGCAGGGATATCAAATCGCGAAAGCCGTCACAGAAGTGAAGAATGAGGTGAAAGACCGAGAGCAGGGAAGAGATGTGGTAATGAGTGATTATTTCAAGACTCTCAGAGAACCCTTGCTTGAGCAACAAAAGAAGACAGATGCAAAACAAGATGCAGTGATTGAGCAACTCAGGCAAAATCAACTTGCGTTGACTGAAGGCATCCAAGATATCGTCACGCAGAATAGAGAGCTTCCTCAGGTACCTGCTGCGGAAGAAGAAAAGGGAGCAACCGCGGTGCCGAAAGCAGACATCCTTATCCCGAACCAAGGATTTGAAGAGTCGGAATTAGCATTTATCAAGGCAATCGGGTTACCAGAACCTAATGACTTACTTTCATTGGAATCAGATGGCTTAATCGACACGGAGAAAAAAGCAAAGCAAGAACGAAAAAAGGTATCTGGTGAAATCACGGGGGCGAAAAACAAAAAAGGACTCAGCCCAGAGTCAAAAGATAGGCTCGTTAAAAAATTAGAAGAACGGAGAGATGTGGAAAGACCAATCTTTGAGAAATATCTATTCACAATATCTATGATTAAAGCTTTACCAAAATACAAAAAAACGGGAACGGGGCTTAGGAAATATAAACAACCTCGCAGAAATGCCTTCAAGATTCAAAAAGACCACTATGGTGGGCTTCTCATCGATGTCCCCAAACTTTTCAATGAAATGAAACTGAATGCCTTCCGAGGTGGTAAATTGATCTATCAGGCTGATGCAGACAAATCACTCATCGACCTGCTAACAAAGAGATTCAACCCGAAAAAGAACTATTCCTTGAATGCCGTGAGGATTTTCAACGATTTGAATACACTGTCAAATATGCCACCTCACAAATCCTCAGGTAAATCAAGGATGGTGGGATCCAGCGTTGTCTTCTATCAAAAGCCAGAAGAGCTGGCAGATCGGATGAAAATTTTGATTGGCTCAATGGCTGCTGGCAACAATTCGCATGTCTTGAGGAATGATCTTTCCCAAATAAATGATGAACTCTTGAGAATTGGAGCAATCGATAGAACAATGCATGAAAAACTTTATCAGAAGTATTTAAAATAATGGATGTAAATCGAGTACTTGTCTTTAAATCAATTGATGCAAGAAAACAAAACCCACAAAATAAACCAGGGAATTTCACAACGAGGTTTTCTCCAGAGTTGCAGCTGGAAGAGAATAAACCGCACTGGCTGGCTTTGGATCATCTTTCCATGACGGCAAGCTGGCATAATATCAGGCCTAAATACCACAACAACAAGTTGGTGATTTCAAAAGACAAGGGCAAGACATGGGAAACAATCACCTTTCCTGCAGGAATTTATGACTATGAAGACATCAACGAATTCATTCACAAAAGCATTGGGAAAAGGAGCGAAGCGACCTCCACAGGTGATAGTTATGGAATCAATGTGTTGTTTGATTTGACCACTTTCAAAGTTTTCATTCAACTTCAAGAGAACTTTCAAATTGATTTTGCAAACAGTGGAAACTTTCACATCTTGGTGGGATTTGATGCGGCTAAACTGACAGCTAGTGCTTATGGAATGAATTTTCCAAATATATCAAACAGTGTTGACAATCTCTATCTCAGATGCAGTCTTTTGAGCGATTCAATTGTCTCCGGGAAAAGGTCAAATGCGCTTTACACGTTCTCAACCAACACTAAAACCAGATCATTGCCATTCGAAATTCAACCAATAAATTACTTGTGGAATCAAATAAACTCTCCACATATTTCTGAGGTCACCTTCTACATTACTGATGATGAAGACCGAGAAGTTGATTTGAATGATATTGATATTTCTTTGACTGTGGTAATTAAAAATGGATGAAAGAAGAGAAAGAGATCCTGATACAGGTGAAATAAGATATGGAGGTGGTTTTTCTGATGTTTTCTCAAAACTCGCAGCTAAATTAACAGGAAAAACAGCTTCAAAATTAGCTTCAAAGGCAGCAGAAAAATTAGTTGAAAAAGGAGCAGAGAAAGTTGGAGAAAAGACTGGACAACTCATTGGTGAAAAAATTTATGATAAATTTACAACAAAGAAAGCGAGTGAAGTGAGTGAAGCGAAGCGACCGGAGGGAGCCTCAGTGCCAGCGCCCCCGGAAACAAAAGGAAAAGAAATTGGGGAAATACTGAAGAAAGTCCGCTTCCAAGAAGACACTGACAAATTTCAATATGTGAAAGATGTTTATAAGAGCCTCCTCTGAAAAGAAAAAACTATCTAATAAAATGGCAGTGAATTTTAGAAACCCGGAATTCGTAAAAAGATACGAATATACATATTATGATCTAACAACACCACTCAATGACAACATTGCAAATGGCAACAGGCAGGAAAAAACTAATTATCACTTCAACGTGGATAATTCCTCAGAAGCAAACCCAATTGATTGGTACAATGCATATCTGGAGGTTGACTTTAAGCTTGTTACAACGGCGGACAGTGCAACTGGAATAACCGCGGGGCCAAATAATGGTAACCAAGATTGCACGACAACTAATGGTTTGACATTCATAAAATCAATCCAAGTCGAATGCAATGGGCAAACCATCTATAACAACACAAGAGCAAATGAAAGTGCAAATGCATTGACGCTCTTGAAATACACGAAAACCTATGCCGATTCGGTTGGGCAAGATCAGTTCTTCTATCCCGATACATCAACGGGAACAACAGAAGCACGGCCAGCTGAGGCGCTCTTCAATGAGGGTTTTGCCAGACGAAAGATCCTGACTGATGCGGCGAATATCAACAAAATATCAATTCCCCTGAATTTATACAGTTATTTCGCTGCTTTCAAAAATAACCTTCACCCAAATATAAAGACAACTCTTCTGTTGGAACTTGAAAATGACAACAACTTGATTTTCAGAAAAGGAGCTGCTCCAGATTCAAAAGTAATTCTCACTAAACTCAGATTGTGGTGCCCCAAAATCATTTTCAACGGAAAAGGCTTGAAACAATATCTTGAAGATTATCTGAAACCGAAAAAGTGGACATATTTGAAAGAACACCATGAAATAACACAAACAGCAGCTGTGAATAGCTACTTTCGCATTTCCACGGGGCTTCGAAGGCCGCGACATGTGTTGATTTGGGTTGTTCCAACAGCATCTTACAATAGCCAGACACATGATATCTTCAAATTCACGACATTCGGCATTGGAGCAAACAACCGGCACTTCAGTCGAGCCCAACTGGAGTTGAACAACTCAATTTATTACCCTCAATTGGAAATGACAACGGATGAGGAAACTAGGCTTTATCGAGCTTTGATGGCATTCAATTCCGCTTATAATGACGTTTTAAGCGGGCCATTGATAAATCGAGCAAATTTCAAAAACCTCTTCGGCATGCTTTACTTCGATCTCCGAAACCAAGAAGATGATGTGAAAGATGGAGTTGTGTCTCTGACTTTCCGATACGAATTGAGTGGCGCCAACCCAACACAGTACACATTGAACGCCTTGGTGTTGCATGAAAAAGAAATTGAGCTGTATACAGCATCAAACAAACTTCTAGTCAAGGCCTGAAAACTTATTTCGATATTCAAAATATTGAAATGACGTCGTATATTCCATATGGTGTGAAATTATCAGATGGGCAAAAAACAAAGCTTGCAAAAGCTGTGAAAAATAACTCTTCCATAACATTGAGACTTTCGCGAAATGAATTGAAAGGGCCAGATGAACTGTTGCTGACAAAGACTCAAATAAGCAAAGTTCAAAAAGCCATCAGTTTGGGGCGGGGAGTTGAATTGTCAATCTCTAAAACACAAATCAGAAAAGTTGTGGGTGGGAGTCTTTGGACTTCGTTGATTTCCCTGGGATCGAAGCTGCTTCCATTTGCAACAAAAGGGGTTTCAAAAGTTGCCCCGCATCTTGCGACTGGAGCGTTGAGTGCCTTGGGGAGCTTGGGGATTGATAAAATATTCGGGAAAGGAGCGCAGCGACCTCGACTGAAAGGAGAAGGAGTGCCAGGAGATCCGTTGTCCTTCATTATGAAGTTGATTGAGAAAGGCATTGAAGTTCCCGCAGTATTCTTATCAAAACTCGCTTCCCTTGGAGACCTCTTGACAAAAGGCCAGAGAAACTTGGTGGGAAAAGGAATTCAAAGCGGAAGTGGAATTACGTTGAAACCAACGCAGAGACAGATTCAAGGTGGGTTATTGGGAACACTTGCCGCTATAGGAATCCCAATGGCTATTGAGCTTGCTTCGAAATTATTCGGATCGGGGCTTCAAGTACCCAGAAAAGGCAAAGGCAAAGGATTGATGGTAAGTCCAAAACCGGGGCTTTATCCCTATCAACCGCCGCCATTTTTTGGAACATGGGAAGGTCGTGGGCGAAAAAAAAAATCTGGATCGGGGCTTCTGCTGGGGCCAAACAGTCCCTTTCAAAACATACCGCTAGTAGGGGCCATCCTTTGAGGCCAGCTTGGAAAGATATTCCGATTTCAAACTTTGATATTCTTGAGTGGGTGAGGTTTCTTAAAATTCCCAATTTCAAAGGAATCTTTTCAAGAGATTCAAAAGATCATTTACATAAAACTGGTTCCTGCATAATTAATCTAGATGATTCTATTGGGAATGGAACGCACTGGGTTGCCACATGCATCAAGAACCATATTGTCTATTACTTTGATTCATTCTCAATATCACCTCCAATTGAATTGGTAAAATATGCAGATAAAATTGGGAAAGAAATAATTTACAATTATGGGCATCCAATTCAAGCTTTGGAATCTGTCCGATGTGGATATTATTGTTTATATTTCTTGAATGAGATTCGACGAAAATCCTTCTATGACACGTTGAAGGTTTTTTCATTGAGTGATCCAAGAAAGAATGAGAAATTCATAAAAGAATATTTCGATTGAAAATGGAATCATATTGCGTGAAGGAGAAACGCAGGACGGGATGCGTGGAACCGTCTGGATACATGACTGCAAAAAATGGGAGGAAAATGTGGTTTTGTCATTGCGCTTCCTGCGGAATCAAAAAAACAAGATTTGTGAAAAATTCGGGAAACTGAATCTGCCCTCACAAGGTGGGGGCATTGGTGAACTTGCGCTGACTGGCGTTGCGCATGCGCTGCCTTGGTTGGGAAAAAAGACAGTTGAAATGGGTCGTTATGGAGCCAGTGAATTATTGCGAAATAAAAACACTCAGAAAAAAGCATTGGATTTTGCCCTGGACAAGATGAAACCATTTCTTGCCAAAACCTCTGCTGATATGATGAATGAGCTGTCCACGGCGATCCGACCAAACAGAAAATATAAGACAGATCGAGCAGATTTGGATGGGGGTGCTTTAGATGTTCATTCCCTGATTGGGAAGCTGCCAAGACCAAAGAAAGGTTTCACTTTGCCTGGACATAATTATACCGGCCCCTGGAACCCACTCGAAAAACAAGTCAGATTTGATGAAAAGGGAAAAATTCTCGAAATTATGCAGCAGCCCACAGGAAAAACAGACGCAGTTGCTATGCAACACGATGTTGATTATTCAGTCTGCGCGAAGAAAGCGGATCCGCGTAAATGCAAGAACGAAGCAGACAGGAAAATGGTTGCCGCTTTGGATGCCATTCCCTGGAAAGAAAGACAGTGGGGTCATGCTTTGGCGCGAAACACAATTCAAGCAAAACAGAAACTTGGGCTCGGCGCTTCAAAAAACGGGAAAAGATTTTGAGTGAAGGCCAGTGGGCTCAAAATCTGGCAAATGAACTTCACCGGCCAATCAGGCGGCGCTTTCCAAAGAGGCGAGTCATAGCATATGGGATTGACAACATCTGGGCGGCTGATCTAGTCGAGATGGGGAAATTTTCGAGGTGGAATAAAGGGATCAGATACCTGCTGATGGTGATCGATGTTTTCTCAAAATTCGGTTGGATTCGTCCCCTGAAAGACAAACGAGGTCAAACAGTGGCTGATGCTTTCCGTTCCATATTTGCGGATCGAAAGCCGAAGATGCTTTGGACAGACAAGGGGAGTGAATTTTTCAATGCTATAATGAAAAATCTGCTTGATAAGAATGGGGTAAAATTGTATACAACGGAAAATGAAGAAAAGTCATCTGTTGTTGAGCGCTGGAACAGGTCTTTTAAGGAGAAACTCTTTAAAATGTTTAGCGTGAACAACAATACAATATACTGGGACAAACTTGGCAAATTACTGGATGAATATAATCATCGTTTTCATTCAAGCATTCGGATGAGTCCCGCAGAGGCGAGCAAACAGGAAAATGAGAAAAAGGTTTTCGCTAATCTTTTCGGAGATTTAATTTATGCTAAACATGCCCCAGCAAAATTCAAAGTCGGCGACAGGGTGAGAATTTCAAAGTTTAAACGAAAGATATTTGACAAAGGTTACACGTCGAATTGGACAGAGGAGATATTTGTGATTGACGAAATAAAGAACACAAACCCTGTAACGTATAAATTAGTTGATCTGTTGGGAGAAAACATCACTGGATCATTTTACGAGGCGGAACTTCAAAAGACAACGCAAGATGTGTTTCGAATTGAAAAAGTTATTCGCCGCGATAATAAGCGAAAACTCGCGCTTGTAAAATGGACAGGCTACCCTGATAAATTCAATTCTTGGATTCCGCTGAGTGATGTGGAAAAGCTTGGCTAAAAAAGTTAATAAATTTAAATTTTTTATGTTTTCCTATAAAATAATGAATGTTGAACACCGATTTAATGGGAAGGAAGACATTTTTCTAATTAATGTCGGTCTTCGCCAGTTTTGTGATACTCATCACTGGGATGAAGGTCAACTTTATGAGAATTATGAAAAATCGAAAGAGATTGAAAGAGCAACGATAAATTATTTCAACTCACTTCTCCAAAGACGACCAGTGACATCTTATTTGGAAGAAATTAAAACAACATGTGATAATCTTCTCACAATCAAAAAATATAAACAAGCATGTGAAGATGTAATGAAGTTCAAAACTTATCTCAAAAAAATAGGTGAGATAACGTTCCGCTGAGTGATGTTCAAAATCTCTGAGACATTATGATCACATGTGAACACTGGAACACAGGAAGTTTGAGTTAAAAAAAACACAGGAAGTTTGAGTTAAAAAAACACAGGAAGTTTGAGTTAAAAAAACACAGGAAGTTTGAGTTAAAATAAAGATGATGTAATGAGATGATGCAATTCACACTATATAAACGCAAACACTGCGCGAGCAACTTTAGTAGAAAACAAACATGAACAGTGAGCAGATGTTAAAAGACGTAAACCAATCTTTTCGCGAACTTGGCACAAAACATCCAGATATTCAACCTTTTACAAAAATGCTTTGACGAGATAAAGGAAAAGTTTACTGGTGAGACAGAAGGCAAGCCAACGGAAGACAAAAAAGAGAAGATAAAGACGCTATTGGTGACACGTTTTGTTAGTGCCACGCTGTGGCACTTTTTGTGAATATTGATTAGTGCCACGCTGTGGCACTTTTTGTGAATATTGATTAGTGCCACAGCGTGGCACTTTTTGTGAATATTGATTAGTGCCACAGCGTGGCACTTTTTGTGAATATTGATTAGTGCCACGCTGTGGCACTTTTTGTGAATATTGATTAGTGCCACGCTGTGGCACTTTTTGTGAATATTGATTAGTGCCACGCTGTGGCACTTTTTGTGAATATTTATTAGTGCCACGCTGTGGCACTTTTTGTGAATATTTATTAGTGCCACAGCGTGGCACTTTTTGTGAATATTTATTAGTGCCACAGCGTGGCACTTTTTGTGTCGTCATTGTAAATAAAAAAAAATGAAGTTAAATAAAATGAATGACTTGTTGTTGGTGGTAATAAGCGGTTATTTGAATATGAATGTTTTACATTAATATTCACAGTCTGTTATTTCAAAACACCGCTTAGCATCGCTTTCGTTTCGCTTCGCTTGACCCGTTTTGCTTCGCTTCGCTTTCGTTCATTTCCCGGTGGATTTCCCAGAGAAGACCGCTTTGCTTTTGGAGTTCCTTTTTGAGAATCTTGTGTTCCTCCTGGAGATTCACAAATGACTCAAAAAGGAGTTCAATTGAGTCTTCGATTTCGTCGCTTCGCTCAGCTTCCGCCATCTCCGAATCAGAGACAATAAATTCCTCGTCTGAAGTGGTGGGAGTCTCATCCACGCTTCTTGTTTCTTCCTCTGAGCATGTGAAACAATCGTCATGGTCACTCGCTTCGCTTTGCTCGTCTTCCTCTGAGCATGTGAAACAATCGTCATGGTCACTCGCTTCGCTCGCACTGAGGCTCGCTTCGCTCGCTTCGCTTTGCTCGTCTTCATTGTAAATTATTTTTTCAAATGGATCCATTTTAATTCCAATTACATTTTTTGAAAATGGTTTGGATTATTTTTTCTTGTTCCGCCCGTCTGGATGAAAGTTTGAGCAGTTTGAAATCATCTTCATTGGGGCTGAAACCGTTCTTCTTCAACAGGGCGAAAAGAACTTGGTGGCAATTGAGAAACTTTTTTCTGTTGAGATGAAGGTCATCATATGCCAGTGAAAAATATTTAAAGTCATCAATGAGGAACTTCTCCAGGTGCTCGTATTCATTCCCGTCGTGGCCTGTTATGTGATTAAAAATTGAGTGATCGTTGCCATTGACTTTTTTCCATTTGGAAGCTTTGACAAACTCCCTGACTTTTTTTCTTGTAATTTCGTCACGGGGAATTTGGGAGAGAATTTGTTCTTGATAAAATTCGAGATCTTTGAGTGGAATTTGATTTTTCCCCTGATTTTTTTCGGATGATATCTTTGAAATGTTCCAGTCGGGGATTTTTGGGAGTATGGCATGTTGTGTGGGTTTCCTGAACGAGTTCAGGAATGAAATCGATTTCTTCTTCGGAATCAGACATTTTTCTTTCAGGAATAGATTTCTAGCTTCGCTTTCTGAAATAGATTTTTCACCCTTATAGTAGATAATAATCGCTGGTTCTGGTGGGATCCGAGGCCCCCCTAATTTTAACGTGTTTGAATTGATGAAACATGTTGCAATGGGTGAAACATGTTGCAATTGGTAGAATTGTGGGGAATTGTAGGAGAACAGTGGAAGTGGAACTTTGAAATGTTTGTGAACAATTGAGGGAATGGAAGTTGTGTGGAAAGAAGAAGAAGTGAAGTTGTGTGAGAAATCATGGGAAAAAATTAGAAGTGAAACGTGTGGGGTTTTTTGGGGTGATTGATGTTACGTGAGAAATAAGGGGAAGAAAGTTGGGAGAGTTGTGTGGGATTGAACAGGAAGAATCAATGATTTTAACGTTAAAATTAGGGGGGCCGAGGATTGCACCAGAACCAGCGATTATTATCTACTCAAGTTGAATTTAAAATTATCATTGTAATTCAAATTAACTGTTACCTAGTTATTTAAGGCGACTCGCTCGAAATGCAAAATGCGCTCATCTGTGACCTAGCTGGATGCAATTTCCCAACGGCAAACTTTTGGTCATTATTTCTTTGATTTTTACACTATTGCAATAATTATTTTTGTATCAGTCTCCTAGTTGAATGAAGCATGGATTAATAAGTATGAACCGATTTTCTTCGAAATAAATACAAGAGCCAATTTAAATCTGGGGTGTACATACTTTCACATATTATGCGATTGTTTCAATATACAGAACGAGTAACAATTCGCCAACACCTCGCCGTTGTACAACGGCGAGATTTGGATTTGCAATATGTACAGAGGCGTTGACTTCGCCGTTGTACAACGACGAGGTTTTGATCTGTAATATATAAGTTGTTTAATTTACTTATTGCGAAGTTGGCGAATTTTTACTCGTTCTGTATATTGAAACAATCGCATAATTACATCGGCGAGATTTCAATCTCCTTTATATACAGAGGCATTTACCTCGCCGTTGTACAACGGCGCGATTTGGATTTGTAATATGTACAGAGGCGTTCAGTGACTTCGCCGTTGTACAACGGCGAGGTTTTGATCTGCAATATATAAGTTGTTTAATTTACTTATTGCGAATTTGGCGAATTTTTACTCGTTCTGTATGTTGAAACAATCGCATAATATGTGTTTGTCTAATCACCGCAAAATCTGGATTTGCGCAAACACCTTATTTCATATCGAGGCCCTCCTAGAAAACAAATTGTTCCGTTTTATTCGGCTCAAAATTTGCGAATCGACTTCCTTTGATATAGTCTAGAATGTGGCCAAGTTACAAAAAATTTGTCGGAATGCCGTCAACTTAGGAGCTTATTTCCACCCGAGGTGAAATAAATATTTATTGCGCCTCAAAAAATAATAATCATGGACACTCAACACCAAGAATATGTTGTATAGGCATGCATTATACATTACACAGCAAGTTCGATTGCGAATGCTACAAACCATTGAAAGTTACTGACTAAAAAAAAACAGTCTTTAGACCAACACACATGGGGAAAAGCGAAAACGCGTTAAATATGTAATATTGCTCTCCTCTTAATTTTACTGAGATTCATATATATATATATATATATATATATATATATATGTATATAGGGCTCAAGGGCTCAAGGGCTCTGAGTGTGGAATTTATTACTCATTGTTTAAGATCCCTGCTCAGGGATTTTGTTGTGGCATTGGCCTGTATTGTTCAGAGCCCTGAATGGGAAACTTATTAAGTTGGGGCTATTGCCGGCATAACGTTTTCTATTTATTTTTGATTGTTTTTCCTAGTTATCGGCTTCTGTTGTTAGGTTACTGTAGTTCATTAGTATATTTGTGGCAATTGTGGTTTTCCTTTGGTTTAGTCTCGTTATCACTTCTATTATTGTATTATTGTTGTAATTTTTGCTTTTATTTTTGTTACGTAATTTATCAGTAGTTTAACGTTAAGTCATTGTTGTAACCGTATTTAAGTCTTATGTGTAACTTGTCTGTATAACTGATGAAGGTCGAGAGACCGAAACGTTTTTAAACTAAATTTTTTATATTTTTTATACCAAAAGTTGTCCATTGTCGGTCTTTTTAACTAGTTTTTTTTATCATATCCAGGTAATCCGGACTGTGAATCCATTATCGTGATCCTTTTGGTATGACATCTTTCGTTGGCTCAGGCAGCACCTTCAAAACCGTCTATATATATATATTATGTATGTATATATTATAATATATATATATATATATATATATATATAATATATTATATAATATGTATATTATGTATATAATATGTATATTATATATATATAATATGTATAT